>OX327687.1:31672800-32920767 GCA_946807835.1 Ailanthus altissimus
TTGCTAAGACTAATAATCTAGACAATTAAAATATGGACATACACTGATCCAAAAAGAATACCAATCGACTAATATCGGCAATCATGGATTAGAAATGATATTTTCAAGAACATATTGTCCAATGACATTTCTTAGCACAATTTGCAAACTCTTTGGAACTATGTCATTAGTATAATATTCTTAGATCTTTGTCCTTATTTCAGAAAAAGTTCTAACTTTTTAGAATTGCTAACTCTTAGCATTTACCTAAACTCTTTTAGATCTACAATGTCTGAAAAGTTACAAGCTTCTTACCATATAAATAATAATAATTGACGAATAAAAGAAATATTTATTAAATAAATGTTAAATAAATAAATATTCATACAACAATCTAAATGAGACGTAAGCACCATTCCCATTACTTACTTTGAGTTATAAACAAAAAATAAACTATTGTTACTTAGAAAAATAGAAATAAAACAAATAAGAGCAAATAAAAATTAAGGGACTTTATTATTCATTTGGATTCATTATTTCTTACAAACTCAAGCTATATTTATAAAAAAATGGGGTCACATGCATCTTGCCATTTGATAAGTAAATAGGCTATTTACTTGTAAAATGGCATCTAAGGTGGCACGATGGATATACATTCACTAGCTAATACTCTTTCTTGAATGTCCACCTATTAATTATATTGACTATTTATAATTTGTAATGAATCATAACAATGATATTGGACGCGCAACTACTTCATTAAAAAAAGAGTATAATGCATATGAGTTTAAAATAGTTGTAAAATTTCTTTCGTTTGTGGACTGTGCTCCCCCTGATTTAAAGCTCTTTTTTAAAATGACATGTATCAATTTGATAGTTTATTGAGACAATGCTTACTAATGCCATATACTATCTTTTTAAGTGTGCATATGGGAAACGTTTTGGTAAATAAATCTACTAAATTAATAGTGCACAAGAAGATCTGAGCTAGTAGCTGAGTCTCCCCCACAAGCTTATTCATCGGATTTCTCGTCGAAAAGGTGCTTTAGCACATGTTCTTAGGGCCGATACCTGGATAACCTTAGTTCATATCGAAATGATGATAGATCATTTCAGTTAGCGAACACAAGCTGGAGAGTCACACGGGGTTCAGTTTGAGAATATGAAGCTGCCCTATCTCTTGAGATTGGAAGTGAAGTTCAATTTTGATGTCGACTCCCTTTTCTCGCTCTAAGAGCAGTGAAGTTGAATTCGAGTGAAAAGCAGTTAGCTCAGGTAGCTTGAACTATAACTCTTCTTAGTTGCAGCACTAGTTCCAGCGAGTGGGAGAACCTAGGGAGCTACCCGAGATTAACCAAGAGGATACTAATATAACTATCAATTTACTATGGATACTAAGTCTTTTCCAAATCATGATGAGTATGTAGTTTTCTTCTATGTGGTTGCCTTTGTTTTATCTTCACCTAGCGAGTTGAATAAAAAAGCGAAATATTTTTAGCAGGTAATCGTTTTTAGAACATGTTTACTTGACATAAATTATTTTGTTCTCTTGGAGCTTGTGAGTATAAAACTTTGGTTAGATATGTTTAGTTTTGTCCCCTTTCATGTGTCTAGATCTGACTTAATCAATGCAAGTAACATTATTTTCATATATAGTTATTAAAGTATTTGTAGCAGAAGATAATTCATATGTTTGTGATGAATGAGTGATCGTAACCATATACATTCTCTGCTTGCTTTATGTAATGTAAATTTTTTTGCATGATTGGAGAAGGTACCAACAATTGTATGCTTCTTAGATTTTTAAGAGATTGTTATGCCATCATAAGTAAAATATATCTTATTTGTGAGTGAGCTTTATAAGGATCCGATAAATAACTTGCATAAGTATAACAAAAAAAAAATTTGAATTTTGTATTAGTTCATTGAAAAAAATACAATCCCAAATTCATTGTTCTATGAAGATAACAAAAGATATGTTTAACATCATTCCAGTGCCTTTGGGTTGGTTCAAAACTAAACATTGCCAATAAATTTATTGAAAATCTTATATCTAGTCTAGGGCATTATACTAAATAAAATGAAACAATAATCGTACTCAAATAAGGTATTTTTGGACCAAGTACCTGTTCATTTTTCTCTTCAAGACAAAATAGATCATTTTTAGGATTAAGAGACCGAATGACCATTAGTGTACTTAATGGAAAAGCTTTATATATAATGAAATGTTTTAAAATTTTTTCAACATAATTTGTTTGATAGATAAAGATTCTATTTGAATTGGGCTCTATTTATTTTCACATTTAAAATACTCAACAATTTTTTGATGATTCATTTTTTTTTCTCTTTATCCTTTTCTAGGGTTTAGACCACTTCTAATACTTGAGTTTTCTTTTAGACTTTTCAATATATCAGGATCATTTGGCTTTTTAGGAGTGTTTCCATAGCTCGAGCATTATTAATATTAAGATCTTGATTTTGTATTTTTCTTTACTGCAAAATTGAATCTTTTGAACCAAGTATTCTACTATGCTTTTGGTATGCAATAGATATTTTCTAAGCTGCTTTTTTAATAAGTTGCTCTTTAAGAATAACTATCTGGGTTAGTACATTAGTAGTTGACATATATGGGTTACTTTTGATGCTTCAGTAAATTCATTAGGCAATTGATTTTAATTTGTTATAGATAAATTATCCTTCACACTTTATTTTTACTCTGTGTGGTGCAATGATCGAGATGAGACACATGAGTCACTTTCTTGGATAATTCTTATTTTTTGAAGGCATTTTTCTTACTCTTAAAAGAGGACAATTTGTCTTATTAAAATAATAATTTGTAAAATGTGTAGTAAGCAAATTACCTGTTAAGGGTTCTAAATATCTAATAATAAATAGAGTAAAAATCCATATAAATTCTCAAACGACATTGTGGTTCTATCTTGATGCACTGAGAATGTGCAATTAGGACTTGTACAATACATTCGAAAGTATGCAGATGAGATATATCAAGTTAATGACCAAGAATTAGTTGCAATGGAGAATATTCATGATATACAATTAGCCTTAAGCGTATTAATGTTGCAGCATGTTTGCATGACCTCATGCTGAAGTAGAAAATTGAATACATAGTAGCAAAGTTCTTACAATCATCTAAAGTATCTTAATGAATAATTATACTAACCCATTCTAAGTGTGAATCTATGGTACTGGATGTTATGTGTGAATTCACATGCATGCACTCAATTTGCACATAACCATGGTATCAGAGTTACCATTGTTATGTTGCAACATGCAAAATTGCATGACCTCATGCTAAAGTAGGAAATTGAATACGTAGTAGCAAAGTTCTTACAATCACCTAAAGTATCTTAATGAAAAATTATACTAACCCATTCTAGGTGTGAATCTATGGCACTGGATGTTATGTACGAATTCATATGCATGCACTCAATTTGAATATAACAATGGTATCAAAGTATATTTTCGTGTGTTTCTGGAATAATGTAGTGTATTGTACAATACGCCCCAACATTTTTACATAGAACGCCCATGCGTTCAACTTTTTGAATGTTCCAACGTTATATATTATAGTGCCCCAGCATTTAAAGACTTGAACGCCTCACTTTGTACTTATGGATGCCCCAATGTTTAACAACTTGAACACATCAGCCATGCAATACATTAACATTGTAGTATTATACATTATAACACACAAACATTCAGTTGCTATGAACGCCTCAATGTTCAACCACACAACGCCCCAGCGTTCATAAAAAATTATAAATGCTATAGCATTTCATGGCCAATGCTCCAACATTCATCTAGCAGTATCCATAAAACTGCGAATTCAACTCTTGAAAATGCAATACAACACTTTATAAGCATTCTTAACACTTTAAATACACCACGTTAACCTAAAAACACACAAAAGTATGCTCTATACCATTCTTATATGCAAATTGAGTGCATGCATATGAATTGTGTCCATTAAATATTAAATGCATGTCATACATACAATTACGCAGCGGAATAAAAAATTTTATTTTTTATTAAATAAATACATACTAAAATTAAATTTGTTATACTAACAGAATCATAAACTTAATTTTAAAGGCGATTCGGTGTAGTTTTAATTTTTTAAGTTCACCTTGATAAATCTAGGAATAATTTTAATTTGTAGCACTGGTGAAATTATTAAAATTAAAATGATAGCCTTTATTTAAATTTTCAACGGGAATATTTCAAGTAACTATTTACTTTCTCTCAAATTTTCCTAGGTATATCTATCTAAAGTTAAAAAAAAAAAAATTGTAACTTTTGCATTTTAATATAGCTTAATCTCTAGCTTAAGAAGCAACGAAGAATAATTCTTCAATTTTCCTTACATTGGCCAAATGCTCTCTTACTTCAAAAGTCTATTTTCATCACATGAAAATGCTAAATGGCTGAGAGCTCAAGAAGAGAAGAAAACCAAAATTTCTTTCTTTTCTTTTTGTAATGGCCGAGATGTTTATTACCCTCTGCACAAATAATTTGTACATGCTAATAGTTTGACTTTTGGTTAAGGACATTTGTCTTTTATTAAGACAAGTGTCCATCAAATGGACAAATGTCCATTTTAAAGCATAAATGTAATATATATATATATATATATATATATATTAAACTTGGTCGAGCCATGCAAAATATTTAAAATAAATTAAAACATTTTATTTGTTTTTATTTATTTGCAACTCGACACTTGTAAACCGGCATTTGTCCACTAAAGCCCAATTACATTAAGTCATGACCACTTAAAGCCAAAGAAGTTAAACTATTTGTCACACATTTTATTTAATTAATAATAATAATTAATTAAATAACTAAAAATTTAACATTTAAGTTCATATATTTTTTAAGAAATTTTAAACTAAATTTTTCTTTTTAAAATATTTTTAGATCGAATCGTTCAATTCGTTTCGCTATCTTAATGTTTAATGAGTACACATCATATTGTGAGACTCTTTAAGTTCACATCTATTTGTCTTATAAAACTCTTCTGAAAATTCACGTAGGATGCCCCCCCACACATTACGAATATAATATAACAAAGCGTTAAACCATACAAGTTGATGTCAACTATATAAGTATAATTTTTTTGTCACTTATATTTTAGAAGAGTAAAGATATAGATCATCACTGTCAAATCTCAATACGCTTGCTGAGTACTTATCTCCAGATTTATATTTTCGTAAATAATATCCGTAAACTTATTTGCGATATTATTTAACTCTATGAAAAAAAATATTTTTTTGAGATTTTATACTTGTGGCCATAATACTTCTAAAAAATACAATTCTCAAAGCATTAAAATATACAACTAACCCATATGAGCTGACGGATCTCATATCTATGCATACCAGACTCTATGAGTATAAGACAATACCCAACAACACTTAGAGGTCAGATTATGAAAGATCTCTACATGTGTGGAATTAAAACATGGTGAATCACTCACAAGCCTACTATGGTGCTCAAGTCAAAGTACTGCAAATACTACTTAACTCGAGAAGATCCTCCATTGATGACTCTATGTGATGTCTATTAGAGGTTCTCATGAGTCTGTTCAATACTCAGTCCCCACTGAATTTCTGTATATCTATATGAGCTTCCGTTAAGCCTATAATTTGCTAAGACAAACCATTTGAATAATCCAAATATAAACATACACTGATTCGGAAGGAATACCAATCTACTTGTGTCAGTAACCATGGATCAGAAATGAGATGTTTTTGAGAACATACTAGATAATGACATTTTTAGCACCATTTGTAACTCCTTACAACTATACCATTACTAATATATTCCTAAGTCTTTATCCCTATTTCAAACAAGGCTCTAACTGTTAAAAATGTTAATCTCTTAGCGCTGACCCAAGCTCATTTAAATTATATTTAAACTCTTTTAGATCTATAATGTCTGAAAAGTTATAAGCTTATTGCTATATAATTATATATTAACGATTATTATTAAAATGATTACTGTATATTAGAATAGTATATAAGCACCATCTTCAACACTGGATGTTCTACATTAATTTTTACTAACAAGTAGTCATCAAATATCTTAAGTGAACTCACTAATATTATCAAGACATAATGTCTTAAATGGATGATCTAAAACTATACATGTAGTTTGACAATTTCAGTCAATAATCTAGCAAAAGAATGATTATGTGTAGATAGCAGATAAACATGTGGTTAATGAGCAGATGCATCAATCAAAACCATGAAATAACAAATTAGTCCACTTAGTGGGTGAATTAGTTTGTAAATATCTCCATACATTCTGTGCAAAAATGATAGAGATTCAAAAATAATTTTAGAAGAAGATGTTCTGACCACTAATTTATCCTATGAACAAACAATGCAAATGTTATTGTTAGACAATAGTATCTTCGGATTCTTCAAATAGATGTCAATGAAAATTTTCAATAATTTTCACATCACTGTTGATCCAAGATGGTCATACCAAAGCATAGAAGTCTTCAAATCTTTTAATCTCTCACTCATGTTACGTAACTATCAAATGCTCTGATTTTCATATAATATAAGTTAGATGAGAAAGCAAAAAGCTTCTTTAGTGTTTGCTTTGAAAATTATTGTGATGAATATTTTTAAATCTAAATACGAATCTTCTTGATCTTGGTAAGTAAAAGGTGTCAAAGATGAATAATTTTGTGTCATTTATTAAGAAGATTATAACTCTTCCAAAACCTTCAATCAAGTTAGTGAAGCTTGATGTAGTAATCATATTCACTTTAATTAATATCAAATTTGAGAAATGCTTCTTACTTTAAAAGATTGTATTTGAGCTATTAATTTAATGGTTGAATAAATGAATAATTGATAAATTGGGGAAAGAATCATAGAAATAGGTTTTAGTTTGGTTAAAAATGGTATAGTAGATTGTTATTAGAACAATTGATTACCTTAATAGAAGTGTTATTATAAGACAGATTAAAGTAAAAGATTTCTCTTTAGGATTAGAATCCTCTTGTAATATGAGCTTACATAAAATTTTTAAAAATTTTCTGACATATGTATTATATTAAATATATATGATTAAGATTTAATTTTTCTTCTTCTTATCAATTACCAATCATATATTTATATTTACTAAGAGCTTAGCGTAAAAAAAAGTTTGGTCTCTCTCTAAAGTCTCATGATTACTTTCACGATGACATTCATATAGTTATCCAAGGATAAATTGAGTACAATGCTTGAAATTCTAAAATTCCAATCGATGAGACAAGATCACTTTTTATATGTAAGTACAGGCTAAAGAATACTAAAGAGTAAAATTAGGGGATTGAGAATATTTAATCAAGTATGCGAGTTTATAGAGTAAATTAAGGAGTCAAATTAAAGAATGAGGGATATCAAAACAATATGAAAATCATTTTAAAGAGAACAGTGATCTAAACCCTTAAGTTTTGTTGCTAAAGAGTATGAGAGTCACAACAATCACTTGATAAACTAAACTTTGATCAATGCCAATAATTGTATTGGACTTCATTAAATGAACGATAATATATGATACAAATAATTAGAGAACTATTAGTATAATATATCACTTCTATATTTAAGCACGCTTTAAAATATTTTATTGATACATCAAAATTTAGAAAAATTCTATGATATTATATCAAAAATCTACTAGTACAACTAAAAACTATCTCTCATGATAAAAAGGAATTATTGTATTGCTTGAACATCCATCAAAACTTGAACCTTCAATCATAAGTCGAGAATGTGTAAAAATTAAGTGCTTACTATTAGAATAAGCACTCAAGTGCAAAAAAATCTTTTTCTTTTTTAGAAAACTAAAAAGGAGAAAGCAATAATGTTAAAATAAAATAAAATAATATGTATATTTATATAAATTATTGTACATTTATTCGATCAATTTAAATTTTGTGTTTAACTCAAATTTCTTCGTATATGTTAAATAAGTTTTTTTTTTTTTCGAGAATTTGTATAATTTAATTATTTAACAACATAAGTAATGATTTATATTTCTTATTTTAATTAGATAAAATTAACTTATATTAATTTTTTTAACATTAAATTTATTTATATTTTAAATATTTTTTTTCTTAATATTGCTTCAAAGAACTAAAGTGATATTTGATTATATATTTTTGTAAACTCTACATAACAATTTTAACTTAGTAACCCTCATGTTTTTACTCTTTAATTTCTTTAAAGTGAATTTACTTCTAATAGTAAATTTAATTAGTTTTACTGATTCAAAATTAATAATAGATGAATTATATATTTTAAGACAGTACTTGCTCATAATTTCAATAGTGTATTATACATTTTATTTGCATTTCATTATTTTTTTTATTGTTGTTCTTTTTGTTTATTGACATACTTAATTTTTAAGGTTTATTATATATCCCAATATAAGGAACAATTTTTTTTATAAATAAAATCATTTTATACTGTAAAAACTTATGAAATGATATTGAAATAAAAAATAGCCAAGTCGAATTTTTTTTCTTTTCTAATCACGTTATTAGGCAAAAAGAATAATTGAACCTACGTGATTTTTAAAAGCAATATCTAGACCCTTATGATTTTAAAAATATTCAATGAGACTTCTCTTTATTAATACATTTTATCTGTTTAGATAGTTTTTTTCTTTCGAAGAAAATGTTTAGATAGCTTAAGGTTTCTAAACTATTCGTTTACTATTGTATTATAATACATCAGCAAACAGATGTAGTTATGAATCATGCGGGTTTTTTTTTTTTTTTAAAATAACCCTTCTAAACTGACATAATTGGCTAAAAAAAGAGGTATTGTAGGGTATTTTTGAAATTATAAATTATA
This sequence comes from Ailanthus altissimus, assembly GCA_946807835.1. Taxonomy (NCBI): domain Eukaryota; kingdom Viridiplantae; phylum Streptophyta; class Magnoliopsida; order Sapindales; family Simaroubaceae; genus Ailanthus; species Ailanthus altissimus. The sequence goes on from OX327687.1 coordinate 31,681,659, forward strand.
AATGTTTTTTTATATACATATCTCATATTACAAATATTCATTACAAAAATATTTCGACTGCCATCACATTGCAAATTATAAATACATTTTAACTATCATCATATTTTAAATTATACAATTATCAATACTTTAAATTATAAATAAGCAAAAATATAATTTCTTAAATTTTTTCAAAACTTGAATTTCAATGGGTGTACATACATTATTATTCGAACAATGTAATTAGGTGCAATTTTAAATGTCTTTTTGACTAAGCTTTAAAGGTCATTTTATATTTTTCTCAACTAGAAATAAAAAAATCTTAACAAAGAGACGATACATATCGATTGAATGTTAAAAGTATAATGTAGGAAATTGAACTTTATTTTATTTTTTGAAACAAAAATTAAATTTTATTGAACATTAAAAATGTTGAACAAACCATGTATGATTATTAAGAGCGCATAATATTTCTCACTTTTAAAAAAGAATTATATCTGTTTGTGAGTATAATTTAACTAATCGACGCATTCACAATCATTTGAATTGGAATAAAAATAAGAGATAAGGATTAATGTTTTTTATGTTGGATTTCTTGTCCCTATTTAAATCTTTTCAAAAAAAAAAAAAAATTTAAATCTAAACAATTGTTGCCATATTATCACCATATGAGTCAAAACTTGTTCCAATTTAAGAGGTTTTTCTACTTGAACCGAACGATACCCATAGAAGGGGAAGAATGGAGTGACTCAAAACTTATGATATGAGGTGTTTGTGCGAATGGGTAACAACTACAATTGGGCCGTCTCAACTTCTGTTAAATTAATTAATATAAAGAAAGAGTTAATCTCCACTCTTTTTTAATATTTCATTAATTATTTGAACTCGAACATGCATTATGCATACACCTTTCCTTATCTTTGCCTCTTTTGGATGGTGGTTGTAATTGTAAATCAAGCAATTCAAATATTATCATATTTTAAAGGCCTGAATTAATGCAAATATAGTTTAACGCTAACTAATTCACTCACAATACTACAATTACTCTCAAATTAACAGGATGATAGAAGTAACAAATATGTATCTTTTCATGAGTTTTGTATCGACTTATGTCAAGCTTTTTCATATAATCATATGAATAATTTCAGGTTGAGGGTACCCATTTAGACCCAACTCGAAACAAAGACTTTGCACAACTGAAAAAAAAAAGTCAGCATTAGAAAATAATAATAAGTAAATATGATGGTAAAAAGTAGGCACTTTGCTTCAAAATAAGTTTTAGAAGTGCTGAAGGAAGATATTTGGTTCTTCATCAGCTTCATGAACAAACAGTCAAACACATTATCGTGAAGGAGGAAAAAGGAAGAGAGGATTAGAATACTCTAATTCTGCAGACAATTTGAGTTTGAACATCATAATTTCACTTGGCTGCTGCGCAATAGCTGCCTCATATTATCTGCTCTCTGCAAGCAATCTCAATGTCAAAGGTGGAAAGATACATACTATGACTCATGTTTAAGTATTTCCTGGAGAACATTGAAAATATTATGAACAATTTAATTCTTCACTAATGCATGAGAGTAGAAATAATCAATTACCTTGAGGATGCAGGAAAGGCATACGACAATCATAAGTTTAAATTAGACTCTTCAACAAGCAGCAAATTACATTACTAAAAAACTGTTATTACATCCACACACATAATGTATTTGAGATAGAGTAGTAAAAAGCTCACGCCAGGCAAATTTTGTTACTATCGCTATTTCTGTATTAGAATATTTGAATTACAAGAATGACGTAAAGCTATAAGTTTCACCTGATTCTCGCTCAAAGTTTACAGCTGCTTGAAGAACTTTGGATTGGAATTGCTGTAGGTCTTGGTTGCTCGGAGTCTTTTGAAGTACGACTTACTTAATCCGTTCCTCCTAGCAATATCAGAGCGGACCCAACGTGGACGGTCATTGGGAGCGCCAGTGACCATCACAGTTGTGTTCTCATTGGCCAAATTATTGAGAGCTACCAATGCCTCTGGCTCAGTAGCAGATGAAGCATCTAGAAGAAAAATATGACTAAAATGCCCAGCCGTTATGCCTTTATTATGAAGGTGAAAGCTACTTGCAAAAGTTGAAAATATCACCCTGAATTGCCTCAATTCCTGAAGTGAAGGACAAGAAAAACACTCTCCTTCACAAGGACATGATGGAGGGATGTGACCCGCCACCCCATCCATTTCTCTAAATGCAGCATTGGCTCCAAATATATCCAACTCTGGAATCACCTTCTTCAAACTTCCTAGTAGTACATCACATGTTCCATTTATAGGTGCACATATAAGCATTCGAGACTTAGATGCTTTCCTATAAATTTTGAACACCACTTCTTGAATAACTAATCCAGTTTTTGATAGTTTATCGCCAATTACACAAAGTGGACCCTCTATAAGATAAGGGAGCTGGCCTTGACAATCGGCAGAATTGCTATAAAGGCAAGGTGCTGAGGAAGGTGTGTTCTTTCGGGAGGCACAATCAGGGAAAAGGTAGTCCTGGAATAAAGGATCTGAGGCAACTGCTATTGCCTGGTGAGCCCGTTCCAAACAGACTTTATTGAATGAGAAGCTAATATCATATTCGCAGTCTGCTCGATGCTGAGAGTAAAATTCCTTTCCAAATTCAACTAACACGGTACTGCTCTTTACCACTCGATAAATAATACCCTGGTCAGGATTTGAGAACATAAATAGTTTTAAAAATATGGAGATTTACAACTAGAAAACAAAATGACTGAAAGCCAAGAAACAAGGAGACAGTATGTTTTACTATTTTATACTAATTCTTTCAAGCAGCTAATTGGAAAATGTTTTTTCTAAATCACATGACTAGCAAAAAATAAAAAAAAATTCCACTTGGAAATAGCATTTTGGCCTGAGTTTGGCCTGTGTTACTAAACTGATTGGATGTCTTACTATAAAAACTATCATCTGTTCTCAAACAAGTGACTCGTTCCTCGTCTAAAATTCAACTGAACAATGGGGAGAGCAGTGATAATTCATAATGCTTAATTCTAGCTAACTATGAATATGCTTCATTGTGTTCTATGTGCAAATTCTTCTCTTTTTCCAACCTCATAAATAGTTATTATCATGTGCCAATTATCATATCAAGTCAAAGATGTTAAGCTTTTTGAAGGCCCATTTGATGATTAGCTTGGTCACAGTACCAGGAGATTATGGAAGGTCCAACCTTTTGACCCTAATTCATCTTCCTCATTTGAGTTGATTTAGTTATTCAATAATTTTTTTTTTTCCTTACTAGATGTTGATTTTTAGCCTCCCTTTTTCAATAATATGTTGGGAACTATAAATTACGTTTGGCTTTGATATGACTGATCATAGAAATAATGAAATTGGGTTTCCCTTTTCCCTTTGCATCTCACCCTTTTGGCCCCTTGTCTCCCTCTTTCTTTATCATTGGTTCTATCTCTTGTCATCATACTATCCTACATCTCTTACAAGAAGTAAGCATTGAGCATGTTTTTAAGAGATTCAAATGGGAGGACTAAGAAACTGCTTTGAGAGAAGCAAATAGAATTATGTTCCAAAAATTTCAAAAAGATAGGGAGAAAAAAGCATAAATAGATTTTCAATTTGGCAAATGTGCATATTTATGAATAACGCAAAGCAAGAGATCCCAAAAGTCGTATGTTTCAAAGTTTAGGAGACTTACTTGAAACTCCTTGGCTGTGAAACCTGCACGTCGCGCATAGACAAAATCCCTTGGTAAAAGAAATGGCCATCTCTCCGGAACAGAATCAATTTCAAAAGCCATAAAAATTTTATCATCCTTCTCATCACTGCCCTTCAGATTCTTGTTCTTGAGTGACTTATCATCTATTGCAGGTTCATGCAACACTAATGTCACACTATTTAACTGAATATTGCTCCACTTCTGATTAAATCAAAGGGATAAATTTATCAAAACATTATTGAAAGCACAACAAATATTTAGAAGTCCATAGCAGCAACTTATATTCAATCATCCACAACACACAAGACTCCTATAAAGAAGTATGCAAGAATACCTATAAGTATAACTATGAAGATGTAGCATAATACATGAATATGAATACAATTAATCCACATTCAAAAAGCCAAGCATCCCTCCCACTTTTCTTTTTATATCAAGCATATAAACTTAATATATACTCCAATAATTTGTTTCTTCATATAATTGTTTTGAGCATAATATAAGGACAAATACGAGACTTAAAATTCATAGTATCTCGAAGCTCCCTAATTACTATCGAGCATATACAAATTCATTTTTGCTCCAATTGTTGCTACATTCCATGAAAAGCCATCACTTATTTTGAATGGGCAAGTGTATGTACCATGTAAGTGCAGCTAAAGCTGCAAAAAGGTGTGCCGATTTTCATACTAAATCATCTGTCAAACCAAAACTTAACAACATTTTCAATAAAAAGAAAGAGAGATAGACATAAAAATTTATCAACGAAGAACATATTTGATGGTTTCATGAATACAAATTGGTTGTACAATGTTTCATGGGATAAAGGACCATCAAACATGCAGCTCTCTTTGTCCATTGAGATCCCTTGCTCTACCAGAAGAAATCTAGCAACTAGGCTATCCCCATGGAGATAATTTGCAGCTCTTCACCGCAATTAACAGTAACATTCCATCAAGTTATGAATAATGACCCTCAACAATAAAGATTTATTAATGTAGTGGAAATTCCTTCTAGACAGCAAACATGATTGTCAAGCCAATTGAGTAGAACCTATATAAACCCATTTTTCAAGCTGCTATTGCAAAAGAAGTTAAACCCAATTGAATGACTGCATGACCTTATGTTGCCCATTTTGTCAGTTTAGAATACCAACTAAAAGAAACAGCTTCCCAAAATATTTTCAAGCATTTGCTTTTGGAAGTAAAATTTATATTATCAGTGCACACAAAACACCACACTGAATATAATCTAATGCACTCAAATATTTTTGTATCAGTTTTCATGAGGTTTTGAGGAAGTCAAGATAACACCTCTTCGTAATAAACTATCGTGCACTCTAATAATTCCTGTAGTTTTGTTCTAAATTTCTTATGTGGAAAGGTTAGTTAAATTTTTCTTGGTCAAAATCACATAATTTGTCGTCAACGAACCACTTACCTACTCAATCCATATCCCTTTCAATGAAATTCCCTAAAATGCTTAAAGGCTAGTATACTTCATGTATTAACCTTGCTTTATTTTATTTATATTATTCTTTTTTTTTTTAGAAAACAAAGAAAATTTATTAATAAAAGCAAAAGGAGAGGAGATACATAATTATTATTGTATTTGTACTAGGTTATTTTGAAAATCTTTTTCATTGTTGGGAGTACCTGGATTGCTTTCATCTGGGGCCTTTCTCTTAACAATATAACCATGAATCAGTAGTAGTGCACCGATTACAACAAATATTTCGCAAGTATACAAAAAATATGATTGTAGAAATGAAGTCATATCTAACAGAAATATAAAATAAAGAAAAACAGGAAGAAAGAGAATTTTTAATTAATCACCTCAATGTAGAAATCCTCTGCATATAACAGAGCAGCAAAGTAGTCCTTGTACGTAGATGGAGACAACGGCTTCTTCAGAACATCTGGCACAATACCTTTCTTGAACATATTTTCAATATCCTTGGGAATCATGTAAATAGGTGATGTGCCATTCTCAACCCGCATGTAGTTAGCTTTCCCTTGCTGATTTGTTGAATCAGAGTGGAATGGAGACAGAGTAGGCTTATAGGATGGAAGGGCCTCCGGGGAAGATGGAGTTGGCACAAATGGAGATGTTGAAGGCTTAATAGATGAACGAGGTTGATCAGAAGTAAATGAAGGTGGTTCATGGGAAAATGAAGATTGATTAAAAGAAGATGGTGCATATTTAGGGAGTGCTGAAGCTGGTTTAGAAGAAGGAATTGCTGGCTTAGAAAACGAGGAAGAAGTATTAGAGGAAGAAGTACTAGAAGACGATGGAGGAGGTTCAGTTGCAGATAAAAATGATGTAGAAGAAGCTGATGCAGGTTTAGCGAATCCTTGCTGATTTGTTGAATCAGAGTGGAGTGGAGACAGAGTAGGCTTAGAGGATGGAAGGGCCTTCGGGGACGATGGAATTGGCACAGATGAAGATGCTGGTGGCCTGGTAGATGATTGAGGTTGATCAGAAGTAGATGAAGGTGGTTCTTTGGAAAATGAAGATTTATTAATAGAAGATGGCGCACATTTAGGGAGTGGTGAAGCTGGTTTAGAAGAAGGAATTGCTGGCTTAGAAAACGAGGAAGAAGTACTAGAAGGCGATGGGGGAGGTTCAGTTGCAGATTGAAAAGAGGTAGAAGAAGCTGATGCAGGTTTAGCGAATGATGATGGCTTAGATTGAGGTAATTTAGGTGAAGATGGAGATGGAATATTGGAAAATGAAGGCGGTGATGTTCTTGAGTTGCTAAATCTTGCAAAGGATTCATCAGTCCCCTCAGTAGACTTGTTACCATATTCTGATCGAGGAGACACAGTGCCAGGAATTTTAGTAGTTCCTAAATTTGGGTAAGATTCATAGTAATAGATTGGGGTCCTATCAGATTGGTTTATTGAATCCTTATTATTACTTCTAGAATTCCTACCAGAAGCAGTGGTATTGTTGTCTTCAGTTACAAGAACTTGATCATGGTTTGAATTTGAAATGTGTCGCCAAAGTTCATGTAACGCATATGCTGTGCTACAACCTAAGATCACCAATCCATACATCTTTTCTGTATGTGGTTTCTTAACGAAGAAAACAAAGAAAATAATTAGGACTCTTTCATACTCCAAAGAGTTTTTACTTTCAATTTTTATTTTTTATTTTTTAAGAAAAGCATGTCTACTCAACTGATGATGAATCGTACATTTACTTAAGGGCTAAAATCAGACACTTGATGTCTAAAATTGTCTTATTTTCCCTACTTAGAGTGTAAAATCAAAGAGTAATTAGAGGATCAAGCGTATTAAATAAGAGATATTCCAAAAATGCATGATAACAAAAACCCGTAAAATTTTTCTTGATGATTAACAATCTGAGATCTCTAGCAGTCACTTGACAAAATTTAACCAAAAGTAATTATATTCATAACTGAACTGAACCCTCTTTGCATGAGAACATTTTTTTTCTTGTTTCTTTCTTAAACAACATAAAATTAAAAACTAAAAACTCAGTGCATGTTGATTGAATGTTATTTAAAAAGTATATGATATCAGTACAATACAGAAAATTGAACTTCATCAAACATTCTAGAAATAGAAAGTAAAGCATGCATGAGCATAACTGATGTCTATATAATCAACAGAAATAAAGATCATAGGCAAGATGAACTACCTCCTGCTTCAGATGGGAAGAAAGGGATCGGCTTCTTCTTCTTTTTTTTTTTTAATTTTTTATATAACTTTTTAATTTCCTCTTCAAAGAGAGATAAAAGCAGCACTCAGTGAGTCGAAAAGAAAAAGCACTTCGGGAATCAAGAGTAAAGGCAAGTTGGTGGAATATATAAAGACCAAACGAGAGTGGTAGGGCAGAAGGGTTGTTTTATAAGTTTATTTCTTTTAAAAAAAAAAAACCAAGAAAACTTAATAGATAAGATATTGTTACTGTTGATTGTAAGTACGAGGTTGCACTCCCATTGCATGCCGCCACATGCCTTCTTATATTTGATTGGATGCCACTTTTTAAGTTCTCAGTCGTAATGCTAATAAAAAAAGAAAAAGAAAAACCAAATGAGAGTGAAAGGGGCAACATTTAAAAAAAACGAAAAAAGACAAGATATTAGTACGTACGAGGTTCACTTGCTTTGCATGCTGCCACATGCCTTATTTTTATTTTTGATTCTGGATTGGATGGCTTACTTTTTAGTTGGCGTGGTAAGGCAAATAAAAGTGGATTACGTTTCTTAAATAATATTTAAATTTTTTTTTATTTTATATTAATTTATTAAATAATAAAAGATTACTATCTTCCTTTAAAATCATTGGAGTCTTTTTTATTAATATTATGTTAATAAAATAATAATAATAATAAATATAATATATGTAGTAATCAGTATCTATAATTGGTAAGAATATATAAATATATATTTATATATATAAATATATATTTTATTTATATGTGAGTGATTTTTAATTTTTATATTATTATTAGTAGTGTTTTTATAAGTTAAGGACATACTATTAATATTGAGTTTATTTGTAAGACTTTAGATTTATTTTAAGGATCAAATTGTAATACTTTGAAAGTTTTGGGAGTAAATTCATAAATACTAAAAATTTACCTCTTAGTATAAAAATACACTTTTGAAACCCTAATTTACTCTTTTTTAGATCCAGCTATCCCTTTAGAGAGAGAGAAGAGAGAAATAGAGAGGAGAGAAAGAGAAGAAGAAGAAGAAAAAGAAGAAGAAATTGAAAATTTAAATTTTAAGAGGTATATCACACCTATTTTTTAATTTATTAGTATTAATTAAGTTAATTCCTTTAAGTTTTGATTTTTGAAAATATGTATAATTGAGGATTTGATGTGTATTTCGTAAGATCTTATGAGAATTGATGATGATCTATAAAATAGCTTGATAAATTATGATGAATTATGAAATTTCTGCTTGATAGTCTCTTGATTCAGTAATTTTATAAATTATTGTGATTCGATTCTGGTTTTGAATTTTGAGTATATGAAATTACACATGTTTAAGATCATCTGAGATTTTGAATCGATTGAAAATTTCAGAAATTAAATTTATTGTGAATTTATCAAAATGACCCTGAAATTCTAGAAATTTTCTGTGTAAACAGTATGATACAGTGACAAACAATTTTTATCCTACTGAATGATCTTCAAAAATTACGAATTTGTGAAATATGATAAGTTTATATGTCTAATATGATATACTTGGAATTGAAAATTTAGATCAATATGGTTGAAGTGTTATGATTTTCTGAAGTGTATCCGCTCATTGCAGTATTTGATTAACAGATCTTTAAAGCTAGAGAATAAAATAGTTTTAAAATACTTTTGGCAGTTATTTTGAAGTGAAATTTTTATCATGGATTGAGATATGTGTCAAGAGTATTTCTGTGGTAGTTTTATAATTTTTGAGTTAGATATGATTTTATAAAATTAGGAGATTGAATACTGTTCAATAAATATCTTGATCCTGTCAGGTTAGTAGTTTGGATTCGATGGTGTGTATGGAATGGATTGTGTAGGAGTTTTGTTATAATATTTATATATAGGAAGGATATATGAGTCAAGAATATATATTATGATTTTAGAGTAATTGGACATCATTTGATATATTAAAATTTTTTGTTAAGTGTAAATGGTCAAAATGACAAGTTTTGAGAAACTAAGTATTTAGACCAATTTGATTTGATAAATGCATTGTGTATAATTTTGTAAGCTATTTAAAGTATTTTGTGTGAATTGTGAGGCTTGTGAAAGAATTAATCTCCACTGATAGGTTAAGGAGATTTAAGCTTTGTAGCTGAAAGTGCTAAGAGGTAAGTATACTAGACTTTTTACTGACATCACAATAAACGTAGTAATTGTTTTGTATGATTTTGTAAATATGGTTAGAAATATATTTATGTTATGTTAAAGTATATTTTGATATGAAATGTGAAGATATGTATTTATGAATAGGAGCATGGACATACATGACATATATGTGTTTTTGAAATTGAGCTTTCAAAGTGAAATGTGTTTAACAAAGAGAGCTTTTGAAGTATAATATGTCCATGAGAAATATTTTGTATTTTGAGAGTACTTGAACTCACTGTTGACTTAGTAGACATTTTATGTGATTTGTGGAGCCTTTATGTGTGGCCTTTTCTTCGGGATTGGTATATGTTATGTGTTTCGTATGTTGGGAGAATCCTATTGGTACCTAAAGGAAGAGTGAGTCATCACATTCGTGTGGTGGCGTATTGGTGCATGTGAGAGGACTCACCAATGATCAGGGTGAGGGTTTGGCTTTTACCTTCGGGCATGAGCAGTATATATGTGTGATTTAAAAACTTCACTTGTACTATTTCTCTCATACGATATGTCACCTACGAGTGACATTTGGCTCATTATGTGATATGTGATATGTGATATGTAAGTCCTACTAAGTAGTAGTTGAGTGATGGTATTCCTATTATATGTTTTGAAAGAACGTATAAGCGCTTACATGACATGTGATTTGATAAGATTATGATTTTGATTGATCACAACACATCATACATATGCATTATGTACATATATGTATTTGTATTTGATATATGAAAAACTAGTATGCTTACTGAGTTTTATATTCATTATAGTTTATGGTGATTTCAGGTAAATAAGGTACATGTGTGCTTAGCGGATTTGGCAAAGCTTCTGCTGTTTCTTGGGTTCCCTAAGTTGTTAGGTTGCTGAGTGTTTCATTTGGGGACATGTGTGATATGATATTTGATTTGCCCCTATTGAATAAATACTTATGTATTAATTTATTGTGTGTGAATTAGATTTGGTTTAAGTTTCATAAAGTGTGGTTATTGGATGATTTTAAAGAAGAATTTGCAATGAATATATTCTGGGCTCCCGGTAACAAAGTTGCTACTAGTGACGTAGTAGAGTGTTAATCTCTGAGAAAACTCTGCGTATCTCCGGTTTAATAATTGTCCAAGTCATAATTCAATTGCTATAATTTTGAAAGAAATTGAAATGAATGTTTAAATATGTTCGATAGAGGATCATGTGTATATGTTAGATTATGGGTTGATTTTTTTTAGTGTTGAACTTACTAGCAACTTGTTAAAGATTCCTATGTTGAATTAAAGTTTGAATTATTGTGTAATATTATTTATGAGTGCACATTTTTAAATTAATGTAAGTAATATCGTGTGTCAGATCTTTTAAGTTTGGAGCGTGACAATATACTCAAACAAAAAAAAATAATTCATTTAAAAAGGACAACTGACACAAATGTGATTGACCCTATAATATGAGTTTATAGTGATTGAAATTCTATAATTTAAAATCGTTGCACTTTTTTTAGTTCTTACCTTTCATTTTTTTTACAAGAAAAAAATATTCTAATATTTAAGTTAGTGTACATAACAAAAAAAGGGTGCTAATATAAAAACAAGTATATAAACAAATAAATAAAATTGTATTGTTTGTTGTACGACTAAATTAATAATTAATAAATAATCACCCCATTTTTTATAAGGTATGAGTTTTTTTTTTCTTCCAATGTATGTATATATGAATTTATTTTAATAACTTTTCTTCGAAATATATGTAAGAATTCAATTTAAATTTTGATTAAAAAGAGCACAATTTTATTTTGAAGTTTATTTTTTAATATTATTATTGGCTGGGAAATTTTGGAGAAATCAATTAATTTTTTTCTAAAATCCTCATATTTTATTTGGAGAGGAGTGTTCGCTTCTCCAAACTATGAGGTAAAATGTGGTATTTTATATGTTTCCATATGCTTTCATGAGATTTTCTTTTGTTGTGGGATCCTCTGATTGCCTGAAGAGAAAACCTGGAGATAATAGGTTTCTAGGCAGAATTGCCTTAACACATTTTGTTAGTTATAGCTCAATCTTCGGGGGAATGTCTAATCTTTCAGTATGTTTGTACTGATAGATGGGGGCTACAACTTGAGCAAGCTACATACAGAAATCGTCAACGTCTTTACCTTTCTGAACAGGCAATTGATTCTCTATTTCTAATTCCCAAAGCCGATTGCTATATTATTTTGGTTGTACCACATTGTTTTATTGTTCTGATACTGGATTTAACTAGTCTTCTTATTCTTTCGACTCAGATCAAGGGCAGTGTTCCACATAAACTTGTGATTGTAACAGCAAACTGTGAGGTTGTTCAACCTGGAGATAATAGGTTTCTAGGCAGAATTGCCTTAACACATTTTGTTAGTTATAGCTCAATCTTCGGGGGAATGTCTAATCTTTCAGTATGTTTGTACTGATAGATGGGGGCTACAACTTGAGCAAGCTACATACAGAAATCGTCAACGTCTTTACCTTTCTGAACAGGCAATTGATTCTCTATTTCTAATTCCCAAAGCCGATTGCTATATTATTTTGGTTGTACCACATTGTTTTATTGTTCTGATACTGGATTTAACTAGTCTTCTTATTCTTTCGACTCAGATCAAGGGCAGTGTTCCACATAAACTTGTGATTGTAACAGCAAACTGTGAGGTTGTTCAACCTCGGGTTGCAAGCCAGTCATAGAGTGAAGCATGCATGAGCATAACTGATGTCTGTATAATCAACAGAAATAAAGATCATAGGCAAGATGAACTACCTCCTGCTTCAGATGGGAAGAAAGAGATCGGCTTTTTTTTTTTTATAAATATTGTTTTTCTCTTCAAAGAAAGATAAAAAGCAGCACTCCAGAAAGTAGAAAAGAAAAGCACTTACAGGAATCTAAGAGTGAAGGAAAGTTGGTGGAATACATAATGACCAAATGAGAGTGGAAGGGCAGAAGTATTGTTTTAATAGTTTTTATCTCTTTTTCTTTTAAAAAGGAAAACTTAATAGACAAGGTATTGTTACTGTTGATTTTACTTAACGAAATTTGCACTAAAAAGTGTAGAGTTATTCGTAAGAAGAGTGCTATTATCCTTTACTTTTTCCTTTTTCTTTTTTCTTTTTTAATTTATATTATGTTAATAAAATAATAATAAATATAAAAGATCAATTTAGAGAAATATAAATCATTTAAAAATGGCAACCACACAATTGTGACTGACACTAATAATACTATTTTATAATAATTGTTGTTTTATAATTCGGAATCTCCAATTGCTTTTATGCTTTTACCCTTTGTCTCCCTTTAGACAAAATTGTTTGATATTCAAATTAATAATATTTTTTTTAAAAAAATGTTTGTGTATAAAAAAGTGTATACATAAATAAATAAAATTTATTATTTATTATATAATTGAATTAATAATTAATAAATAAGTACTTATTTTTATAAAGTATGAATTTAACTCTATTTTAAAACATATATGCATGAGTTTAATTTAATAACTCTCTTTTAATGTATGTATGTAAGAATTCAATTGACATATTGATTAAAAAGAGTACCAATTCATTTTAAACTCTTTTTTTTAAAAATATTATTGTTGATAAATTTTTTTTGGAAAAAATCAACTAACTATTCTTTAAAATTATCATATTCATTAAATTTATCTTACGGTCTGTAATTTATTAAACTTTTAATATATGTTATTTTTTATTTATTATAATTTATATGAACGCTTTTGTACAAGTGGCGTTTCAAAATTGACTCGGTACAAATTATGTTCAATTTTGTACTTAAATAATAAATGAATTCAACTATATTATAATATAATTATTTTTTATTACTAATTTATTTGATAATTTTAAAAATAAATATATAGATGACCGAATTTTAAAGAATTTTAAAATTTTAAAATTTTAAAAATAAATATAATAATATAAATAATTGACGCTCCCATGCATTTTATACATTTTTTTTGCATAAAAACTTTAAATAATATTGAGCATCTCAATAGTTACATTAATTTTTTTTTTATGAATTATTATCGTAAGTAACTCTATAAGGCTTAATTATATAAATATTTACAAATTTCAAATTTTTCAACGATATATAAAGATTTGAAAAAATTTTACTTATGCACTTTCGTCGGGTAACTTTTTATTAAAATTAACATATTTTATGTCATTACAAATGAAATGAGTAAATTATCCTTAATAATAAAATAGATTTGACTATTATACTCTTTTACCAATTTTTTTATTTTAAAATGTAGAAAATTTCAATACTGAATAAAGAGAGGAGGCTTACAGTCCTCCATTACAAGACTTATAAATTCCTTTGGATGGGAACAATGATTTGTTTTCTACATTTTTTTTTTTTTTTACTTTCTTTTAATTCGTTAATATTAATAATTTTTTAAAAATAGAATTAACTTTATACCAATCTAATAATATTTTTCTGTAATATTTGCAAGTCCTAGTATTAAATTAAATATATTGACTCTAAAATTTGAATTTTTGAAGACATAATGAAGATGATTAACAAATTCACCATTACAAAATTTGAAAATTTTAAGATACCCAAATTTTTATAACTATCAAGGAAAGGTAGATTAGTGACAAATGTCACTAATTAACCAAAAAAAATCAAAAACAAATAATAACCAATAAAGAAAAGCCAAACCAAATATAATAGTTTCAAAATTTTTCTTCTAATACAAACAATAGATAAAAACTAACTACAATTTAAAGCTGAGATTTTTATATAAAAACAAAACAATCCCAAGTCCTCAAACAATCCCAAGAAACAATTCCAATCCCAAGTAAATTTTTTTTTTAAAAAAAATTGAGATAAAAATAAAAGGCAAAATTAGAGTTTTCGAAAGACGAAATGAACACAAATACCTCATATCCACCATAGCCACCGTACCCACCACCACCATAGCCATCTTCTCTATGTACCTCGCCATGTCCACCACCAAAAGACAGAAACAAGAGGCAAAATCATGCTTCTTCCATTTCTCTCTTTTTCATATATGAATCTCTCTCTCAAAACCAATAAAAAACCTACAAACCTATCAATAAAAGTAGTGTAAAGGTCAACCGATCCAACTCTTCTGCTTGTGCTCGAACTAGCAGTGTCATTTGTTGAGAATAATGGAACATAAATGGAACGCTTTTATTAATACAACAAACTTAAAATTTACAATACAAATTTTAGAAACTCTCACTTTTTCTCACTTACAACACAACACTCATACACTATTTGTTGAGCTTATTATTTGCTCAACTTTTTAACACACTAAACTCTCAATAATTTATCCAATACTTGATCAACTCTTTATTCTTAACTTACTTATTTGCAAAATCAAATTAGGGGGGGGGGGGGTATATATACTTAGTTTCAACAAACAAAAACCACACAAATAAAATAATGTAAAAATTTATTAACCACATAAGTTTATAATACTTATCTCCTTAATTATTAACTTCAAAATATCTTACCTAATCTAGAAACTTCAAGAATTGGGCTCGTAAATATTTGGGCTTAATCTTGGGCTTGGTGTTGTAATTAACTTTATTTGATGTTGTAATTTTAACACTCTCTCTCAACACCAACTTCCGTTCTTCTAACCACGTTGAGTTGTCTTTGAAACTTTTCGAACTTATCACTTAAGCTTTTTGTGAACAAATCAGCCACTTGATCTTCAGTCTTAACATACAGTAACTCAACTTCTTCTTGTAGAACCTTCTCCCAGATAAAGTGATAATGCACCTTTACATATTTTGTTCTTGTATGAAAAATTAAATTTTCTACCAAACAGATTGCTGACTGATTATCACAATTTATTGACACTTTATAATCTCTTGGTTGATGTAAATCCTTCATAAACCATGTACTTTCTTAAACTGCCATTGCTGCTGCTCTGTACTCAGCTTCAATAGTTAACAACAATATAGTCGGTTGCCTTTTACTACACCAAGTGATTGTTCCTGAACCAATCTTGAAAAAATACACAATGGTCGAACGTCGTGTGTCATGATCTCTAGTATAGTCAGCATCACAATAGCCAACCATTTTACAATCTTGGTCTTTCTTATAGAAGAGATCGTAGTCAATTGTGCCTCTCACATATCTCAATATCCGTCGAGCTACTTCTAAGTGAGGTTTCTTAGGATTTTGTATGTATCTACTTATTACTCCAATTGCATAAGAAATGTCTGGTCGAGTTAATGTCAAATAGATGAGACTTTCTACCAGTTGTCGAAATATAGTTCTATCTTCTAAATCCTTTCCTTCATGACAGCACAACTTGACATTGGCTTCTAGCGGTGTTGAGATAGGCTTGCGCTCTAGCATCTCAAACTTCTGCAACAAATCTTTGGCATATTTTCGTTGTCCTAGAAAAATTGCTTCTACTGTCCAAGTGACTTCAAGCCCAAGGAAATGTTTAAGTTGTCCAAACTCTTTCATCTGGAAGCGAATTGCCAAATTCTCTCTTGTTCGACGAATATCTTCATCATCATCTCTAGTGATAATTAAGTCATCTACATATACCAGTACAATTGCAAGTTTCTTTCTATTAGCTTTGACAAACATGCTAGAATCAGCTGGTGCTACAGAGTAACCACTAGTAAAAGATATGACACACGAC
Organism: Ailanthus altissimus; assembly: GCA_946807835.1. NCBI lineage: Eukaryota > Viridiplantae > Streptophyta > Magnoliopsida > Sapindales > Simaroubaceae > Ailanthus > Ailanthus altissimus. Next base: position 31,697,904 of record OX327687.1, read on the forward strand.
ATAACTTACATTCATTCAATAATGTGCACTCATAATTAATATTGTGTAAAATTTCAAACTTAAATTCAACATAGAAATCCTTAACGAGTTGCTAGTAAGTTCAACACAAAGTTTCACTCATGACCATACTTTGTGAAACATAAACCAAATATAACCACACCAAATAAAATAATACATAAGTATTTATTTAATAGGGATAAATCAAATATCTTAAACTACATGTCCACAAAATGAAACACTTAACAACCTAGCAACTTAAGAAACTCAAGGAACAGCAGAAGCCTTGTCAAATCTGCTAAGCACACATATGCCTTATTTTTATGAAATCACCATAAACTATAATGAGTATGAAACTCAGTAAGCATACTAGCTTTTCATATATCAAAATACAAATACATATATGTAAACAATGCATGTGTATGATATGGTGTGATAAATCAAAATCATAATCTTATCAAATCACATGTCAGGTAAGCGCTTACACATTTTTTTAAAACATATAATAGGAATACCTTCACTCAACTACTACTTAGTAAAATTTTCATATCACATATCACATAATGAGCCAAATGTCATTCGTAGGTGACATATTTGTTGGAGCTGGTGCTCACGTGCCATTCCAATATTGTATGAATATTAATTGTTAATATTTATACAATAAATATTTCGAATAAAGATTGTTAATATCATATTAATATGGTAGAATGCTTGTAAGATTATAGACATTGTTTGATCTGAAAGAGTTCAGATCTGATCTAAAGGAGTTTAGATCAGAACTAATAGTTATCAAAGGTGAGAGTTATAAATGCTAAGAGTTAGCACTGTTAAGAGTTAATAGGTTATAAGAGTCAGCGAGGTCTAAAGAGTTAGAACCTTGTCTATAATGGGACAAAGACCTGAGAGTATACTTGTAATGATATAGTTGCAAAGAGTTGCAATAGGTGTTAAGAAATATCATTATGTAAGTATGTCTCAAAGATAATGTTCCTGATCTATAATCACCAATGTGGGTCTATCGGTGATTCACTTTATATAGATTAGTGTATGTCTATATCTGACTGGTTCAGATAGTTGTTCTTAGCTGACCATGAGCTTAGAGCTTGTATAGGCGTGCAAGTATCCAGTCAAGACTGGATACTGAACAGACTTATGAGGACCCCAATAGATATCCTATGACACCGTCAAAGGAAGGTCCTCTCGAGTTGAGTAGTATTCGTGGTCCTTTGACCTGAGTGCTACGGTGGTCTTGTGAGTGATCCATCATGCTTTGGTTCCACATATGTCAGAGACCTTTCATGGTCTAACCGCTATGTGTCGCTGGGTATGGTCCGATGCTCATGGAGTCCGGTGTGTGTAGATACGGGATCCGTCAGTTTACGTAGGTAAGTTGTATATCCGATGCTCCGAGATTGTATTTCATAAAGTCTTGTGGCCACAAGCATAAACCCGGGAAAAGAGTTTCCCACAGGGTTAAACAATATAGCAAAAGTGTTTGCGTATATTGTTTATCAAGATACGAATCTGGAGATAAGATTATGGATGAGCAAATGGGGATTTGACGGTGCTGATCTATATCCTCGCACATCCAGAGTATAAATGATGGAAGGATTATACGTATACGTTATGACCTCAACTTGTATGGTCTGACACGCTGATTTGTAATATTCGTAACGTGTGCGTGGGGCATCGATTACGGATTAATGGAATAGTTCCATTTGACAAATCGGGTGTGGACCTAGAGAGTCCCAATATGAAATGTACTCTTTGAGCACTTGGGCAGTGTACCGTATTGAATTGTTCAATACAGTATAATTCAGCAATTACTAAGGTTACGTTAACTAAAGTATATGGTTACATGGTGGGACCCACTTTAGGTTAACTTGGTAACCGAGTAAGGATATAATAGTAATTTCACTTTATGATTATTTAATTGTTAAATAATAAGAATAAATATTTATTTATTTAATTGTTAAATAAATAATTTAATTTAACTATGATTAAAGGTTAATCATATGGTTAATTTAGTTAACTTTACTTAATGATTAAGTAAAGGTTAACCTAACCAAGGTTAAGTTAGTTAATTATGGTTAGAATAATTAAATATTTATTAACTTAAAGGTTAAGTTAAAATAATCTAACTAAGGTTAAATGTTAACTAAGGTTAGGTTAAACCAAATGAAATGCAAATGAAATTCAAATTAGTTTGGAATTTATGCATTAGTATATAAAGTGAAATGAAATTAAAAATCATTAAGTTTTAGTTTATATGTTTTGCATTTTTGGGAGCCATTTCAATTTGAGAAATTGGAATTCTTTGTTTTGTGTTTTAAGTGTTAGAACAACAAAACAAATTGAATTAATGGTTACTAAATGTAATAACTAAAAACAAGATTTGTTTTATTTATTCAAGAGTTGAATAAAAGAAAAAACAAATTTAATTAAGTTAAATAGTTTAACTTTGAGAAATGTTTAAGAGTTAAACACATATGCTGGATTAAGATGCTGCCATTCTAGACAATCAAACTCACCCTTGTTGATTGCTAGAATTGATCAAAGATTCATTTCATGGTGGACTTCAAGAAAATTAATCCAAAGGCTTCATTGGTGATATTTCTCAATCTCGAATTTTCAGTTTATCAAATGTTATTTTCTGTGTTCATTGTATTTAATCTTCCGCTGTGCACATGTATGTATGAGATATGTATATTGTTTGTATGATGAACACAACCCACATGCAAGCGCCCTAGTTGATTTGCCCAACCCAACACACCCAACAATATTGTATGAGAAGAATAATATAAGTGAGGTTTAAATTACATATATACAATGCTTATGCTCGAAGGTAAGAGCCAAACCCTAACCCTGATCATCGGTGAGTCCTCTCACATGCATCAATACGCCACCACATGAATGTGATGACTCAATCTTCCTTTAGGTACCAATAGGATCCTCCCTACATACGGAACACATAACATATACCAATCCTGAAGAAAATGCCACACATAAAGGCTCTACGAATCACATAAGGTGCCTACTAAGTAAATAGTGAGTTCAAACATCCTCAAAACACAAAACGTATCTCATTGACATTTTTCACTTCAAAAGCTTTCTTTATTAAACACATTTCATTTTGAAAGCTCACTTTCATAAACACATGTATGTCCATGCTCAATGTAAATTCTCACATTCATAAATATATGTCTTTCACATTTCATATCAAATATACTTTAGCATAACATAAATATATTTCAAAGTACATTTACAAAATCATACATTGACAATTATTATACTTATTGTGATTTCAGTAAAAGTCTAGTATATTTACCTCTTAGCACTTTCGGCTACAAGGCTTAATTCTCCTTAACCTATCAATGGAGATTAATCCTTTCATAAGCCTCAACATTCATACAAAACACTTTAAATAGCTTACAAAATTACACATATTAGACTTATCACATCGAATTGGTCTAATTCCTTGGTTTCTCAAAACCTGTCATTCTGACCACTTACACTTAACAAAATTTTCTTATACATCAAATGATGTTCAATTACTCCAAAATCAGAATATATCATTCTTGACTCATATGTCCTTCTTATGTATGAATATTATATTATAATTCCTACAAAATCCATTCTATAAACATCATCAAATCCAAACTATTATCCTGACAGGATCAAGATATTTACTGAACAATATTCAATCTCCTAATTTTATAAAATCATATACTAACTCAAAAATTATAAAACTACTACAGAATTACTCTTGACACATATCTCAATCCATGATAAATATTTACTTTAAAATCACTGCCAAAAGTATTTTAAAAATATTTTCATAGCTTTAAAAATATATTAATTAAATATTGCAATGAGCTGACATTTTTTAAAAAATCATAACAATTTAATCACATTGATATAAATTCTCAATTCTGATTATATTATATTAGACATATAAACTTATCATATTTCATAAATTTGTAATTTTTGAAGATCATTCAGCAGATAAAAATTATTTGTCATTGTATCATACTATTAACACAAAATTTCTAGAATTTCATGGTCATTTTGATAAATTCACTACAAATTCAATTTCTGAAATTTTCAATCTATTCAAAGTTTCAAATGATTCTAGACATGTATAATTTTATATACTCAAAATCTAAAATCAGAATTGAAGCACAACAATTTATAAAATTTTCAGATCAAGAGACTATCAAGTAGAAATTCTACAGTTCATCATGATTTATCAAGCTATCTACATAAATCATCATCAATTGTCATAATATCTTAAAACATTCACATCAAATCCTCAATTGTACATATTTTCAAAAATTAAAACTTAAAGGAATTAACTAAATTAACACCAAAAAACTAAGAAAATGTTATAATATACCTCTTAAAGGTTAAATTCAAACTTTCTTCTTCTTCTTCTCTTTCTCTCCCTTTTCTTTCTCTCTTTTCTCACTCTAAAAGAGGTGGCTCGACCAAAATGAATGAATTAGGGTTTCAAATGTGTATTTTTATACTAAGTGGCTAATATTTAGTATTTACAAATTAGCCGCCAAAACTTTTAAAGTATTATAATTTAGTCCCTAAAATAAATCTAAAGTCTTGTAAATAAATCCAATATTAATAGCATGTCATTAACCTATATAAACACTACTAATAAAAATACATAAATCAAGTATCACCCATATATAAATAAAATATATATATATATAAATATTTATTCTTACCGATTGTTGATAAGTGGTTACTATACTATGTGATAGAAATTCTCTAATTTTACCATACCACGCCCTTGGAGCTTGCTTTAATCTATACAATGCATTTATTAATTTACATATATAATCAGGATGAAATTTGCTTTCAAATTCAATTGGTTGAATCATGTAGATCTCCCGATCTAACTATCAATATAGCAAAGCATTCTTTACATCCATTTGCCATAATATCCAACATTTGTTAGCTGCCAACATAAGTAGAACTCGTACTGTAGTGATCTTGGCTATTGGACTAAACGTTTCATCATAGTCTAGTCCATACTATTGAGAAAATTCTTGAGCTACCAATTGAGTTTTATACCTTTACACCTATCCATTAATATAGCAATATAGCAAAGCATTCTTTACATTCATTTGCCATAATATCCAACCTTTGTTAGCTGCCAACGCAAGTAGAACTCGTACTGTAGTGATTTTGACTACTGGACTAAACGTTTCATCATAGTCTAGTCCATATTATTGAGAAAAATCTTGAGCTACCAATCGAGTTTTATACCTTTACACCTATCCATCAAGATGTCTTTTGATTTTATACACCAACTTACAAGATATAGGTTTCACATCCTTTAACTTTGGCACTAAATCTCAAGTTTAATTTTGCTCCAACGCTATGATTTCTTCTTCCATAGCTTTAATCCATTTAGAGCTCTGTGATGCTTCTTCAAAAGTCTCAGGCTCCTTAACATTTTCTTCTTTCGCCATAGCTGCATTAGCATATTTGGGATTAGGCATTCGTATTCTTATTGACCTTCGAGGATGAGATTGAGGGGTTACAGGTTTTGCTTCTTTATATTTGGCCTCCGTTGTTGGTTGTTGATAGATGCCAATTTGCCAAGGACTTTGAGTTGTCTCTTACTCGGTGTTGTCATCACTGCTTTTATTATCAAAGTCTTCTTGGCTCGGTCGGATTTCAGCAATTTGCTCATATATCTTTTGTTGCAATCGTTCTTCTATTTCTTTTGAATTTGAAAGATCCTCTTTTTGTGGCGACTATCATGAAGATGCTTCATCAAATACCACATTCCTTGACGTGTAGCACCGCCCACTAGTAGGGTCACAACATTTTCATCATTTACGCTGGTTATCATATCCAACAAAGATACATCTGATTGCTTTTTTTCGAATTTGTTTCTTAGGTGACTTGGCACAAACACATATCATATATAACCAAAAACTCAAAATTAACTCACAGTAGGTTTCATATCCCACAACTTCTTAAAGGGTGATAGGAACCCTAACCTTGGTTGAGGAAGCATATTAATCATGTGGGCTATAGTCTTCATTTCTTCGGCCCAAAATCTTCATGGTACATTTTTTTGTGTGAAACATACTTCTACAAATATCTGCAAGATGTTGATTCTTCCTTTCTGCAACACCATTTTGTTGTGGCGTGTTGGCACATGTGAACTGATGTCATATCTTATTTTCTTGAAGATATTATGAGAACTCATCAGAGGTATATTCTCCTTCATTATCAGTGCGGAGACAATAAATCTTCTTTTCGACTTCTCCTTCAGTTGTTTCTCTAAATTCCTTGAACTTTAAAAAAATATCTAATTTTTTCTTCATAAAGAAAACCCATACATACCTCAAGAAGTCATCAATAAATGTCACCATGTATCGCATGCCACTAATTGATGGCTGCTTGACAGGTCTAAACACATCAGAGTGAACCAACTCTAATGGCTCCTTAGCTCTAAACTTTGACTCCTCATATGGTAGTTGATGTGCTTTACTGTACTGACATCCCGCATATACTGTATCCACTCTCACATCAAGTTGAGGTAGACCTTTAAGCACTGCCTTGTTCATTATCACTTTTAACTTATGATAACTTACATATCCTAATTGTGCATGCCACAAATCTATTGTCTCATTCTTTTGAGTCTTGTCTACATAAGCTGATTCTGCTGATAGTACATAGATTGACTCTAGTCGTCATCCTTCTATTGTTGGTGTTCCCATGATTTTTAAATCTTAGTACACCTTAATATCTTGTGGACCAACAAGATATAGTATCTAGAAGATGTTAACTGTGATACTGATAATAGATTCTTTTTCATGCCAGGGACATGATAGATATCTTGAAGTTTTACCTTTTTAGGATTGTAACGAGGTGTAAGAACTGTGTTACCGATGTGAGCTATAGGTAATCTTGAGTTATTGGATGTCACTACCACGCGACTTTCTTTGTACTTAGTCATATCTTACAGCTTTTCTTCGTCACGAGTCATATGATTTGAACATCCTGAGTTGACGATTCAATCATTTTCATAGTCAATCCGTCCAGGAATTATCACTGAGAGTGATAAGTCTTCTTCCTCTACAGTAATAGATGCTTCATTATCCCACTCATCTTCACTTTTTCTTTCTGAGTTTGATGTGGCAGCATTACCCTCAGTAGATCTTTTCTTAGACCAATAATCTTTTGCCATGTGTCTTATTTTTTCACAATTGTAGCATTTTCCTTCAATTATTTTTTTGTTAGACTGACTACCATTACTGCGAGTCCTCCATACTCCCCTTGTCTGTGAGCTACCTTCTTGGTGATCACTCTTTATTTTTTTTATCATTTCTTTTAGATCCTCCACCAGCACATTGTTTAAATCGACCTTTCTTTTTGTCGATGTAGAGTACTTCTTCATCGCCTTCTAAAGAGACCTCACCTATTTGCTTGGCAATCGCTTTTTGATTAGCAAGTAAAATTTCAAATTCAATGAGAGATGGTTGGGTTGGCTAGCCTTGTACAGCAGTAACAAAATTTTTATACTCGAGCCTCAAACCATGGATGATAATTCTTTTCATCCTAGCTTCAGTAATAGTAGCGGTAGGATCTAACTCAAATATTTCACGGCACAAGGACTTTACCTTTGTGAAGTATTGGTTGATCGTCATGTTGCGTTGTGCAATCGATAATAGTTCATTCTCTAAAAGCTGTAGTCATGTGTTATTTTTCTTTGAGAAGAGTAATGCAAAAGTGTCCCATGCTTTATTTGGCATATTGGTATTTTTTATGTGCTCTAACATTTCTTCTTTAACTATGGTCTTAATGGCGAACATAGCCTTACCAGTTTTGACCTTTCATTTCTTTAAAGTGGTTTTGACTGTTGGCTAATTCACTTCATTCTCATTAATGACCTCCTAAATATTTTGGCCTTAAAGGTAAGACTCCATCAACGTCGCCCATTTATTGTAGTTTTAGTTGTTGAGCTTCTTGATTCCTCCAACGACTTGAAGGTCACCCATCGTATTGGCAGTATCTCAGTAATACCAAACAAGTTCTGTCAACAAACTTACAAAGTCACAGACTACTCACGACATACAAAATCTCACTCACTAACCCTTTCTAATGTGAAAGATTAGTCAAAGCTGCAACCACAGAGCATACTCAAAATTCTTATAAATCTTACAACTTGAGCAGTCCCAGACAGTCTCGCTCTGATATCAATTGTTGAGAATATGGAATACAAATGGAACACTTTTATTAATACAACAAACTCAAAACTTACAATACAAATTTTAGAAAATCTCACTCTTTCTCACTCACAACACAACACTCATAATTCAACACTCACAACTCAACACTTATACACTTTTTTGTTGAGCTTATTATTTGCTCAACTCTCTAACACACTAAACTCTCAATAATTTATCAAATACTTGATCAACTATTTATTCTTAACTTGCTTGCTTGCAAAACCAAATGAGGGAGGGGGGTATTTATACTTAATTTTAACAAATTAGAACTACACAAATAAAATAATATAAAAATTTATTAATCACATAAGTTTATAATACTTATCTCCTTAATTATTAACTTTAAATATCTTACCTAATCTAGAAACTTCAAGAATTGGGCTTGTAAATATTTAGGCTTAATCTTGCGCTTAGTGTTGTAATTAACTTTATTTAGTGTTGTAATTTTAAGATCACTCATCTTCAATCTTTGATCAGGACTTCGATGATGACAAAGAATGATGCCCACAAAGGTGATAGAGAATAGTGGACCGATGAGTTGAAGTGGAACGGTGGCGAATTCGACCTTTGATTAGGACTTCGATCCAACAACTGTGGTGCCAAAAACTAATGCCTTTGGTGTTGATAGAGAACGATGAGACTAATGAGTTTAAACGGGACGATGACAGCTTCGATATTTTATGATGGTGCGTGGACATAGTGGTTGGCGTATATGGTAGCTGGGGTCTTGGCTCGTTACCGAAGAAGAGAAGATCAAAGAATTAAAATGTTCAAAATTTTATTTTAATAATTTAATATTTAAAAATATTTATTTAATATTTACATGTTAAAATGACTTTATTACTTTTATCCCATTAATTTTGACGAAAAATTTCTTAACAAAAAAGCATTGGTGGAATATTTTTGAACTTTTGTGTATTGTTAACAAAATTTGAAATTTATGAATATTTATGTAATTAGGTTTTACTTCAAATATATTTGTGATAATAACTTTTTTAATTATTTTTATTATATAAATAGCAACATAATAAAATAAATTAACCTAAAAATTACTAAAATTCTTCATTCATAAGAGGTGAGTACATAGATACAATTGATGCTAATCTTCTTAAATAGAAGTGCTAAAGTAAGTTATGACTATATTAGTCACCGCTTTTAATCTAATAAAATATTTTTTATATATATAAACACAAAATACAATTATAATAGGAATGATATAAAAAAAAATGTAAGAGTTTTAATAAATAAGATGTGTGATAGATTGTCTTACAGTGACAAGTGTCTTTATCTGGACAAACATAAAAGTTTTTTCTTATTGACGAGTCACTATCAGAATAAGATGAAGAAGATTTAGGAATGTTGTTAGAAATGATTAAACAAATCACAGACCCTGTCAATAAACAAAGACACTTGTTTTAGGAATGTTGTTAGAAATGATTAAACAAATCACAGACCCTGTCAATAAACAAAGACACTTGTCCAATCTAAGACATAAAATAATGAATGAACCAAACAAACTAGAATCTAGTAAAACAAAAGAAGTAAAAAAATTAGATATTAAAGTTCCCTTCAAAACTCTAAATTTTAAAGAAAATGTTTTAAGAAAATTTAAAACAAATACAAAAAATGCGACAATAAAAGACCTACAAAAAGAGATTAAAAAACTTAAGATAGATATCAAAGAATTATAGGATACAACTCAATTGTTAAAATCAGAAGTATTCAAGGAAAAAGATATTGAAACTGATTTAGAACAATCTGAAAATGAATCTACCAAATCTCAAGACCAATTAGATCAATCCCTTAGTCAAGAAGCTTTAATCAATTTAATAGATAAAGTTCAATTTAGGAAATGGTATTGTGACATATCTATAAGAGTCAAAGATAATCTCTTAATCGAGGTTAAAAATGCTCTTATTGATTAAGGTGCCAATATGAACTGTATTAAAGAAGAAACTGTCCCAACCAAGTTTTTAGAAAAAACCAAGGAAGTACTCTATAGAGTAAACAAAAGTGCTCTAGATATAAGGTACAAGCTCCCATTAGCCAAAGTTTGCAACCAAGGTGTTTGTTACAAAATGCCATTCATTGTAGTCAAAACACTAACTCAGAATGTCATCTTAGGAACTCCCTTCCTAGAATTAATTACTCCTTTCAAGGTCACTACTGAAGGAATAATTACTAGGCATTCAGGAAAAGATATTTTATTCAAATTTAGTCTTCCCAATCAAACTAGAACCCTTCATCTTTTAAAATCCAATTCAATTTCCATACAGTCAATTGATCTTAAGCATAAACAAATTAATTTTTTAAAGGATGAAATAAAATACATTAGGCAAAAAGAAATCTTATCTCAACCTTTTACTCGGTCTAAAAAAGTTCAATTCCAAAAACACTTAGAAAAAGAAATCTGTTCTTCTTTCCCTAATGCTTTTTGGGAGAGGAAGGAACACATTGTCAATTTACCTTATGAAAAGGATTTCCATGAATCCAAAATTCCCATTAAGGCAAGACCAATTTAAATTTCAAGTGAATTATTAGAATACTATCACAAAGAGATAAATGACCTCTTAAGTAAAAAGCTTATCAGGCTATCCAAGTCTCTTTGGAGTTGCGCAGCATTCTATGTTCAGAAAAATTCAGAATTAGAAAGAGGTGCCCCCAGGTAAGTAATCAACTATAAACCTTTAAATGAAGTCCTTCAATGGATTAGGTACCCTTTGCCTAATAAATCAGATTTGTTAAAAAGACTTCATAAGGCTATTATCATGTCAAAATTTGATATGAAATCTGGATTTTGGCAATTCCAAATAGCTGAGAAAGATAAATATAAAACAGCATTTACAGTACCATTTGGACATTACGAGTGGAATTTAATACCCTTTGGTCTAAAAAATGCACCATCAGAATTTCAGAAAATCATGAATGACATCCTTAATCCTTATGCACATTTCACAATTGTGTATATTGATGATGTCCTAATATTTTCTAAATCAATTGAACAACATTAGAAACATTTAAATACTTTCCTTCGGGTAATAAAGAAAAATGGATTAGTAGTCTCTGCTCCTAAGATAGTACTCTTACAGACAAGTATAAAATTCTTAGGGCATATTATAGATAATGGAACAATAATTCCCATCCTAAGAAGTTTAGATTTTGCATACAAATTTTCAAACCAAATTCTTGATAAAACCCAATTACGGAGATTTTTAAGATGTCTCAATTATGTTGCCGACTTCTATAAAGATCTCAGAATGATCTGTAAACCATTATTTAATAGGTTAAAAAAGAATCCTCCTAAATGGAACAATGAACACACCAATGTAGTTAGAATAATAAAATCTCAGTTAAGAAATTACCATGTCTCAATATATGTCATCCCCTTGCACCAAAGATAGTCCAAACAGATGCTTCAGATCTAGGTTATGGTGGTATCTTAAGTCAATCAATGAATGAGAAAAATTATCTAGCAAGATATGTTTCAGGTGCATGGAATGAAACCCAGAAAAATTATTCAATTGTCAAAAAAGAGATTTTAGCTATTGTTTTGACAATTCAAAATTTTCAAGAAGATTTATCAAACAAAAAATTCGTTTTAAAAGTTGATTGTCAATCGGCAAAATATATATTGAAAAAAGATGTTAAAAATCTTGCCTCTTAAACAAATCTTTGCTAGGTGGCAAGCTTTACTATCTGTTTTTGATTTCGATATTGAACATACAAGTGGAAAGGAAAATTGTTTACCTAATTTTCTAACCCGTGAATTTCTGCTGGGAAGAAATGAAGAAATCATTAAAGAATAATACAGGACAAGTCAATACGAATCAAAATAAGCAGCCTGTCAATACATCACAAAGCAATAATATGAATCGGGTCAATACAAATCAAAATAAATATACAGTCATTACATCACAAAATCAGAATCCAAAAGATAAATATGCGATGGCTTTGCCATCCCCTAGTGGTCCTACCACTATGCCTCCTTTTTCTTCAAAACTGGCTTCTCCAGTAGATCTAGCCAATAAGTTTAGTCCAATTCAAATCAATAGCCCAGACACATACAAAGAAAAAGCAAAAAGCTCTGCTTCATCGGTAAAACCTCAATCTACCCAGAGACAAATAAACACTGCCTACATTTCAAAATATTTCTTTGAAAGATACTTTGCCTTAAAACCGTCAATGATTGACCAGGAACTATTCAAAAACCCAAAAAAGATTGCTGACACTTACATCAATCCTAGTCGGATTTTTGAAAATGAAGCCAAAACCAATACATTTTATGAATTTATTCTTGTAGATACAGACTATATCTTTGTCAATCCTGTCCCAAAAAAAAATAGTCCATCCATTACAGCCTACCATAAGATAAAAATCAATAGATTTATTTCTATGGAACAATTGGGCAATCCAGCCCAAAAAAGACTCATGTCAAGACCTTTTCATCCCCAGGCCTTCTCATATTGGGATTATCGGGATGCATGGTTCAAATTCCTGCTCAAACAGAATGTTACTCACAGCAATACGTGGTTCTTATATTTCCACCAAAGTTGCCCAATAAATGTCCCTCATTGGTTTCTCGAATGGTCGGATAAATATGGCCCTTGTGAACAGATCCTTCCTGACTCTGTTTTTCAAGGTTTTTAATTATACAAAGAGCAATACCAGCCGTCTGCTGAAAATGAGCATCTCCCTGAATTATGGACATTTTATGTCAATTTCCGTCTTACATGGATCCTCAGTCTAGAATGGGCCGTGGAAGACAAATTAGTTCAGAATACAGAAGTCCCGTATTTTGAGAGAAGAGAAAAGTTAAATGGTGGAATGGCATGGATACCTCCTCCGCTGATGTCAATGCAGTATCCAAGTGGTTATCAGATAACCCTCAATTTGCCAAGAGACCAGTAATTCAAAAAGAACAATAAGCTTTTTTGTTATCCAATTGGCAGCTCCAAGCTCAGATTGCTGCTGCAAAATCAGAAGAAGAAATCCTCATGTTTACCAAACAGTTTATTTCCAGCTCTCAGAAAGGAAGTGTCAATGAAGAAGAAGAGGACCCGTTTGGATGTGACCTTGCAGATTTCCAGAACTTATTGTAAGTGTAAGGTCATTTGTCAAGATGTAATTTGTCAATTAGTTGTTGCAAGGGTCTCCCTTTACTCTGTACTTCCTTTTTATACGGAGAAAAATTGTTAGACCCAGTATTTGTCAAGAGTCAAACAGTACCATACTTGTCAATAGTGTCAAACAGTGCCAAACTAAACCGTTAAACAGTAACAGTTTACATAATGTCAAACCGTCAAAACACAAATTACAGTTAGGTAACCATTAGCAGTCTGTCGATACTCCGACAACGGTCAAGTAATCGTGCCACCACCCAACCTAACCGCAGTCAAAATAGTTCTCAAACAGTAAAAAGTAACCAGAGTTCATCTAACTTGAGTTACTATTCTACTTAACTATGGTTACTTTTCTTAACCATAATTAAATTCAAAATCTATAAATAGGTTCATAAGTTTTCAAGTTTTGGAAAAATCAGAAATCCTCTCAAATAGTAAATCCCCAAATAGTCAATCACCAAACCCAAAAAGATTTTGACCAATATTCTGACCAAACACAGACACTTCTATAACACTGTTAATTGTTCGATTTGTCAGTCTGAAGTCGTCAAGAAGTTTGTAATTTTCAAACAATTCAATATAATGAAACATTTGTAAGTAATTTACATGTCTATTCTTAGTATCTGTTTGGTGGGATACTTAGATTAGTTGGACGGCTCTACCGGTACAATCTAAATAATCACATCGTTTTACTTTCTGCAATTTAAATATTATCATTTAAATTCTGTACAATGGGAAACATTAATCTTGTTGGACGGCTCTGCCGGTACAATTGATTAATTCTCTTTTAAATATTACAATTTTAATTTCAGTCAATTACTTCTGCACTTTACATTATGCTTTTAAAAATTTCGCAATTTCTATTTCTGCTCAATTTGGAGAGGGTATGCCCTATGAAAAATATGTATAATTTTAAGTTTTTGTCTTTTAATTTTTTATTTTTATTTTTTGCAAAAATTTAGAACTATTAAAATAAGTAAGAAAATAGGTATTGAATATACTCTGAGCCACCAGTGACATAAGTTGAGCGTCAATCATTGTGAAGGCCCTTCGCACAACTGGTTAATTGAAAAGTGTCTCAGTTACAATTCTTTCTCATAATCTGAAAAATGTTCATAAGTAAGAATTAAGTTAATGAATATACTCTGCACTCCCGGTAATAAAGTCACTATTAGTTACGTAGTAGGAAGTTAATTTTTGAGAAAGCCTTGCGTATCTCCGGTTAATTAATAGTTCCAGTTATAATCCAATTGATAATATTCTGAAAAATTAGAATGTATGTTTTAATTTTTGAATGAATGTTTTAAATTATTGCCAATAAATAGTTTTAAGTTATTAAAAATGAGAATTGAAACAATGAGACAAAAATTTAGAATAGTTTTAGAAATAATAAGACAAGATAAAATTGAAGTAAAAGGTCAAATAAAAATGTTTGAAGAAGATCTGGACCGATTAGTAAGAGTTTATAGATTCGAACAAGCTTTAAATATATTAAAAATGTTTAAGCATCATTTACAATATTTAGAAATGATTGAAAACGCCGTGAGAGAACAAGTAGCTATTGAATCTGAAAAGAGCTGTTTAGGATAAGTTTAAACAGATAATGTCTAGAACCTATTTGAGTGTTAGGATCCTACGTCTGAATACATCTGTTTGGACTATCTTTGGTGCGAGAGGATGACATATATTGAGACATGGTAATTTCTTGACCTGAGATTTTATTATTCTAACTACATTGGTGTGTTCATTGTTCCATTCAGGAGGATTCTTTTTTAACCTATTAAATAATGGTTTACAGATTATTCTGAGATCTTTATAGAAGTCGGCAACATAATTGAGACATCTTAAAAATCTCTGTAATTGGGTTTTATCAAGAATTTGGTCTGAAAATTTGTTTGCAAAATCTAAACTTCTTTGGATGGGAATTATTATTCCATTATCTATAATATGCCCTAAGAATTTTATACTTATCTGTAAGAGTACTATCTTAGGAGCAGAGACTACTAATCCAATTTTCTTTATTACCCAAAAGAAAGTATTTAAATGTTTCCAATGTTGTTCAATTGATTTGGAAAATATTAGGACATCATCAATATACACAATTGTGAAATGTGCATAAGGATTAAGGATGTCGTTCATGATTTTCTGAAATTCTGATGGTGCATTTTTTAGACCAAAGAGCATTATATTCCACTCGTAATGTCCAAATGGTACTGTAAATGCTGTTTTATATTTATCTTTCTCAGCTATTTGGAATTGCCAAAATCTAGATTTCATATCAAATTTTGACATGATAATAGTCTTATGAAGTCTTTTTAACAAATCTGATTTATTAGGCAAAGGGTACCTAATCCATTGAAGGACTTCATTTAAAGGTTTATAGTTGATTACTAACTTGAGGGCACCTCTTTCTAATTCTGAATTTTTCTGAACATAGAATGCTACGCAACTCCAAAGAGACTTGGATGGCCTGATAAGCTTTTTACTTAAGAGGTCATTTATCTCTTTGTGATAGTATTCTAATAATTCACTTGAAATTTAAATTGTTCTTGCCTTAATGGGAATTTTGGATTCATGGAAATCCTTTTCATAAGGTAAAATGACAATGTGTTCCTTCCTCTCCCAAAAAGCATTAAGGAAAGAAGAACAGATTTCTTTTTTTAAGTGTTTTTGGAATTGAACTTTTTTAGACCGAGTAAAAGGTTGAGATAAGATTTCTTTTTACCTAATGTATTTTATTTCATCCTTTAAAAAATTAATTTGTTTATGCTTAAGATCAATTGACTGTATGGAAATTGAATTGGATTTTAAAAGATGAAGGGTTCTAGTTTGATTGGGAAGACTAAACTTGAATAAAATATCTTTTCCTGAATGCCTAGTAATTATTCCTTCAGTAGTGACCTTGAAAGGAGTAATTAATTCTAGGAAGAGAGTTCCTAAGATGACATTCTGAGTTAGTGTTTTGACTACAATGAATGGCATTTTGTAACAAACACCTTGGTTGCAAACTTTGGCTAATGGGAGCTTGTACCTTATATCTAGAGCACTTTTGTTTACTCCACAGAGTACTTTTTTAGTTTTTTCTAAAAACTTGGTTGGGACAGTTTCTTCTTTAATACAGTTCATATTGGCACCTTAATCAATAAGAGTATTTTTAACCTCGATTAAGAGATTATCTTTGACTCTTATAGATATGTCGCAGTACCATTTCCTAAATTGAACTTTATTTATTAAATTGATTAAAGCTTTTGGACTAAGGGGCTAATCTAATTGGTCTTGAGATTTGGTAGCTTCATTTTCAAATTGTTCTAAATCAGTTTCAATATCTTTTTCCTTGAATACTTCTGATTTTAACAATTGAGTTGTATCCTGTAATTCCTTGATATCTATCTTAAGTTTTTTAATCTCTTTTTGTAGGTCGCATTTTTTGTATTTGTTTTAAATTTTCTTAAAACATTTTCTTCAAAATTTGGAGCTTTGAAGGGAACTTTAATATCTATTTTTTCTACTTCTTTTGTTTTACTAGATTCTGGTTTGTCTGGTTCATTCATTATTCTATGTCTTAGATTGGACAAGTGTCTTTGTTTATTGACAGGGTCTGTGATTTGTTCAATCATTTCTAACAACATTCCTAAATCTTCTTTTTGTAGAGTAAAGATTGTCTTACAGTGACAAGTGTCTTTATTTGGGCAAACACAAAAGTTTTTTCCTATTAACAAGTCACTATCAAAATAAGATGAAGAAGATTGTTCTAGATTTAGAATTTTTTTTTCAGAAGAAGATTCTAAATTGATAGAGGAAGATTTTGAATTGATTAAGGCTTTTATTAATCTATCTTTTATTGACTGATCTATTTCTAAATCATTTATTTTTCTTTTTAACTCTGGACAATTATTGGCATAATGTCCTTTCTTACCACATTTGTAACATTTATTGCTTTTTCCTTTTCTGATATATATATATATTTTCTATATGGTTTTTTATTTTTTCTTTTATAATATTCTTCTCTTGGTTCTTTTTTTCTATAGCTATGTTTTTTATGTCTTCTGTAGATTTTTCTTCCACCATATGGTCTATATGATTTATTGTTTCTTTTGTGGGAACTTTTGATTTTTTCAAAACCAAATTGTTCACACCATGCACCTAATTCTTTTCTAGTTGTTAATATTTGTTTCTTCATTTGATTTTTTAATCTAATGTCATTACACAGTTTTAAGGCTGTGTTATTAATCACTTGAATTAACTCACCAAATGTCATGGTTTCTAAGTCTATTTCATCCCATGTTTCTTTTTGATTTATTTCTAATAATTTTTCTTTGACTTTTTTTTGGCAAATAGGGTTGGAAGACCAGTTATGAATTTTTCTTTCCAATAGCCTGTGTTATTGTCATTTCGTTGCATGACTCTGGTGATAAAGATATCTTTATACAATTTGAAATCATGTAGCCTTTTACAACGTAGGTTATGTAGATGTGTTGACACTTTTTCTCCATAATTATTGGGGTTACCAATAAAATGAAGAGCAATGGTATAACATAAAGTGTTAATACCATCTGGTTCAATAGTTGCTGAGGTGGACGTACCTTCAGGCTTACTGATGACTTTGGTTGTATTGAATATTTGATTTTGGGTAGCAGCCAAAATGGTGTTATTCCACCATCCTGCTAATTGTTCTTCAAAACCTAGGGTTATTAAATAACAAGCTTGTTGTTCTGTTGAATTTTGTTTCTTGACATAAATGTATCCTACATTATGCATTTGTCTTAAGACTATCATTATTTGATATTTACTAAGACCATCAATGTTCCATTGATAACAAGCATTACCTGTATAGGCTCTATATGGGATAGTTTCTTCATATTGAAGGTTAGGAGGAGAAGGCTTAAGGTAATAAGGCTTCGATCCTGAGGGTTTTGTATAGTTTTGGAATCTTGGGTTTTGTGTGCCAGGGTGATGTATTTTTTGGATAAATAAATCTAATTCTTTTTGCTTTATTTCTTCTGTCGAAGATTGACTTTGTTCTGACTCTCGTTGAGAGGATGTTTCTAATTGACTAATTTGGTCATCTATAGTTTGGACATTAGGTTCCTTTTTTATATTTTCAGGTACTTCATTTAATTTCTGGTCTATGATTTTTATCATATCACTTTAGTTTGGATCAAAACATTTTTCTATTCCTACGGGAGTAGAGAACATTTGTCTAGTTTCTTTTATTTGTTTTTTACCTTTTGATTTATTTTTGGATGGTTCCGTTATAGGAATAATATTAAGATTTTTTAACTCTTCTATTAAATTATTTTCTATTATGTCTAATTATTCACCTATTGAACTGAAATATTCATTTGTGAAATTGTTTTGTCTAATTATTATTCCATTTTGTACCTATGTTGCAGGTTCTTAGAGAGACAGGTCATCAGCAACTAATGCAAAGGGAGAGCAAGCAGCTAAACCTTGTTCATTTTGCATGAAAGACCTATGGTCAAGAGGATGAGTTTGGATAAATTCTTGGTCCTTAGTGACATATTTTCTATAGGTCCTCTTTTGTATTACTTGACATTTTTTATCATATGAGTTTTTTCTAATGTACCATATAAAGAAGGGGATTCCTTTTTTCAGTGTTTTCATGGCTTCTATCCACTGTTCTCTAAGTATTCTTCTTTCTTGTTCATTATGTTTTGACTCGTATTCAGATCTTTTTTTTTTATTATTTAGACTTGAATTATAATCTCTAAAATATAAATCAAAATCTATTAACGACTTTTTAGTGATGACATTTATTTCTCTAATTGACTGAACTTGAGATTGAGTTGGGGAATAATCTTGTTCACTTGGAGGCTGTTCATGTATAGGTCTGGCTATTTGCTCATCTGTTCTTAAAATGTTTGAAATTTTTCTTATTAATGATTCCATGTCTATATCTTCATTATCTAATGAATCAAATATTCTTGTACTAGAGGTTCTCTATATTATTCTAGGCGATGGGTTCCTAGATGTTTCTAGGGTAGTTAGGGTTTTCCTAGTTGATTGCTAGAATGAAGAAAAGGATGCTCTTATTATCTGTGTTCTTGGGCTAAAGGATATACCTAACGTTCCATCATTAAAATTGGTTGATGCTAACAGAGATCTATTTGGTAAGCGTTATTTTTGAGTGAGACCATTTTTTCACTAAATTACTCAATAAGATCAATTTAAATCAATATGCAAAACTAGGATTTTCATATATCCACATAGGACATGTGTAGATTGCCATTGTCCCAATGTCAAAAATAGGATTAAACAATTCAATGTTAATCACGCTAAAAGATGCTCGCATAAATGATTACATAGAGTCAATACATGCAATAGCAAAAACCAATTTAACTGCTGGACCAATTAGGTTTGAATGCTACCCTGATTTTATGATAGCCTTAAAAGTTGATAAATTTAAAGAAGAATGTTTAACCCTAGATATCCAATTACATGAATATAAATTCAAGAAAGGAACATGCCTCCATAAGATAATCTATAAAATTAGTTATAGAATTCTTCGCTCGGGAATGATTCCCAGCTTTGTCTGTCCAAAGATCCCTCTGGGAAGGACAATATGCTAGGCTTTGCCTCAAGTCAATATAGAAGTCCCCAAACCTATTGAATAGAGTCAAATAAAACTCTCTGAAGAATGGCTTAAACAAATTATTGCCAATAAATAGTTTTAAGTTATTAAAAATGAGAATTGAAACAATGAGACAAAAATTTAGAAGAGTTTTAGAAATGATAAGACAAGATAAAATTGAAGTAAAAGGTCAAATAAAAATGTTTGAAGAAGATCTAGACCGATTAGTAAGAGTTTATAGATTCGAACAAGCTTTAAATATATTAAGACTGTTTAATCATCATTTACAATATTTAAAAATGATAGAAAACGCAATGAGAGAACAAGTAGCTATTGAATCTGAAAAGAGTAGGATAAGTTTAAACAGATAATATCTAGAACCTATTTGAGAGTTAGGATCTTTGACTTTTTCGACAAATAGGGTCGGAAGACTAGCTATGAATTTTTCTTTCCAATAACCTGTGTTGTTATCATTTTGTTGCATGACTCTGGTGATAAAGATATTTTTATACCATTTGAAATCATGTGATCTTTTATAACATAGGTTATGTAGATGTGTTAACACTTTGTCTTCATAATTATTAGGGTTACCAATAAAATGAAGAGCAATGGTATAACATAAAGTGTTAATACCATTTGATTTTAGGTGGCAGCTGAAATGGTGTTATTCTACCATCCAGCTAATTGTCCTTCGTAATTAAATTAAAAAATAAAAAAAATTAATCATAAATTCTTATTTATTATATTAATATTTTATTATTACTCATCTAATAATATTATGTCAAATCAGTTCATAGAATTAATAAATGAACAAAATTGGATCTTTTCATGAGTTTTCTATTGACTTATGTCAAGCTTTTTCATACAATAATAAGAATAATTGCAGGTTGAGAGTACCCATTTGAACCCAACTCAAAACAGACTTTGCATAACTCGAGAAAAAGTAACAGCATTAAATAATAATAATAAGTACGATGGTGAAAAAAATAGGCACTTTGCTTCAAAATAAATTTTAGGAGTGCTGAAGAAAGATATTTGGTACTTGAATACTTCTTCATCTTCACGAACAAACCATCAAACAAGGGATTAGAACACCCCAATCCTGCAGAGAATTTAGAGTTTGAACATTATAATTTTACTTGGCAGCTGCTCAATAGCTGCCTCGCATTATGTGCTCTCTGCAAGCAATCTCAATGTCAAAGATGGACAGACACATGCTATCACTCTTGTTTAAGTATTTCCTGAAGAACAACGAAAATATTATGAACAATTTTATACTGTACTAATGCATGCGCGCAGAACTAATCAATCACCATGACCATGCAAGAAAGGCATACGGCAATCATAAATTTAAATTAGACTCTGCAACAAGCAACAAGCATCAAATTACATTACCAAGAAACTGTTTTTGCATCCACACATATATTAATGTATTCGAGATAGAGTAATAAAAACATCACGCAAGGCAAATTTTGTTATTGTCGCTGTTACTGTATTAGAATATGAGAATTACGAGAATGACGTAAAGCTGCAAGTTTGACATGATCCTTGCTCAAAGTTTACAGCTGCTTGAAGAACTTTGGATTGGAACTGCTATAGGTCTCGGTTGCACGGAGTCTTTCAAAGTAAGACTTGCTTAATCCGTTCCTCCTAGCAATATCAGAGCGGACCCAACGTGGACGGTTATTGGGAGCACCAGTGACCATCACAGTTGTGTTCTCATTAGCCAAATTACTGAGAGCTATCATTGCCTCCGGCTCAGTAGCAGATGAAGTATCTAGAAGAAAAATATGACTAAAATGCCCAGCAGTTATGCCTTCATTATGAAGGCGAAAGCTACTTGCAAAGGTCGAAAATATCACTCTGAATTGCCTCAATTCTCGAAGTGAAGGACAAGAAAAACACTCCCGTTCATAAAGACATAATGGGAGGATGTCATCTGGTACGCCATCCACTTCTCTAAATGCAGCATTGGCTCGAAACATATCTGACTCTGGAATCTCCTTCTTCAAACTTCCTAGTAGTACATCACATGTTCTGTTTATAGGCGCACATATAAGAATTCGAGACTTGGATGCTTTCCTGTAAATTTTTAGCACTGCTTCTTGAACAAACAATCCAGTTTTTGATAGTTTATCACCAATTACACAGAGTGGACCGTCAATAAGATAAGGGAGTTGGCCTTGACATTCTGCAGAGTTGCTATAAAGACGAGGTGCTGAGGAAGGTATGTTCTTTCCAGAGGCACAATCAGGGAAAAGGTAGTTCTGGAATAAAGGATCTGAGGCAGCTGCAATTGCTTGGTGAGCCCGTTTCAAACAAACCCTGTTGAATGAGAAGCTAATATCATATTTGCAGTCTGCGCGATGCTGAGAGTAAAATTCTTTTCCAAATTCAACTAACACGGTAGTGCTCTTCTCCACCCGATAAATAATACCCTGGTCAGGATTTGAGAACATAAATATCTCTGAAAATGTGAAGATATACAACCAGAAAACAAAATGATTGAATGCCCAAGAAACAAGGAGACATGTTATGTTTTGCTACTATATACCAATTCTTTCAAGCAGCAAATTGGAAATTTTTGCGTCCATGTCACATGACTAGCAAAACATCAATTAAATTCCAACTTGGAAATAGCATTTTGGGCTGAGTTTGGCTTGTGCTACTATACTGACTGGATGCCTTACTATAAAACCTATCATCTGTTCTCAACAAGTGACTCATTCCTCTTCTAAAATTCAACCGAACAATGGTGAGACCGGTAATAATTCATAATGCATAATCCTAGTTGACTATGGATATGCCTCACTATGCCCTACATGCAAATTCTTCTCTTTTGTCAACCTCATAAACAGTTATTATCATGTGCCAATTATCATATCAAGTCATTGATGTTAAGCTTTTCGAAGTCCCATTTGATGATCAGCTTGGTCACAGTACTAGGTGATTATGGAAGGTCCACTCTTTCAACCTAATTCATCTTCCTTATTTGAGTTGATTTAGTGATTCAATACCTATTAGGAGTAGATTTTCTTTTTCTTACTAGAAGTTGATATCTAGTCTACCTTTTTCAATAATATATTGGGAAGTATAAATTGAGTATGTCTTTGATGTGACTGATTATAGAAATAATGAAATTGGGTTTCCCTTTTCTCTTTGTGTCTCACCCAGTTGGCCTCTTGTCTCCCTCTTTTCTTTGTCATTTCTTCTATTTCTTATCTTCATACTAACCTACATCTGTTACAAGAAGTAAGCATTGAGCAGGTTTTTAAGAAATTCACATGAGAGGACCAAGAAAGTTTTTGAGAGAAACAACTAGAATTTTGTTCGAAAAATTTCAAAACGATAGGGAGAAAGAAGCATGCGAAAATTTTCAATTTGGCAATTGTGCATGTTTATCAATAATGCACAGCAAGAGACCCCAGAAGTCATATGTTTGAAAGTTCAGGAAACTTACTTGAAACTCCTTGGAAATGAAACCTGCATGTCGTGCATAGACAAAATCCCTCGATAAAAGAAATGGTCGTCTCTCCGGAACAGAATCAATTTTAAAAGCAACAAAAATTTTATCATCCTTTTTGGCATTGCCCTTCGGATTCTTGTTCTTAAGTGAATTATCATATATTGCAGCTTCATGCAACGCCAATGTCACATTATATAACTGAAAATCGCTCCATTTCTGATTAATCAAAGGGATAAATTTATCAAAACATTATTGAAAGCACAGAAAAAATTTAGAAGAATATCCAGTGGTTTTGGTCTATAGCAGCATCTTATATTATCCACAACATGCCAGATTCCTATAAAGAAGTATGCAAGAATACCTGTAAGTATAATTATGAAGATGTAGCAGAACACATGAATATGAATACAATAATCCACATTCAAAAAACCAAGCATCCCCTCCCACTTTTCTTTTTTATATCAAGTATATAAACTTAACATAGACTCCAATAATTTGATTCTTCGTATAATGATCTACGTATAATATAAGGACAAATACGAGACTTAACATTCATAGTATCTCGAAGCTCTATGATTACTATCTAGCTTATACAAATTCACTTTTGATCCAATTGTTGCTACCTTCCATGAAAATCGATCACTTATTTTGAAACAGGCATGTGTATGCACTGTGTAAGTTGCAGCTAAAGCTGCAAAAAGGTGTGTTGATTTCCCTTCTATATCATCGACCTATCCAAAACTTATCAACATTATCTATAAAAACAAAGAGTGATGGATATAAAATTTTATCAACAAAGAGCATTTTGATGGTTTCATGAAAACAAATTTGCTACACGATGTTTCATAGGATAAAGGACCATCAAACATGCAGCTCTCTTTGTCTGTTGAGATCCCTTTGCTCTACCAGAAGAGATGTAGCAACTAGGCTGTCCCCTCAGAGATAACCAGCTCTTTGCTAATAAGAGAAACATTCCATCAAGTTATGCATAATGACCATCAACGACTAAGGTTTATTAACGTAGTGAAAGTTCCTTCCAGACAGCAAATATGATTGTCAAGCCAATTGATTAGAACTTATATCAACCTATTTTTCAAGCTGCCGTTGCATAAGAAGTGAAACCCAATTGAATGACTGCAAGACATTAAGCTACCCATTTTGTCAGTTTAGAATACCAACTAAAAGAAACAACTTCCCAAAATATTTTCAAGCATTTGAGTTTGGAAGTAAAATTTACATTATTGGTGCACACAAAGCACCACTCTGAATATAATTTAATGCACTCAAATAATTTTGTATTGGTTCTTATGGGGTTCTGAGGAACATAGGCGTCAAGATAGCATCTCTTGGTAATAAAATATCATGCACTCTAATAATTTTTGCAGTTTTGTTCTAAATTTCTCATGCAAAAAGTTTAAATAGATTTTTCATCGGTAACAAAATCACATAATTAGTCTTCAACAAAATATTTACCTACTCAATCCATATTCCTTTTGATGAAATTCCCTAAAATTCTTAAACTCTAGTATACCTAATTAGTCTTCAACAAAATATTTACCTACTCAATCCATATCCCTTTTGATGAAATTCCCTAAAATTCTTAAACTCTAGTATACCTCATGCATCAACCTTGATTTATTTTATTTATATTATTCTTTTTTAGAAGAAAGAAAGAAATTTGTAGTAATCAAAGCAAAAGGAGATGAGATACATTATTGTATTTGCATTAGGTTATTCTGAAAATAGTTTTCATTGCCGAGAGTACCTGGATTGCTTTCATTAGAGACCTTTCTCATTACATAATAACCATGAATCAGTAGTAATGCACCAATCACAACAAATATGTCTTCAATGAACAGCACGTGTACACAATATGTGATGGTGAAAAATGGAAATGAAGTTATATCTAACAGCATTATACAATAAAGAAAAACAGGAAGAAATAGGATTGATAATTAATCACCTCAACATAGAAATCCTCAGCATATAACAGAGCAGCAAAGTAGTCCTTGTATGTAGATGGAGACAATGGCATCTTCAATACATCAGGCACAATATCATTCTTGATCATATTTTCAATATCCTTTGGAATCATGTAAATAGGTGATGTGCCATTCTGAATCCATATGTAGCTAGCTTTCCTCTGCTGATTTGTCAAATCAGAGTGGACTTGGGACAGAGTAGGTTTAGAGGATGGAAGGGCGTTTGGGGATGATGGAATTGGCGCAGAGGGAAATGTGTTAGAGGAAGATGGAGATGCTGGTGGCTTAGCAGATGATCGAGGTTGACCGGAAGTAAATTGAGGTAGTTCAGGAGAAGATGAAGGTTGACTAAAAGAAGATGATGCATATTTAGGGCGTGGCGAAGCTGGTTTAGAAGAAGGAATTGCTGGCTTAGAAAATGAGGAAGAAGTACTACAAGGCGATGGAGGAGGTTCAGTTGCAGATAGAAATGAGGTAGATGAAGCTGATGCAGGTTTCATGACTGATGGATTAGATTGAGGTAATTTAGGTGAAGATGGAGATGGATTATTTGAAAATGAAGGCGGTGATGTTCTTGAGTTGCTAAATCTTGCAAAGGATTCATTAGTCCCTTCAGTAGACTTGTTACCATATTCTGATTGAGGAGACACAGTGCCAGGAATTTTAGTAGTTCCTAAATTTGGGTAAGATTCATAGTAATAGATTGGGGTCCTATCAGATTGGTTTATTGAATCCTTATTATTACTTCTAGAATTCCTACCAGAAGCAGTGGTATTGTTGTCTTCAGTTACAAGAACTTGATCATGGTTTGAATTTGAAATGTATCGCCAAAGTTCATGTAACGCATATGCTGTGCTACAACCTAAGATCACCAATCCATACATCTTTTCTGTATGTGGTTTCTTAACGAAGAAAACAAAGAAAATAATTAGGACTCTTTCATACTCCAGAGAGTTTCTATTTAATAAAAAAAATCCAAAAAAATAAACATATCTATTCAATTGATGATGAATCAAATGTTTACCTAAGGCTATTATTTTCTCTACTTAGAGCGTAAAATCAAAGAGTAATTAGAGCATCAAGCATATTAAATAAGAGAGATTCCAAAACTGCATGATAAAATAAACCCCTAAAAATTTTGTTGATGATAAAAATCTGAGATCCCCGCCAATCACTTGATAAAATTTAACCAGGAGTAATTATATTCATAACTGAACTGAACCCTATTTGCATGAGAACATCTTTTTTCTTGTTTCTTTCTTAAACAACATTAGAAGGAAAAAAAAAAGAAAAGAAAGAAAAAACTCAGTGCATGTGGATTGAATGTTAAAATGTATTTGATATCAGTATTCAGTACAGTACAGAAAATTGAAATCTAGAAATAGATAGTAAAGCATGCATGAGCATAACTGACGTCGATATAATCAACGTAAATAAAGATCATAGGCAAGATGAACTACCTCCTGCTTCAGATGGGAAGAAAGAGATCGGCTTCTTTTCTTTTTTCTTTTTTCTTTTTTTTTATAAATTTTATTTTCTCTTCAAAGAAAGATAAAAGCAGCACTCATAGAGTAGAAAAAAAAAAAAAGCAGTTCAGGAATCGAGAGTGAAGGAAAGTTGGTGGAATATATTAAGGACTGGATGAGACTGAATGGAAAGGAACTGTTGATTGTCCGTACGAGGTTCCACTTGCATGCTGCCACATGCCTTATTCTTACTTTGGATGCTTAATCTGATAACTTACTTTTTTAGTGAACTTCGTAAAGAATAATAAAAAGAAAAAAATATTATATTTTTTAAATAATATTATATTTTAATTTTATATTATATTAATCTATTAAATAATAAATAATATCAATTTTAAAATTTTTTATTAATTTTTTATTATACAATAATTATTTTACATATTATTTATTATTTTATTTAAAAAATATAATATTATTTATAAAAAGAGATACATGCCTTTAAAATCAATCTAAGTCTTTTCCTTTTTTTTATTTATATTGTATCAATAAAATAATAATAAATATAAAGTACTAAAACAAAAAAAATACAATTCACTTAAAAACGATAGTCGACACAAATATGATTAACACTAATAATACAAATTTATAATCATTAAAATTTCATGATTCAAAATCTTTGCACTCAATCATTTTTTTGCTTTTATTTATTATAAAAAAAAATATTTTAATGTTAAAACCAATATTTACCACACAAAAAAGAGTATTCATATATAAAAGAGTGTATGCATAAATAAATATAATTACATTATTTATTGTACTATTGAATTAATAATTAATAAATAATTACATTTTTATAAGGTACAATATGTTTTTTTAAAAGTATGTATGTACAGAATTTAATAACCCTTTTTTAAAGTGTGAATTCAATTTAAACTTTTGATTAAGGAGAAAACAAATTTATTTTAAAGTTTTTCTTTTTATTATTATTATTAATAAGAAATTTTGGAAGAAACCAATTAATTTTTCTCTAAAATTCTTGTTATTCAATATTTAGCATATGTTTTTTCTTATTTATTATTATTCACATGGGCCTCGTGGATACGTGGTATATTATAATTGGTTAGTACAACTTATATTTAATTTGGTACTTAAATAATAATTGAAGTTAACTACATTATAATAACACTATAATATAATTATTTTAATTACTAATTTATTTGATAATTTTAAATATATATATATATATATATAGATGACCAAATTTTAATATATTTGATAATTTTAAAAATAAATATAATAATACAATAATTGATGCTTCAATCTATTTTATACTTTTTTTCATAAAACTTTAAATAATACCACTCATCTCAATAGTTATATCAATTTTTTATTATATGAATAATAAAATAATATAATAAATTAACCTAAAAATTACAAAATTCTTCGTTCAATAAAAGTGAGTACATAGCAGCAATTGATGCTAACATTCTTAAATAAAAATACTAACATAAGTCATAAATATACTTGTCACTGCTTTTAAACTAATATTACATTATTTTTATAAAAGAACAAAGATAAGAAAATGTATACAAGTTTTAATAGATAAGGAGTGTGTCATTCACGATTGATACTAACAACTGCTCTTGTAATTAAGTAATAAATAAAGTTAATCATAAATTATGATTTATTATATTAAATTTTTATTATTACACGTCTAATAATATTGTGTCAAATCAGTTCATATAAATAAATTTATATGTGCTCTCTTGGGTTATTATTATTATTATTATTATTATTATTATTATGTTCTTCGCCTCTCTAAATTATGAGGTCAAATGTGGTATTTTACATGCTTCATATGCTTTCACGAGAGTTTCTTTTATTGTCGAATCCGCTGTTGCCCGAAGACAAATAGGGGAGAAAAATATTAGTTTTCTAGGTATAGTTATTTTTATAGGAACGAGTGATTTAAAATTAAGTTTGAATTTGATTTTAAGTTTAAAAGTATTAAAGAGTTAATACATAATTGAAAACGTGATGGATGAATAAAAAAAAGAATGAAATAAAAAGTCAAATATAAAGAGAGCGTAAATATATAAGTAGCGACATATATAGTTATAGATACCATAGCAATGGTTTTGAGCACCACGATGCCAAAGTCAATAAGTCCATTATTTTAGCATTGGTTTTGGAGTACCGTGTGCTAGGCCAAATCGCATCTGGTGTCATGGCACTAGATTTGGAGAGCTGATAAACTATTATTCGGGAAATCGCGTTTTTAGGTTTACTTGAGAGTTTAAGTTAGTATTGAACTTATTAAATATATGAACTCTTATTTTAATTAGGATTAAAAATTTTAAAGATGTTTTAAATACTGCATAAATCTTTGTAACCCTTTAAAATTATTTAAGCATCAATAAGAAAAATAATAAAGAACTTAGATTACACTTGAGGACTTTGAATACACAAAATAGTGTAATATAAATTCTTAAAAGCTTTAAGCTATTAGGTATTCTTTTATAATCTATGTGAAAATTCATTATAAATTATATAAAAAAAAAGTTAGGATATTGTAATCTACTATAGACGTAGGCGGTTATTGTCAAATTATTGCTTGTGATTTCTTTAGTCCGTAATTGTTTATTTCATTCATTGGTGATCTTTTATTATTTTTAATTATTTGTTGTTCCCCCCTAGAAAATCATTTTTGGGTTTAAGGCTTCTAGGCTTAAAAGAAGTCAGCCTCCAAAGGCCTAGTTAGATGTTTTATGTGGGACAGTCTTTCTTAGAGCCCATCACTCTTTGCAGGATAGCCCACCATAAAGACAAGCTCATAATAATAGCCATTGGGCTAAGCCTTGGCAGAGCTAGACAGTTGAGAACCTGCTCGGGTTCAAAAGACCAAATTGACAACCTGAAGCACCTACTCAGCAGGACAAACCAGGATATAGCCAAAATTACTATTTACAAACTAACCAGATTGGTTAATCTTAACGCCTATGTGATCAACAAAAAAATCAGGTTAGAATAGACACCAGGTCAGCTATTTGCTGAATAAGCTGACTAAGTACAGCCAGTAAAGTCACCTGAAGATCAGCTCTTTGATAAGAGCTCAGACCACGGCTGAGCTGAAAAGAAAAAGACATCTAGAAATTCAACCTAAGCAGATTGAACTTAGTCTCACACTTAACCAAATCCACCAGCGAAGACAGGCATAAGAAATATACCAAGAATATGCTTAACATATGTTAGAAAGATAATTAGCATATAGCAGAAATATATCAGGAGAAGATTAGCAGAAAGATATTTGGCATGTGATAGAAGCACAGTAAAAGTAGAGTTAGAAGTATGTCAAGGAATATGTTAGAATTATACCTAGAAAGTCCTCTAAAGATCAGTACTATAAAAAAAATGAGACACGGAAGTAATGAATGATGTCTTAAAAACAGAAGAACTAGATACAGAGAGAAAAAATGGTCTTTTTCTTTTATTCTTCAGTATTTTTGCTTAATCTAATCACCAGTCCCTCACTAGAAAGACTCTTTCTAAACTTCAGCGATTGAAAGTTTCCGCTAGAAACCACCTCAGTGAGACCATCATGACAACTTTGCTTGTGTTTTATAAATTTTACCATAGCCGATAAGAAATAGAAGACCCAAACTTCTATAAGCAAACCCAACTAAGACAAGGCTATAAGGTTCTGATTCTCGCTAATAAAAAAATTCAAAGCCCATTATTTTGAAGAACCATTTTTCTTTTTTGATAGTTTTTGGCGTCAATTATGGGGATTAGAACAAAAAGTTCTGTCCAAGAAGAAGACATGTGGCTATGGTGGAACAATTATCTACCAACAGAAATCACGTCACCAAAGAGTAAGGCCGAAACCTAAACAGAAATGAAGGCCACGGAAACATGACTCTTCATCAAATAGAAAGCTCGATGCCATCTGAGATCCATCCAGAGCTGAGGACCCTTAAAGAAGAAAGAAAAAGAACTAAGATATTTCATGACTGAGTTGAACAGAAGTAAAATAAGGGAAGCAGGGAACAACAGCAAGAGGGAATCTCAAGTAGAGACTCGAGAGCAAATAGATCGAGGAAACAAGTCGGAGACCTTGCACAACTTGGCCAAAGCAACTAAGCTGAGTCAGGCACCCTTCAAAAGAGAGGTGACACAGATCGGAGATTTCGAACAGGTGGTAAGGAAAGAGCCGTTTACTAAACAATGGCAACACCAACAAAGTAAGTTGGATCTGGAAGACAATGTCCGCGATTTGGAAAGAAAGCTAGAGAGCCTTTTGGCAGAGAAAGTGAAGAAAGATTAATCTTCTACGAAGAAGACAGAGAGGTAGAGGAAATCACCATTAATGAATGAGCTGAGAAACACAGAACTCCGGAGTGGGTTTCTACTTTCAAACCTACTCACTTACATGGGAGTTACTAACCCTAACCACTACGTCGATCAGATTACAGACCTACTATCAATTATTGGGCTGAAGCATAACCAAATGTGCAAACTCTTCTACATGAACTTAGAAGGACTCGTTTTACTCTAGTATAGAGGCTTGAAGCAGCACAATGTCACCTCTTACCATGAGCTGACGAAAAAGTTTGCACAACACTTTTGAGGTTCATGTAAGGCAGCTAAAGACCTGAAGCAACTAAAGCGGGTTAAGTAGGGTCGATATAAGAGCCTCAAAAATTTCATCAAGAGATTTCACAAGGAGGTAATAGCCTTAGGAGCTTTTCACCAACCTGTCACCTTAGACACCTTCAAGTCGGGGCTGAGGCTAAATAGATTCTAGTATCACCTGACAGAAAGCAATATTGTGAATTATACGATAACATATAATAAGTCATCGAAGTATATATCAATAGAAGAATGGGAAGTGGCCAAGTATTCGCTTGTCGAACTGCCTATATGGCATATCAGGCCTAGAAAAGATAATAGATATGAGGGGAAGTGAAGGACCCTTACCCCTCTTCAAAAATACTAAAGGCCTAATAACAAATACTGATCTGTGCAGAGGGAAAATTTCACAAACCGACTCAATGTGCCCAATAATTGAAGGAATAATAGGCCTGAAGATTAGAGAGATCATAGGCCAAATAGGTTTTATCTGAGTAACGCTCCCGGATATCCTTAAAGCCCAATGAACCATAATGAATGCCTGGTCAGAGAAAGGAGGGTAACTTATGTTGAAAATTTTCTTTCCATAATCGTACTACTTAAAGATATTTATGAAACAATTCAGAATAGAGGTCTACTCAACAAAATTTTTAGGAGAAATGGAGTATAGCAGCGAATAGATCCGAAGAAATGATGTGACATGCATAAAGGACTGGAACATACCATAAGAGAATGCTTCGAATTAAGGAAACAAGTAGATGCACTGATAAAAAATGGATACTTGGGAGAATTTCGAACTGATAAACAACTCCTCGTATCCACTAATCAGCCTAGTGGGTAGAATTCTAGCCTCATCATAATTATTTCTAGCAGACTCATATTGGCAAGAGATTCAAATAAATAGTAGAAGAATTACTCTAAGTACTCGATGATGGTGCACCAAGTTATGTGCAACACTCCCCTGGCCAAGAAACCCAGGTTGCAGCAAGAGGTACTGATTGATACTATAGTAGCTAAGTGCAAGCGAACACTATCATATCAAGTAATATAGGATTTAAAGTCCAAGAATCGATCCTACGGAAACTATGTAATTTAATTCTTTCAATCCAGTACTAAAATTATAAATACTTAACTTTTATGTAAAAAAACTAAAATTTGAAACTTATTTAACTAACCTAATTCTATCAATTAAATCAACTTAAATAGCAACAAATAGGTCAAGTGACTATATTATGCATTTTAACAATCACCTATATGTATATGGTAATCAAATCAAAATGTATTCATTAAGATCAAGTCTAAATAATATCATACAAGCCATCTAGGTATATGTCTATCCTACAAGCAATTGATAGTTGTTACCCTATGATCATGCATCAAACTATCCTAAGCTAAACACGTGAATCCCTTTGTCAAGTTCATTATGGTTCCTTAATTATTCAAAATATTGATCAGGTATAATAAAAGTATTAAACTTAGATATAATGAATCAATCTATCGTATTAAGATCATAAATTAAAAATTAGCAAAATTAAAATTCATACTAAGTTCATATAGTCTTATCTTAGATGAATAATTTAGCCCATTATAAAATCAAAAGTATCCAACTAATTCATAAAGATCAATAAAAACATGAACATAATGATAAAGAAAGAATAGAAAAACTAATCAAAGTGACTCTTTGATGTGCTTCTCGCTCAATCTTAACTTGAAGCTTGAATCTTAATATTGGTTCTTTAATCTTTTACTTTGATTTTTAATTTTGTGTTGTGAATTTTTTCTCTAAGTTTTTGCTTTTCTCTTCTTGATTTTTTTTTCTCTTCCTCCTTCAATTAGGATTTTTGGCTTTCTATTTATAGGTTTATGTCTTCAAATGAAATTTAAACATTAAATACAAGTCAGGTCAAGATTACTATTCATAAGTTACAGTAGCAAAAATATTGTTCATATAACACTATTCACAGTTACTGTTTGCATGCCATGGCGCTATGATGTTGGGGCACTGTAACAAATTACAATAGCTTAGTTTTAGACATTGCGATATTGGGGCTCAATTCTAAGAACTGCGATGTTGGGGTACTATAGCAAACTACTATAGCACGTACTGGCTTCTCAGTTAGAATGGAATCCCAATTAGAGCAAGGGATTAAGAGAGGATTGACCTAACTAGTTCACAAATTTCAAACCCTAAACTGGCTTCCCACAAGTTAACCATCAACTCTTCAAATTAGGGTTAAACATTAAATACAAGTCAGGTCATGATTACTATTTATAAGTTATAGTAGTAAAAATATTGTTCATATAACACTATTTACAGTTACTGTTTGCACGTCATAGCGCTACGATATTGGGGCACTGTAGCAAATTACTATAGCTTAGTTCTAGGCATTGCGATATTGGGGCTCAGTTCTAAGAACTGCGATGCTGGGGTACTGTAGCAAACTACTATAGCTCGTACTGACTTTTTAATTAGAATGGAATCCCAATGAGAGCAAGGGATTAAGAGAGGATTGACCCAACTAGTTCACAAATTTCAGACCTTAAACTGGCTTCCCACAGGTTGACCATCAACTCTACATTCTGATTAGTTAAGTAGAAAGGAAGAATCTTTAACTAGGAGCGAAATAAAGCTGTAGTGGAAGAGATGAAAAAACTGTTGGTAGTGGATTTTATCAGAGAAGTCCATTGCCCTAACTGATTGACCAACGTAGTATGCGTGGACTTCACTAATCAGAACAGGTGTGTCCAAAGGATATTTTTTCTCTCCAAAAAATTGACCAGATTATGGATGCTACAGTTGGACATGAGCTGCTGAGCTTCATAGACGCTTACTCTGGCTATAATCAGATTTCGGTGTTTCCCCCCAACCAAGAGAAAATGTCATTTATCACCCACTAAGAGACATATTGCTATCAAGTAATTCCATTCAGATTAAAGAATGCTAAAGCTACCTACTAGAGACTGGTGAATAAACTCTTCAAAAACCTTATCGACAATAATATGAAAGTCTACGTAGATGATTTAATGACCAAGTCCTTGAAGGCGAAGGACTATATGACCAATCTGAGAAAAGTTTTTGTGATATTAAGACAAAACAAAATAAAGTTGAACCTAAAAAATATGCTTTTGGGTGAAGTCTGGGAAATGTTTGGACTTCAAGGTGAGTCTGAGAGGAATAGAAGCTAACCCCAAATAAAATCTGAGCCATTTTAAAAATAAGGTCCCTAAGCACGGTAAAGGAGATCTTGCGACTTACAGGAAGGATCATAGCCCTGAATAGGTTCATCTTCAAGGCCACAGATAAGTACTTCACTTTCTTTCAAGCAATAAAAAAGAAGAAGAAGAACAGGTAGACAAAGGAATATGAATAAGCCTTCTAACAATTAAAGGCTTACCTTTCTAAGCCAATACATTTAGCCACCCCTATACAAGAAGAGGCATTTGTATTGTACCTAGGAGTCTGAAAATGGGTTGTGAGCTCAGTACTGGTCAAAGAAGAAGGAGGGGTGCAGCGGCCAATATATTATGTAAGTAAAGCCTTCACCAGCCCAGAGGCTCGATATCCTCTCCCTAAGAAGTTAGCTCTAGCCTTGATTGTATCGAGAAAGGAAATTATAGCCCTACTTTCAGGCATACACTATCATTGTTCAGACTAACCTGCCATTAACGCAGATCCTACATAAGTCAGACCTATCCAATCAATTGGTTAAATGGGCCATAGAGTTGGGCGAGTTCAACATTCATTATAAGCCCCAAACAATTATCAAGGGGCAGGCCTTGAATGATTTTGTAGTCGAATGCACCCGTGAGTCAATAGAGATCGAGGGGCCAGGTGCCTAAAACCTCGATCAAGTTTTGAAAAAGTAGTTGCTCTACATTGATGAGGAGTCCAACTTGCAAGAAAACGGAGCAAAAATTATTCTCATGAGCCCTAAGGGAGATGACGTTAGTTATGCAGTCTGCTTTGGGTTCAAGGCCTTGAATAATAAAGTAGAATACGAAGCTCTCTTGAACTAATTAAGAGTACCTCAAGCACTGGATGCAAGGGAGGTGTTGGTAAAAACTAACTCTCAGTTGGTAGTGAACTAGGTCAATGGCAGCTTTGAGACCAGGGAAGAAAGAATGGCTGCATATCTAGCGAAAATAAGGAGGTTGACCAGGCAGTTCAAAGAAATGAAAGTGAAACTGATCTAGAGGAATGAGAATCACCAAGAAGATATCATTGCCCAAATGGCGTCGGTCGAAGATGCTCAGTTTGTAATAATCACTTATCCATAACAGGAAAGAATAAATATTTGTACTTGTATAATATTCATACTTTATTTGTATATAGATGATACTTAATTTATGTATTGTTATTAGTATTTTTTGTATAGATTTAGAACATACTATTAGTATTGGGTTTATTTGCAATACTTAGATTTATTTATGGACCAAATTATAATACTTTAAAAGTTTGGGGGTTAATTTGTAAATACTAAAAGTTAGCCTCTTAGTATAAAAATACATATTTTAAACCCTAATTTACTCCTTTTTGGGTCGAGCCACTACTGCAGAGAGAGAAAAGAGAGAAATTGAGGGCAGAGAAAGAGAAGAAGAAGAAGAAGAAGAAATTAGAATTTTAGATTTTAAGAGGTATATCATAACTATTTCTCAATTTATTGGTGTTAATTAAGTTAATTCCTTTAAGTTTTAATTTCTGTACAAATGAAAAATTAGATATTTGATGTGAATTTTGTAAGATATATTGAGAATTGATGATGATTATGTAGATAGTTTGATAAATCATGAGGAATTGCAAATTTTTACTTCATAGTCTCTTGATTCGAAAATTTCATAAATTGTTGTGCTTTGATTCTGGTTTTGGATTTTGATACTATGAAACTAGACATGTATATAATCGTTTAAGACTTTGAATCAATTGAAAATTCAAGAAATTGAATTTGTAGTGAATTTACCAAAATGACCCTAAATTTCTGAAAATTTTGTGTTAACAGTATAATACAGTGACAAATAATTTTTGATATGTTAAATGATCTTCAAAAAGTACTAATTTCTAGAATATGATATATTCAAAATTGATAATATAGATCAATGTGGTTAAATTGTTATGATTTGGTAAAGCATATCAGCTCATTGTAGTACTTGATTTACAGATTTTTAAAACTATGAAATAAAATAGTTATAAAATACTTTAGCAAGGATTTTGAGTGAAATATTTATCATGGATTGAAACATGTGTCAAGAGTAATTCTGTGACATTTTTATAATTTTTTAGTTAGTATATGATTTTATAAAATTGGGAAACTTAATACTGTTCAGTAAATATCTTGATCCCGCCAAAATAATAATTTGGATTTGATGGTATTTATGAAATGGATTGTGTAAGAATTATGATATAATATTTATACATAAGGAGGATATATGAGTTAAAAAAAGATATATTCTAATTTTGGAGTAATTGGACATTATTTGATGTATAAGAAAATTTTGTTAAGTGTAAATGGTCAGAATGACAGGTTTTGAAAAACCAAGTAATTAAACTAATTCGATGTGATAAGTGCAATATGTGTGATTTTGTAAGTTATTTAATATGTTTTGTGTGAATGTCGAGACTTATGAAAGAATTAATCTCCATTTATAGGTTATAGAGAATTAAGCCTTGTACCCGAAAGTGTTTAGAGGTAAGTATACTAGACTTTTACTGAAATCACAATAAGCATAGAAATTGTCTATATATGATTTTGTAAATATCCTTAGAAATATGTTTATATTATGCCAAAGTATATTTGATATGAAATGTGAAATACATATATTTATGAATGTGAGCATTGACATTGAGCATGAACATACATGTGTTTATGAAAGTGAGCTTTCAAAATGAAATTTGTTTAACAAAGAAAGCCTTTGAAATGGAAAATGTCCATGAGATACATTTTGTGTTTTGAAGATGCTTGAACTCACTATTTACTTAGTAGGCACTTTATGTGATTTGTGGAGCCTTTATGTGTGACATTTCCTTCGAAATTGGTATATGTTATGTGTTCTATATGTAGGGAGGATCCTATTGGTACCTAATGAAAGATTGAGTCATCACATTCATGTGGTGACATATTAGTGCATGTGAGAGGACTCACCGATGATCAGGGTGAGGGTTTGGCTCTTACCTTTGGCATAAGCATTATATATGTGTAATTTAAACCTCATATACTATTCCTCTCATACGGTATGTCACCTATAAGTGACATTTGACTCATTATGTGATAAGTGATATAAAAGTTCTACTAAGTAGTAGTTGAGTGATGGTATTCCTATTATATATTTTGAAAGAATGTGTAAGCGCGTACCTGACATGTAATTTTATAAGATTATGATTTTGATTTATTATAGCATATCATGCGCATGCATTGTGTACATATATGTATTTGTATTTTGATATATGAAAAACTAGTATGCTTACTGAGTTTAATACTCATTATAGTTTATGGTGATTTCAGGTAAATAAAGTACATGTGCACTTAGCAGATTTGGCAAGGCTTCTGCTGTCCCTTGAGTTCCTTAAGTTGCTAAGTGTTTCATTTGTGGACACAGAATTTAAGATATTTGATTTGCCCCTATTAAATAAATACTTATGTGTTATTTTGATTGTATTTGATTTATATTTTACCTAATATGGTCATGGGTTAATTTTGTATTAAACTTACTAGTAACTTGATAAGGATTCCTATTAAATTCAAGTTTAAATTTTATGTATTATTAATTATGAGTGCACAATATTGAATGAGTGTAAGTTATGTCATATTTTAGATCTTTTGGGTCTGGGGCATGACACGGTTACCCCAGACAGTCCTTATAGAACTCATATAGAACCCAGCATCCAAGAGGAAGAGCAGATCATGTAGATCGAGTTAGGACCAAGCTGGATGGACCCTATCAATGCCTACATTTTGAACGGGGTAATTCCAGCTGATAAAAAAAAAGCCCGGAGAATTAAATACTGAGCCACCATATACTTAATGATCGGTGGGGTGTTATACCAAAGAGGTTTCTCACACCCTTACATGAGATACCTAGGCCTTTTAGAGGCAAAGCGAGTCCTGAGGAAAATTCATGAAGGAGTTACAGTAATAACTTAGGAACGAAAGCATTGGCTTACAAAGTATTCAAGATCTGGTATTACCAGCCAACAGGTCTTTAAGATGCTAAAAATCTAGTTCAACGCTGTGATAAATGTCAAAGATTTGTTGACAAGATCTAGGCACTTGCGAAAAAGCTGACCATAATGAGTGGGCCCTAGCCGTTTGCCTAGTGACGGCTCAACTTGATCAGACCTTTGCCCTGAGGCAAAGAGTCTTATAAATATATGGTTGTGACACTATTATCACCGTCCGTGGGAAGTAGTTCGATAACAATAATTTTAAGAATTTATGTGTCCAACTCAAAGTATGGTTGTTATTCGCCTTCCCTAATATCAATGGACATATTATATCTTCTAATAAGTTTGTCAAGAAGCTACTCAAGAAGAAGTTGATAGAAAGAAAGGGAGAATGGGTAGAAGAACTGCCCAAAGTACTACAGGTACTTTAAACGATCAGCAAGACAGCCATAGGGGAGACTCCATTTTCATTGGCTTTCGAGAGCGAAGTAGTAATTTCGGCGAAGGTAAAAACCCCAACACATTGGGTGCTAAACTTCTCTGAAACTGTTAACAATGAACTAATATAGTGACGATTAGATCAGTCAAGCAGCTCAGAGATCAGGCCCAGATTCGAGTAGCGACCTACCAACAGAGGACCGCCAGGTATTACAACAAGAGTGTTAAGGCTAAAGAATTTAGAGAAGAAGACCTGGTGCTAAGAAGAGTAATGCTCAACACAAGGAATCTAGTGGATAGAGTCCTCGGCCCAACTTGAAAAGGATCGTATAAAGTCATCAGAAGCATCAAATGAGTCTATGAGCTCGAAAAGTAGATGGACGGGTTACGAGGAAATCATAGAATGCCGAACATTAATGAAATACTACTCTTAATTCTCTAATTTTCACATTATGCAATGATTAATTCACCATGTACAAATATCATTTTTAATAAAGTCATTTATGTTCTTGTATGTATATCCATAGAAAATGACTATTTAGGATATATGATGGAGTACTCACGAACGTTGCCCTCGAACCATGTAAAAAAAGCCATGCAAGAATTATCTCAGAAGAATCACCCAGGTCGACCTAAGCAGATCGACGTCCTTTAAAGGTACGACTGTATAAACTACAGGTGCGAATGAAGTTTCTCGGACCATCTATCATTATTTTACCCCCACCTGCTAGTCCGAACAAGTTTCTTTGGACCTTTTATCATTATACCACATCATCTCATCATATCATGTTGTTATCTTTGTTACTACATCATCGTGTCATCATCATCATTAGAATCACCGTGATTGGTTTAACGCCCACGAGGTATTTTACCTTGATTAGTTTGATGCCTACGGAGCATTTCACCTTGATTGGTTTGACGTCCACAAAGTAATTCATGGTGTTTGGTTCGACGCCCACAGGTATTTCACCTTGCTTGGTTCAACACCCATGGGCATTTTTCCATGATTGGTTCGATGCCCTTAGGGCATTTCAGCATCACTAATTTGACGCCTATATGGTATTTCATCGTGATTGGTTCGACGCCTAAAGAGTATTTCACCATTACTGGTTCAACGCCTATAGAGCATTTCACCATATGTGGTTCAATGCCTACGAGGTATATCACCACTATTGGCTCAATGCTTACAAGGATAATCAAGATGGCTCAGCGGAGAGAAGACTGTGGCATTTCTATAGCATTTATAAAAAGCTGATCGCTTAGCATTATTACGCCAAGCCGATCTTTCAAAATAGCTACAAGCTGCTCATTCAGCATTATTACTCTGAGTCAGTCATTGTTTTTCAACGATTTTTGAACTGTTGCAAGTTGCTTACTCAGCTTTATTACTTTGAACAGGCTATCATTTTTCAACGATTTCTGAACTACTGTAAGATGCTTGCTCAACATTATTACTCTGAATTGGTCACCATTTTTTAACAATTTTTGTACTGCTACAAGCTGCTCACTCAGTATTATTACTCTGAGCCGACCATTATTTTTCAACAATTTTTCAAGTAGCCGCAAGCTGTTCATTCAGTGTCATCACCCTAGGCCAACTATTATACTATACCGCTCTGTTGTTAACGACTTCTCAGTCGCGTCTTTGTTAAGCGAGGCATTATTTTTTATAACTCCTAAATCTTTGCAGGATAATTTTTATCACAACTATGGGCTGATTATTATCATAATTTTCACTGACTACTGTTACATTTTCACGCTGAGCCAACTATTATCCTATAACTCCCAAAGACTTGGATATATATTTTTATCCCTGTGAAATCCAGTTATTAAGTGGCACTTGTTATTACTAACTATTTAGTCACATCTGTTTGCCAAACTGGTTATTACCATAAGGCATGCCGTGCGGGTCTTTATTTCAATTTATTATATGAGAATCAAGTTTGCCTAGTTATCATTGATGCTCGAATGACTAAGCTTGATGCTTTATAACTATCGAGGAACTCCTCGTTTATAACAAGTTTAAATTTATTCCTGAACCACTGTTAATATTTTATTATTGCAATGTGTTTGGCAGTTTAGTTAGCTTTTCTTATTACAAATTTTATTATGACTGATGAACACTTGAAATTACACATTTAATAAGAGTTTTACATGATTGTTTTGTATTACTAGTGTATTTAATTTTCTTAACTTAAGTATGTTTACAATATTGTACTTAATTATCTTTTAACTGTTTTATGGTAGGTTCGGTAAAATAGGCATAACTTTCTACCTAAAAATCCAATTGAGGTGATTCTTGATCCTGTGGAGAGCTGACTCAATGAGCTAATATATTATATTTCACAAAGAATTAGAAATACAAGTTCTTAGAGGGTAAAATATGGCCTAGAATAGAACTGATCTGCAGTACAGGCCTAATTTGAACAGTCATCAGTATTTGTCCCATAACTATAGAAATACGTATCTAATACGTATTAGATCACTCAATTTGGAAAGATAAGAGACTTATATACAACTTTAATGTTTTGAGTAACAGCTAATTTGGATCACATCAATTCCAAATTGGATAATCAAGTTGGTGCCCAAGTGATAATGAATGCAAATTATTTTGCCACCATTCTTGACTTTCATCAACCAAATGGTTCCCTCCAAATTTGTCTCGATTTATCCATGTTTTTCTATAAATAGGTGGCTTGTTTATGCCTAAATAATGTAATTAGAAAGTTAGAATTTAGTTCAAAATACTTGTCTTTTGTATCCATTTCTTTGTAAATTTATTTCTCTTGTTTACTATTAAATCATGTTATTTCTTCTTCTATTTCTTTTCTTTTTCTTTACTTTTATTATGTCAAAATAATTTTTTTTAAGCTAAGGTGAAAGGGTGAAGCTCTTGGCAAGGTAATAAGATATGTTTAATATTTATTCATGAATTTAATGTTTCATTTTTAAGTTATGCAAACTTATATATGATGTATTTATTTTGTTTGTACAATTAATACCTTTTCTTCTAAAGTGGTGATTCTTGATTTATTATTGACAAACTTAATACTTGGCATAATAAATTCTTAAAACCATTCACAAGATTTGGTGTATATAAAATTTTTTGTAAAGTAGAAGTCTTGATTTATTGTAGACAAATATAAAGATTGGCATAATAAATACTTAAACCCATTTATAAGATTTTGTGTATAATAATTGAAAGAAATAAATACTAATCAATATATAATGATGATGAACTTTAATTGCTATATTTTTCGGTTGAAACCTCCTTTGTGTAAGAATTCCAATTGAGTTATAAAAAAAAAAAGTTAAATATATTCTTACTTCTTATACCAAGAGTGAATCCCCGTAATCTTAGCTTTTTATTTGAATTGGTTAATTGAAATAATATTTGCAAACATCTTATACTGCATTAATTATCTTTAAAGTATTTATAATTTGTAATTTTAATTCTACTTCCCTGTAGATCGACTCCGTTCTCATCGGGTTATTTATTACTTCGACAATCCTGCACTTGGGAATAACTCTTATATGCTGAACGTGTCAAGTTTTTGGCGCCGTTGCCGGGGAGGTAAAATTAATATTTTATTTTGTTGTTGTTTGTTTGTTTATTTTATTTTCATGGAAAGCTAAGCCTACTAACGTGCTTTACTTTATTTATTATTTGCTTTTTATTTTCGTTAAATATATTTTCATGGAAGGCTAAGCCTCCTAACTTGTTTAATTTATTTATTATTTTTGTCTTTTATTTTCATGGAAGGCTGAGCCTCCTACTCTTTATTTATTATTCGCTTTTTATTTTCGTTTTTTATTTTCATGGAAGGCCGAGCCTCCTAACGTGTTTTACTATATTTATTATTCTATTTTTTTATTATTTTCGCTCTTTATTTTCATGGAGGGCTGAGCCTCATAACATGCTTTATTTATTATTTTGTTTATTATATAATTTAACATTACTAATCTAACTTCTAATTATTTATCTTTATTTTGCTTTTCGTTTTTTCTATTTTATTTACTTGTGTTTAATATTTGTTTTTCTCTTATTTGTATTATTTATTATTATTGTATTGTATTTTAT
Organism: Ailanthus altissimus; assembly: GCA_946807835.1. Lineage (NCBI taxonomy): Eukaryota > Viridiplantae > Streptophyta > Magnoliopsida > Sapindales > Simaroubaceae > Ailanthus > Ailanthus altissimus. The sequence goes on from OX327687.1 coordinate 31,741,095, forward strand.
TTGTTTTATGAGCGGTTGGTTTCGAGATCCTAATTCTCATCGTTTGGTGAAAGGTAATTGTAAAACTTCCTTTGATAATTTGTTAGATTCTCCTTTATCTTCTCATTCTTTATTAATTAACACCATAAGCGAAAATCAAATTGAGAGACTCATAGACCCAAGGGATAATCAATCTCAACATAATGAGCATAACTGACCTAGGACACTTAGAGACTACATGAACCCTACACGAACTGGTGCACCATCTTGCTTAATTTTTCCTCCGAATGCAACACATTTTAATTTTAAGCCAGGCATTATCCAACTTTTACCCACTTTTCATGGCTTAGATGCAGAGAACCATTATCTACATCTAAGAGAATTTGAAGAAGTGTGTAACACGTATAATGATAAAAAAAAAAGTTAAATATATTCTTACTTCTTATGCCAAGAGTGAATCCCCGTAAGCTTAGCTTTTTATTTGAATTGGTTAATTGAAATAATATTTGCAAACATCTTATACTGCATTAATTATCTTTAAAGTGTTTATAATTTGTAATTTTAATTCTACTTCCCTATGGATCGACCTCGTTCTCATCAGATTATTTATTACTTCGACAATCCTGCACTTGAAAATAACTCATATATTCTGGACGTGTCAATGACGAACAGCTTGACTATGCTAAAATGCTTTTACTGCAAGTTACATTTATTATGAGCAGTTTGGTTATACTAACATACTTCTCTTATAGAAAATTCAATATTATAAGTGGTCCGGTTATGTTATTGTGCTTTTACCTATATAAAAATACAGATTCACTGCAAATAGTTATAAGAAGAATAGATCAGCTTAAGAACTAGAAGAATAAAACATACTTGCATTTATTGGCAAAAGGTATTACAAAGAAGTTTCAGACATTACAAGAATTTCAAGCTTTATCAAAAGGAGAAAGAAAGATAAGGTAGAAAAGAATGCAATAGCTTATGCTATTGGAGTCATGTCGAGTACCTCTAAATTTACAACAAGAATCGCCTCGGGGTTGACATTGATCAAAAGATTAACTAAGGCAGGAGAATTAGCTGGAGCTTCAGTTAGCCCAAGAGGCTGAATGGCAGCAGCAGTAGTAGTAGTTTGGCCATGGTAGGTAAGAGGAGCAGCCTCTCTAGTGCCTGCAATTATAACACCACTAACAATAGCAGTTGCATTGGCAAGAGCAGCATCATTAGCATCAACACCAGTACTAAAAGGCATTGATGCCTCTTCGGCATCCCAGGCCCTAAAGGTCTCTCCTTCATAGTATAAACCTCCAATGACTAGGCTTCACAATTATTGGAGGTCAATTTCTGGGTAGTGCTCTTTAAATAGGGCAATCGACCTTTAAACCCCCCCTCATTTTATCGCTCCTTAGTGAATGCCTTCTTCATGATCAGCAGACCAATTATTCCTCTGTTGCTCAATTTAAGCCTTTAAGGAATTTTTGTTCTGCTTAATCAACTTTCTTTCCCGCAGAGCCGTCATTGTGGGATTTCTATAACATAAACTAACGCAAGTATACGTTATCACAACAAGTAATGTATGATGAGTAGAGTATCATTTTCACAAAGATTGTGTTCTAAATTAATGCTAAGTACTACGATATTGGCAACCTAACTTTATCTAGGCTAATCTAAAGGGTAGGATAAATTATTGAATTAAAAGTAACTTAAAACTAATTAACTAGGTAAATTAAGGAAAAAAGAGATCTATAGTAATAAGGTTCTAGGGACTTGATTTGCCTCTATTGTTCCTATGGTCTTTGTCATTAGTAATCAACAACCAATTTATGCATTCATTAATTCAGGGTGTATGATTAATCTCATTCCCTCTTCCGAGTGTCGAATGAGATACTATACATATACATCTAAGTTGATATTCCTATCTAACCCTTTATATATACAGGCATTAAGTTACCCTTAAGCGACTACCCTAAGTTCATTAGTCTCCCAACTCAACAAACTCAAAACTATACTTTTTACAACCAACGTATGGATTAAACTTTTTCAAGTACATAACCCAAATGTTTAAATCATCCAATACATTTTCCAATGCAATTAAAAGCATTAAGCGCATAAAAAGCATAAACGAATAATACAAGATAGCCATTAATCACATAAGAATATCAACACATATTTTTCAATAGAGTTCTAGTAAGGCCTAGAACATATAATCTATAATAAAATGATAATCTTGCGATATGGTGAATTCTATACAATTGGGATCCTAAAGTATTGATTTCATTCTATTCTTCCTATGTTCTTCCTATTTAGCAAATTCGTTCAATTCATTAATCAAAGGTTTAAGACTAATCTCATTTTTTATTCTGAGTGCCAAATGAGATACTATGTATACACATTCAAGCTGATATGCCTATATAACTTATTTATATAGACATGCATTACGCAACCTTTAAATTGATTACCCAAGGATTAATTTCATTACCTCTCCTGAGTGTCAAATGAAATTCTAGATATAATAGCACGCCCAAAGTGTTTGCGCCCGTCACGTATTTTATCAAACACTTTAAAAAAGAGAGCACCACATGTAATCCTAGGCATAATGGCACACCTAAAGTGTTTGCACCTGTCACGCATTTATCAAACACTTGGAGTGCACCACATGCAAATTCTAAGAAAAACCATGATGATTACTTAAGTGTTATTGGCATTCCAACTCAATACAACCTAATGCTATGTTTCTCCCAAATCTAATAAATAGGTCAATCTCTTCTAAGCATCAATCCATAAATTCACAACAATCAACTTATTTTTTAATCAATTGGAAGTATTAAGCATAAAGAAACATAAATGAATTACGCGAAAATATACTAAATCATCCAAACATAATATAAATAAAACTACATCAAGCCTTAGAATCAAGTTTAATCACATAAAAATCTAATAATAACTAAAATTATCCAACTATCCGTAGATACAACTCATTTAAGCAATATTCATAATTGAAATTAAAACAAAGAATAAAAATAAAAAAATGGAAAGGAAAAACTGAATTTAGGATGTCTTCAAGGTTTCAATCCTCCAAATATCTTCAATGATGCTAAAAAAACCTTGGAGACATCATTTCTCCTTTTCAAATTTAAGCTTAAGCCTTCTCTCCCTTTGCAAATTTCGTGCCCCTTGCTACCTACCTCCACTTGGCTCAATAACGAGTGTTTATATAGATTTAGGGTTATAAAAGAGAACAAAATGGCCCTTAAGAATGTTCAAAATTCAATGCCGCAACATTCGAATTTAATGCCATGGTATTAGGACTCAATGTCGCGCATTAAGATTCAATGCCGCAACGTGAAACTTCTAGAATGCACGCCCCAAATAATGCCTAAATGATCATTATTGTTGATTCAGGATGGCCTAAATGGTCAGACAAAAGCATAGAAGTCTTTAAATATTTTAAGCTCTCATTCATATTTGTGTTGCTGTTAAATGCTTTTATCATTGTATAATATAAGTCAAAAAGAACGCAAGAAGCTTATCTAATATTTGCTTTGAAAACCGTTAAGATGAATATTTTTAAATTTAAGTAGGGATCTTCTTGATTTGAATAAATAAAAGGTGCCAAGGATGCATAATTTTGTGCCATTATAGCTCTTCCAAAATTTCAATCAAGTCTACAAAACTTGATATAGTAACACATTCACTTAACTAATATTCAATTTGAGATGTGCTTCATACTTTGAAAGATTGTATTTGAATTATTAATTTATTGATTTAACAAATGAATAATTGATAAATTGGGGAAAGAATTAAAGAAATTGATTTTATCGTAGATTATTGTTACTACAATTGGCTACCCTAGCAGAAGTGTCATTACAAGATCATTTAAGTAAAAGGTCTCTCTTTAGAATTAGGATCGTCTCATAATATGAGTTTATTTAGAATTTTTAAGAATTTTTTGACAAATGTATTATATTAAATATGTATGGTTAAAATTCATTCTTGTACTCTTTTTCTTCTTATCAACTATCAATCACATATTTATTTTTATTATGGTGAAAGCTTAGATTAGATTAAAAAAAAAATTGGTCTCTCTCTCTAAAGTCTCGTGATTACTTTCATTATGACATTCATATAGTTATTTAAGGATAAACCGAGTACAATGCTTGGAATTCGCAAATTCCAATTGATAAAACAAGATCACTTCTTATATCTGAGCACGGGACGAAGAAACCTAAAGAGTAAATTAAAGGATTGGGAATATTTAATCATCAGGATGCAGTTTATAGTGTAAATTAAGAAGTCAAATTAAAGAATGGGGGATATCAAATCAATATGAAAATCATTTCAAAGAGAATAGTATTATAAACCCTTAAGTTTTGTTGCTAAGGAGTCTGAAAATCACAACAATCACTTGATAAACAGAACTATCAAATGAACGAAAATTATTTTTTTATATCATCTCAAAAATTTATTGATATAACAATTAGAGAATTATTAAAACAATATATCACATTTACAATCACACACATCTAATAATATTCTACTATATTACATTAGAACTTCGAAACATTCTATTAATATTACACTGCAGATCTATTTGTGTAACAATTGAAGGACTACCCTTATAACAAAAAGATATTATTGTATTGTTTTGATATCTGTCAAGACTTGAATCTTCAATTTCAAATTAAAAAAAATGCACAAACTAAGTGCTTATTATTTAAATAAGCGCTTAAGTTTGAGAAACTTTTTTTCTTTCTTAAAAAATTAAAAAGGAGAAAGCAATGATGTATTGGTTTATATTTCTTACTTTAATTAGATAAAATTAACTTATATTCATTTTTTAACATTAAACTTATTTATATTTTAAAAGATTTGTTTTTTTAATATTGCTTCAAAGAACTACAATGTTATTTAACTATATATTTTTGTAAACTCTACATAACAATTTTAACTTAGTAACACTCGTGTTTTAACTCTTTTCCTTGAAAGTGAATTTAGTTCTAATAATAAATTTAATTAATTTTTACTGATTCAAAATTAATAATAGATGAATTGTATATTTTGAGACCGTATTTGCACAAAATTTTAATAATTTATTGAACATTTTATTTGCATTTTTTTTATATTGTTGTTCTTTTATTTATTGACATACTTATTTTCTAAGGTTCATTATATATCCCGATATAAGGCATAATTTTTTTAATAAATGAAATCATTTTATACTGTAAAAACTTATGAAATGATATTGAAAAAAAATAGTATTTTCTAATTACATCGTTAGGAGAAAGAATAACTAAACCTTTAAAGTTTCGTTAAAGCGATATCTAAACATTCAATGAGACTTTTCTTTATTAATAAATTTTATTTGTTTAGATAGCTTAAGGTTTGTATACTATTCGTATGCTATTATATTATAATACATCAACTAACAGATGTGGTTATGAATCGTGCGCGGTTTAAAAAAAAACACGTTTGAACTGATATAATTGGCTAAAAAAGGGGTCTTATAACGTATTTTTTAAACCATAAATTTTAAATGTCTTTTCGGCCAAACTTTTAAGGCCAATCTGTCTTTTTCTCAACTAAGATAACAAATCTTAAACAAAGAGACATTCCATACCGATTTAATGTTAACATAATAATGCAAGAAATTGAATTTTATTGAACACTAGAAATATTGAACAAACCATGTATGTTTCTCACTTTTTTTTTTTTGCATTACATTACGATTTAATACATCTTAAAATTATAACTGTTTTTTACGACACTAAAAATAATTGTCAACTAATTACTTTTACAAAGTAAAACAATAAAAAATGCGTTGATTCCCTCCCAGGATCTATGCCATTAGATCCCGATATAAGGATACATACTTATTTTCTAAAATTATACATCTCGATATAAGGCATAATTCTTTTTATAAATAAAATCATTTTATACTATAAAACCTTATGAAATAATATTGAAAAAAAAAACATTTTCTAGTAATGTCGTTAGAAGAAAGAATAACTAAACCTTCAAAGTTTTGCTAAAGCGATATCTAAATCCTTATGATTTTGATACTTATTTTCTAGTAAAGTTTTGCTAAAGAATAACTGAACCTTCAACGATTTGTTGAAACGATATGTAGACCCTTCTGATTTTCATACTTATTTTCTAGTAAAGTTTTGCTAAAGCGATTTAATGTTAAAAGTATAATACAAGAAATTAAATTTTATTGAACCCTAAAAATATTGAACAAACCATGTATGATTGTTAAGAGTGCATAATGTTTATCACTCTTTTGTTTTTATATGTTACATTACAATTTGATATATCTCAACTGTTTTTTATAACACTAAAAATTACTATCAACTAATTACCTTTACAAAGTACAAAAATGAAAAATACCTTGATCCCTTCTTAGAATCTATGCCATTAGACTAAGCAACTGGGTGCATAATGTTTCTTACTTTTAAATTTAGAATTACACCTATTTGTGATTGAGCTCAACTAATTATGAATGCAGAAGACATTTATAGTCGCTTAACTTAGAGTAAATATAAGAGATAAGAGTTAATGTTTTGTGTATAAGATTTCTTATCCCTATTCAAATCTTTTGAAAAAAAAAAATTAAACCCAAGCAAGCGTTGCCATATCATCGTCATATGAGTCAAAACTTATTCCAAATCAAGAGGTTTTATCATTAAAATCGGACGATATCTATGAAAGGGGAAGAATGGAGGGACTCAACTTATGAAATGAGGTGTTGATGCGAAAGGATAATGTTGAAGCGAAAGTACACAAACAAAAAAAAATCACTCAAACAATATAATAATGCAGAACAAGTTATTAAGAAATAAAGAGAGAAAGATGTAGAAGAAGAACACACAAAGAATTACGTGGTTCGATAATTTGCCTACGTCCACGGCGGATCAAGATCACACTCTTCTCTTATTATGAATCACAAGACAAACACAAAGTATGCATATTACAAGAAAGATCACAAAGAACACTCTCTCTTGCACTCTAAGGATTTTCTCTTACAAAGAACCATAAAGATCTCTTGTTGATCACAAAGATTACCATGATATGTTTACAAGCTAATTGATAGCCTTTATATAGGTTTTGGGACGTTCTAGGTTTACCCTATACATGTGGAAGTCGTATTAGGGAGTTTTGGAGCAAGTGGGAGACAAAATAAGGAAGTTTCCTTATTTCGGGATACTGTTCCCATCTCCAGTGCTGCGGTGTTGGGCTCTCATCGCCGCGGCGCTGGCGCCGCGGCCCTCAAGTTCTAGTATAGGCACGGCGGCGCCCACGCCTGGTCGCAACAGCGTTGGCACCTAGTGCGCCTTTCTTTATTTTTCGCCTCGTTTCGCCTCCGTCTTTGATCCGTGTGCACCCTACGCACTTAGTTTGATCCCCAAATCATATTCCGATGATTTTTAATCAATATTCTAACAAATTCCCTCCTTGATTCAAAATCATCCATAAAGTAACTCGATCTCTCATTTCTGCATCTTCGGTCACCCTCACAAAGTAGTGACTCCGGTTAAGTCCTTGCATAGGACGAACTTAACCGAGGGCAGTGGCATACTCATCATATCAGCAAGGTTTTTAGATGATGCTATCTTTGTCAGACGAACTTCACCACTTTGGACAATCTCACAAATGTAATGGAGCCTTACATCAATGTGTTTCGACCTCTCGTGGAATATTTGATGCTTGCTTAGGTGTATGGCACTCTAGCTGTCACAATATACACCGGTGTTCACATCTTTACTAGCCAATACCTTCGCACATATGCCTTTTAACCACACGGCTTCCTTGATAGCTTCACCAACAGTTATATACTCTACCTCTATGGTAGATAGTGCAACCACATGTTGTAAAACTAATCTCCAACACACACTACACCCAAACACTGTGAATACGTAGCCTGTCAACGATCTTCTATTGTCAAGATCATCTGCATAATCTGAGTCTACGTACCCTCTTACTATTTCATTACTGTCCCCATCCCTCTTACACACTAGCCTGTGAGTTGACGTTCCCTTGAGATATCTCAGAATCCACTTTACTGCAAGCCAGTGATCTTTTCTCGGATTTACTATGTATTTACTCACCACACTCACAGCCTGTGCTATGTCTGGTCTTGTGCAAACCATTGCATACATAATGCTCCCCACAGCACTTGCATACGGTACTTTGATCATCTGTAGTTTCTCTTATTCGGATGTCGGCGACTATGCTGCTGAAAGCCTGAAATGCATGACCAAAGGAGTAGAGACAGCCTTCGCGTTTAACATACCAAAATTTTCAAAAAATTTGACTATATATCGCTGTTGGGACAAAAAGATAACATCTCTTCTTTCCTTCACAATGTCCATACCCAAAATTCTCTTCGTTGTTCCCAAATCCTTCATTTCAAACTCGCCACTTAACTGCTTCTTGAGCTTTTGTATTTCTTCCATATTCTTGCATGCGATCAACATATCATCGACGTATAGAAGCAAATACATTATCCCACAACTTATGTTCTTGAGGTACACGCATCCGTCATACTTGCTCCTACTAAAACCACAAGCCATCATAAAATCATCAAATCTTCTATACCGCTGTCTAGGTGATTGCTTTAACCCATATAATGACTTCTTTAGTAAACAAGTATGATCTTCTTTATCAGGCTCCTCGAACCCTTGCGGCTATGCCATATATATTGTTTCTTCAAGCTCTCCATGTAAAAAAGCTGTCTTTACATCCATCTGCTCTAAATGTAAATCAAGGTTTACACACATGACTAACAAAATCCTAATAGATGTGTGCTTGACAACTGGAGAGAATATCTCATGAAAATCGACTCCCTTTCTCTAAGTAAAACCTTATGCTACTAACCTAGCCTTGAATCTTGTAGGCTCAATCCCCGGTATCCCCTCCTTTACCTTATACACCCACTTGCACCCGACTAACTTCTTTTCAGGTCTCTCCACCAAATTTCATGTATTGTTCTTCCTAAGAGAACAAAATTATTCTTCCATAGCCTCTTGCCATTCTTTCTTGTTTTTACTTTTCATAGCCTCACCATATGTCCTAGGCTCATCATACTCAAAAGTGTAAGCAAAATTAAAAGCATAAGCAACTAAGTCTACTTGTGCATACCTGACTAGTGGGTTAATCATTCTCCTTAACCTGTCTCTAGCAAGTTGGTACTCTTCAAGTTCTAACACAGGAGTTCTAGTCTTCTTTTGGGTGGATTTGGAGGAACTTGCCGGTATTTTTGGTTCATCTTCAGGGATCTTCTTGTTGAAGTGTTGATCTAGAAGCATATTAGATCCATATTCAGGCTCTACTTCAACTTCTATTGACTCGGTTGCTGAGTCTTCCTTGGGCACAGGTTCTTCTTTCTAATCTTCTTGGGAGGTTTTTAGCATCGCCATCTTATCGAACGTCACGTCACGGCTTATGATACTCCTTGGTGGTGTTAAATATTTACACCACACCTTATATCCTTTCACTCCTTTGAGATATCCTATGAATACCCCTTTAATAGCTCTAGGTTCCAACTTCCCCTCCTTAATATGTATAAAGGCAGAGCAACCAAATATTTTGAAGTGATCATACTTTGGAGGATTTCCAGACTATTTCTCTTCTAGCGTCTTGAAGTCAATTGCTGATGAGGGACTTTTATTAATCAAGTAAGCTACAGTCACTACAGCTTCTTTCCAGAATGTCTTGGACATCTTCGCATTGGTAAGCATGCATCTAACCCTTTTAAGTAGGGTCTTGTTCATCCTCTCAGCTACCTTATTCTGCTGCAGTGTTGATCTTACTGTTCTATGCCTTGCAATCCCATGCTTGGCACAAAACCCATCAAACTCTCTGTTGCAAAACTCGAGGCCGTTGTCAGTCCTAAGCCTCTTTACCCTTTTGCCAGTTTGATTTTCAACAAGAACCTTCCAAGTCTTGAATACTTCAAAGGCTTGATCCTTACTCTTCAACACATAGACCCATAGCTTCCTCAAATAGTCATCAATCAAGCTGAGAAAATACCTAGCACCACCACAATTAGCTGTCTGAGCTGGTCCCCAAAGATCCGAGTATATGTAGTCAAGAGTCCCTTTAGTCTTGTGCTCGTCAGTACTGAACCTTACTCTATGTGCTTTCCCTAGCACATAATGCTCACAAAACTCTAAGGGCTGGAACTTATCCTCTCCAAACGCCTTTTGACTATATAACTCCTTTAGGTTTCTCTCGCCTAGGTATGCCAATCTAAAATGCCACAACTTGGTTTGTATACTCTTATCATCTACAGAGAATAGTGCAGAACCACTCACAACTTCACCTTTAAGCACATAAACACCTTTGCGCTTCTCTCTTCTCATCACCACCATAGAACCTTTCAAAACTCTTAAAATCCCTCCGTCGATCCTGATGGAACATCCATTCTAGTCTAAAGTCCCCAGTGAGATCAAGTTTCTCTTCAAGTCAGAAACATACCTAACATTTGTCAACTCTCTCACTCGCCCATCATGCAGCCTAAGCTTAACACTACTAATTCCCATCATCTGACATGCAATGTCATTACCCATTAAGACCTTACCACCACTAATGGGCTGAAAATTTGTAAACCAAGACTTGTGTGGGCACATGTAAAAAGTACAACTAGAATCAAGAACCCATTGGTCAGAGTTCTTACCATCAATAGCGACGAGTGTCTCTGCGCTGTCATAGCTATCATCATAGGCAAGCGCAGCATCCGCTTTCTTCTTATCCTGTGCTTTCTTCTCAGGACAGTCCTTTATGAAGTGCCCATCTTTCTTACAGTAATAGCACTTACTAAGAGTCCTAGACTTCGACCTTGAGCCTTTTTTCTTCCCATCTCTATATGAGGGCCTTCCTCTTACAGATAGACTTTCTGCATTGCCCTTAATCTGCTTTCCTAATAACTTTGAGTTTAATGATGATTTCACTTCACTCGTCGTTAAACTCTCTCTACCATAGAGTAGCGTATCAACAAAACTCTCATAACTCTTGTGGAGTGAACTCAACAGGATAATTGCTCTATCTTCATCTTCTATCTTGATGTTGATAGAGTTAAGATTAAGGATGATCTTATTGAAGGCGTCTATATGATCTTTCATTGGCGTCCCCTCTTATATGGATAGCTGATACAACTTCTTCTTTATATGTAATCTGTTGGCCAACGATTTCCTCATATAAAGAAAGTCAAGCTTCTTCCAAAGACTTATTGCCGTCATCTCACTTGCTACTTCCCTTAGTACTTCATCGATCAATGATAGAACGATTATGTTATGAGCTCTTTCTTGAATGTCCATTTTTTCTGTTTCTGCTCTAGATGACTCTGGTGTCTTCTCTTCATCATTAGATGGAGCTGTAATTTCCTCTAATGCCGAACCAAGCCTTTGGTTCACCAATAATGTCCTAACCTTCATCTTCCACAGATTGAAGTCATTCGTACCGTTGAATTTCTCTACCTCATACTTGGGTGTGGCCATGTCTGCTTAGAACCAAAGCTCTGATACCAGTTTGTTGAAGTGAAAGCACACAAACAAGTAAAAAATTCACCTAAGTAATATAATAATGCAGAACAAGTTATTAAGAAATAAAAAGAGAAAGGGGTAGAAGAAGAACACACAAAAAATTACGTGGTTCAGCAACTTACCTATGTCCACGGCGGATCAAGATCACACTCTTCTCTTATTATGAATCACAAGACAAATACAAAGTATGCCTATTACAAGAAAGATCACAAAGAATACTCTCTCTTGCACAGTAGGGATTTTCTCTCACAAATAATTATAAAGATCTCTTGTTGATCACAAAGATTACAAAGATATGTTTACAAGCCAATTGATAGCCTTTATATAGGTTTTAGGACGTTCTAGGTTTACCCTATACGTGTGGGAGTCGTATTAGGGAGTCCTGGAGTAAGTGGGAGACGAAATAAGGAAGTTTCCTTATTTCGGAATACTGTTCCCGTCTCCAGCGCTGCTGCGCTGGGCTCTCGTCGCTGTGGCTCTGGCGAGCTTCTGCTGAACGCTGTGGCGTTGGCCTCCTGGCGCCGCTGCCCTCAAGTTCTGGTCTAGGCGCCACAGCGTCCACGCCTGGTAACCGCGGTGCTGGTGCCTAGTGCGTCCTTTTTCGTTTTTCACCTCTTTTCGCATCTATTTTCGATATGTGCGCACCCTACGCACTTGACTTGATCCCCAAAACATATTTCAATAATTTTTATTTAATATTCTCACAGGTAACAATTACAATTAGGCCGCCTTTACTTTTGTCAATTTAATTAAATATAAAGAAAGAGTTAATCTCTACTCTTTTTAATATTTCATTAATTATTTGAACTCGACCATGCATTATGCATGCACCTTCACTTATCTTTGCCGATTGTTGTAATTGTAAATCAAGAAATTCAAATATTATTATATTTTAACGGCCTATATTAAAGCAAATATAGGTTTACACTGGCTAAATATCCTCAAATTAACAAGATGATAGAAGTAATAAATGAACAAAAACAGATCTTTCCATGAGTTTTCTATTGACTTATGTCAAGCTTTTTCATGTAATCATATGACTAATTGCGGGTTGAGAGTACCCATTTAGACCCAACTCCAAAAAAAAGACTTTGCACAAATAAAAAAAAGCATTAAATAATAATAATAATAATAATGATATGATGGTAAAAAAAAAAAAGGCACTTTTGCTTCAAAATAAGTTTTAGGAGTGTTGAAGGAAGATATTTGGCACTATATCAGCTTCACTAACAAGCCATCAAACACATTATAATAAAGAAGGAAAAAGGAAGTGGGGATTAGAACACCCCAATTCTGCATTCAATTTTGAGTTTAAACATCATAATTTTACTTGACAGCTGCTCAGTAGCTTCCTCACATTATATGCTCTCTGCAATCAATCTCAATGTCAAAGATGCAAGGATACATGCTATGACTCATGTTTAATATTTCCTGAAGAAGAACAAAACTATTATGAACAATTTCATTCTTCACTAGTGCACGAGAGCAGAACTAATCAATCACCATGGGCATGCAGCAAATGCATTTAGTAATCATATTTAAATTAGACTCTGAATCAAGCAATAAATTACATTACCGACAAACTGTTCTTGCATCCATACAAATATTAATGTATTCGAGATTGAGTAGAAAAAAATATAACGCAAGGAAAATTTTGTTACTGTCGCTATTATTGTATTAGAATTACAAGAACGACGTAAAGTTGCAAGTTTCACCCGATTCTTGCTTAAAGTTTATAGCTGCTTGAAGAACTTTGGATTGGAACTGCTATAGGTCTTAGTTGCACGGAGTCTTTCAAAGTATGACTTGCTTAATCCGTTCCTCGTAGCAATATCAGAGCAGACCCAACCTGGACGGTTATTGGGAGCACCAGTGACTATCACAATTGTGTTCTCACTAGCTAAATTGCTGAGAGCTATCATTGTCTCTGGCTCAGTAGCAGATGAAGCATCTAGAAGAAAAATATGACTAAAATGCCCAGCAGTTATGCCTTCATTGTGAAGGCGAAAGCTACTTACAAAGGTTGAACATATCACCCTGAATTGCCTCAATTCCTGAAGTGAAGGACAAGAAAAACACTCCCCTTCGTAAAGACATAATGGAAGGATGTCATCTGGTACGCCATCCACTTCTCTAAATGCAGCATTAGCTCGAAATATATCCGACTCTAGAATCACCTTCTTCAAACTTCCTAGTAGTACATCACATGTTTTATTTGTAGGTGCACATATAAGAACTCGGGATTTAGATGCTTTCCTGTAAATTTTGAGCACTAGTTCTTGAATAACCAATCCAGTTTTTGATAGTTGATCACCAATTACACAGAGTGGACCCTCTATAAGATAAGGGAGCTGGCCTTGATGATCTGCAGAATCGTTATAAACATGAGGTGCTAAGGAAGGTATGTTCTTTCTAGAGGCACAATCAGGGAAAAGGTAGTCTTGGAATAAAGGATCTGAGGCAGCTGCAATTGCTTGGTGAGCCCGTCTCAAACAAACTCTGTTGAATGAGAAGCTAATATCATATTTGTAGTTTGCACGATGCTGAGAGTGAAATTCTTTTCCAAATTCAACTAACATGGTACTACTCTTCACCACTCGATAAATAATACCCTGGTCAGGATTTGAGAACATAAATATTTTTGAAAATATGAAGATATACAACCAGAAAACAAAATGACTGAATGCCCAAGAAATAAGGAAACACGTGATGTTTTACTACTTTATACCAATTCTTTCAAGCAGCTAATTGGAAAATTTTGTGTCAATGTCACATGACTAAAAAGATGAAATAAATTCCAACTCGGAAATAGTATTTTGTGCTGAGTTTGGCCTGTATTACTAAACTGACTGGATGTTCTACTATAAAAACTATCATATGTTCTCAAATAAGTGATTCATTCCTTGTCTAAAATCCAACGAAAAAATGGTGAGACCGGTAATAAATCATAAAGCGTAATCCTGGTATATTGTAGATTTGCCTCATTATGCTCTATGTGCGAAATCTTCTTTTTTGTAAACCTTATAAATAGTTATTATCATGTGCCAATTATCATATCAAGTCGTTGATGTTAAGCTTTTCAAACTTCATTTGATGATCAGCTTGATTACAATACCAGGTGATTAAAGAAGGTCCACCCTTTTGACCACAATTTGTCTTCCTTGTTTGAGTTGATTTAGTTATTCAATACCTATTAGGTGTTGAGTCTTTATTCCACATAAAAAATGAGTGGGAAGATAAAATTTATAAGGAGAAGAGTAATATTATTTAATAGGTTAGTTTTTTGAGTTAGATGTTAGACCCTTGGTTCAATTCTTTATTAGTGGTATCAAAATTAAGTTTTAAAGTTTGAAATTATGAATGGATACTTAGTGTGTCGAATGAAATCTATCGGTGTTGCTCCTCCCACCGATAAAGATTTCGTTCGGGGGAGAAATTGTTAAGTTTTTATCTCACATAAGAAGGGAGTGAAAAGACAAAAGAGTTTATAATCAGAATAGTTACACTATCTAATAGACTAATCTTTTGAGTTAAATGTTAAACGGTTGCCCACTCCCCTAATATTATGAGTAAATTTATTTTTTTTTCACTTACTAAAAGTTGATTTCCATTCTCTTTTTTTCAATAATATGTTGGGAATTATAAATTGAGCCCATCTTTGATATGACTGATTAAATAATGAAATTGGGTTTCCCTTTTCTCTTTCTGTCTCACCCTTTTGGCCCCTTTTTTCCCTCTTTAATTGCCATTGCTTCTATCTCTTATCTTCATACTATCCTACATCTCTTACAAGAAGTAAGCATTGAGCAAGTTTTAAAAAACAAATCAAATGAGAGGACTAAGAAACTGATTTGAGAGAAACAACTAGAATTATGTTCCAAAATTTTCATAAAGATGGGGAGAAAGAAGCATAAATAGATTTTCAATTTGGTTAATGTGTAAGTTTATCAATAATGCATAGCAAGAGACCCCATAAGTCAAATGTTTGAAAGTTTAGGAGACTTACTTGAAACTCCTTAGCTATGAAACCTGCACGTCGTGCATAGACAAAATCCCTCGATAAAAGAAATGGCCGTCTCTCTGGAACAGAATTAATTTCAAAAGCTACAAAAATTTTGTCCTCCTTGTTAGCACTGCCTTTCGGATTCTTGTTCTTGA
The DNA here is from genome assembly GCA_946807835.1 of Ailanthus altissimus. Taxonomy (NCBI): domain Eukaryota; kingdom Viridiplantae; phylum Streptophyta; class Magnoliopsida; order Sapindales; family Simaroubaceae; genus Ailanthus; species Ailanthus altissimus. The sequence goes on from OX327687.1 coordinate 31,756,772, forward strand.
GTGACTTATCATATATTGCAGCTTCATGCATCACCAATGTCACATTATATAACTGAAAATCGCTCTGCTTCTGATTAAATAAAAGGGATAAATTTTTCATTGAAAGCACGGCAAAAATTAAGAAGAATGTCCACCTCTTTGTTATAAACTATCGTGCACTCTAATAATTTCTTTGGTTTTGTTCTAAATTTCTTGGGTTCCAAAATCACATAATGTGTCTTCAACAAACCACTTGCCTACTCAATCCATATTCCTTTTAAGTCGGAGGGAGGCTTAGCTAGAATATTTGAGCCTGTCGTGATAAAACTGTGAATTGTGAATCTCATGATAATCCTTACTTGATGAAATTCCCTAAAATGCTTGAAAGCTAGTATTATTCATGCATCAACCTTGCGATTTCTAGAATTCCTATCATAAGCAGTGCTGCAAGAAGGCCGTGATTGTGATTCAAGTAAAGGGTGCTTCTCCAAAGTCTTGTTGTCTTCAGTTTCATGATCTTTATCATGGTTTGAATTTGAAATGTATCGCCAAAGTTCACGTAACGCATATGCTGTGCAGCCTAAGATTACCCATCCATACATCTCTTCTCTATTTAGTTGCTTAATGAAGAAAACAAAGAAATTAATTAAGGTTTTTGCTTTCTAGTTTTATTAAAAAAGAAACAAAAAAAAAAAGCATCTCTACTCAACTGATGATGTTGAATCATATATTTACTCGAGGGCTAAAATCAGACACTTGAAGTCTAAAATTGTCTTATTTTTCCTACTTAAGAGTGTAAAATCAAAGAGTAATTAGAGGATCCAGCATATTAAATAAGAAATGCAAATCATTCTATACATGGAGAAAGAGAGATTCCAAAAGTGCATGATAGCACAAACCCATAAAAATTTTGTTGATGATAAAAAATCTGAGATCTCTAGCAATCCCTGGATAAAAAAATTTAACAAAAAGTAATTATATTCATAACTGAACTGAACCCTATTTGCATGAGAACATTTTTTTCTTATTTCTTTCTTAAACAACATAAAATTAAAAAATAAAAACTCAGTGCATGTTGATTGAATGTTAATTAAAAAGTATATGATATCAGTACAATACAGAAAATTGAACTTCATCAAACATTCTAGAAATAGAAAGTAAAGCATGCATGAGCATAACTGATGTCTATATAATCAATATAAATAAAGATCATAGGCAAGATGAACTACCTCCTGCTTCAGATGGGAAGAAAGAGATCGGCTTTTTTTATAAATATTTTTTTTTCTCTTCAAAGAAAAGATCAAAACAGCACTGAAAGAGTCGAAGGGAAAAGCACTTCAGGTATGAAGAGCGAAGGGAAGTTGGTGGAATATATAGAGACCGAGTGAGAGTGAAAGTGGCAGAAGTATTGTTTTATAAGTTTTGTACGTACGAGGCTCCATATTTGCATGTGACACATGCTTATTCTTATTTTAGATGGGAAAGATTACGGTGCAGTCGGTTGTGCTACAAGCCGACTGATATAATAAAAAATGATCACCAATATAAAGATATAATAAAAAATGATCACCAATATAAAGAATTGGGGTTATTTTGATTTTTTTCATAAAAACTCTTATATTATTATAATTAATATATAAAATTATAAGTATAAATTTAAAATTAATTAAGTTTAAAAATAAAATTAAAAAATTAATGTTATTATAATATTTATTTTAAAAAATAAAACATATTTTATATAAAAATTTAAAAACATAAATTAAATATTATTCCAACGATAACTATCAATAAAAAAATAAAGACAAAATACATATAAAAAAAAATTTCTTTCAATTATAATAAATGTTATAATTTCAAATTCAATTTATATTTCAATTATGTTAAATGTTATAATTTTAATTCTAATTTTAATTTTAATTACGTAAAATATTATAATTTTAAATCTAATTTCAATTACGTTAAATGTTATAATTCAAATTTCAATTTCAATTAGTTTAAATATTATAATTCTAACATCAATTTTAATTTTAATTGTGTTAAATATTATAATTCAAATTTTAATTTAAATTAAATTTTAATTACATTAAATGTTATAATTCCAAATTTTAATTTTAATTATGTTATGTTGAGGGAGGAATCGTCTTTCTCCCTATTGAGATTAGGTTAAAGTGAAGAACCCAAGTTAAATCTAATTCTAATTTTAATTTTAATTACATTAAATTTTATAACTATAATTTTAATTACATTACATTTTATAATTTCAATTCTAATTCTAATTCTAATTCTAATTTTAGTTACATTAAATCTCGACGGTGAGGCCTTATAGGGGAGGACCCAGCCCAATAAAGATAACATCGCCGCCAACCCTACCCCCTTCAAGCACACCTCTATATCGACTAAATCACTCTAAAGGTCTAGTAGGTGAAACTAGTGAACCACGCGAACTGGTTAGATACGTGGGGTAGAGGACTCGTAGCACCCCTTCTCTTGATCTAGCCTTTTCTTCACTTCGTTGAAGCAATTATAGCAGCTCCGATACCTATTGATTTTGCACCCTCTAACATCTCGGATTGAGAATTCTCGTCAAACTTTTTACTTTACTATGTTACTATGTTATGTTAAAATTGAAATTGAAATTGAAATTATAATATTTAATATAATTGAAATTGAAATTAAATTTTAAATTATAACATTTAACGCAATTGAATTGGATTTAGAATTATAATATTTTACGTAATTAAAATTAAAATTATAATATTTAACATAATTGAAATATAAATTGAATTTAAAATTATGACATTTAATTTAATTAAAATTAAAATTATTTGGTATGTATTTTTTATTGATCATTATCATTAGAATAATATTTAATTTATGTTTTCATATATTTATGTCTAAGATTGCCGATCACCTTAGTTGACATGAGCTAGCTGTATGGCACAGTCAGATGTACTATAGTTAATTTCTTATTTAAAACACCCATAAAATAATATCTCCTTATATCATATAACATATTTTTACTTTTTATATTCACAACTTGTTATATATTATATCCCATTTAATGTAAGATATGTTCCCACTTTTACACCTCATTCATAAATATAAGAGGATGTCCTTACTTATTTATAAATTGTAAATTTGTATTTAACTTCACAAAAAACTATATATATAATATAAAGTGATGATATTTTATAGATGTCCTAAAGATCTATGGTTAATATAAAAAGCCATATGGCACCACCACATGATGCCATGTGGTATTTAAATTTAAATGTTTATATTAATCTTTAATTTCCTCTTAAATTTTATTTAACTTTATACTTAAAATAGTAATTATTATTCTAAGTTAATAAATAATTAATATTCAATTAACCATTTTTATTAAAATTATAAATAAATTTTAAATTACATTAAATTTAAAAATATGTAATAAAATATTTTAATTAAGTTAAATTAAAGTTTTTAGGTTGGTTTTAACTGTTAACCTTTACTTTTTCTAGGGTGTTTTTATATTTTAGATTTTTTTTTTAATTTTCAAGGCATTTGTTAAACTATTTTAACATTCCAACTTTTATTTTCAAAAGTATATAACAAATTCAAATTTTCAATTTCCAAAATAAATAATTTACAAACAAATTTCTAATTTTCAAGAATATATTTATAATTTCCAATTGCTGATTTGTTGCAAAAAAATATGTAACATGTCCAAAATATATTTCTAACTTTCAATTTTGGATTTGTTGAAATCTATAATGGAATTTTAATTATAATATTTAATATTATTAAAATCTAATTTAAAATTAAAATTTAATTTATAACATTTAACGTAATTAAAATTTAAATCAGAAATAGAACTGGAATTATAACATTTATAAACTTGAAATTGAAAGTGGATTTGAAATTACAACATTTAACATAATTAAAATTAGAATTGTAATTATAATATTTAACATAATTAAAATTGAATTTATAACATTTAAAGTAATTAAAATTTAAATTAGAATTGAAATTAGAATTATAAAATTTAATGTAATTAAAGTTGAAATTGAAATTAAAATTAAAATTTGAATTATAATGTTTAATGTAATTGAAGTTGAAATTGAAATTATACGCTTAACATAATTAAAGTTAAAATTGAAAAAGAAATTGTAACTATAACATTTAACGTATTTAAAACTGCAATTAAAATTATAATATTTTATGAAATTAAAACTAGATTTCAAATTTGAATTATAACATTTAACATAATAGAAATTAAAATTGAAATTATAACCTTGAAGTAATTGAAATCAAAATTAGAATTGGAATTATGATATTTAACATAATTGAAATTGAAATTAGAAACTGAATTATAACATTTAAATGTAATTGAAATCGAATTTGTATTTGGAATTATAACATAAATAAAATTGAATTTGAATTTGAAATTGTAATATTTAATGTAATTAAAATTGATATTTGAATTATAATAATTAATATAATTGAAATTGAAATTATAACATTTAAATTAATTAAAATTGAAAATAGAATTGTAACATTTAACATAATCAATTTTGAATTTGAAATTAAAATTGGAATGATAAATTTAATTGAAATTAAAATTGAAATTAGAATTGAAATTGTATTATTTAATCTAATTACAATTGAAATTAGAATTAAAATTGTAATATTTGACGTAATTAAAATTAAATTTAGAATTGAAATTATTTAACCTAATTAAAATTAAAATTGTAATTAAAATTAGAATTGAAATATGAATTATAATATTTAAGAGATAACAACAAATTTACCTTAATATTTTAAGCATAAATATAACTTTACCCCTATTAGAGATAAAATACCCAAATTTTCTTAATCTGATAACTTTTATCGTTAATGTTAATGGTGAAAAGATAAAAAAGTAATTTAACCACATAATTAAATTAAAATTTAAAATGTGGCACAAAATAATGTCATCGTATAATTGGTAATATTTTTACATAAAGTTAAATAAAATGATAAATCATTAAAAAAAGAATATATAACTGTCACTGGAAACGACAGCAGGCTATTATTTTTTGGCGAGTTTTCGGTGTCAAAAAAATCATATTTTACGTCATTAGAGTCTATTTTTTTTATTTACATAATGATGAAATTATTTTTAACAAAAAAAAACTAGAAGACAGACAAATGTGGTGATGAGGGGTGGCGGCCTTCATCGCTCACAGTCAAATGGTGAGACGATAACTTGCATCGTTTCTACCTATGGACAAATTGACTGCCAATCTGTCCATAGGTAGGGGTGGTGCAAGTCACCGCCCTACTGTTTGACAAAGAACAGTGGTGGCTGCCAACCCTCATCACTATATTTGGCCTATTTCGATCTTTTTTTGGTAAAAACTGACACACTATTGTATAGATAAAAAAAATTAAGTTCAATGATGTAAGATTTGATATTTTTTATTGTCAGAGTATTGCCAAAAAATAACATCTAGCCACCGGTTAGTCGCAGTTTCCAACGACAATTATAGATTATTTTTTTAAAATTTTTATTATTTAATTTAATTTTAAAATATTTTATAAAAATATAAACCAATTATACAATATCAAATTGAAATTAGATTTGCAATTATAACATTGAACGAAACTGAAATTAGAATTATAACATTTAATGTAATTAAAATTAAAATTAGAATTAGAATTACAACATTTAACGTTATTAAAATTAAAATTATAATTAGAATTAAAATTATAATATTTAACGTTATTAAAATTAAAAAATGAAAATTATTAATTATAACATTTAACGTATTAAAATTGAGTTTAAAATTAGAATTGAAATTATAACGTTTAACGTAATTAAAATTGAAATTGAAATTAGAATTATAATGTTTAATGTAATTAAAATTATAACATTTAACGTACTTAAAACTGAAATACGAATTATATTATTTTATGTAATTAAAATTAAAATTAAAATTGGAATTGTGATATTTAATATTTAATTAAAAATTAAATTGGAAATGGAAATGGAATTATAATTTTAACATAATTAAAATTTGAATTTGAATTTAAATTATAATATTTAAAGTAAGTGAAATTGAATTGAAATTATAATATTTTATGTAATTAAAATTGAAATTAGAATTATAATATTTAACATAATTGAAATTGAAATTGAAATTGTAACTTTTAACGTAAATAAAATTGAAATTGAATTTAAAAATATAACATTTAATGTAAATGAAATCGAAATGGAATTAGAATTATAACATTTAACATAATAATATTTAATATAATTGAAATTAACATTGAATTTGTAATTATAACATTTAATGTAATTGAAATATGAAAAATTATAACACTTAATGTAATTGAAATCAAAATTAGAATTATAACATTTAATGTAATTAAAATCGAAATTAGATTTGAAATTATAACATTTTAACATAATTGAAATTGGAATTAGAATTGTAACATTTAACATAATTCAAATTGAAATTAAAATTAAAATTAAAATTGTAATTATAATATTTAACCTAATTGAAATTGGAATTGTTTCATTTAAACAATTGAGATAATAATATTTAACATAATTAAAATTAAAATTAAAACTATTTAACCTAATTAAAATAAAATTAGAATTGAAATTATAACACTTAATGTACTTGAAATTAAAATTTGAATCAGAATTACAAGATTTAATATTATAAAATTAAAATTATAACATACAATGCAATGTATTATTTTTAATTTATTAATATCAAAAAGAAAAATTTTGTTAATTATTAACTTTTAAGGGGTGTATTTTATATTTAATTAAACATTAAAGAGTTTTTTGATATTTTTCAATTTAACTATTATACAATTATATATCATCAAATTTCAACTATTAAATTAATCTAAGACTGAAACAATCGACTATACGGAAGGTGTAGCCATTTTAGATAGTTAATTGAATTTGGATGCCACACTATTTAGCCAATGTTGTAGGGTTAATAAGAAGATTGCTATCCTCCATTAAAATCAATTGGATCTTTTCTTCTTCTTTTTTTTATAGAAAAAATGATATTATGTTAATAAAATATTTCTTAAAGTAATGATAAGTATTTTAAAATTTTATTCTAAATTATATTTTAAAAATAATATGTTAAATAAATATTAAGTGATAAAATATTATAAAGTTATTTTTTAGGGGTGTAGATGAATATTTCAAACACATGGAGATATAAATAAATATTTTTGAAATGGACAAGCTACAGTGCTGTGCCATATAGCCGGCTGACGTAGCCAAAATGACCAGCATTTGCTGGTTATTTTGGTTTTTTTCTTACAGATCTCTTATATTTTATTATAATTAATATATATAATTATGTTATAAATTTAAAATCATTTAAGTTCAAAAATAAATTAATAAAAAAATAATAATTTTATTATAATATTTATTTTAAAAAAATAAAACATATTTATATAAACATTTATAAACATAAATTAAATATTATTTCAATGATAACAATCAATAAAAAAAATAAAGATAAAATACATACCAAAAGGTTTTACTTTTAATTACAATAAATGTTATAATTTTAAATTTAATTTATATTTTAATTATATTAAATATTATAATTTCAATTATGTTAAGAGTTATAATTTCAATTCTAATTTCAATTTTAATTTTATTACACTAAATGTTATAATTACAATTTCAATTATATTAAATGTTATGAGCACTTGGTTGGGCCCCCCAAGGTCTCACATCCCCACCTGGATTCGACCCCCCCTCCCCCCCAGGTGGTGCGGAAATATTGATAAAAATGTTGTAATCCCCCCATTCAAAAAAAAAATTACATTAAATGTTATAATTATAATTTCAATTAAATTAAATATTATAATCACAATTTCAATTACGTTAAATGTTATAATTCTAAATTCATTTGATTTCATTTATATTAAATGTTATAATTTTAAATCTAATTTTAATTTCATTTACGTTAAAAGTTACAATTCTAATTTCGATTATTTTAAATGTTATAATTCTAATTCTAATTTTAATTTCATTTACTTTAAATACTATAATTCAAATTTCAATTTAATTACGTTAAAATTATAATTTTATTTTTAATTTAAATTTAAATTTAAATTAAATATTAAATATTTTAATTTCAATTTCAATTCTAATTTTAATGACATAAAATAATATAATATCAATTTTAATTTTAAGTATGTTAAATATTATAATTTTAATTTTAATTTTAATTATGTTAAATATTATAATTATAATTTCAATTTCAACTTTAATTACGTTAAACGTTATAATTTCAATTCTAATTTTAAACTCAATTTCAATTACGTTAAATGTTATAATTAATAATTTTAATTTTAATTTTAATAGCGTTAAATATTAATTACATCAATGTTAAATATTATAATTTTAATTCTAATTTCAATAACGCTAAATGCTATAATTTTAATTCTAATTTTAATTTTAATTCTAATTTTAATTTTAATTACGTTAAATCTTATAATTTTAATTTTATTTTCATTAAATATTATAATTCCAAATCCAATTTCAATTTGATATTATATAATTGGTTTATATTTAAAAAAAATATTTTTAAAAATAAGTTAAATTAAATGATAAAAATTTTAAAAAAGAATCTGTAATTGTCACCAAAAATAACGTCCAACTGGTGGCTAGACGCCATTTTTTGGTGATACTTCAGCGATAAAAAAATTAAATTTTATATCATTAAACTATTTTTTACTTAATCTACACAATTGTTGATCATTTATTTTATAAAAAAAAGATTAACAAAATGCTAAATGTAGTGATGAGGGGTGGCTTACACCACCCCTACCTATAGACAAATCGTCGATCTATCTATAGATGGAGGCGATGCAAGCCACCGCCCCATCATATAATAGCAAGTGATGAAGGCTGCCGCTTCTCACTACCACATTTGGCCATTTTCTAGTATTTTTCTTTTAAAAATGTCTCCACTATTTTGTAAATCAGAAAAAATAAATTTTAATGACTTAAAATATGATCTTTTTTATGCTACAGACTCGCCAAAAAATTACGCTAGCAGTCGTCTCTGAGGACAGTTACATATCCTTCTTTTTAATAATTTATCATTTAATTTAATTTTTTGTAAAAATATTTTTAAAAATATTACCAATTATAAAATGACACGTGTTATTTTGTCCCACTTCACGTACTACACGTTCCCACTTCACATACTACACGTTCTCACTTCATATACTATATGTTCCCACTCAATATACTACGTGTCCCCACTTCAAAGACTACACGTTTCCAGTCACATACTACATGTTTCGATACTACACGTTCCCACTTCACATACTACATGTTCCCACTTCAGATACTACATGTTCCCACTTCATATACTACACGTTCCCACTTCATATACTACATGTTTCGATACTACATGTTCCTTCTTCGCATACTACACGTTTCCACTTCACATACTACACGTTCCTACTTCAAATACTACACGTTCCCACTTCACAAACTACACATTCCCACTTCACATACTACATGTTCCCACTTCATATACTACATGTTTCGATACTATATGTTCCCACTTCGCATACTACACGTTCCTACTTCACATACTACACGTTCCCATTTTATATACTACACGTTCCCACTTTACAGACTACACATTCCCACTTCAGACACTACACGTTCCCACTTTACGTACTACACGTTCCCACTTCATATACTACATGTTTCGATACTACACGTTCTTACTTCGCATACTACACGTTCCCACTTCATATACTACACGTTCCCACTTCAGACACTACACGTTCCCACTTCACAGACTACACGTTCCCACTTCACGTACTACACGTTCTCACTTCACATACTACACGTTCCCACTTCATATACTACATGTTTCGATACTATATGTTCCCACTTCGCATACTACACGTTCCCACTTTGCATACTACACATTCCTACTTCACATACTACACGTTCCCACTTCATATACTACACGTTCCCACTTCACAGACTACACGTTCCCACTTCAGACACTATACGTTCCCACTTCACAGATTACACGTTTCCACTTTAGACACTACACGTTCCCACTTCACGTACTACACGTTTCCACTTCATACACTACACGTTCCCATTTCACGTACTACACGTTCTTACTTTACATACTACACGTTCCCACTTCATATACTACATATTTCGATACTATATGTTCCCACTTTGCATACTATACATTCCCGCTTCATATACTACACGTTCTCACTTCACAGACTACACGTTCCCACTTCAAATACTACACGTTCCCACTTCAGACACTACACGTTCCCACTTCATACAATGCACATTCCCACTACACGTACTACACGTTCCTACTTTATATACTACACGTTCTCACTTCATATACTACATGTTTCGATACTATATGTTCCCACTTCGCATACTACACGTTTCAACTTTATATACTACACGTTCCCACTTCACAGACTACACGTTCTCACTTCTGACACTACGCGTTCCCACTTCACAGACTACACGTTTCTACTTCAGACACTACACATTCCCACTTCACAGACTACACATTCCCACTTCATGTACTACACGTTCCCACTTCATGCACTTCATGTTCCCACTTCACATACTACACGTTCCCACTTCACGTATTACACGTTCTCATTTTATATACTACATGTTCCCACTCAATATGTAATGTGTTCCCACTCAATATACTACGTGTCCCCACTCAATTTAGTATATGTTCTCACTCAATATATTACGTTTTCCCATTTAACACACTACGCATTCCCACTCAATATACAACGTGTTCCCACTTAATATACTAAATGTTCCCACTCAATATATAATGTGTTCCCACTCAACATACTACGTGTTCCCATTTAACATACTACGTGTTCCAACTCAATATACTACGTGTTTCAACTCAATATACTACGCGTTCCCACTTAACGTACTAACTGTTTTCACTCAATAAACTACGTGTTCCCACTCAATTTACTACGTGTTCTCATTTTATATACTAAATGTTCCCACTCAATATACTACGTATTCTCACTCAATATAGTACATGTTCCCACTAATTTATAAATTGTGAGTTTGTATTTAATTTTACAAAAAATATAATATAACATAGAAGGATGATATTTTATATGTGTCTTAAATAAGCATGATTAACATAAAAAACTTTGCCACGTGGTGACACCATAGGTCGTCATGTGATATTTAAATTTAAATTATTATATTTAATCTTTAATTTCTTATTAAATTTTATTTATCTTAATACTTAAAATAGTAATTATTGTTCTAAGTTAATGAATAATTAATATTCAAGTAATCACTTTTTATTAAAATTATAAATAAAATTTAAAAATATATAACAAAATATTTAAATTAAGTTAAATTAAAGTTTTTGGGTTGTTTTTAACTTTTAAGCTTTACTTTTTTTTTGGTATTTTTATATTTCGGGTATATATATATATTTTAATTTTCAAGGCATTTATTAAACTATCTTAACATTCCAACTCTTAATTTCAATAATATGTAACAAATTCAAATTTTTAATTTTCAAAATAAATAATTTACAAACAAATTTTTAATTTTTCAAAATATATTTATAATTTTCAATTACTGATTTGTTGCAAACAATATATAACAAGTCCAAAATATATTTCTAACTTTCAATTTTAGATTTGTTGAAATCTAAATTGGACTTTTAATTATAACGTTTAACTTCATTAAAATTTAATTTAAATTTAAAATTAAAATTATAACATTTAATGTAATTAAATTTTTTACGTCTCTAGCGTAAAAAAGATCATATTTTAAGTCATTAGAGTTTATTTTTTCTGATTTACACAATGGTGGAGATATTTTTTAGAAGTAAAATACTAGAAAATGGCCAAATGTGGTGGTGAGAAACGGCGGCCTTCATCACTCGCTATTAAATAATGGAGCAGTGATTTGCATCGCTTTCATTTATGAATAGATCAGTGATCTATCCATAGATAGGAGTGGTGCAAGTCATCGCCCTACCATTTGACGGGGGGTGGCCACCACCCCTCATCACTACATTTGGCATTTTTCAATCTTTTTTTATAAAAATAATTGATCCATAATTGTGTAGATTAAATAAAAAAGAGTTTAATGATATAAAATTTGATATTTTTTTATCACTGAAGTATTGCCACAAAATGGCGTCTAGCCACCAGTCGGCCACCGTTTTTTGTGACAGTTACAAATTATTTTTTCAAAATTTTATCATTAAATTTAATTTATTTTTAAAAATAATTTTTTAAATATAAACCAATTATATAATATCAAATTGAAATTGAATTTAGAATTATAATATTTAACGAAATTGAAATTGAAATTATTAGATTTAACGTAATTACAATTAAAATTAGAATTAGAATTATAGTATTTAACGTTATTGAAATTGGAATTAAAATTATAATATTTAACGTTAATGAAATTAATATTTAATGTTATTGAAATTAAAATTAAAATTATTAATTATAACATTTAACGCAATTGAAATTGAGTTTAAAATTAGAATTGAAATTATAAAGTTTAACGTAATTGAAATTGAAATTATAATGTTTAACGTAATTAAAATTAATTTAAATTTAAAATTAGAATTATAACATTTAACGTACTTAAGACTGAAATTGAAATTATATTATTTTATATCATTAAAATTAGAATTATTTTATGTCATTTAATATAAATAAAATCGAAATAGATTTAGAATTATAACATTTAACGTAATTGAAATTAAAACTATAACATTTAATGTAACTAAAATTGAAATTGGATTTGAAATTATAAAATTTTAATATAATTGAAATTGTAACATTTAACATAATTGAAATTGAAATTATAATATTTAACGTTATTGAAATTAGAATTGTATCATTTAACGTAACTGAAATTAAATTTAGAATTGAAATGATAATATTTAACGTAATTAAAATTGAAATTGAAATTAGATTTGAAATTAAAATTATTTAACCTACTTAAAATAAAATTAAAATTTAACTTATAATATTTAACGTAATTAAAATTAAAATTAAAATTATAAGATTTAATGTAATTAAAATTAAAATAGAATTATAAAATTTAATATTGTTAAAATTAAAATTATATATACAATGTAATATATTATTTTTAATTTTTAATATTATAAAGGGGTATTGTGTTAATAATTTAATTTTAAAAAATTTATTTTATATTTAACTAAATATTAAGGGGGCCTTTTGATAATTTTTAGATAACTTATTATATAGGTTTATATTCTCAAATCTCAGCCATTGGATTAATCCAATGGCTGAGACAACCGGCTGCATGGCACATCCGGCTGTACCAAAGGTGTTCCCTAGTTTACAATAAACTAATGCACGCTCTGATGCGCCTACAACAAGGTTATCTCCAACGGGTTGCCAAGGTGATGCATGCCCTGAAACAATTAATTCATTTTATTTTATTAAATTAGAAAATTTTAAAAATTATATTTTATAATTTTAAAAAATAATTATAAATTAAAAAATGATGCTTTTTATTTTATATATTTTAAGTAATATGTTTTTAAATTTTAATTTTTAAAACAATTATTTTATTTTATTTGATTAAATTTCTATTTTTTAATTAATTTAATAGACAAAGATTATATTTTTAATTTATCTTTTAATTATTTATTTTATTTTTTAATTTTATTTTTTTATTAATTTAACTTTAAAAAATATATTAATTAAAAAATAAATGTGTACTTTTTTAAGTTATTATAATAATTAAAATAAATAAAAAAAATTAAAATAATACTGTTACACGTACTATTGCATGTCACAGAGCTTGCAATAAGGGTTGCGTGCGCTACTGTAGTTTTTTTTTTATTTTTTTAATTAATTTTAACTATAAATAAATAAAATAATTAATCCTGAACCGTGGTCTCTAAGCTTTGAACTCTAAATTTTAATTAAATTAAAATTTTATTTTAATTATTTAAAATTAATTAAAATTTGCTATTATTTCTATAAAAATATAAAAATGCCACATGGGCTAATGCGCACGTTGACACCCACATTGACGCCCGCGTATAACTGCAGGCATCAATAGTTCATTATGCTTGATGCTTGCGTTAAATAATTTTTTATTTTTTATCTTTTATTTTTAAAATACAATTGTATTATTAATTTTAAATAATTTTAAATATATATTTCTTAAAATATTTTAAAATATTTAATTTAATATAAATAATTAAATTAAATAAAATAATTAAATTATTCTATAAAAAAGAAATTAATATAAATTAATTAAATAAAAATAATAAAATTAGAATTGAGGGCAAAATGGTTCATATAATATATATTTAGTTTACAAAAATTAAAAAATTTGACTTCAGAAAAATAAAATTTCTAACTTAATCAGTGATCCAATACAGAAATTTTCCTAATATTAGTTTACAATAATTAAAGTTACATGATTTGAAATCTTCGATGAATTATCTTCTTATTTTTATCTTTGCCCTATTTTGCTACTATACTCGTAATTAAGATAAAAATAAACATAAATAAAGTTAATCATAAATTTTTATTTATTACATTAATATTTTTATTATTTCTTATCTAATATTATTTTAAGTCGGTTCTTATAAGTAAATTTATATGTCTGATGTTTTTCAAAAATTAAACACTATAAATAAAATGTGCATGAAAATAGAATGTCCTCTCATTAAAATAATACTTCATAGGTACAAAGGAATTAGTGATAATTTTTAAATTGACACTTCAAATTTTCACCTATTCATTCAATCCAATTTAATGGCGTGAGAAAATATTGATTTGATAAATTAAATATTATTTATTGGCATTAAATATCTGATTAGAAGAAATAAATAGTTAAGAATTGTATTTTAAATTAAAAGCTAGATCTCAATTCTATATTCCAAACGGACCATATATATGGGCATAATTGATGATACGTCATATATATATATATATATATGGGTTAAGATCAATGGTATTATATTTTTTACATAATTTATTACGCAAATTTAAGACTGTTGACTGTTGAGTTAATGTTTAATCAATGGATCAGATTAAATTTTAAATCTGCATTGAATGTTTTGCATTAATTTCACATATTTAATTACATCTAAACCATTAAATGTATATTAATTTAATATAATTTTTTTTTTTGGTTAGATGTTGTATAAAAATTATAATGTCATGAATCCTACCCTCATATATATATATATATATATATATAACATTGATCAAGTGAGTGAAATAGCTCACCATTTAAATCGCGATTCTACAAAAAAAATCGGGGCTTCACTTTAGTATTTATTACAATTATACTTTTTATCTATAAAAAAATCTTATTGATCTTTTTATATCAAAATATCCATGATAAGTTATAATATTTTCAAAATGTTCAAAATACATATTATTTATTACTATTTTGCTTTAAAAAAAAACAGGTTTTATCATATTGTTATTTATTTTCCCATCTATATGTTAATACAAAAAGGTTTAAAATTTATATAAAAAATTACCTTAAAATACCTATTAAAATAAAGACTAAAGAAAACAATATTAATTATGAAATCAAATGATACCATATTAATTTATACAAATGAGTTAGTAAACTCTTTTTTTTTTTTGGGTCTTCACTTTTGATTCTAATAAAAAAGTCTACCGTGCTATTCCATTTTATTCCAAAGCAATGTTATTCCGCTCTTAATCTTTATGTGATTCTCAACCAAAAAATTTATTTCATTCTATTCCAAAGTAATGATATTCCATTCTTAACCTTTTTGTGGTTCTCAATCCTTCACATAAGATTCTTTTTGTTGTATCAAAAAATAAATCTAAGTCTTCATATATCAAAATTTTAAAATATATATATATATATAAATCTATAAATCTAAGCCCTGTGAAAGCTGTTAAGCAGCAAAAGGCTCAGCTGGGGGAGATGCAATGGCTTGCTGGCAGGATATGAGGGATGCTGGTACAATCATGATGGATCGAATGGCTTGAATCAATTCCAGTACAAGAGGGACACCTTAGCAATAGGGTTGTGTTTGTTGATTGCATAGCAAGAAAAATGTATTTATCACATTGTATATAAATTGGCCATAGGCCATTGTAATTCAGAACCTGTAATATTGATTTCATAAGCAATACAAATTGAAGAAAAACTTTCTCTTCAAAGTTTTCAGTTTTTAACTGCCAAATGGCATCTAAAGTGGCACGATGGATATACATCGACTTGCTATAGTAATTCTTATAAATAAATAAATAAATATATATATAAAAGTGTGAGAGTATTATTCTCTCTATATATATAAGATATGGTTAGAACTTTTTTTTATTGATTACATTTATAATAGGAGTAGGGCATATATGGATTTATTAATGTTGAGACTAAATCCAGTTGGTTCAGTAGCAAGTTGCCACTTATTCATTTTAAAGAATTTTGATCAATTTATCAAGAAAATGGCTATCTGAAAAAATTTCTTAAAAGTCAAATTTTCCTTGACCAAATATACAAAGAAATGACATGTTACTCACCTATCCAACAGTGAAGAAATGAAATTTTCGTAAAGAATTATATTATATTTTTTAAATAATATTTTAAATTTGTTTATTTAAAATGATAAGTCAAATATTTATTGGGTAATGAAGTAATATAATGGATAATTTTAAAATTTATATTATTTTACTACTTAATAATTATTTGACATCTCAATTTAAAATACAAAATTTATAATATCATTTAAAAAATATAATATTAATCCTTAATAAATATTTTTATGAAGTTAATTTCAGCAAGTTTATTACCGTCATTTACTAGAAATTTACTGTCACAAGAGAAAACTAAGTATTCGTCTAGAAGTTGAAAAGATGGCAAGATTGAGGAGAAATTAACTAAATATCATAACAGAGCTATTTGCGTTGTAAAAATTAAATGACTAGATCCGTGTATGTCCAGCAATGAACCACCTCAGTTCATGGGAAATTAAGGTTATTGTTTTATTGAATAAGGCAAAGCAAAATTTGACCTATAGTAAACAAGGTTTGGATTAAATTTTTACGGTAAGAAAAGAGGTTGAACTGTAGAGTCTAGATGCTTCACAAAAAAGGATGGACGAAATTCAACAATAAAGCTACAGCAATAAATCAACAAGGATTCAAAATTTTTGGTCGATAGAAATAAGAGTAAAAAAGATAAAAGCTAAAATAAAAGATAAATTGTACTGAATATATGTTGAATATGTGTTCTTGATTTACAATGAAATATTAAGCCTCTATATAGGTTTAAAAAATCCAATTCTAATCTTAATTTTGAAAGGAAAAAGAATTTTAACAAAATAAGACTTTCTATACTAATAAGGACCCAATATGGGCCTATTAAGTGGATTAATAATTACAAAAAGAAAGAACTTAATTGGGCATATTATGTATATAATTTTGAGCTAGAGTTAACAATGCCTTATATAAGCTGATTAAAAGAAATATTTTACAGAGGCTCGTATCCTCATAAAGTTGAACTTTCACTCTTCATGTTTAACGTCGATATAGGTTCACTTCCCTAAAAGGATCACCATATGAATTTATAGAGAAAAGTCTGGCTTATTACACTTCCAATAGATTGTATATGAAAAAATCCGCTTTGTGTAGTAATTTTAAGAATTCATGGACAAAAATCGGCTTAATAAATTACACTTTCCACAAATTGTATAAGAAATTTGGCTTCAACCAAAGAATATTAGGAACAAATTAGCTTAATAAGGTGATGCTACAAAATTGTTTATCTATATCGACTCTTCAATTTCAAATCATGCATAACCTGACTTGTCATGGCTAATTTCAATGCCATGCCATGAAACTAACCTTCAAAGGTCAATTTTATTATGCTATATTCAATTCTTTGTCAAAGCCTATTGACGAGGAAGTAGTTCACACGACTAATATAACGTAGAAAGCAATAAAAGATAATCTATAGAGAGAAAAGGTAGAAGAAATCACATAAGAATTTATATGGTTCAATAATTATCTATATCTATAGCATATCAAGATCTTACTTTTCTTTATTAAATCACAAAGGTACTCACAAAGCATGCATTTTATAAGAATTAACAAACTCACAAAGCACGCCTTTTACAAGGATTAACAAACTTATAACGAACTTCTTTCAATTACACAATTGCCTTTCTTGTATAATATAGGGTTTCTTGTGTATAATTGTGTTGTGATGTGTAGTTAAAATAAAACCTTCATATAGGCTATAAACATCATAGATAAACTTTAATCTGAGTGGAAACAAGATAGAGGAGTCCTAGATTACTTAGGAAACAAAAGGGGAATTAGGTCGCACCTGGCATTGCAACACCCAGGCTTTGAGGGCCAGCGCTGTGACACTTCAGGTTCTGCATTAGAGGCCATGGTGCTCCACACTTGAGCTTCGCAGTACTCAAACATAGTGCTTTCAACTATACCTTTTTGTCTCTGTTTCTTTTCTTTGCGTTCGTTACTCTCTTGGCTTAATCCCAAACTTCTTCCAAAGTGATTTTCAATCAACTTCTCACAAATCTTCTCATTGATTCAAAATCATCCACGAAGTTTCTAAGATCTTTCATCTCTGTAACATCGTCATCCTCACATAGTAATGACTCTGATTAAGCCCTTATATAGGATAAACTTAACTGATGATAGTGGCTTAGTCAACATGTCAGGGGAATTTTCTGACATACAATCTTTGTAATACTAATCTCACTACTTTGAATAATATCTCTAATGATATAGAGCTACATATCAATGTATTTAGACCTCTCATGAAATACTTGATACTTACTTAAATGTATGGCACTTTAGTTATCATAATACACACAGTGTTGATGTCTTTAATAGCCATTATCTCTGCCATATGCCTTTTAACCACACAGCCTCCTTTATAGCTTCACTAACAGCTATATACTCCGTCTCTGTGGTTGATAGTGCTACCACGTGTTGTAAAATTGACCTTCATCACATACTACATCTAAACATCGTGACTACATACCATGTTAAAGACATTCTCTTGTTGAGATCACTTGCATAATCTAAGTCTACGCGTTCTCTTACTATCTCACCTTTATTTTTTTCCTTTTTATACAATAAACCATAATCTAACATTCTCTTGAGATATCTTAATGTCAACTTCATTGCAAGCCTATGATCTTTACCCAAATTTGTCATGTATTTACTTATGACACTCACCGCTTATGCTATATCTAGTCTTGTGCAAACTATTGCATGCATAATACTCTTAACAGCACTAGCATACAGTACGTTATTCATCTACAATTTATCCTCTTTGAATTTCGGCGACTGTGTTACTGAAAGTTTGAAATGTATGGCTAAAGGAGTGGAGACAACCTTTGAATTGACTTACTAAATTTATCTAAAATATATATCTCTACTATAACAAGAAGATAACATCTCTTCTTTCCCTCACAATATCTTTACCTAAAATCTTCTTTACCGCTCTCAAATCCTTCATCTTGAACTCGCCACTTAATTACTTTTTTAATTTCTATATCTCTTCTATATCTCTATATACAATTAACATATCATCTACATATAGAAGCAAATACACAATCATCCCACATCTAAAGCTCTTAAAGTACACACAACCATCATACTTACTTCAATTGAATTCACAAATTATTATAAACTCATCAAATCTAATATACCATTGCCTAAAAGATTGCTTCAACCTGTATAATGATTTCTTTAATAATCAAGCATGTTTCTTCATGCCGGGTTTACAAACTTTTATAGTTGTGACATGTATATCTTCTTCTCTAGCTCTCCATGTAAAAAAACTATATTTACATCAATTTACTCTAGATGTAAGTTAAGGTTTGCATAAATAGTTAATAAAATCCTAATAGATGTGTACTTGACGACTGGAGAGAGTATCTTATAAAAGTTTATCTCTTCTCTTTGAGTAAAACTTTGTGCTACTAGCCTAGTTTTAAACATCGTAGGCTTTACTCCTGGTATCTCCTCCTTAACCTTGTACACCCATTTACACCCAACTTGTTTCTTATTATGAGATCTTCCACCGACACCCAGGTACTGTTTTTGTAAAGAGAACAAATCCTTTTTCCATGGCCTGGTGCCATTTACTATAATTCTCACTCTTCATAACTTCATTATACATCTTAGACTCATCATACTTAAGAGTGTATACAGAATTAAAAGCATGAGTGATTTGTGCTATAATAGTTAAGCACAAATGCACGTTATCGTATCAAGTAATATAGAATTTTAAGTTTAAATATCGTGTCCACATATACTATGTAATCTAATTATTTCAATCAAGTACTAAAATTATGTCTACTTAACTTTAATCTAGAAAATCAAATATGAAACTTAATTAATTAACATAAATAAATCAATTAAACTAGAACTAAATATGAATCAAACGAAGAGAAGAATTCACCAATTGATCACAACCTAGGGTTTTGATTTATCCCCTAATATTTCATTAGATTTATTAACCTCTTAGTTGATATCTTAATACTAATTATTGGCTTAGACACTAATCTTATCATAAGCCTTTATCGATGGTCAAGTGACTATATTACGTATTCTAATAATTACCTATATGTCTATGGTAATCAGAATATAATATAATTTATTAAGAAAAAGTTTAAATAATATTATACATGCCATCTAGGTATATCTCTATTCTACATGGAACTCATAGTTATTATCCTATAATTATGCATCAAACTATCTTAGGCTAAACACATGAATCCCTTCATCAGGGTTTCTCAATCATTTAAAATATTGGTCAAATATAATGAAATCAATATATACAAGTTAGAATGAATCAATTGTATATATTAAGTTTATAAACTAAGAAAGTCAATAAAATCTAACTACATACTAGATTCAAAAGTATAACCCTAAAAATAAAAACTTAAGTCATGGTGAAATAAAGAATCCTAGAGCTTAACAAGAATAACATCATAAAAATCATAGAAAATAAAAATATAAAAAGTTGAAGGTATAAAACTAATTTTTTTGTAGTCTTCAATCTTCTAGTATTTTTTATCCTTCGAAAATTACTATTTCTCTCTCTTCTTTCTCTCTCTTCTTGGTTCTTGAATCAGGCTTTTTGATATTCTATTTATAGATTTATATCTTCAAATTAGGATAAAACATCAAATACAAGTTAGATTATGATTATTGCTCATAAGTTATTATTCACATGCACTGTTCATGAGTACTATTCACCGAGTTACTGTTTACGTAGTGTCACGCCATTAGATTTTGGGCGTTATACACACTGGTTTAAGCGTTGCGGTGCTAATACTATAGCAAACTACTGTATTAATATATTATAGTTCATTACTGTAGAAGGGTACTCTAGCAGTTTAATGTTTTTGACTTATTTTTATTATATTTTCATCCATAATTGCTCTATTGACTTCAAACCTATAAAACAACAATAAAATACATAAAAAGTCAAATAATCTTAATTTCAACAAATAAATTTTAAGCTTGAAAAATAAAAGTATTAAATCTAATTAACCTTTATCAAATACTCCAAAACTTAAAAGTTTGCTCGTACTCGAGTAAAACAAAATCAAACACTTACAATTTATTATTGACTCAATTAAAAAAAAAACTCAAAACAAAAACAATCTCAGTTGATTAGACTATCATAATCATTATCTCAAAAGCTGTTGAAATGATATAAGTCTTTTTAGAAATCAATAAATATCTTTCAATAAATCATTATACCATTCAACAAATCTTTCATTCTCCCTATAATTGATCATTTGTGTGTGTATAATAAGCAAGTAAATAGTTAAATAAAACTTAGATTTACTCAATAGCTTAAAAAAGTCTATAAAAATGATGTCTCGGTATATTTCAATTCATAATAACATTACCATAACCTTGTTGTTCATACTACTCTCCAATAATATAGAAATATACATGTTTAGGAATCTATTTAGGGCTTTATTTAGCTTGTAACATAAGGCCAAGGTCAAGGTAGGATATAAAGATATGTATGAAGCTCAAATCACACATTAACACTTAACTTTACTTAGAACTTCTTGATATTTTCTCCTTCTCTAAATTTATGGTATTCTTATCTGTCTTTTAATCACTCTTTTGCAAAAAATGTCTTGTTTTTCTTAAGTTGGAAGTATTTATACATTTAAAGCTCTATTTTGTATGTTTTTTTTATGTACCCCCAAACTTAAATTGATAAGCACCTTTAAAAATTATTACTTTTCATTCAGTATCTTTTTTCATACATCCATAATATTTTTTCTTTTAAGAATATTTTTGAGTAAACTCAAGGTTTATAGTGCTACCAGTCATTTTTAGGATCAATAAACTCAAAATCTTATGGCTTGTAATGTGGCTAAACAAAAAAAAAAGAGTATTAAGGCTCAAACAAAGTAACTAGGGATAAATATACATATAAGGTAGGCTTGAAAAGGCTCAAACGATCTAAAGATAGCCTAATGTCATTTCTCTAATCATATATTTCTTAGAATTTTGTCTTAAATAGTAATAAAGCAAGTTCTAGAGTGTTGGTCTTCGAGACTATGGTGTACTACTTAAGTAAAGAGTATCTTCAAGCAAAAAACTCAACTAATACATACTTATCTCAATGTGCTAAAAAATAAGTGATATAAATTAATATTGAATTCAATCTAAAATTCATGATATAAGAATTATCTTACGTGTCTATTGTTTCTTAGAGACTTGTAAAAATAAATTTAATAAATATTATCTTTCTTATCATAGACTAATGATAATCTTTTCAACCAAAACTAGATAACTAAAAAAAATATTTAATCCACAAGACAACCAATCAATAAAAGCAACAAAATAAACACAAGAAAGTGTTTTCCATCCCTAAACCTAAATTAGATATTATCCTCAAAGTTGAAAAATAAACTTAAGAGTAAGAAAACTTTTTTGGCAAATGAGGTTGGAACATTACGGTGTTATGTCTCTTTTGAATGTAATTGCAATTTTCCTTGGCTCTTAACTCTTTAAATTACTTGTACTACTTCTTTGAATGCTCTTCTTGCTGATTTATTCCTGAAAAGAAAAGAAACAAATATAACTGAACTAAAAATAAGCAAATAAAAATAAAAATTACCTAGGTTGCCTTCCAAGAAGCACTTGATTTAGCATTATCAATTTGACGAGGTTCTTTCCACTCTTATGGTGGATCAAAGTTAATAATGGAAGAATCTTTATACTTAAGCTTCTTAGCTTTCCTCTCTTTTAACTTTCATATCTTAGCAATTAGACCATGGGCAGCAACTTTAGTTTCAATCTGTGTGCTTTTGTGAAAAAACTTGAACCTTAGACCAGTGAAGTGGTGCTTTTATGCCATTCTCTTTGATCTTCTCATCCCATTATTGTTCTTTCTTCTTCTTTCTTTTCTTTCTATGCTTTATCGCCTTCTTTTTTATATAAGAATTTAACATCTTCATGTCTTTGAACTTTTTGGTATTTGAATGCACCACATTAATGCTACAATTGTCTTCACCTTCAAATGGAAACTTGATCTCCTTGAAGACTTTGAATGTCACTTTGTCATCTTGCACCCTCATGCGCATCTCACATTTTTAAACACCAATGACAGTACGTCCCATTGCTAAGAAGGTTTTCCAAGGATAATAAGAATCTCCTTGTCTTTTTCCATATCTAGGATGATAAAATATGTAGAGAAGATAAACTTATCCACCTTTATTAGTACGTCCTCTATAATTCCTTTTGGGTAGGCAAGAGAGTAATCAGCAAGTTAAAGTGTGACATTTACGAGATTTGCTTCTCTCAAACCTATCTTGTTGTAGATGGAGAGGGGCATAGGATTGATGCTCACTCCTAAATTGCATGAAGTTTTACTCATGATTGCCAATAGAGCACAATGTGGTAAATTTAAGTAACTTCTTTTAAAGAATGGCGTTATACTCATTTGTTAACACCACGGTCTTATAATCCTCTAGTCTCATCTTCTTCAAAAAGATGCTTTTTATAAACTTGACGTAGTTAGGTATTTGTTCCAGCTCATCTATAAAATGAAGATTAATATGTAATTTCTTAAAAACATCAAGAAATTTTAAAAAAAATGCTTATCTAATTTCTTTTTTTGCAATCTCTGTGGAAATAGTATAGGTGGAGTGCTCGAGTAAATGGGTTGTTTTGTATATGGGTATTAATATGTTCTACCGATTTGTCACTTTTCAGCACTTTGGAATATTCATGCACTTCAATACCAATTTCTGCATTTTTCTTTGCTGAAAATTCTGCACTTTTCTACTACCCATCTTTCTTTTTTGCACTTTTTGGACTGCCTTGCTGCAATTTTTCAGTTTTGCACTTATTTGACACTTCTGTATCCTATGAGGAAAAGGAATAAATGGTATATATGGTTGTATCATTTTTCTACACTTTCTTCTCCTTCATACTTGATGGTAGTGGTTTATATGTATTGTCATATAAGATTTTACCACTTCTTAAGTTAATGGCTTGACATTACTCTATATTTTCTCTTAGATTTGCTTCGATATCGCTTGGTGAAGTGCCTTGGGGTTGCTTATTAATGGCTGTAACAAGTTATCCCATTTGAACCTCTAAGTTCTTCAAAGTCACTGAATGATTCTGTATAATGGCGTCATTTAACTTTATGTAGTGTGTAAACATATCTTCCAATGACTTCTTATTCACTTGCAGTGGCTAGAATCCTAAGGGATTGAACGATCTAGATGACTCTTATTGATTGTTATGCTAAGAGAAGTTTAGATGATCTTTCTACTTTGAATTATAGAAATTAGACTGTGAGTTAGGTTACTATCAGTTAAAATTGCCCACAAAATTAGCTGTCTCCATGCGCCGCCCATTTATGTGGTTATCACCATAAAAGTCGCATGTCACTTGCTGGGTTTTGACAGTGTTAAATGAATCAAAATTATTGGGTAACGTATTTATTTGCATTGCCAATGCATTGAATGCGTCAATCTTATATATACCAGCGACTCTCATTGATGTAACTTTCTCTATTGGCCATTGGTAACTGTTTGCCATCATCTCCTTAAGTATATCATATTTATCATCTTTGGACTTATTCATCAAAGCCCCTCCAGCAGCAACATTTATAATGGTTCTCAAATGGCCTACTAATCCATTGTAGAATGTTTGCACTAATATTTCCTTGATATGCTCTCATGCCTCATACAATGACTCGCCATCAATCTGACTAAATAAGGTGATGTCATTCCTCATCTTTACTATCTTTGCTAGGAGGAATAACTTGGCTAGAAATTTTTGTTCTAAATCATCCCATATCGATATGAATCCTAACGGCAATGACATCAACATACTTTTAGATCTATCCTTTAAAGAGAAAGGAAACAATCTAAGTCATATGGCATCATCTGAAACTCCTTCATACTTGAAAATATCACAAATCTAAAAGAAATTTATGATATGCATGTTAAGATTATCATTGGAAGCTCTGCTAAACTGTACAGATTCCTTCAGTATTTGAATCATACTCAGCTTGATCTCAAATTTATTAGCGTTAACGGTTGGTCTCTGAATATACATCGTCTATGGTTGGGACAACATACTCCTTTAGCACTCTCTGTGGTATCATAGGCTCAAATACTGGATTACTGATGTAATCATTGTTTTCCTCAACGTTTAAAGACTAACGCTGTTTACGTCAAAGTTTTTGTAATGTTCTTTCGATCTTAGAATCAAAAGAAGTCAAAAATAAAATAAAACGAATAAACTAAACTAAAACAAAAATAAAATATAAAAAAATCTGAACTAAAAGTAAGTATCATAGTATTAATATTAATCTAAAAATAGATAGATATTAATCTTCGGCAACAGCGCCAAAAGCTTGATTGGTGCTATAGTAGCTAAGATAGATATTAATCTCTGCATGCGCACGCTATCGTATCAAGTAATATAGGATTTTAAGTCCAGATATCATTCTTATAGGTACTATATGATCTAATTTTTTCAATCAAATACTCAAATTATGTCTACTTATCTTCAATATATAAAATCAAATTGAAACTTAATTAATTAACCTAGATCTATTAATTAAACTAGTACTAAATATCAATCAAACAAAGAGGATAATTCACTGATTAATAACAACCTAAGATTTTGATTTATCCCCTAATATTTCATCTGATTTATTAACCTCTTAATTGATCTCGTAATACTAATTATCGGCTTAGATACTAATCTAATCACAAGACTTTATCGATGGTCGAGTGATCATATTACGTATTCTAATAATCACCTATATATCTATGGTAATCAAAATAGAAAGTAATTCATTAAGATTAAGTTTAAATAATACAATACATGCTATTTAGGTATATCTCAATAATGCATCAAACTATCTTAGGCTAAACACATGAATCTCTTTGTCAAGTTCATCATGATTTCTCAATCGTTCAAAATATTGGCCAGATATAATGAAAATAATAAATACAAGATGGAAGGAATCAATTGTATATATTAAGTTTATAAACTAAGAAAGTCAATAAAATCCAACTACATACTAAGTTCAAAAATCTAACCCTAAAATAAAAACTTAGGTCATGATGAAATAAAGAATTATAGAGCTTATCAAGAATAACATCATAAAAATCATAGAAAAATAAAATATAAAGAGTTGAAGGTATAAAACTAATTTTTCTGCACTCTTCAATTTTCTAGTCTTTTTTATCTTCTAAAAATTACTCTTTCTCTCTCTTTTTCTCTCTCATCTTGGTTCTTGAATTAGGTTTTTTGATCTTCTATTTATAGGTTTATGTCTTCAAATTTGGATAAAATATCAAATACAAGTCAGATTATGAGTACTACTCACGAATTACTGTTTATATGCATTGTTTACGAGTACCGTAGTAGTTTGATGTTTTTGGCCCATTTTCATTAGATTTTCATCCCTATTTACTCAATTGACTCCAAACCTACAAAATAACAATAAAATACATAAAAATTTAAATAATCTTAATTTTAACAAACAAATATTAAGTTGGAAGATAGAAATATTAGACCTAATTAACCCATGTTAATAAGTAACTAAATCTGCTTAAACATACCTTATTGGTAGATTTATCATTCTCCTTATCCTATCTCTGGTTAGTTGGTAATTTTTAAGTTCCATCTTAGAAGACCTAGTCTGACTTTTGGTGAATTTAGAAGAGCTGACCGGTGTCTTTTACTCAACCTCAAGGGTTGCTTTACTGGAGTGTGGAGCTAGAGGCATTTCAGGTTTACTCTTAAGCTCCACTTCAACGTCAACTATTTTGGGTGCTGAAACTTCCTTAGACACAAGTTCTTCTTTCTTATCTTCTTAAAGAACTCTTAAGATTTTCGTCTCATCGAATGCCACATCTCTACTTATAATACTTCTTAGTGGCTTCAACTCTTTATACCACACCTTGTATCCTTTCACACCTTTGAGATACCCTATAAATATCCCCTTTATAGCTCTAGGTTCTAATTTTCCTTGCTTCACATACACAAAAACTGGATAACCAAAAATTCAAAGGTAGCTGTCGAACTAGTTTTCTTTTGGGTCTTGAAGTATATCACCGAGAAAGGACTTATATTGATCAAATAGGCTACTATCATTACAGTCTTACTCAAAGCTTTAGATATCTTTGCATTAGTCAACATACATTTAACCCTTTCAAGAATGGTTCTAACAATCCTTTCTGTCAAACCATTCTACTACGATGTTGATATCATAGTTCTATACCTTGCAATCTCATACTTAGCATAGAAGCCATCAAACTCTCTATTGCAATACTCGATGCCATTATCAGTTTTTAACCTCTTAATCTTCTTATCAGTTTGATTCTCAATAAAAGCCTTCTAATTTTTAAATGTCTCAAACACTTGCTCATTATTCTTTAATATATATGCCCACAGCTTCCTTGAATAATTGTCAATGAATGTGAGAAAGTACCTTGCCCCACCATAGGTACTTGTTTATACTAGTCCCCAAAGGTCTGAGTATATATAATCAAAAGTGCCCTTTATTTTGTGCTCTTCGGTACTAAACCTTACCATATGTGCTTTCATTAGCACACAATACTCACAAAACTCCAATGATTATAACTTATGCTCTCCAAACACTTTTTAACTATATAACTCATTTCAAGAATGGTTCTAACAATCATTTCTGCCAAACTATTCTACTGCGGTATTGATATCATAATTTTGTGCCTTGCAATCTCATACTTAGCATAGAAGTTATCAAACTCTCTGTTGCAATACTCGATGCCATTATCAGTTCTTAGCCTCTTAATCTTCTTATCAGTTTGATTCTCAATAAAAGCCTTTTAATTTTTAAACGTCTCAAACACTTGCTCATTACTCTTTAATATATATGCCCACAGTTTACTTGAATAATCATCAATGAATGTGAGAAAGTACCTTGCCCCACTATAGGTACTTATTTATGCTGGTCCCCAAATGTCTGAGTGTATATAATCAAAAGTGATTTTTACCTCTCATCAAAACCATAGAACCTTTCAACACTCTAATAACCCATTCGTCATTCCTAATGGTACATCTATTCTAGTCTAATGTTCCCAATGAGATCAAATTATTTTTTAGGTCAAGAACATATCTAACTTTTAATAACTCTCTCAACTCTCCCATTATATAACTTAAGTCTAACACTACTAATTCCTAACACGCTATGTCATTACACATTAATATATTTTCTTCACTAATAAGCTAGAAATTAATAAACTATGACTTAGTTGGGCATATATAGAATGTACAACCAAAATTTAGAACCCATTAATCAGAGTTCTTACCATCAGTAACAACAAAAGTCTCTACGCTGTCATAGCCATCTTAAAAGCTAAGTTAGTATGCGCTTATTTTTTCTTGTCCTTTGCTTTCTTCTCAAGACAATTCTTTATAAAGCACCCATCTTTTTTACAGTAATAACACTTTTTAAGATTACCCTTAGACTTCGATCTCAAGCCCTTTTTCTTTCCATCTTTATGTGATGCCTATCTTTTTATAGATAAACCTTCTGTATTGGCTATTTGCTTTTCCAATTGCTATAAATTTAACGATAATTTCACACCATTTATAGTTAAACTCTCTCTATTGTATAGCAACGTATTAACAAACTGCTTATAACTGGAAGAAAGAGAACTTAATTGAATAATCGCCTTATCTTCATCCTCTATCTTTACATCAATAGTCTTAAGATCAATAATAATTTTGTTGAAGACATCTTTATTGTCTTTTATCAACGTTCCCTCAGACATTGACAATTGATAAAGCATGTTCTTTATAAGCATAATATAGCTTCTTCCAAAGACTAATAACTTTTTTTTCACCTGCAACTTCTTTTAAAATTTCATCGTTCAATGACAGAACGATTATATTATGAATATTTTCTTGAATGTCTTTCTTCTATGCTTCAGATTTTGATGACTTTGGCTTTTCTTCTTTGCTAAACGAAGCTACATTCTATTTTAGGGTTGAGCTTAACCTTTAACTCACCAATAATGTTGTCACCTTGTTCTTTTACAAATTAAAATCTTTCATACCGTATAATTTCTCTACTTTATACTTGGGTATAACTATGACTGCTTAGAACCTTTGCACTGATACTAGTTTATTGAAGTTAAAGTGGAAGTGGTTTCATATAAGTAATATAATGCATCAAGCAATAAGAAGTAATCTATAAAGAGAAAAAGGTAGAAGAACTCACACAAGAATGTACATAGTTCGACAGCTACCTACTTCCACGGTGAATCAATATCTTACTTCTCTTTATTGAATTATAAAGGCACTCACAAAGTATTCCTTTTACAAGAGTTAACAAACTCACAAAGAACTTCTCTCAAATGCACTTACAATTGCCTCCCTTGTATAATCTAGGATTTCTCTTATGTATAGTTGTATTGTGATTATTTACAAGTCAAAATAAAGCCTTTATATATGCTATAAATGTCTTAGGTAAACCCTAATTTGAGTTGAAATAAGATAGGCAAGTTTTAGACCACTTAAAAAAATAAAAGGGAAAAAGATCACACCTGGCGTTGCGGCACCTAAGCTTGAAGGGCCAGTGCAGTGCCCCAGCACTCTAAGTTCTAAATTAGAAGCCGTGGTGCTCCACACTTGAGCAACGTGGTGCCTAGACTTAGTGTTACGGGCAATATCTTGTCACCTCCATTTATTCTCCTCACGTCCTTTACTCACTTGGCTCGATCCCAAACCTCTTCTAAGATGATTTTCAATCAACTTCTCATAAAGTTAATTGTTATTATTTTATTATGACTGAATTGTACACTTAATATGGCCAAATGATTATACATATATATGGCCATTTTTCCTATTGTTTATAATGGCCAATCTTATTTTACTTATAGCCATCATTGGCTTTTCATAATGGCTAAATTATTTGCTTTGATTTTGCTTTTTTTTTTTAAAAACAAAAAGGATAAGGACAATTTTACTCCAATATTTTTGGCCAAAATACAAGTATACCCTAATTAGATTTGAAATACCCAATTTTGCCATTATTAGTTAACTTTTACCGTTAGTTTTAATAGTGAATCTTATTATAGAAAAAAATTAAACTTTAGACACATGGTACAATCTTACCCATTCATTATCTTTAAGCACATGAAGCAATCTCATCAATTCATTTAATTTAATATAATTTTAAAAAATGATATATTTCAAACAATGAATAATTAAAAATAACACGTATTATCGTGTAATTGGTTTATATTTTTAATAAATATTTTTAAATAAAATAAAATAATTAATAATTAAATACAGTCGTTGGAGCGTCGGCCGGCACCATTTTTTGGTGATGTTCTAACAACAAAAATGATTAAATTTTACATCTTGAACTCCGTTTTTCTTAATCTACACAATAGTGGGATAATGTTTGGTAAAAACAAGATTAGAAGATGACAAAAAATGGTGGGAAGTGGCGGCGACCACCACCACCCATCATCACCATTTTTGGTTGTCTTTGATTCTGCTTTGCCAAAAATTACCTACTATTGTGAAGCAAAATTAAGTCCAATGACTAGTTGCCATTTTTCGGTAGCGCTATGGCAACTGTATTAAGTATTTATTTTATTTTCTTTTAAAGATATTTATTATAATTATAAATCAATTACATGATGACAAATGTCATTTGGTGCTAATGATATTATAACATGTGTTTTTTTTAAAAGAATTTATTATTTATAAACCAATTATATGATGACATATGTTATTTACAACTAGCTAATTATAACACATGTCATTTTATTAAAAATATTTATTAAAACATAAACCAATTATATGATGACATGTGTCATTTATAAATAATAATATAATGACACATGTCCTTTTATTAAAAATTTATTTATAAAATTATATTAAATTACATGAATGAATGAGATTATACCAAGTGTTTAAAGACAATGAATGAGTGAAATTGTGTCACGTGTCCAAAATTAAATAATAAATAATAAGGGTAAATCGGTAATTGTATACTAAAATTACTATTTTCATTCAATTTGACGATAAAAACTAACAAATCATGACAAAATTAGATATTTCAAATCTAACTAGGACAAAGTTGTTAATTAGGCCAAAATATTAGGGTTTTGACTTTATCCCAAAAAATAAATATCAAATCGGCTTCATGGGGCATCCTTTAGGAGTTATATGGAAAAATCGATTGGCAACAATTTCCTTGGAAAATATTGGCTTATATGAACAATTATTCCATCCGATTATTATTATCGGCCTTAAGAACAAAAAATCAACTTATCTATCCTTCTCTAAATGGTTGGTTGATATTCTTTTAGATGATCATTAACAGTCCTTAGATGTTGAACACCTTCTAAATCGATTAGCAAACATGTCCCCTACCCTACAATCTTGGCAACCTTGAATGGGCCTTCCTAATTTGGATCTACATGTACACTTGATGCAAATCGGCCTAGGCTCATCCTTTATTCCTAAATTGATCTCTCGAATTTAGCTTTGTGTTTGAGGATTTTGGTTATCTAACTTTGGTGACGTTGATTTTACTTCCCTTAATTCACCATCAATCTGAGGATCTTGAGTACCGTCTTCATATACACATTCAACTTAAGTCGATAGTTGAGACTCGCTCTATTTTATTTTGGTAAGACTTTCTAATGTCTATTTATGGGAATAATAAACAAGGGGTCGACTAATCTTGATAGTTGACGGCTTAGCTAATTCTTTCCTCAAGACTTGTACAACTTAATGGTTTAGCTATTTTTCTCAAAAATTGACCATTACCATTTTTTCTGAGAATACTGGATTTAACTTATGGGTCTTATAAAGATGTCGATGCTATCTGCTCATTACTTATAAAGGGATTTGAATTAGCATGGATTATTTTAATAGACCTATTGGGTTTCCATCTAAGGATCATTTGATGCATTCTAGATGGCAAGGTCTTGTTGGATGGATTCAATCCCTTCATAACAAGGCATTGTAGTCACTTGATATATTGACTACATAAAAAGGTCATTCTCGCTCAATGTGGCCGATTTTTACCTTAGCCGATATAAACCTATCCATAGAAGTTTTGTGACCAGCAAAGTTGGTCATAATCACTTCTTACAGCTCCACATCGGCTTTGGACATTCTAAGTTTTTTTTTTTCAACATCCGTAAAGGTAAAATATTCATGCCATACCTATTGTCAATGAGGATCTTCTTGCAACAAACTCTATTGAGGTCGGCCTTGACATAAAGTAGCTGGATACAAGGATGGATAAAATAAATGGAAATTCAAAAAAGTAATCGGACTAAACCAAACCAGTCGGTTCGGTTTGGTTATTTTTTTTTAAAAAAACTAAACAATTATGTAAATTTGAAAAACTAAGAAAATTGGTTAGTTTTTTTTTTGTATTATTAACAACCAAAATCGAACTTTAAAAAAATAGTTTTTTAATTATTTATATTTTAAAATATGAATATAAAAATTAAATGTGCTTATTTTAGATTAAAAAGTTGTGTCACCTAGATGATAGTGTGGGCTCTAAGTTACTTATGATGTCTTTTGTTTGAATCTATCTACTAGTAGTTCCTTTCTTTAATTATTAATATCTAAAACTGTAAATATAATAAAATCTAATGTGTTTTTATTGATTAAAAAAAGGCTTCAGCTCAGTTGGCAAAGTGGGTTATTATTGTTTTAGGTCTATGGTTCAATAATCTTCAAGAGCTCTAGATGTTTCTTTCTTTTTTAATTATATTACTATATAAATATAAAAATAGAATGTGTTTTTAATGCCAAAAACAAAGTTGGGGTTCTTGTTCTTAGAGGTCCCAAGTTTAACACTCTTAAACTCCAATAGCAAGTTGTTGTTTTTATTTATTAATACTTAATATATTAAAGTTAAATATAATAAAATAAAATGGAATGCACTTTAAACTATCAAGTTTCATTAGTTTAGTTGCTATAGTGGCAGCAATTTGGTTCACCAAGTCATTGGTTCCATTTACAAATTGGACAAACTTTTTTTAAAAAAAATTAAACTAAAACAAAAAAATTGAATCAAACTAAACAAAAAAAAAATCGGTTCGGTCAAATTCAATTTTTCCTATACCAAACAATGTTATTTATTCTAAATTTAGAAGAAAAAAAATTGAATTAACTAGTTTGATTCGATTTTGACAAAAATCGGACTAAACGAACCATGTCCACCTCGAGCCAGATATGTTGGGTCATTTCTTCAGAGGGCTAAGAGAGGGTCAACAATGTTGACCCTGGAGTTTATCACTTGTGGCATTACAAATCTCAACTATATCTCCATCAAAGGTTGAAGCATGCTCAGGCTTAGGTTAAAAGGATTCTGGTAGCATGACGACCATGTTAACGGATTCTTTTTGAATTTCTTCTGACTCACTTGCCCCATGGTCGACTTTGCCTCTTTTAACAAGTACCAAATTCTTCTTTAGTTAACTAAGAGATTGGCAGCCATCTGTGGTCGACTTTGTTGGTAGCCAACTTTCTAGTACTCTATTTCTATAGAGATTATTATTAAGATTGTCTATTTTGGCCAAGTTTTCTTTTATGTCTTAGTTGTTCTCTCTATAATGCTGGATGGCTTCTTCCAAACATCTTAATTGATCACGTCTTTTCATACACCTCTTTTGTGTCTTGTTTATTTTATGGGTGTGTTTATAATCTTGAAAATTTCCTAGCATATCAAATACGCTCTGTTTTAGAATGTTGTATTCCCACTAATAAACTTTGTTTGCCCTAAGCTTGAATGTTCTCCAGTGTGGCTGTTGTAGAGTCGACTTTGGAATGAATGGTCTCTAACCATCTACAACCTTCGCAAGAGTTTGGCATTATGGGCAAACCAAATAAGCCTTCATAGTCAATTCTTCATATGGATCTGGCTCTTCTGTGATGATCCTCTCCTTTTGGGAGGCATCTTCAGCGGTGTCCTCTTATCTGAATCTTTACTTATTATGGGTCCATATTTGAGCCAAAGATCCTATTGAGTGTTGATTTATATAAGGTGCATGTATGTGGTATTATGTGTTTATCAATAAAATATACATATATATGCACAGTGAAAGCATAAAAATTTCTAGTAAACACAACTATTACATATTAATCAAATTAATAATTGAAATTGAGAAATAACCATTGAAGCCTTTGGATCAAAATTCTTGAAGTCTACCTAAAATGCAAAGTTTGATTAATTCTAGTAATCAACAATGGTGAGATTGATTATCTAAAGGGGTTATTTTGATCTAGCAAAAAGTTTAATAAATTAAACTTAATTTTTTTATTTTCCTTTGATTAACACTTAATCAATTAATCAAATACTTATTTTTTGCTTAATTGGTTTTAAACTTAATAAAAAGAAAAATTTAATTATGAATTCAACAATTGAATTCAAAATTAAGAAAATAATTTTTCTTTTTCTTTTTCTTTGATGGCCGGCCAATCACTTAGCAAAAAATAAAATTAACCTCTCCAATTTTAATTACATTTTGCAAATATATACAAATAAATTTCATTTTATTTTACTTAATTTGAATTTGTATTTAACTTAACTTAATCATAGTTAACATTTAACCCTGGTTAAGTTAGTTTAACTTAACCCTTAGGTTAAATAAATATTTAAATAATCTAACTATAGTTAACTAACTTAATCATAGTTAGGTTAAACTTTACTTAACCATTAAGAAGGTTAACTTAACTTAACCCTATGGTTAACTTTTAACCATAGTTAAGTTAAATTAATTATTTGAATATTAAATAAATATTTATTTATTTTAATTATTTAACAATTAAATAATCATTAAGTAAAATTATATTTATATCCTTACTAGGTTACCAAGTTAACCTAAAGTGAGTCCCATCATTTAACCATATACTTTAGTTAACTTAACCCTAGTAAATTGCAGAATTTTACTGTATTGAACTATTCAATATGGTATGCTACCCAAGTGCACAAAGAGTACATTTCATATTGGGACTCCCTAGGTCCACGCTCGATTCCTCAAATGAAACTATTCCATAAGTCCGTAATCAATGCCCCACGCACACGTCACGGATATAGCAAATTAGCGCATTAGACTATACATGTTAAGGTTATTAAATATTCATATAATCCTTTCGTCATTATATCCTGAATGGGTATGATATAGATAATCACCGTCAAATCTCCGTAAACTCATTCGTGAACTTATCTCTAATTTCGTATCTTAATGAACAATATACGCAAATATTTTTGCTATATTGTCCAATCCTGTAGGAAACTCTTTTTTCGGGTTCATTGCTTTTGGCCATAAGACGTTGTAAGATACAATCTCGAAGCATCGAACATACAACCCACCTATATTAGTTGTCAGATCCCATATCTACGCACACCGAACTCCATAAGCATCAGACCACACCCAGCAACACGTAGTGGTCAAACCATGAAAGGTCTTTGACGTATATGAAAATAATGTATGGTGGATCACCCACAAGACCACAAATACTACTCAACTTAAGAGTACCTTCCTTTAACGGATTTATAGGATATCTATTGGAGTACTCGTGAGTATGTTCATTTTCCAGCCTTGACTGAACACCTACATGTCTATTATGGTCAACTAAAAATAATCATCTATACATTACAGATATAAGCATACACTGATTTATATTATAGTGATTTATCGATAGACCTGCATTGATGAACATAGATCAGGAACATTATGTTTGAGAACATACTTACATAATGATATTTCCTAGCACCTTTTGCAACTCCTTACAACTATGTCATTATAAGTAGATTCTCAGGTCTTTGTCCAAGTTCTAACTCTTTAGATCTCGTTAACTCTTATAATCTGCTAACTTTTAGCAGTGCTAACTCTTTGTATTTATAACTCTTATAATCTGATAACTTTTAGCAGTGTTAACTCTTTATATTTATAACTCTCATCGTTGTTAACTCTTAGCACTGGTCTAAACTCTTTTAAACCAGATCTAAACTCCTTCAGATCATAAAATGTCTATAGTGTTACAAGCTTTAGTACTATTTAATAAAGGTTATTGGCGATTTAATAAAATATTCATTGTATAAATATTACAAAATAAATATTCATACAAACAGATATGGCACGTAAGCACAAATTTTAATAGATCCCTCTCCCAAACCCTTCTTGTTAGTAGATGGTATGACTCATTTATCCCTACAGTGGGAAATAAATCAATTTTAAAAATAAGAGCATTATCTTTTAAGCTAAACAAAAGCCATCCTTCAATAATTAGTCATTGAATCCTATTCCTAAACACAACACAATTTTTTATATTGTCTCTAGAGTTGTGCCATTTATAGTAATTCTTTTCGGCTCTATGTTAAAGCGGTGAGTTGGTGCGCCCTTTAGAGAGCTTGATCTATTTGTTCTTCACAATCCAATTGAATCTTTTATTGGCTTTTCTCAAGTCAAATGAATAATCCTTAACTATTTAAGTTTTCTTTCCAATCTTCTTCTTCTCTTTGTTGAAAGTCTGCCTCCTGAGGATAAGACATTCATATGGAACTCCTTCAACTACCTCAGTAAAGCAGACCTCTTCATTCGAATCCAAGTCATTAGAATCGCCCACTGACTCGATTTGGATTGCAGCTACATCAAGTTTATCCTTATAATAAGTTTCTTTGAAGGATACCATCTTTTAATCTCTTTCCATAAAGAGCCTTTCTTGTCTGTTTGTTCTTGTAGCCAATTCTTAAAATGACCTAGCCATCAGCTTTAAATCAACCCACATATTCAACCAACATATTCTCAACAACCTTATTATTTGGATAACTGACTTGTCTAAGTGGCTTTATAGTTTCAAATTAGGTCGTCCTTGCTCGGGATTAGCCGAATTATTTTTGTTCATATAGAACTAACTATTGTAAATTAACCAAATATACTATATTTACCGTAGATTTATAGCTAAAGTTATATCATAGCTACCCTGATTATTGGGCTTGGTTATTTGTGGACTTTACTCACTCAAGTAGCATAAGTATGCGTACTGAAGCATGTTTTAGGTTGGGTTTGAAAGTGTGTTGTACGTAGGGTGAGTATGTACATTTTAATTTTAATTTTTATATCATACATGCATAATGTGTGCAACGAAATATAAATCATACATCTCATTACACTAATGAAATAATAAGGAACTCACCATTAAAACGCAGTTTATGCAGTTTTAGTCGAGGACAGGGTGGGATTCCTTGAGCTAGAATGGTAGCTTTCTTTTCTTGGCCAGAATTAGCTACTTTTAGCAACACTTGCTTCTTCTTTATTTCTCTTGGCCCTTTATTTAATTTTTTTTCTCATATTTCACTTGTCCTTACAAATGAATAAAGTTGGCTATTTATAGCAAATTATTCCATCAATGGGTCCAATTAACGTTTAATTAGTGACCACCAAAATGAAGCATGACAAGGATAGTTTATTAGCCACTTCATGCTATTGATAAGAGTTGGTGGCAAGGTATGTGTTTGTTGACCGAATATTAACCAAATTAGTGGCTTTACTTATTAATTTGGTTGAGGCTAGCTCATGCATTTGATTTACTTTATCAATTTGCTTAAGGCCAGCTTATGCTAGAAGAAAAATATGACAAATCAGGCTTTCATTTGCCAATTAAGTGGCTAAATGATAAAAAATTTAGTAGCCAAAATTATTTTCAACAATGGCCACCTTATGCTTAAACTTAAGCACGAATAATCCATTTTGTTTTCATTTGGCATGCCATTATCTTATAATTTCATTTATTTGGCCAAATAATATATAAACACTTAACAAAATAATGGGCCAATTAAAACATGACATGTGTCATATCATTACAAATTAATAACATGACATGTGGCATCCAATGGAAATGATAAAGTGGTAAGTCCCACTTACCAAGATTCTGGGCTTAACACTTAACCCTTGTTAATTGTCCGAGATACCCTAAAATAATTTTATCTTTTTAGGAACTTCTCAGATTGAACTATTTAATTCAGTGTACAACGAGTACACTTTATATAGTGAGACTCCTCAGGTTCACACATATTTTGTCTTACCAAACTCTTCCCTGTCCATAAACGATGCCCCCACTCATGTTACGAAAATAACAAAATAGGGCTTGAACCATGCTAGTTGAGGTTAATAGGTATTCGTATAATCTTTCCATCATTTATATCTTAGAAGAGTAGAGATATAGATCATCACCGTCAAGTCTCCATATGTTCAGCCTCAAAATTTATCTTCAGATTTGTATTCTCGTAAATAATATCTGTAAATATTTTTATGATATTATTTTTTCCTCAAAAAACTCTCTTCTGGGTAATATTACTTATGGTCATAAGATTTTTTAGAACATAATCTTGGATAATCTGGATATACAACTCATCTATATGAGTTGATGAATCTCATATCTACACACATCGGACTCTGTAAGTATCAAACCAGACCTAACGATACCTAGCAGTCAGACAATAAAAGATCTCTGACATATATGGAATAAAAGTATGGTAGATCACTTACAAGCCCACCGTGGTGCTTAGGTCAAGGGCCACAAATACTACTCAGCCGAAAAAGATCCTCTATTAACAGTTTTACAGGATATCTATTAGAGATCCTAATTTTTTATTCAGTATTCAGTCCTCACTGTTTACCGCATGTCTATACGAGTTTTCACTAAACTCATTATTTGCTAAGATTAATCATCTGAACCATCCAGATATAGATATACACCGATCTATGTTAAATAAGGTTTTCACTGATAAACCCGTATCAATGAAAATAGATCGAGAATATAACGTTCAAGAATATATTTACACAATAACATTTCTTAGTACTATTTACAACCATTTACAACTATGTTATCGTTAATGTACCCTCAGGTCTTTGTTCTATTTCAAACAATACTTTAACTCTTTAGATTTTGATGACTCTTATAACCTGTTAACTTTTAACAGTGCTAACTTTTAACAATTATAACTCTCAGTGTTGCTAACTCTTAACAATTATAACTCTCAATGTTGCTAACTCTTAACCCTGGTCTAAACTCTTTTAGACCAGATCTGAACTTTTTCAAATCATATAATATTTGAAATGTTATAAGCATCATACCATATATATTTAATATTAACGATTTTATTTGAAATGCTTAATGTATAAATATTAAACTTATTACTATTCATACAATATTGGAATAACACATCACCTACAAGGTTCTTAGAGCTCTGGGTTAGGTTGGCTTTAAAGTGAAATTGCGAGCTCAGTTTATTTTTGCCTCATGGTTTCCAAGTTCTTCTAAATGCTCCAATTATTCTTAAACAATGGTGTGTATGCTGTGACCATCTAATTAGTGAGCATAGTGCCTAACTATTAAGTTTTCAAAAACATTTGAGAAACCAACCCCTGAATATCAGTCATAGTGAATGGCCTTCGTTGCAGCATTATATCTCTTAAAACATCATCAAGTTGTTGAGTAAATGCCTTATCCTCGAGATTATGACCATCACTTATTTCTGCATTATGTGTTCATAGAAGATGGACGACTCTTTCATTTTTATTGCCGAACTGGATGGTTCAGCAACGATATTTCTAGCAGCAATGCTAGTCTTTGGATTTTTCATCATCAAAAATGACAAAATTACCTGCAAACTTGTAAACTCGCTAAAACCCGCCCGCATCAGAAAAGATTTGGTGAGGTTTAAAGTGGGTTTAATATGCAAAATTAAAACCCGTAATGGATTTGGGATGGCTACGAGTTCGCTAAACAAATCTACAGATACTTGCAATGGGTTTTTGCGGATACTATATTTTTTAAATTGTTTTTGAAATTTTTTTTAAAAAAATAAGTTTTTTTTTTGCATTTATTATTAGCTCACATCAAAGTGTCTACGTTTTGTTTATCATCGCTCATACCATTTAATAAAAATAGTTCAAAGGGACTAATGATTGTAATTGTAATTGTAATTAAAATTGAAACTGGGAATCGAAATTGGCATTATAGTATTTTACGTAATTAAATTAGAATTGGAATTAGAATTATAATATTTATTATTTAACATAATTTAAATTAGAATTGACACTATAATTATAACATTTAACGTAATTAATTATAACATTTAACATAATTAAAATTAAAATTTGAATTGAAATTGTAACATTAACATATTTAAAATAGAAATTATAATTATAATATTTTAACGTAATTGAAATCAAAATTAGAATTTAAAATAATATTTCACATAATTGAAATCGAAATTAGAATTAGAATTATAATATTTATTGTAATTGAAATCGAAATTGGATTTCGAATTATAATATTTAACGTAATTGAAATCAAAATTGGATTTCGAATTATAATATTTAACGTTATTGAATTCAATATTAGATTTGAAATTATAATATTAAATGAAATTAAAATTAAAATTAGAATTGAAGTTATAATATTTAACGTAATTAAAATCAAAATTGGAATTAGAATTATAATATTTAATATAATTAAAATAATTGGAATTAAAATTATAATATTTAACGTAACTGAAGTTGAAACTAAATTTATAATTATAATATTTAATGTAATTGAAATCGAAATTAGATTTTTAATCATAACATTTTGTTGAAAATAGTGCTTACGTGTCATTTCAATATTGTATGAATATTAATTGTTTAATATTTATATAATAAAATTTTTAAATAAAATCGCTAATATAATATAAATTGTAAGATACTTGTAACATTGCAGACATTGTATAATCTCATGGAGTTTAAATCTGACTTAAAGAATTTTAGACTAGTGCTTAGCAACGTTGAGAGTCATAATGCCAAGAGTTAGTGATAAACGTAAATTATATCTATTATTTCAACTCTCTTAACTTAATTAATTATCATTTTAATAAAAATATTAGTTTTTTTTATATATTTTAATGTTATTTTGTAGATTTGAAATCAATAGAGCAATTGATGATGAAAATCTAAGAAAAACAAGGCAAAACATAAAATGTTACAATATTTTGTAAATAGTAATTTTGATACAGTACATCTCTGAAGTGGTGAACAGTATTTTACTTCAGCGAAATTTCAACGCCCAAGACATCTCACTACAGCGCCAAGTGAACTATACGCAATGAACAGTTACCTATAAATAGTGTCTACGAACAGTACCCGTACTACGATATTGTCACGCCCCGTGATGAACAGTGTTTGCTGCATCAGTGAACAGTGCGATTTTTCCTAAACCTAAAAGAAATACAACTCTAAGACTCTAATCAATCTCTATATAAAAAGTCACTCGTTTCAGACCTCAGAGAACACATAACTTAGAGCTCTTAGAGCCACAATACATTGAAGAATAGCAATTTTTAGAGAGAGAAGCAAATGGAATTCAAGGAAGTAAGAGACTATTAACGAATCTTTGGCGTATCAACCAACGGCAAATTAACGTCTATATTGGTTTATTTTTTGTTGTTTCATGTTTATTTTATTTTTTATCCATAATTCTCTTGTTACCAAGAGCTAAATTTATTTTCTAGGATTATTACTTGAACTCAATATGTGAGTTTAATTGTTATATCATTTTATATTTATTTGAACTCAATTCTTTATTATTCAAATTATTTGTTCTTAAAGCTTCATTATATCTTATCAATATTATGACTGATTTGGTAATACTTTGATAAACTTGAAAGAGGCATCATTATATTTAGACCTAGATAATTTGATGCATAATTGTAGAGTAATATTCAATATTACATATGCAAGTTTCAAATTAGGATATGAATATACGTAATTGGCATATGTGGTCAATAAAGACTTATTCTTAATGAATCTTTATTTATTACAAGTACCATATGCATATAGGTATTTGGTAAATTAAGATATACTTGTATGACCTTAGGAGAGGCTTATGAATACATTAGTGTCTTGACCAATAAGAAGAATTGAGGGATATAAATATTAAAAAGATTAATTTTTTAGAAAACATACTGAAGGACAGTAATTAACCCTAGGCTTTCTCTATATTACTATCTTTTTATTTTATTTGAATTATGTCATTTATTTTATGCACTTTTATTTTACTTAAATTTATTACAAAATTAAGATTTGATTTTTCTGAATAATTACAAAAAAAGATATAATTTTAGTACTTGGTAGAAAATAAAATTTATCCCTGTGAGTTCGACATCCGACTTTATAAGTTCCTTTATTACTTGTTACGATAGTGTATACTTCCACTTAATTTTAAGATATAAAAATATTGCATCAGTTAGCACTGCTAAGAGTTAATAGGTTATAAGAGTCAACAAAATTCAAAGAGTTAAAGCCTTATCTGAAATGGGACAATGACCCGAGGGTATATTAGCAATGACATAGTTCTAAAGAGTTGTTAATAGTACTAAAAAATATCATTGTGCAAGTATATTCTCGAATGTTAAATTCTTGATATATCTTCACTAATAGGGGTCTATCAGTAAAGACCTTATCATATATAGATCAATGTATATCTATATTTGGATGATCTACATGGTTAATCATAGTAGACCATGAGCTTAGTAGAAACTCGTATAGACATACGAGTATTCAACGAGGACTGGGTACTGAATAGACTGAATGAGAACCACCAATAAACATCTCTTAAAGTCATCAATTGAGGGTTCTCTCGAGTTGAGTAGTATTCTGTGATTCCTTAACCTGATCACCACAGTGGGCTTATGAGTGATCCACCATACTTAAGTTCCACACATATCAGAGACCTTTCATGGTCTGACCGTTAAGTGTCGCTGGATATAGTCGGATACTCATGGAGTCTGGTGTGTGTAGATATGGGATCCATCAGCTCATATAGGTAAGTTGTATATCCTAATGCTCTGAGATTGTATTTCAGAAAGTCTTATGGCCATAAGCAATAAATCCGATAAAGAGTTTTTCGTAGGATAAACAATATCGCAAGTGTTTGTGAATATTGTTTACAAAAATATAAATAAAGAGACAAGTTCACAGTTGAGCATATGGAGATTTGACAATGATGATCTATGTCTCCGTTCTTCTAGGATATAAATGATAGAAAAATTATACGAATATGTATTAACCTCAACTTGTATTGTTCAACATGCCATTTTATTATTTCAATAACGTGGGTGTGAGACATTATTTATAGACTTACGGAAGAATTCTGTGAGACAAAATGGATGTAAACTTAAGAAGCATTATTATATAAAGTGTACTCATTGTGTACTGAGGTAGTGTACTAGATTAAATTATTAGATCCGAAAAAAATTTTATAAACCAAAAATATTTTAGGATTTTCTCAAAGAATTAACAAAATTTACGTATTAAACTCAAGATATTGACAAGTAAGATTTATCATTTCATTCTTTCATTTGGATGCTACATTGTATGTTATTCCATTCTTTCATTTGAATGCCGCATT
The DNA here is from genome assembly GCA_946807835.1 of Ailanthus altissimus. Lineage (NCBI taxonomy): Eukaryota > Viridiplantae > Streptophyta > Magnoliopsida > Sapindales > Simaroubaceae > Ailanthus > Ailanthus altissimus. The sequence continues at coordinate 31,800,788 of OX327687.1, forward strand.
GTATGTTATTAATTTTTAATGGTATAACACATAGTATAATATTAATGGCAATACAATGCCATCATTTGAAACAAAGAGTTATATTCGGCCAAATGAAATTAGTAAAGATGGCTTTTAAAATGATTTTTTATATTTATCATGCCTTTGTCATGCTTAAACAAAGCTTGTGATAGCAAATTTTCATGGCTTAAGGAATTTGTCATGCTTAATTAATAAGCATGAGGTGCCTTTTGTTTGGATTGAAATGGCCGTGGACGATGGCAATCTGAAAGAATACTTGTTTCATTTCAATCAAAAGTTGGCAATGCACACAGACGATGGACCGTTAAAGTGCATAATCTTTCTTTTCAACTTGAGAGGATTGGTACAAGTCAAGGACAATTCTCACTCCTGAGGGGTATTAACACCGTCACCTCCTGAGGTTTGTATAATTTTCACTTAATTGGCAACTATTGTGTTAATTATACTGTAACTTTTTTACCAACCCTTCGTTAACTTTTGTTAACACCGTTTGAGTATTTAAGTAAATGGAGAATTTGTGTTGAAATAAACTTTTTTGGTGCCCATTTTCTATGTCTTGAAGGTCGTTTGCTGATATAATAAATAGTGAATGGTCATGTCTTATGATTAAAAAATAAAAAAAAGAACTTTATTTTAAATCCTTACATTATCACTCTCTGAAATTTTATTTGCATTATTAAAAAGTTATCTAAAAGATTTTTTTAGTTCGTGGATCTCCAACTTTCAACCGTCTAGCACATTGAACCTTAAATTGTTTTTTGTTTATTTATACAAATTATCATATAGAACTTTATAAATTAACTTGTAATATTAACATTCTCATCAACTTAGTATTATAGAGATGCTATTTATCAATACTTTAGTTGCATTATATTGACTGCATTGCTTAATTAAATGGTGTGGAATGCTTTTTTTTTTTTCTGCATACTTTCATTTTTATTTTCCTTATGTCAATCTAATTGTTGTGTGTTTTTGGTGTTATTTAAAGTAACCTTAGAACTAGTTCATTCAAGGTTTAAGTTGTGAATATAAATATACAAGAATAAATAGATGAAGCTTAGTTAGTTTATGTTCTTCCAATAAATAATTATCTTGAACAATTTCAGTTTATAGTTGTTAATAGCATACAATAAAATAAAATGTTTAATTATTTGATGGCTTGAAAAATTTTGAGAAGGCTCTAATATTTTTCTAATTTAAAAATAAATGTGTATATACAGACATTGCGCATCAAATAGAGAGAAACATATGATAAATTTTAGTAAATGGACACTTTTTTTTAATACAGTTATATATATAGCTAAAAGTGAAGTAGCATATCCTAAAATAGAATGAGTGAGTTAATGCAGTAGCTTAAAGCTGGTAAGGGTGATTTTGTCTTTTTGTTTTTGTCTTAACAGTCAACAAACAGCAAATATTAACGAAAGGTTGGTAGAAGAGGTTACAGTGCAATTAACACAATAGCTGCCATTACAGTGTAAATTATGTAAACCTCAGGAGGTGACAGTGTTAATACCCCCACTTCTGACGCAAACGTGATCAGCCGAGGCACTGGTAATTTCATAAGGTGTATGGCATACCATTGGGTAAAGCAGGTCTCTAAGGGGATAGATTAATGCGTCGATGAGGAATTGGTAGTTTTTTTAAGTATATTCAGGAGAACGAAACAAAGAGGGTGGAACAAACAAAGAGAAGGAAGTGAAAAAAGACCAAAGATCAAGAGGAAGTAAAATTGAAATGGCGTGAATATAAGGTCAATGTTTTAGCTCAACAAGTTGAAAAATTATTAGCAATTTTGGAATGCATATTGGTGCTTTTCGATCAATCACAACTTGATAATAAAAATCAATCATAGGCTGATCATATACAACCATATATCGATGGTGTGCGATTACATTCCTTTTACTTAATGATAAAGACCCTATTGTACACGTTTAAGATCACCGCAGTTTACAGATGCTCAAATGACAGATCTTAGTTGCAACACATTACATTGGAGTTACTATTATAACATATACTTGTCGAGGGAAATCAATTTTGGCACTATCTCTCTTAGTGATTAGTTTTTGCAATGATTTTATTGTTGAAGTTTTTTTGACACTCTAAATAAATTTTATGCGCATATGAAAGATTTAATTTAAAAGTAATCAAAAATATAAAAGATTAATATATTAATAAAAAAAATAAATCACAAGACACAAGATATACATGATTCGACAAAATACTTATATCTATAGTGAATAAAGACACCCCTAAATTCTACTATAGTGCACACAAATATTTAGTGTCTTCTTAACTCTTTTATTTTTTTTTATATTTATATCTTTGATGCTTGAATTATTTTAAGAGATTATAAATGATCATATAACATTTATAAAGTCTCTAAAACTTTTAAACTGAGTTGAAATAAGAATCATTGCATGCAAAAACCCAAATCTCACTTTAAAATATCAATTCAAGTCAAAAATGGACTTCTAAAATAAGCAAGGATGTGGTGTTCTCCATCCAAATCCTTCTCCTAGCTTTTCAAATTTTGTTCTGTTCCGTCATAATCCTTCTTTCACGTACTTGACGTCACAATGATTCTTTATTAATATTTATCTCAATTCATATCCATACATAATTATTTAATTATAATTTCAACAATATTATTATATGCCCAAATGATGACCAGTCAACATATCAATACAATTTAAACATGATCTATGAACTTGATTTGGCACTAAGAGCAAGTTGATGTTAGAAGAGTTCTCTTCAAGTTACATTAAACAAAGCAGTTACTGAATATCAAGTGCAATTTAAATGTTTACTGAATGGAACAAGAGGTTTATCCGAAATATTTTTAAGTAATTGTCTTCTTTCTAACTTGCTTGAAGATATATTAGAGTTAGTGTTCAAATGTGAAGGCCTGTACTCTTTTACTTTTTTATTAAAAAAGCTTTAAAAATAATCTTACTGATCTGTCTAATTAGTTTTTTTAAAATTTAAACACGTTTATATATTCTTTTAATGATGTAGGTTTTTAACAAATTTTTAGAGAGATTTTATCTAAAATTTTATAGGTCAAGGTAAATACTTTTTTTAATCAAAAATACTTTCAGTAAAAATCACTTTTTTAGAAGTCTTAAATAAAGCTGGTAAAACAAGCCGCAAGTTGGGTTCTTGGTTGACTTGTCTTGAACACGATTAGTTTAATAAACAAATCGAAATTTTGCCGTTCAAATACAAGTAAACGAGTAATTTGATACTATCTATTTATTAAATGTGTCATATTTAAGTTGACAAATCTTAACCTGCCATCTTTTTCTAATTTGAAAAACTTGTTCACAACTCTTTAACTCATTTACAACCAATCAACTATTTTATTAAATTTAAAAATTTTAAAAAACTTTTTTTTACGGCCTTTAATTTTTTACGATATATTAATTTTATTTTTAACATTAAATAAGTCGGCAGGTTATAAATAAGTTCACAAATTATAAAAATTAACTAGTTATAAGCTGGTTGGCAATTATATTAACCTACTAATTTGAATATAACCCGTTTAACAAATGAGTTATTAAACAAATTAATTGATCATTAACCTCCGATAAAGAATAAATCATTTTTTTTTTTACATAGGAAAAATTCGAATTCAAAACCCTTAATTAAAGTACAAATAGATGTATTATCCTTTATCACTACACTATTAGCACAAGTACACGAGTTATTAATCGGTTGAAAAACTTTAATTTCAACTTTTCTTTCTTTCTTTGGTATGCATCAAGTTCACGGATCTTAATGAAAAACAACCTTCTCTACTTCCACATAAACAAAACAAACAAGCCCCCATCTCTTATGCTCCCTAAGGTAAATTTAGCACTTTTATTTGGTGGGTCCATGGAGTCTTACTCTCACCCACTCGTCTCATTCATCATTCACTTTAGAAACAGAGACTGAAACAGAGGCAGAAGGAGAGGCGAGAAATCCCAAAAACAGGGGGAAAAGTAAAAAGAAAAAAGGGAAGTTGAACAGAAAAGAAAATAAGGAAGATATAAATCAGTGGATGACAGATACACGCAATGGAAGCCTTTAGTTCTTGTACTCTATGAGTGGCTTGCAAATCACAATCTTGTTTGGCCTTCACTCTCTTGGTGGTAACTGCATACCAATTCTCTCTTTTTCTTTTGTGGGGAGTTTTTGTTTTTAAGTCTTGTGCTTTGCTTTTGATGTAAATGTAACATGTGATGAAAAAAGTTTTTTTTTTAATGGTTTAGGGTTTTTGATCATTTTTGTGATGTGGGTGTGTTGAATTCGGAGTAACAAGTGAAGAATGTCTGGATTGTTTTTGATAATTTTGGTTTATTAATGAAAATTTATGGTAAAAGAAAAAAGTAAATTAGTTTGATTTGTGGCCTACTTTGCCGTGGGGTGTGAATAATTTGAAGAGAAAGTGAAGAATGTGTGTTGCTGTAAGAATGTATGTTTAAGTTTTTAATTTTTAAAATAAAAACTTTTTTCCCTTTATGGTTTTCTAAATTTTTCAGCGTTTTATGGAAATACTAGGGGAGATAAAAATGTTACAATTGGTGATTTAAAATTAAGATTCGAGTTAAAGACCAATGAGGAGTTGATACGAGGTTGAGTACACGTTTGATGTAAGAGAAAATGACAAAAACGAAAAGCTGAAAATAAAAAGAAGAGTGAAAGTACAAGAAGAGGCATTTTCTAGGCCTTGACATCATGACGCCATGTCGAGATCGCACCAACGCCTCAGCGTTGGCCTATGACATCGTGGCACCAACTTTCGAAAAAATTGCATTTTAAGCCATCTTAATTAATTTGAGTCGATTTTGAATTTCTTTTTACATGGACTTTTATTCAAACAAAAAATAAAATTTTTAGGAATGATTTAAAATCTATATAAACCCATTAAACTGTAATGCATCAGTAAGAAAAAGAATAGAGAACTGAGACAGCTCTAAGGTGTTAAGTGTACGGAAGAGTGCTATAAAAATGCTTGAGTGTTAAGTATACAAGATAGCTCTAATAATCCTTTAAAAACTCATCTATTGTTATATTCCTTGATAATCTCTTATGTAAGATCTTTGCGATCTAATAGGTCTTTGTAAAGATCTTTGCGATCTAAAGGTCTTTGTAACCTAATGTTCTTTGTGAATTGAATAATAAAATAAGTTAAGATCATATGATCCATTGTGGATATATGTATTTATTACCTAACCATGTAAATATCGTATATCTTGTATATAATTGTTTATCTATATTATGTGTGTGTGTGTTTTTTTTTTTAATTTTACTTACGGACAAAGTCTTTCAGCATGCGCTTAAGGTTTTAGGGTATTAAATGTAGGAGTGTGCTCCAAAAACATAATTATTTGTATTTAGATACCGTTGAAAATAAATAATAGAGGTTATTCATTCAATTTTTTGTTTGCAAATTTGTTTGTTTTTATTCAAATATCATTAAATTTCTTGATTATTATATGTAACTTTAAATTTAGTATATAATAGTTATATACAAAAGGATTAAATTTAAGCATAATAATCTAAACTAGTCCTTAGTTTGAATGAAGACAGAAATTTCATTTTAATAAACTATAAGTACGGTCCGTTTATATATTGTATACAATGGTTTTTTCGAGATTATTCTATATGATGACATAGACAATAGAGACACTTTATATAATATTGATTATATAGAACTATATCACGATAAATAAATTCTCTATTAGTAAAGAGAATTTATTTTATCACAATATGATCACACATGGATTAATTTTAATACTGAATGATTAATGAACTTTGTTAATTGAGTTATATATATTAATTTACAATGAAAAGACTGTAAAATATTTTTAATAAATTACTAAATATTTTATAAATATAATAAAATAGATAGATAATTTAGATAAGTTTATTCAATATGATCACAAATATAGAATTTACTCTTTCTGAGAAAAAGTTAGATAAGTTGTTCCCTTAATAATTAATTTTGGTATTGAATATAATCTTTAAGAGTTAAAAATAATAATAAATTTGTGAATTTCACGGATTAAATATTCAAAAAAGGATTAATGTGGATAAAAAATAAAGATATAATTAGAGATATTAATGAACATTTGTCCTAACTCTAATTATAAATACTTGTGGAGGATTGATCTATATAAAATAATTATTAAATGAACAGAGATAATTTTTTGTTTTAAATTTATCTACAAATTAAAAATTCAGTTTTATATTTTTAGTAGAGTAATATAAAATTAATAAATAAAATCATATTAATTATAGAGTTTAATTAAATGATTTAATTTATTATGGCTTAATTTTGTAAGTACATCAGATTTTCATGCTAACTCCATAAATATTAAAATAGATTATTAGATTAATTGGCCTAAGTTTAATTTGATTAAACTTATTAGGCCACTTAATTAATTTTATTGCTCCATGTTTAATCTGATTAAACCTGTTAAGCTCAATCATTTGTTGACCAAATCTATAATAATTATGGAATTAAATAAATAATTAAATTATTTATTTAATTTAAATAATTAAATTATTTAATTGAAGATAATATTAGATATTATATTTATCATTTTAATTAAAATAATATAAAAATATTATTTTATCTTAATCCTATCAAAATTAAGAGTTTAGTTAAAATAAAAATTTTTGCAGTATAAAAAATGATTTTAGAATTTTTTTTTTCGTATTCTAAAATGATTTTAGAGTTTAGTTAAAATAACAAAAAGGAATGAAGATTATTTGAGAATGAATTATGTTCAGGCCAGGAAGTTCTTTTCATTTTGTCTCAGGTTTTTCTTCTTTCCGTTTTTCTTTCTTTTCTTTTCTTTTTTATCTGGCTACTGTGTTAGTGCTTTATGAAGATTTTAACTTAAAAAACCTGAGGTTCTTTGTGAATGATCTGTTTAGTTGGTGAGCAAATGTTGGGAAGGAAAAGAAAGTGAAATGTGGAATTCTGGTGCTTTTTTTCCCCCTTAAAAAATGCGAACAGTTTCTGAACTCATTACTACCTTTTATAGGCTTCTCAGTTGCTTGTGTACCCTCTCCTTGTTTTTTCTTTCTTGGGTTATTATTATTATTATTTTCAAGTTCTTCGCCTCTCCAAACTATGGGCTTAAATGTGGTATTTTACATGTTTCATATACTTTTCATGAGATTTTCTTTTGTTGTTGGATCCTCTGGTTGCCTGAAGAGAAAACTAGGGGAGAAAAATATTCAAAGTCTTATGTCGTAAGCAATTCAGCTCCTAAAAACCTGGAGATATTAGTTTTCTAGGCAGAGTTGCCTTGACACTTTTCTTAGTTATAGCTCAATCTTCAGGGGAATGTCTAATCTTTCAGTATGTTTGTACTGATAGATGGGGGCTACAACTTGAGCAAGCTACATACAAGAATCGCCAACGTCTTTACCTTTCTGAATAGACTAGTCTTCCACATTTTTTTCTAAATGCAATTTATTCTCTATTTCTTATTCCCAAAGCGGATTGTTTCTAAGTTGTTTCAAAGGTGAAAACGCATTATATCCATTCTTGTCTGGTAGTAGTATTGTGTTTGTTTTATTGCTTTGGACAGAGCTTTGTATCAATGTTTGATCTTTTTTTTTTTTTTAAATACACAGACATTATTTTAGTAATTAGTCTTCTTATTCTCTTCGTATTTTTTTGTTACTTAGATTAGAGGTGGCAAGTAAACAATGCTGGATCAGCATAGTCCACAAAAAATTACTCCAAACACAATAGGTCACAATTCAATCTAACACGACCCTTAAGCCTGTAATGTTGTGCCAGCACACAAACTCATTAGGTCATGCATATGGGTTAGCACGATTTTTAATTTTTAAATTTATTTTTAATTTTTAACAAAATAATTTTTAAAATATATATATATATATATATAGTATTTGCTAACTGCAACGTAGGCTAAAGGCATCATTTAGAAAATTCTTTTATCATATATATATATATATATATATATATATTATAAAGATTGTTGATCAATGGTCAGAATACTTTGTGCCTATAAAATGCACCTACAGTGTTATTTTTAGGCACGAAACATTCCTCTCCTCTCTAATCTTAACTCACATTTCTCTCAACTCATTGAAATCTCTCTCGAATTATTTAAATTCTCTTTAAAATCTCTTAAATTACTTTTTTATTTTTTTATTTTTTCAATTAAAAATTCTCAACACAATTATTTATTATCCATATAATGACAAATTCAAATATTCCTAATGAATTTGAAGAAAATATTTCAATGCCATCACAAATTTTTAGTAGTAAATCTACTTCACAATTGAAAATTTTAAATGTATTAAAAAATTTTAAAAAAAATAGAACATCAGATGTTTGAAATTATTTCATACTAAATACTTGCACAATTTTTTAAAAATTTGAAGAAAACCTATTTATAAATTTTTGCTAATGCTTTAGATGTTAAAACGACCACGACATCGGGCATTTGAATTGACATGCTAAGATATATTTGCAAAATATGGTCTAAAAGAGTCAACTCAAATTAAAATTATCCAAGTGCCCCTAGAGAAAATCTTTTTGTATTTAAATATAATTAGCAACACATGCGCATTAAATTGGCTAAATAGGTTACAATTGGTGATCAACCTCTCATATTCGCCGAAGATGAAAGATATGAAAATTTTATAAAATGGTATATTCAATGCAACTTCTCTTGTTTTCCTAAAAATACAATTAAAAATAATATTTTTATCATATATCAATAAATTAAACAAATTTAATCAATGAAATCTAATAATTTAAATGAATATTTGTTGTTACTTTTGACTATTGGATGTGAGTTAATGAATTGAGGTATATTTATGTTACATTGCATTATATTAGTGATGATCAATTTTTGTCAAAAAAACATCATTACTTTTTTTGAATTAGAACATTCACACATAGTGAATATTACTTTTAATTCTGTAATTAATACTTTTAAAGAATTTCAAATTGTTAAAAAATTTATTAGTATCACTTTTGATAATGCAAGTGTAAATAGTATTATTATAGATTTGTTTTCTGGTTGGTTAACACCTGCGCGTGGTTTTTTTTTTAATAAAGTGTTTTTTGTCATATTTTTAATTTAACTGTTCAAGATGGTTTGCATATAATTAATTCTCATAAAAAAAATTATAAAAGCAATAAAATTTTTTGTTTCATAATCTTTTAATTGGCAATAATTTAAAATTGTGTTGAATAATTATAAAATAAACAATAGAAAGTTCAAACGTAACGTAAAATCTTGTTGGAATATCACATATATGATGATGAAAACTTGTGTATGTTTTAATAATTATATTACATAATATTATAATAAAAAATAAAAAAATATTATACTAATTAATGATGATTAAAAATTATATTTTATTATATGCATTTTTTAAAGTATTTAATAATATCACATTAGCATGTTCATATATGTACTAGTGATATTTTGTATTGTTTTTACTCATATATAATACTAGTGATATTATATAATGTTTTTACTCATATATATATATATATAATATTAGTGATATTTTGTTAAATAGAGATAATCTAATGTTTTCTGATATATGTACCATTATGGAGATTAAATTTAAAAAATATTGGCAAAAAATTTTTATATTATTATTTGTGCAACAATAATGAATACTAGAATAAACTGGTTTAGTATGAAAATTTTAATTTTAAGAATTTTAGGTTTTTAAAATTTAGACTTTCTTAGAATTTTGATTAAATTTACGAATTTATTATACAATTATTCATTTTTTTATAAATGAATGAAATAAATAAAAAGCCTGATTATGATCGGGCTGCTTTGAATATTTTGTTAAAAGATAAAAGAAAAGTTATATCTACTTTTATTGGTTTTGAATTGAAAAAATTTATGGATATTGATTACTTTTTATGTTAAGTACACAATAGGATAAAATTTTTTATATTTTATTATGGTAAATATCAAATGAAAGAGTTTACCTTATTATTCATCATGACTTGAGATTTACTAACTCTTCTGGTATCCATTGTGGCATCGAAATTTGCTTTTAATGTATGAGACAAGATATTAGACAAAAAGTAATTTGATTGACATCAAATACTTTAGGAGCCTTAGTATGTATCAAAGATTGAGAAGATGTCATAAATCAAAATCAAATTTAACAAGAAAACATGGTCAAATATTTTTAGAACTTTGATATTTGATTATTTAAATTAAAATTTTGTATTTTTTAAAAAATGAATGAATTGTAAATAATAAATGATTCACTAAGTACCAACTTATTTGAAATGTATTATAATTATAATATTATAAATTTGACTTTTTATTTTTAGATTTGTATCCAACAATTTCAGATTTAAAATAATATTAATAAATTTTTATCAACAAATTTTAATTTTAATTTTAATTATAACTATAAGACAATTCCAATTTAGTGTAGTTAGTTTATAATTAGTAATTTAATTATTATTATAATATTTATAATTATAATTAAAATATTATAAAAAAATAATTAAAATATCTCAAAAAATTTATAATTTATTTATTTATTAATTAATACAATTTTTTCATATCAAACTCGCGATGGCCGTGCCAAACACAGTTCATCTTAAACTCATGTTGACACGTATCCCTTGTCGGCACAGTATACTGTGCCGCATGGTGCAACACAGCATAATTACTTCGGTCATTCCTCCCAAAGCACGATATTGTAGCTTGACAATCAAGCTACATCACGCTAGAGAGTATACTAGGTCGAGACGCCCACAACGCCCAGCCCATTGCCACCTCTAACTCAAACCGATGGCAGTATTCCAAATTCACCTGCAAAAGCCGGTCACAGAGAGGTACGGCCAAACTAAATACTTCTATTGCGTCTGCGTTTATTTATCATCCACTATCTGGCCATCCCTTTGCCTCCCTCCTTCATTTACCTTATTTTCTATTTTAATTAACAAGATGATAGAAGTAATAAATGAACAAAACTGGATCTTTTCATGAGTTTTCTATTGACTTATATCTAAGCTTTTTCATATAATCATATGAATAATTGCAGGTTGAGAGTACCCATTTAGACCCAACTCAAAACAAAGGCTTTGCACAACTTTAAAAAAAAATCAGCATTAATAATAATAATAATCATAATCATAATGATGATGATGATGATAAGTATGATGATAAAAAAATAAGCACTTTGGTTCAAAATAAGTTTTAGGAATGCTGAAGGAAGATATTTGGTAATTTATCAGCTTCACGATCAAACCATCAAACATATTATAATAAAGGAGGAAAAAGGAAGAGAAGATAAGAATTCCCCAATTCTGCAGACAATATTGAATTTGAGCATCATAATTTTACTTGGCAGCTGCTCAATAGCTGCCTCACTTTATGTGCTTTGCAAGCAATCTCAATGTCAAAGATGGAAGGATACATGCTATACAATTCATGTTTAAATATTTCCTGAAGAACAATGAAAATATTATGAACAATTTCATTCTTCACTAATGCGTGAGAGCAGAACTAATCAATCACCATGAGCATGCAAGAAAGGCATACGGCAATCACAAATTTAAATTAAACTCTTCAACAAGCAACAAATTACATTACCAAGAAACTGTTCTTGCATCCACACTCGTATTAATGTATTCGAGATAGAGGAGTAAAAACATCACGCAAGGAAAATTTTGTTACTGTCGCAGATCCTTATCGCCTTTGGTCTGCTGCCTTCAAAGAGCTACTTTGCGCTAAGAGCGGGATTCCCTCACCTCCATTTGAAAGACGAAAGCGGGTTAACAGCAGGGGATATTTGAACAAGAGCTTCACCGCATATAGAATGAAAAATTAGTCTTCTCCCCTCCACTATAAGAAATCCGAAAGGAATTGATAATTCTGTGTGATCAAGCATGGGACAAGTCACATGCCCCCACTAAAAGTCACGTGGAGTTTTCTAACTGGTCAACTGAAATAGAGTACAAAGATATTAGAATTACGAGAATAATGTAAAGCTGAACGTTTTACCTGATTCTTGCTCAAGTTTACAGCTGCTTGAAGAACTTTGGATTAGAACTGCTATAGATCTTGGTTGCACGGAGTCTTTCAAAGTATGACTTACTTAATCCATTCCTTGTAGCAATATCAGAGCGGACCCAACCTGGACGGTTATTGGGAGTACCAGTGACTATCACAGTTGTGTTCTCATTAGCTAAATTACTGAGAGCTATCATTGTCTCTGGCTCAGTAGCGGATGAAGCATCTAGAAGAAAAATATGACTAAAATGCCCAGAAGATATGCCTTCATTATGAAGGCGAAAGCTACTTGCAAAGGTTGAAAATATCACCCTGAATTGCCTCAATTCCTGAAGTGAAGGACAAGAAAAACACTTCCCTTCATAAAGACATAAAGGGAGGATGTCATTTGGCACCCCATCCACTTCTCTAAACGCAGCATTGGCACGAAATATATCCGACTCTGGAATCACCTTCTTCAAACTTCCTAGTAGTACATCACATGTTTTATTTATGGGTGCACATATAAGAACTTGAGACTTAGATGCTTTTTTGTAAATTTTGAGCACTAGTTCTTGAATAACCAATCCAGTTTTTGATAGTTTATCACCAATTACACAGAGTGGACCCTCTATAAGATAAGGGAGCTGGCCTTGACAATTTGCAGAATCGCTATAAAGATGAGGTGCTGAGGAAGGTATGTTCTTTCCAGAGGCACAATCAGGGAAAAGGTAGTTCTGGAATAAAGGATCTGAGGCAGCTGCAATTGCCTGGTGAGCCCGTTTCAAACATACTCTATTGAATGAGAAGCTAATATCATATTTGCAGTCTGCGTGATGCTGAGAGTAAAATTCTTTTCCAAATTCAACTAACACAGTAGTGCTCTTCTCCACTCGATAAACTATACCCTGGTCAAGATTGGAGAACATAAATATTTCAGAAAATATGGAGATATACAACCAGAAAACAAAATGACTGGATGCCCAAGAAACAAGGAGACACATAATGTTTTACTACTTTACACCAATTCTTTCAAGCAGCTAATTGGAAAATTTTGTGTCTATATCACATGACTAGCAAAAGATCAATTAAGTTCCAACTCGGAAATAGCATTTTGGGCTGAGTTTGGCCTGTGTTACTATACTGATTGGATGTCTTACTACAAAAACTATCATCTATTGTCAAACAAGTGACTCATTCCTCTTCTAAAATTCAACCGAACAATGGTGAGACCAGTAATAATTCATAATGCATAATCCTAATTGACTATGGATATGCCTCATTGTGCTCTATGAGCAAATTATTCTCTTTTGTCAACCTCATAAATAGTTATTATCACGTGCTGATTATCATATCAAGTCATTGATGTTAAGCTTTTCAAAGCCTCATTTGATGATCGGCTTGGTCACAGTACCAGCTGATTATTGAAGGTCCATCTTTTCAACCCTAATTCATTTTCCATATTTGAATTGATTTAGTTATTCAATACCTATTAGGAGTATTATTTTTTTTCCTTACTACTAGTTCATTTCTAGTCTCCCTTTTTCAATAATATGTTAGGCCCCTTGTCTCCCTCTTTTCTTTGTCCTTGTTTCTATTTCTTATCTTCATACTATCCTACATCTCTTACAAGAAGAAAGCATTGAAAGGTTTTTAAGAAATTCAAATGAGAGGACTAAGAAACTGCTCTGAGACAAGCAATTAGAATTATGTTCCAAAAATTTCAAAAAGATATGGAAAAAAAAAGCATAAATAAAATTTTGAATTTGGCAAATGCGCAAGTTTATCAATAACACACAGCAAGAGACCCCAGAAGTCATGTGTTTGAAATTTCAGGAGACTTACTTGAAACTCCTTGGCTATGAAACCTGCACGTCGCACATAGACAAAATCCCTCGATAAAAGAAATGGTTGTTTCTCCAGAACAGAATCAATTTCAAAAGCTACAAAAATCTTATCATCCTTCTTGCCCTCCGGACTCTTGTTCTTGAGTGACTTATCATATATTGCAGCTTCATGCAACACTAATGTCACATTATATAATTGAAAATCACTCCACTTCTAATTAAATCAAAGGGATAAATTTATCAAAACATTATTGAAAGCACGGAAAAATTTAGAAGAAAGGCCAGTGTTTTTGGTCTATAGTAGCATCTTATATTCAGTTATCAACAACATGTAAGACTACTATAAAGAAGCATGCAAGAATTCCTATAAGTATAATTATGAAGATGTAGCAGAATACATGAATATGAATACAATTCCATATTCAATAAACCAAGCATCCCTCCCACTTTTCTTTTTATATCAAGTATATAAACTTTAGATATACTCCAACAATTTGTTTCTTCATATAATCATCTAAGCATTATATAAGGACAAATACGAGACTTAACATTCATAGTATCTCGAAGCTCCCTGATTATTATCTAGCTTATACAAATTCACTTTGCTCCAATTGTTGCTACCTTCCGTGAAAAGCCCTCACTTATTTTGCAACAAGCAACTGTATGTACTGTGTAAGTTTCAGCTAAAGCTGCAAATGGTGTGCCGATCTCCCTTCTAAATCATCTACCAAACCAAAACTTACCAACATTATCAATACAAACAGAGAGAGACAAATATAAAATTTTACCAACAAAGAGCATGTTTGATGGTTTCTTGAAACAAATTGGCTGCAAAATGTTTCATAGGATAAAGGACCATCAAACATATAGCTCTCTTTGTCTGCTGATATCCCTTCGCTCAGAAGAGATCTAGCAACTAGGCTATCCCCTCGGAGATAACTGCAGCTCTTTGCTTATTAACCGTAAAATTCCATCAAATTAAGCATAATGACCCTCAACAATTAAGGTTCATTAATGTAGCAGAATTTCTTCTAGACAGCAAATAAGATTGTCAAGTAAATTGAGTACAACCTATATCAACCCATTTTTCAAGCTGTCATGGCATAAGAAGTTAAACCCAATCGAATGACTGCAAGGTATTACTCTGCCTATTTTTTCAGTTTAGAATACCAACTAAAAGAAACAGCTTCGCCAAATATTTTCAACCATTTGAGTTTGGAAGTAAAATTTACATCACCAGTGCTCACAAAGCACTACTCTGAATGTAATCTTATGCACTCAAATAATTTTGTATTGGTTTTATGAGGTTTTGAGGAAATTACGGGTCAAGATAGACCTCTTGGTAGTAAAATATCATGCACTCTAATTATTTCTGCGATTTTGTTCTAAATTCTGATGCGAAAAGTTAGATTTTTCATGGGTTACAAAATAGCATAATTTGTCTTCAACAAACTATTTATCTACTCAATCCATATCCCTTTTGGTGAAATTCCTTAAAATTCTTAAAGTGTAGTATAAATCATGCATCAAAGAAAATTGTATTAATCAAAGCAAAAGGAGATAGATACAGAATTGTATTATTGTATTTGTATTAGGTTATTCCGAAAATAGTTTTCATTGCCAAGAGTACCTGGATTGCTTTCATCAGAGACCTTCCTTATTACAATATAACCATGAATCAGTAGTAACGCACCAATCACAACAAATACATCTTCAATGAACAGCATGTATACACAATATATGATGGCAGAAATGAAGTTATATCTAATAAAATTATAAAATAAAGAAAAACTGGAAGAAAGAGCATTGTTAATTAATCACCTCAGCATAGAAATCCTCAGCATATAACAGAGCAGCAAAGTAGTCCTTGTATGTAGATGGAGACAACGGCTTCATCAAAACATCAGGCACAATATCTTTCTTGATCATATTTTCAATATCTTTTGGAATCATGTAAATAGGTGATGTGCCATTTTGAACCCGAATGTAGTTAGCTTTCCTCTGCTGATTTGTTGAATTAGAGTGGAGTTGAGACAGAGTAGGTTTAGAGGTTGGAAGGGCATTTGGGGATGATGAAGTTGGCACACAGGGAGATGAGTTAGAGGAAGACGGAGACTCGGCACCAGGAATTTTAGTACTTCCTAAATTTGGGTAAGATTCATAGTAACAGATTGTGATCCTATCACATTGGCTTATTGAATCTGAAGAGTTAGTGGAAGGCGGAGACACAGCACCAGGAATTTTAGTAGTTCCTAAATTTGGGTAAGATTCATAGTAACAGATTGTGGTCCTATCAGATTGGCTTATTGAATCTGATGAGTTAGAGGAAGATGGAGACACATCACCAGGAATTTCAGTATTTCCTAAATTTGGGTAAGATTCATAGTAACAGATTGTGGTCCTATCAGATTGACTTATTGAATCTGGTGAGTTAGATGAGGACGGAGACACAGCACCAGGAATTTCAGTAGTTCCTAAATTTGGGTAAGATTCATAGTAAGAAATTGTGGTCCTATCACATTGGCTTATTGAATCTGATACAGGTTTAGAGAATGATGGCTTAGATTGAAGTAACTTAGGTGAAGATGGAGATGAATTATTGGAAAATGAAATCGGTGATGTTCTTGAGTTCTCAAATCTTGCAAACGATTCATTAATCCCCTCAGTAGACTTGTTACAACATTCTGATTGAGGAGACACATCACCAGGAATTTCAGTAGTTCCTAAATTTGGGTAAGATTCATAGTAATTGATTGTGGTCCTATCAGATTGGCTTATTGAATCCTTATTGTTACTGCTAGAATTCAAACCAGAAGCAGTGCTGCCAGAAGGCCGTGATTGTGATTCACATAAAGGGCGTTTCTCCAAAGTCTTGTTGTCTTCAGTTTCATGATCTTGATCATGGTTTGAATTTGAATTGTATCGCCAAAGTTCATGTAACGCACACATCTTTCCTCTATGTGGTTGCTTAATCAAGAAAACAAAGAAATTAGTAGGACTCGTTCATACTCCAGAAGTATTTGCTCTCTAGTTTTTTTTTTTTTAAAAAAAAAAGCATCTCTACTCAACTGATGATGAATCATACGTTTACCTAAGGCTAAAATCAGACGCTTGATGTGTAAACTTGTCTTATTTTCCCTACTTAGAGTGTAAAATCAAAGAGTAATTAGAGGATCAAACATATTAAATAAGAGAGATTCCAAAAGTGCATGATAACACAAACACATAAAATTATTGTTGATGATCAGCAATCAGAGATCTCTAGCTATCACTTGATAAAATTTAACCGAAAGTAATTATATTCATAACTGAACTGAACCCTATTTGCATGAGAACATATTTTTCTTGTTTCTTTCTTAAACAACAAAAAATTTATAAAAGAAAAACTCAGTGCATGTTGATTAAATGTTAAAAAGTATATGATATCAGTACAATACAGAAAATTGAACTTCATCAAACAATGTAGAACTAGAAAGTAAAGCATGCATGAGCGTAACTGATGCCTATATAATCATCATAAATGAAGATCATAGGCAATATGAACTACCTCCTGCTTCAGATGGGATGAAAGGGATCCGCTTTTTTTAATATATTTTTTTCTCCTCTTCAAAGAAAAGATCAAAGCAGCGCTGAAAGAGCCAGAAAAAAAAAAAAAAAAGCACTTCGGGAATCAAGAGTGAAGGAAAGCCGGTGGAATAAATGAAGACCAAATGAGAGTGAAGGGCAGAAATATCAGTTGGTTGTAACTTGCACGTACGAGGTTCCACTTGCATGCTGCCACATGCCTTACTTGGATAGTTAATTGGATGCCACACTTTTCAGTCAACGTCATATCTTTTTCAGTCACAATACGAGTGCTATTTGTCCTTTAAAATCAATCAAGTCTTTTTCTTTATTTATTTATTTATATTGTGTTAATAAAATAATAATAAATATAAAATACCAAAATAGAAAAAATGTGATTGATTTAAAAGAGATAACCGGTGCAAATGTGATTAAACTAATAACAAATATTAAAGTTCTTTCAAAAAAATAATAATAATAAATATTAAAGTTTTGTGGTTGGGTCAATTATTTTATTACTTTTATCTTTTATTTTTTTGCAAAAAAACTATTAACAATATTAGATTATAATAATTAAAGTTTTTCGGTTTCAAATCTCTATTATCAATTATTTTTTTACTTTTATCTTTCCCCTTCGTATAAAAAAGATATTCTAATAATCAAGTTAGTATTTATAAATATAAAAAAAAGATACTCAATTGTGAAAAAGTGTATATATAAATATTATAGCCTTTTTTTAGATGTTAATTTAACTCTTTTTGAGTATATATATATATATGAATTCAATTTAAACTTTAATTGAAAAAAGCGTAAATTTATTTTAAATTTTTTATATTATTTTTATTAGCAAAGGGATTTTGAAAAAATTAACTAACTTTTTTTCAAAATCTTCATATTCTTTGGATTTATCTTACAGTTTAAGATTTATTTAATTTTTAATATATGTTATTATTTATTTATTATTATCCATTTGGATGCTTTTGAATAGATAACATATTGTAATTTGATAGTATAAATTATGTTTAATTTTGTACCTGCAATAATAAATGAAGTCAGCTAATTTATAATAATACTATAATATAATAATTTTTTAATATAAATTTATTTGATAATTTTAAAAATAAATATATATTGACCAAATTTTAATGAATTGTATTCAAATTTCAACGCATTTTATACTTTTTTCATAAAACTTTAAATAATACCTCTTATCTCAAAAGTTATATCAAAATTTTTATTTATTATATAAATAACAAAATAATATAATAAATTAACCTAAAAATTACTAAAATTATTTATTCAATAAAAAGTGAGTATTTTATCACATTGCTAAGATTCTTTTTTTCTTTTTAAAAAGTACAAGACAATTTTATTACTTCAATGGAAGGGAAAAGTTTTCTTACCAAAAGGCAATACAGTGATTGTGAATAGTAAATATTTGCTACAATGTGAGCATATGCATTACAGTTTCTCAGAATGTAACACACTAAAGCCTGGATATGCTCTCTCAATAACTTTCGGATATAATTTGCAATCCATTTAATTATATTTGATTAGTATAGGATTGGCAATGTTAAGGTTATTATCTTTAGCCATCTACAACCTAAAAAGAATTGTCTTAGCTTCTGCCTCTTCCACATTTCTCTGAAAGCTCTCTCAGTGATTATCATTAGATTCAATAATTAGCTTCTCATTTTCAGCTTTTAAGAGAAGGGATGAGATGACCTCAGTGCATAAGATAAAGAGATAAGATGAACGGAGGCATCGTTGCTTGAGTCCTCTTTCATCCTTGAAACAACCAATCCATTCTCTATTTACCAAAATCGAGAATGTGGTAGTAGTAATACACCTCATCACAATATTAATCCAATCTTCATTGAACCCTATGGCTTTCATAGCTTCCTCTAAAAAACTCTACTCCACTTCGTCAAAAGTTTTAGTAATATTAAGTTTGAGGGCTGCATAGCCTATTTTCCCTCTTCTTGTGATTTTTATTTTGTGAAAGTATTCATATCCAGTTATAATGTTGTTATTGATCAAACAGTTAAGAATGAATGGGCTTTGATTAGGAGCTATAATGCTGTCTAGAATTTTCTTAAGTCTGTTAGCTATTGTTTTAACAATGTATCTATAAATTACACTGCACAAGTTAATAGGCCTAAAGTCTGATGGCTTTTTAGGATTCTGAGTTTTAGGAATCAAAGTAATTAAAGTATGATTAAGCTATCCAAGGTACCTTTATTGTTTAGGACATAGAAACACACCTCAATTACATTAGCTCTCACCTGGTCCTAGTAGCTTTGATAAAATTTTACAAATAACCCATCAAGACTTAAGGCTTTTGCTAGGTTGACTTTCCACATAGCCATGTTGACTTCTTCTTTAGTGAAGGGTTTGGAAAGCTCTTCATCATTTTCACTGTCATCTTAGGCTTGATCTCAATTATCTCCCTGCATTTTGAACTTAGACTAAAAGTTGCAAATAAGCTTTTAAAGTAAGAACATATTGTTGGGATTTGTGTTTACGTGCTATCCCTTTATGTATGAATATTTGTTTAATATTTATACTAGTATTATTATTTTATTAAATCGCTAATTATATTTTATATATGATAAGATGCTTGTAACGTTTCGGTTATTGTATGATTTGAAAGAGTTCAGATCTAGTCTAAATAATTTTAGATTAGTGCTAAGAATTAGCAACGCTGAGAGTTATAAATGCTAAAAGTTGACACTATTAAGAGTTATTAGGTCATAAAAGTCAGCGATATCTAAAAAGTTAGAGCCTTATCTGAAATGGGACAAACACCTGAGAATATATTAGTAATAACGTAGTTGCAAAGAGTTATAAATAGTGTTATAAAATGTCATTATACAAATATGTTCTCAAATATTATGTTCCTGATCTATCTTTATTGATGCTAGTCTGTCAATGAATACTTTAATAAATATATAGATCATTGTATGTCTATATTTAAATGGTTCAGATGGTTAGTCTTAGCAAATCATAAGTTTAATGGAAGCTCATATAGAGATAAAGGTATTCAGTAAGGATTGAATACTGAACAAACTTACAAAGATCTCCAATAGATATCCCATAAAACCGTCAATTGAGGGTCTTTCAAATTGAGTAGTATTTATGGTCCTTTGACCTGAGTGCCATGATGGACTTGTGAGTGATCCACCATACTTTGGTTCCACATATGTTAGAAACCTTTCATAATCTAACTATTGGGTATCGCTGGGTATGGTCCAATGCGCATGGAGTCAAATATGCATAGATATGGGATCCATAAGCTCATTTAGGTTATTATTATATTCTAATGCTTTAAGATTATATTTCAGAAAGTCTTATGGTCATAAGCAGTAATTCCTGGGAAAAGTGTTTAACCCTAGGGATAAATAATATTACAAAAGCGTTTGGGAATATTATTTATTGAAATACAATTCTAGAGATAAGCTTTCGGTCGAGCATATGGAGATTTGACAGATGATCTATATCTCCGCTCTACCTGGATATAAATGATAGAGAGATTATATGAATATGTTATAACCTCAACTTGTATGGTCTAACGCGCCACTTTGTAATATCCGTAATGTATATGCAGGGCATCGTTCACAGACGTATGGAGAAGTTGCATACTACAATTCGGGCATAGACTTAGAGAGTCTCACAATATGAAGTATACTCGTTGTGCATTGGGGCAACATAATGGACAATTCCATCCTAGAAATTCCAGCAAATCGAAAATATATTTCAGGGTTCCTCGGGTTGTGCACTTGTCTAGACTTAAATATTAAGTATATCATTTAATTAGTTGACAAGAGTTATTAACTAATTAGATGTTAACAAGTGGCACAATTTGGTTCTATGAATTATTTTACCATAAATTTACTAATTAACCATGTTAGTAAAATCAAATAAGGTAAATATTAATTATTCAAATAGTTTTTGAATAATTAAATAAATATTATTTAAATAAATAAAATATAATTTTCTTTATTTGTTATTTTATTCTTAAATGGAAGACATACCTAATTTGAGAAATATAAATTAAATTAAGTGGAGTACTATTTTATATAATTAATGGTTAATTTTATTAGACCATTAAAATGGCCACCGAAAATTATTTTTGGTAGTTAGCCACTTAATCTATTTTTGGTGTAGCACTTGTGAAGTGTTGTGAGCACTAAATGGTTGGATTTCATTTTGATGTAGGAGAGTGAATCAAAATTTGTGCAAGTGTTGAGAGGAAAAAGAAGAGTTTGATTTTTGAGAGTTTTTCATTGAACAAAGAGTTGTGAGAAAAACTAGAGAGAAAGAAAAATAAATTCCTTTTAATTTTCTTTTAAGTAACATAAACTTTGTTGCTGGAGATTAAATTGCTGCTATTCTAGCTTCACAATTCCACAGGATTATTGTGAACTAGAATTGAACAAAAGTACACTTTAAGGTGAGCTTAAAGTTGGAGCTAAGAAATTTGAATTTAAAATCTTCACTGAAGGTCTTCAAAGATATATTTTCCATAATCTTTAAGTTCTTAAGAATTTAAGTTAATATGTATATGTTGACTACATGCTTAATTCTACTGTGAAATTCGTGTATATAATACATGTGTTTAGTTTTTTTTCAACATATACACGATCATATGCATACACCCTTAAACACATTAACAGAATATAGCTTATTTTCTTTTTTTCCTCAACCTAACTCCCAAAGTCATCCATGATACCCATAATTTTGTTTCTGATTCTTCTTTGGCTTGCCTTAGCATAGAAGAATTTGGTATTTTTGTAATCTTCCCTGAGCGATGAGATATTAAACGTCTAACTCCAATAGATTTCTTTTTCTTGAAGCAACTTGTCCATTTATAGTTTCAAGACTTGAATTTTGTTGCCTGGTTCATATTATTGATGATTGACCCTGAATTGTCTCAGCTTCTCAGTAATTTTATCTAATTTTTCTTTTCATCCTCCAAATTCTTTGGTGCTCTACTCTCTTAAGGCTTTCTTTATTCTCCAAAAACCTCTTCATAATTTCACTTTCTTGAGCCACTACCATGTCCTAACTCTCTTTAATTGTCTCTACAGAACCCTTATAAGGTATCCCATAAGTCATCGTAGTGAAATCTTCCTCTCTTTTTCTTTCTTCTAGTATACCACTAAATTGTTTCCCAATCTTCCACCATAATTGGAGAGTAGTTAAAGACTTGATATCTTTCAAAGAGAGTTTTCCACCCCTCGTGATATAGAATTCTATCAAGCCTCCCCTCAATTAGATATAGACCAAATCTTCTATTTAACCATGTAAATTGAAAAGCCTATCCATCATAAATCAACTAGATTGCTTTGCTCTGTAGCACCTGTAAAATATTTTATTGAACTTATATTTATCAGCCTTTCTCTACTTTTCTTATCTAACTCCATAATCTCATTAAAATCCTCGTAGCATATCCACAGCAAGTTGTTCATTTTTGCAATCTTTGCAAAAGCTTTCGTGTGTGCTTTTTTTGTGCCATCTCAGACATGTCATAAACTCTTATTAGTCTCAATGTTCTATTCTAGTGTTCCTTAATTCTCGCTTCATTGTAGATCATGCTATATGAAGAGATACGAAGGTTTAAGTTATTGTTCCATGATATTGTTTTTCCCTAGCAAGTTCTTCCTTGTTAACTAAAAAGTAATTTTCAAAGTTCAGATTTTTAGTTGTCTATCTCATCCTATCCTCATAAAGCTTCGTCTCATACAAAACAAAATGTTTAGTTTATATACATGTAGAATTCAACTTAAAGGTTAGAATGTCCAGGGATTCCCCAGCCTTCGAACATTTCAGCTGATAATCCTTATTACTCTCGATAGAGCTGAAAGTCAATGTCGCCGATTATGATTGTTCTGCCCTATCTCTCTGCTAACACTCTAAGATTTCAAGTTCTACCTATTAGTTATTGAGCTTCAAGTTTAAATTTTTTTCTTCCTGGGCCCACATCTTCTAACTCAAGGCCCATTCCTTTCCTCTTTCTAATTTCAGCCTTTTATTATTGATCAACTAGGCTTATCCCTCTAGCCATCATTTTCTAACTTTTCCTCCCTTTCTTTTTATGGGTTTGGGTGGCATCCATCAAAGGGCTATTTTGGGCTTCTTTTTGTTTCTTGGCTCTTGGCCCACTTTTACTACGGTTCCCATTTGAATAATTTTGACGCCTTTCAACGTAGACTCAAAAACTTTGACGCCTTTTGATTCTATCTTGAGAAGCGCACTTCTTGATAAACATTTAAAATTATACATCTAATAAGGATTTTATCATTATTTTACATTACTAGTATTATTAATCTCCCTAACTTGAGCATGTTTTAATATTGTA
This sequence comes from Ailanthus altissimus, assembly GCA_946807835.1. NCBI lineage: Eukaryota > Viridiplantae > Streptophyta > Magnoliopsida > Sapindales > Simaroubaceae > Ailanthus > Ailanthus altissimus. Next base: position 31,824,604 of record OX327687.1, read on the forward strand.
CCTAATGAAGATCTTAACTGTTTAGTGTAGGTTTGATAAATTGAGTATAACATTTTATAAAAGAATCTAATTGAAGTAATTCTTGAATCTAAGAAGAGATAATTTCATATACAACAATATTGAATTTCATACATATTTTGTAGTTCAAACATTTGGAGGATGAAAAATGGCTTAGAAGATAACCCATCTGCAGTACAGGCTCAGTCCAAGCAGATTTCAATATTTGGCCCATAATTTGATAAATACGTATGTTCTTGCATATTCTAGAAAGCTAAAACAAATATCTAAAATTTTATTATTGGCATGTGAATCACATTTGGCTGCTTTCGGTAATAAGTTCACAGGTCAAGTTTAGCACATGAAATAAGTCTTAAATTGTCAACAATCCATTAAAGTATTTGCCTCCTTTTTTTACTTGTACCCTTCAAGTTTTTATATAAATAGGTGGTTTCTCTATACTCAAAAGAGCTAGTTTAGTTCTAATACTTTTATTTTGTATTTTCTCTTTTGTAGTATTAATTTCTTTCTTCTGCTAGTTTAAAGTTTGCATTTTGTTTTTTCCTTTAATTTTATCATGATTGTTCAATTTTCATTTTGTTAAGGTGAAATAGTAAAACTATTGGTAAGGTAATAAGATATACTTAAACTTTTAATTTAGATTTTAATATTACATTCTTAAGATAATTAAATTTATATATGATGTGTTTATTTATTTATTTATTTTGTAATATTGATACTTTTTCTTATAAAGTGATGTAACTTGATTTATTATAGACAATCTTTATAGTTGGTATAATAAATCATTGAAATCATTTAAAAGATTTTGTTAGATACTTTTTCTTGTAAAGTTAGGGTCTTGATTTGTTATAAACAAGTATAATGATCGGCATAATAAAATTTGAACTCATTTACAAGATTTGGCATATAATAATTTAAAAAAGAATGAGTATAAATTAATATATAAATTGAAATGAACTTGAATCTCCTTTATGTGGGAATTCTAATTAAATTATATAAAAAATTTGAATGTATCTTATTTCATATACTAAGAGTACATCCCTTAATCTTAACATCTATTTTAATTTATTCTTTATATTATTATTCATATTTTTATTGCTTTATTTTTTTTTTATTATTTATATTTGTATAACTTTAATTCTATTTCTCTGATAATTAATCCGTTCTCACTGAATTTTTTTATTATTTTAACAATTCTACACCTAAGAATAAACTCAAAAATATGACTTTCCACCAATTCTTTTCCTTTCCCTCTTTCATTTCAAGCTCCTCCCCACATTTCCTTTTCTGTGACAATCATGCTTTCAAGGTCAATCTCCATCAGCAATTTATCCATCTTCACATTAATAAGCTCTAAGGATTTCCTCGTGATTATTGTCTCCCCCTAGTTGTTTGTCTCACTTCTTGTACTAAATTGTAATGCAAATCTTAGGTCGGGTTTTCATATCTTTCTTGCCCCCATCGATTGACTTCGACTTGATTCATCTTCATCTCTGCAATTTTACATAGTTCCCTCTTGGGCCTTCTGACGTTTGTCTAAATCTAGTTTCTACTCGTGAACTTAGATGTTGTTCTTTCGCTTGTCATTGGTTTCTCTCCTTTTCTTTTGTTACATTTCTCCTGAAGTAGTCACCTAAACTCCCAGCTCTTATCTATGCTTCACAAGCAAATAAGCTATTTTCTGTTTCAGTATCCCTCATGGTGTCAATATCCCATTGATGCTTCTTCATTTTGGCTATGTAATCTTTACAGTCCCTGTGGCTATGGCCACACTGATAACAAAAGTGTAGTAATCTCTTGTTGAAGTGGAAGCACACAAACAAGCTAAACAATTCACCCAAATAATATAATAATGCAGAACAAGTTATTAAGAAATAAAAGAGAGAAAAGGTAGAAGAAGAATACACAAAGAATTACGTGGTTCGGCAACTTGCCTACGTCCACGACGGATCAAGATCACACTCTTCTCTTATTATGAATCACAAGGCAACCACAAAGTATGCCTATTACAAGAAAGATCACAAAGAAAACTCTCTCTTTCTCTCTAGGGATTTTCTCTCACAAAGAACCACTAAGAATAATCACTAAGATTATTGTTGATCACCAAGATCTCTCTAAGATCACAAAGATCTCACTAACTTGATCACAAAGATTGTCAAGATCACAAAGTTCTATTTATAAGCCAATTGATAGCCTTTATATAGGCCTTGAGACGTCCTAGGTATTCCCTATACACGTGGGAGTTGTATTAGGGAGTCCTAAAGTAAGTGGGAGACGAAATTAGGAAGTTTCTTAATTTTTGGGATACTGTTCCCGCGTCCAGCGCTGCAGCGCTGGGATCTCGTCGTTCCAGCGCTGGCGCACTTTTGCTGAGCGCTGCGGCGCTAAGTGTTCTGTTCTGGCGCCGCGGCGCCCACTCCTGGTTGCCGCAACACTGGTCGCATGGTGCGCCTTCTCGTTTTTTGCCTCTTTTCGCGTCCGTCTTCGATCCGTGTGCACCCTACACACTTGGCTTGATCCCCAAATCATATTCCAATGATTTTTAATTAATATTCTCACAAATCCCCTCCTTGATTCAAAATCATTCACAAAGTAAACCGATCTCTCATTTTTGCATCTTCGGTCACCCTCACAAAGTAGTGACTCCGGTTAAGTCCTTGCATAGGACAAACTTAACCAATGGCAGTGGCTTAGTCAACATATCAGCAGGGTTATTAGATGACGCTATCTTTGTCAAACTAACTTCATCACTTTGGACAATCTCACGAATGTAATGGAGCCTCACATCAATGTGTTTTGACCTCTCGTGGAACACTTGATACACGCTTAGGTGTATAGTACTCTGGCTGTCACAGTATACACCGGTGCTTACATCTTTACGAGCCAATATCTCCGTGCATATGCCTTTTAACCACACGACCTCCTTTATAGCTTCACCAACAGCTATGTACTCTGCCTCTGTGGTAGAAAGTGCAACCACATGTTGTAGAACTGATCTCCAACACACACTACACCCAAACACTGTGAATACGTAGCCTGTCAATGATCTTCTCTTGTCAAGATCACCTGCATAATCTGAGTCTATGTACCCTCTTACCATTTCATTGCTGTCCTCGTCCCTCTTATACACCAACCCGTGATTCAACGTTCCCTTGAGATATCTCAGAATCCACTTTACTACAAGCTAGTGATCTTTACCCGAATTCGCCATGTATCTACTCACCACACTCACAGCCTGTGCTATGTCTGGTCTTGTGCAAACCATTGCATACATGATGCTCCCCACAGCGCTTTCATACGGTACTTTGCTCATCTGCAGTTTCTCATCCTTGGATGTCGGCGACTGTGCTGCTGACAGTCTGAAATGCATGGCCAAAGGAGTAGAGACAGCCTTCGCGTTTGACATACCGAACTTCTCCAGAATTTTGACTATATATCGCTGTTGGGACAAGAAGATAACATCTCTTCTTTCCCTCACAATGTCCATACCCAAAATTCTCTTCGCTGCTCCTAAATCCTTCATTTCAAACTCGCCACTTAACTACTTCTTAAGCTTTTGTATTTCTTCCATATTCTTACATGCGATCAACATATCATCGACGTATAGAAGCAAATACATCATCCCACAACTCATGTTCTTGAAGTACACGCATCCATCATACTTGCTCCTACTAAAGCCACAAGCCATCATAAACTCATCAAATCTCCTATACCACTGTCTAGGTGATTGCTTTAACCCGTATAATGACTTCTTTAGCAAACAAGCATGATCTTCTTTACCAGGCCCCTCGAACCCTTGCAGCTATGCCATATATATTGTTTCTTCAAGCTCTCCATGTAGAAAAGATATCTTTACATCCATCTGCTCTAGATGTAAATCAAGGTTTGCACACATAGCTAACAAAATCCTAATAGATGTGTGCTTGACAACTGGAGAGAATATCTCATAAAAATCGACTCTCTCTCTCTGAGTAAAACCTTGTGCTACTAACCTAGCCTTAAATCTCGTAGGCTCAATCCCCGGTATCCCCTCCTTCACCTTATACACCCACTTGTACCCGACTAGCTTCTTTTAAGGTCTCTCCACCAACTTCCAGGTATTGTTCTTCCTAAGAGAACAAATTTCTTCTTTCATGGTCTGCTGCCATTCTTTCTTATTTTCACTCTTCATAGCCTCACCATATGTCCTAGGCTCATCATACTCAAGAGTGTAAGCAGAATTAAAAGCATGAGCAACTAAGTCTGCTTGTGCATACCTGACTGGTGGGTTAATTGTTCTCCTTAGCCTGTCTCTAGCAAGCTGGTACTCTTCAAGTTCCAACTCAGGAGTTCTAGTCTTCTTTTGGGTGGACTTGGAGGAACCCGCCGGTGTTCTTGGTTCATCTTCAAGGATTTCCTTGTTGAAGTGTTGATCTGGGGGCATATCAGATCCGTTTTCAGGCGCTACTTCAACTTTTATTGACTCGGGTGCTGAGTTTTCCTTGGTCACAAGTTCTTCTTTCTCATCTACTTAGGAGGTTTTCAGCATCGTCATCTTATCGAACGTCACATCATGACTTATGATACTCATTGGTGGTGTTAAGTCTTTACACCACACCTTGTATCCTTTTACTCCTTCGGGATATCCTATGAATACCCCTTTGATAGCTCTAGGTTCCAACTTCCCCTCCTTAACATGTGCAAAGGCAAGGCAACCAAATATTCTAAGATGGTCATACTTTGAAGGATTGCCAGACCATTTCTCTTTTGGCGTCTTGAAGTCAATTGCTGAGGAGGGACTTCTATTTATCAAGTAAGCAGCAGTCACTACAGTTTCTTCCCAAAATGTCTTGGACATCTTCGCATTGGTAAGCATGCATCTAACCCTTTCAAGTAGGGTCATGTTCATCCTCTCAGCTACCCCATTCTGCTGCGGTGTTGATCTTACTGTTCTATGCCTTGCAATTCCATGCTTGGCACAAAACTTATCAAACTCTCTGTTGTAAAACTCGAGGCCGTTGTCAGTCCTAAGCCTCTTTTCCCTTTTGCCAGTCTGATTTTCAACAAGAACCTTCCAAGTCTTGAATATTTCAAAGGATTGATCCTTGCTCTTCAACACATAGACCCACAGCTTCCTCGAATAGTCATCAATCAAGTTGAGAAAATATCTAGCACCACCACGAGTAGCTGTCTGAGCTGGTCCCCAAAGATCCGAGTGTATGTAGTCAAGAGTCCCCTTAGTCTTATGCTCGCCGGTACTGAACCTCACTCTATGTGCTTTCCCTAGCACACAATGCTCACAAAACTCCAAGGGCTGGAACTTATCCTCACCAAACGCCTTTTGACTATATAACTCCTTTAGGTTTCTCTCGCCTAAGTGTGCCAGTCTAAGATGCCATAACTTGGTTTGCATACTTTCATCATCTACAGAGAATAGTGCAGAACCACTCATGACTTCACCCTTAAGCACATAAACACCTTTGTGCTTCTCTCCTCTCATCACCACCATGGAACCTCTCAAAACTCTTAAAATCCCTCCGTCGATCCTGATGGAACACCCATTCTGGTCTAAAGTCCCTAGTGAGATCAAGTTTCTCTTTAAGTCAGAAACATACCTAACATCTGTCAACTTTCTCACTAGCCCATCATGCAGCCTAAGCTTAACACTACCAATTCTCATCATCTGACATGCAACGTCATTACCCATTAAGACCTTACCACCACTAATAGGCTGGAAATTTATAAATCAAGACTTGTGCGGGCACATGTGAAAAGTACAACCAGAATCTAAAACCCATTGTTTAGAGTTTATACCATCTGTAGCGACGAGTGTCTCTGCGCTGTCATAGCTATCATCATAGGCAAGCACATCATCCGCTTTCTTCTTATCCTGTGCTTTCTTCTCAGGACAGTCCTTTATGAAGTGCCCCTCTTTCTTGCAGCAATAGTACTTCCTAGGCGTCCTAGACTTCGACCTTGAGCCTTTTTTCTTTTCATCTCTATATAAGGGCCTTCTTCTTACAGATAAACTTTCTGCATTGCCCTCAGCCTACTTTCCTAATAACTTTGAGTTTAATGATGATTTCACATCACTCATCGTTAAACTATCTCTATCGTAGAGTAGCGTATCAACAAAACTCTCATAGCTCTTGGGGAGTGAACTCAGCAGGATAATTGCTCTATCTTCATCTTCTATCTGATGTTGATAAACTCAAGATCAAGGATGATCTTATTGAAGGCGTCTATATGATCTTTCATCGGCATCCCCTCTGACATGGACAGCTGATACAGCTTCTTCTTTATATGTAGTCTGTTGGCCAACGATTTCCTCATATAAAGAGAGTCAAGCTTCTTTCAAAGATCTATTGTCGTCGTCTCACCTGCTACTTCCTTTAGTACTTCATCGCTCAATGACAAAACGATTGTGCTATGAGCTCTTTCTTGAATGTCCCTTCTTTCTGCTTCTGCTCTAGATGACTCTGGCGTCTTCTCTTCATCACTAGATGGAGCTGCAGTCTCTTCTAATGCCGAACCAAGTCTTTGGCTCACCAACAACGCCTTAACCTTCATCTTCCACAGATTGAAGTCATTCGTACAGTTGAATTTCTCTACCTCATAATTGGGTGTGGCCATGTTTGCTTAGAACCAAAGTTCTTATACCAGTTTGTTGAAGCGGAAGCACACAAACAAGCTAAACAATTCACCCAAGTAATATAATAATGCAGAACAAGTTATTAAGAAATAAAAGAGAGAAAGGGTAGAAGAAGAATACACAAAGAATTATGTGGTTCGGCAACTTGCCTACGTCCACGGCAGATCAAGATCACACTCTTCTCTTATTATGAAGTACAAGGCAACCACAAAGTATGCCTATTACAAGAAAGATCACAAAGAAAACTCTCTCTTTCTCTTTAGGGATTTTCTCTCACAAAGAACTATTAAGAATAATCACTAAGATTATTGTTGATCACCAAGATCTCTCTAAGATCACAAAGATCTCACTAACTTGATCACAAAGATTGTCAAGATCACAAAGTTCTGTTTACAAGCCAATTGATAGCCTTTATATAGGCCTTGGGACGTTCTAGGTATTCCCTATATGTGTGAGAGTCGTATTAGGGAGTCCTAAAGCAAGTGAAAGACAAAATTAGGAAGTTTCCTAATTTTCGGGATATTGTTCCCGCGTCCAGCGCTGCAGCGCTGGGATCTCGTCGCTCTAGCGCTGGTGCGCTTCTGCTGAGCACTGCAGCGCTGGCTTCCTGGCGCTGCAGCGCTGAGTGTTTTGTTCTGGCACCGCGGTACCCACTCCTGGTCGCTGCGGCACTGGTCGTATGGTACGCCTTCTCATTTTTCACCTCCTTTCACGTCCGTCTTCGATCCGTGTACACCCTACACACTTAACTTGATCCTCAAATCATATTTCAATAATTTTTAATTAATATTCTCACATCTCTCATATAAAATTAATAACGTAACTTCTTTATCATCTCCTGCTACTCTCACTTTGACAAATATGTGAAGGGGTTTAATGATATCTATTTTTACTTGGGCTCTTAAGTATTTGCCCAGGCATCCCCCTAGCTTCTCTAGTTCAATTTCCTCCACTTGGCATATCTTACTTCTCATAAGTTTCACCATTGTTCTGTAATACACATTATGGGAACATTGTGCATTTGGACCCAGAATGGCATGTATTTGAAAGGAATGCTTACAATAGTCACAATTTCGATCACTTTTGAAATCACGATTAGGGCTTTATCAAAGTGCCACAGCTCTCCTGTTAAAATATTTCTTCTATCTTTCTTATCATCAAAATGGCAAGAGGAACTTGTTATTGCCCAAGCTCTCAATTTTTAATTTCCCCAATGGTCCCCATATTGATAGCATGGTGGATTTGAATGATTCTATGTTGACTGCTCGCTTTGAGAGCACCCTGGTTCCAAACATTCTACCCTCATCTTTTCTCTTTCGTTCTTACACTCTCCAAAGATCTCCACTTTTTCATTTTTGCTTTTGAAAGTGATAAAGAGCTACATTTCTTCATTAATGCTTTAGTGTCCATAATGGTTGTTGGTGTTTTGAAGAAGGAATGATTGTTACGCACTCACTAGTAATTAATGCTAATAATGATAATAAACTTGATGCTAACATTCTTAAACAACAATGCTAGTTATAAACACATAATGCAATTATAATAAGCACAAAATTAAAAAATAGTATACGTGTTTTAATAGACAAGGAGTGTGTCAATCGCGACTAACACTAACACTGCTCTTGTAATTAAGATTAAAAGCAAGACGAATTAATTATAAAATTTTATTTATTATATTAATTTTTTTATTATTACTCATCTAATAATAATGTGTTAAGTCAGCTCATATAAATAAATGTATATGTCTAAGGTTTTTCTAAAATTAAACACTACAAATTAAAAGTGCATGAAAATAGAATGCCCTCACATTAAAATAGTACTTTATAGGTACAATCGTACGTAGGAATTAGTAATAATTTTAAAATTCACACTTCAAATTTTCAACTATTCATTCAATCCAATTTAATGGCGTGAGAAAATATTGAATTGATAAAATTAAATGTTATTTCTTGGCATAAGTCTTGGATTAGAGGAAATAAATAGTTAAGAAATTGTATTTTAAATTAAAAGCTAGATGTCAATTTTGTATTCCAAACCATCCATATTGATATATGTATAGGACATAATTGATGATACTCTCTCTCTCTATATATATATATATAACATTGATTAAGTGAGTGAAATCACTTATCATTTAATCCGTTATTTTATAAAAAGTTGATGTTTGATTTTAGTATTTATTATTATTATTATATTTTTGTAAAAAAAAATCTTATTAATCTTTTTGAATCAAAATATTCATGATAATTCATAATAATTTCAAAGTGTTCCAAATATTTATTATTTATTACTATTATGCTTTGGTTTTAAAAAATTATTATTTCTTTTTCCATATTTAAATAATTAAAAAAATTTAATTTATATCAAAATTTACCCCAAAATATCTATCAAAATAATGGTTAAAGATACAGTATTAATTATCAAATTACATGATACCATATTCATTTATGTAAATGAGTTTGTAAACTTTTTTTTTGGTTGGGTCTTTACTTTCGATTCCAACCAAAAAATCTATTTGTGCTATTCCATTCTATTCTAAAGCAATGATATTCCACTCTTAACCTTTTTGTGGTTCTCAATCCTTGACATAAGATTCTTTTTGTTGTATCAAAAAAAAAAAGAATCTAAGTCTTTATATATCAATTTAAAAACAATTAAGTTAAAAATTCATTATAAATCAAGTCCTGCTATGAACTTATTTTGAATTGTAACAAAAAATAAAGTATTATTACTTAGAGAAATACTATATTTTTTAAATTATATCTTAAAGTTTGTATTTTAAATTAAAATGTCAAAAAATTATTAAGTGATAAAATTGTGTTAATTTTATAATTATTTATTATACTATTTCACTATCCAATAATTATTTAACATGTTAAGATTAAAAAAATTAAATATTATTTAAAATATTTAGCATTATTTAAAAAAAAAATAGAGCAAATAGAAACAGAGACTTTATTATTCATATGAATTCATCATTTCTTACAAACTCAAGCTATATTTATAGTAAATTGGGTCACATGCATCTTGCCATTTGGCAAGTAAATAGGTTATTTATATTTTAGGGGATTTTTCTTAGAGAGGGATTAAATTCCATTTTCTTACATTTTAGATAATTTTCTCACAATTTTACACAAAAATTCACTCTTAGTTTTCTTTAGTTCATTTTTGAAATCTTGTACTTATATCTCCGGCAATTATCTTTTATGATATTTTTGTAAATATCTTTGTGAAGTTAATTTTAACAACTTTGTTACTGTCATTTGTTGGAAGCTTACTTCCACAAAGATATTCGAGAATTCATCTAAATGCCAAAAGATGACAAGATTGTTAAGAAACTAACTTAATACTATAAAGCACATTAGAGCATGACGTGGTTAGAGAAGTGTTAGAAATTAGTAATTCAAAATTATGTTTGAATATAATTTTCAGTTGGAGACTAATGAGAAAATGACATGATATTGAAAATGCGATGGACAGATGAGATTTAGAACTGGAAGCAAGGAGGGGCATAGGATGAGTAAATGGAGCACTTGCAAGCCTTGGGGCCGCACATCACATTTCCATTTTAAGCTCTTTTTCGATGTTTTTAAGTTTTATTTGGGATCCTTCAAGCATGGACTCCTATCCAACTAAAATAGAAATCTTAAGAATGTTTTAAAACCTCTATCAACCATTGTTAAGCTATTAGGGTGACTAGTATCAAAAGAGCAAAAATAAGAGAGAACAAAGAGTTTAAAGAGCACTTAAGTGCTGAGTGTGTAAGAAAGTACTTGAATAAACCCTTGAAGAGTTCATTTTATTGGGTATTTCTTATAATCTCTTGTGTGATCTTTATGAATATTGGGTACTTTATAGTAATCACTGAGTAATAAAAGAAGTTAAAATTTTTTTATCTACTATGGATGTAGTCAATTTGCTGAATCGCGTAATTCTTATGTGCCTTATATATGTTTGGTTATTATCTCTATATTGGTTGTGTGATCTTTTACAATTCTTTAACAATTGTAGGTAAAGAATTTTGGGCAAAAAATTCCCATAAAAAGTTTCATCTTCAATCATGCAGGTCTTAACAAAAAATCTTGAAACAACTCAAAGAAACACAAAAAGAGAACTATGAACTAATTAAGGATTAATAACTATAAAGAAGCACGAATAACTTCATGAACAACAAGTGAGGGAAAAACAAACATAGAGAATTCATGGAGATTTAAACGAGAAAGAGGAAATATTCTAGCAAATAAACAAGGCTATGAGTTAACATATAGGCATAAAAGAATCTGTTTTGCAAAAGATGGACAAATTGTACAGAGTTTGTATGAAAAATGAATGAAGCATTGGAACAATGGGAAGATGCAATATCTCTTGCTCAAAAGATCAACCATAATTCATTCACATCATAGAATCATAGTGCTCTAAAGCCGCACAAGTTTCTTATGCCTACTTGTCAAATATATTGTTGGAGATATAAGATATCCTTGACTTTAATGCTAATATTCTTGACAGCTAATATTTGCTATCATTTCTTTCAATTAGTCATCTAATTTAATGTAGTTTCTTTTTTTTAGTTAATTTGTATCATTTCTATTGTGAAAGATATGAATTTTAATAGTCATTTTTATTTTTCAAATTTTTCATGGTATCATAGCACATGTAGTGTTCCTGAGATTTACCCTTTTTATTTTTTATTTTTTGCTCAAGTTATTCAATCTAACATCTTAACAAATTAAGGATAAATCAACTGAGAATAAAATGAGTGCCAATAATGTATATTCATTTCATCCCTCAGATAATCCATGTTTTATTATAATGTCTTTTTTGTTGAGTGGAGACAACTACACCATGTAGAGCAAGGCTATGTTAAAGGCTCTTAGTGCTAAGAATAAATCAGGATTTGTTAATGGAAAGATTACCAAACCCCAAACAACAAATCCAATTTTTAAAGAATGAAAGCAATGTGATGAGGGTGGCCTCTTAGATTGTGAACACCATCATTCCCAAACTTATAGGGCATTCTATATATACAGAAACAGCTAGAGACCTTTAGGTGGACCTCAAAGAAAGATTTTCTTAAGTCAATAAACCACTCATCTTTGAAATTCAACAAAATATTAGCTTTATATCACAAGGTCATGATTTTATCACAGTTTATTATTCCAAGTTAAATGGGTTATAGGATGAAATAAATGTGTATACTCTAATTCTTCTTTGCACTTGTAATTCTAATAAGACTTTAGAAGAATATAGAGATAGAGATCGCACTATAAAATTCTTGATGGGTTTGAATAAGAGCTATACAATTGTTCATGGTTATATATTACTAATGAACCCTATTCTGACAGTGAGCAACATTTTCTCTTTACTTCTTCAAAAAGAATTATAACGTGACATTATTAATTCATGACCTATTAAACCCAGTTATGATTATTGTAAGAAAATAGGATACATCAAAGAAAAATACTACAAGCTACATGGTTCTACTCTTAGCCACAAATTATATAAAGGACCAAATCTGTAGTAACCAGTATCCACGACTGGTAAGAATAAGTATTTATATATGTATAAATATACGTATTTTATTTCTATGTTGGTGATACTTGATTTATATATTGTTATTAGTAGTGTTTGTATAGGTTAAGGTCATACTATTAGCATTGGGTTTAATTGCAAGACTTTAGATTTATTTTAGGGACCAAATTGTAATACTTTGAAAGTTTTGGGGGTAAATTCGTAAATACCAAAAATTAGCCACTTAGTATAAAAATACACTTTTAAAACCCTAATTCTTAGTATAAAAATACACTTTTAAAACCCTAATTCTCTCATTTTGGTCAAGCTACCTCTTTTAGAGAGAGAGAAGAGAGAAAAAGAGGGGAGAGAAAGAGAAGAATGAGAAGAAAAAGAAGAAGAAATTGGAATTTTAGATTTTAAGAGGTATATCACAACTATTTCTCAATTTATTGGTGTTAATTATGTTAATTTATTTCAGTTTTGATTTTTGGAAATATGTATAATTGAGGATTTAATGTGTATTTCGTATGATATTTTGAGAATTGATGATGATCTATAAGATAGTTTGATAAATTACGATGGATTGTAGAATTTCTGCTTGATAGTCTTTTGATCCAAGAATTTTATAAATTGTTGTGATTCGATTCTGGTTTTTAATTTTGAATATATGAAATTAGACATGTTTAGAATCATCTGAGACTTTGAATCGATTCAAAATTCTAGAAATTGAATTTTTTGTGAATTTACCAAAATGACCCTGAAATTCTAGAAATTTCCTATGTAAACAGTATGATACAGTGAAAAACAATTTTTGTCCTACTGAATGATCTTCGAAAATTATGAATTTGTGGAATATGATAAGTTTATATGTCTAATATGATATACTCAGAATTAAGAATTTAGATCAATTTGGTTGAAGTGTTATGATTTTCTAAAGTGTATCAGCTCATTGCAGTATTTGATTAACATATTTTTAAAGCTATGGAATAAAATAGTTTTAAAATACTTTTGGCAGTGATTTGGAAGTGAAATATTTATCATGGACCGCGATATGTGTTAAGAGTAATTATGTGATATTTTTATAATTTTTGAGTTAGTATATGATTTTATAAAATTAGAAGATTGAATACTGTTCAGTAAGTATCTTGATCCTGTCAGGTTAGTAGTTTGAATTCGATGGTGTGTATGGAATAGATTGTGTAGGAATTTTGATATAATATTCATATATAAGAAGGATATATGAGTCAAGAATGGTATATTATGATTTTGGAGTAATTGGACATCATTTGATGTATTAGAAAATTTTGTTAAGTGTAAGTGGTCAGAATGACAGGTTTTGAGAAACTAAGTATTTAGACCAATTTGATGTGATAAATGAATTGTGTATAACTTTGTAAGCTATTTAAAGTATTTTTTGTGAATTGTGAGGCTTATGAAAGGATTAATCTCCATTGATAGGTTAAGGAGATTTAAGCCTTGTAGTGAAAGTGTTAAGAGATAAGTATACTAGACTTTTTACTGAAATCACAATAAACATAGTAATTGTTTTGTATGATTTTGCAAATGGGGTTAAGAATATGTTTATGTTATGTCAAAGTATATTTTGATATGAAATGTGAATATATGTTTATGAATATGAGCATTGACATTGAGCATGGACATACATGTATTTTTGAAAGTGAGCTTTAAAAATAAGATGTGTTTAATAAAGAAAGCTTTTGAAGTGTAATATGTCCATGAGAAATATTTTGTGTTTTGAGGGTACTTGAACTCACTGTTAACTTAGTAGGCATTTTATGTGATTTGTGGAGCCTTTATGTGTGGCTATTCCTTCGGGATTGATATATGTTATGTGTTCTGTATGTAGGGAGGATCCTATTGGTACCTAAAGGAAGAGTGAGTCATCACATTCGTGTGGTGGCGTATTGGTGCATGTGAGAGGACTCACCGATGATCAGGGTGAAGGTTTGGCTTTTACCTTTGAGCATGAGCATTATAAATGTGTAATATAAATGCCTCACTTGTACTATTCCTCTCATACGGTATGTCACCTACGAGTGACATTTAGCTCATTATGTGATATGTGATATGTAAGTCCTACTAAGTAGTAGTTGAGTGATGGTATTCCTATTATGTGTTTTAAAAGAATGTATAAGCACTTACATGATATGTGATTTGATAAGATTATGATTTTGATTGATCACAACATATCATGCATATGCATTGTGTACATATATGTATTTGTATTTTATATATGAAAAACTAGTATGCTTACTGAGTTTTATACTCATTATAGTTTATGGTGATTTCAGGTAAATAAGGTACATGTGTGCTTAGCGGATTTGGCAAGGCTTCTGCTGTTCCTTGGGTTCCCTAAGTTGTTAGGTTGCTAAGTGTTTCATTTGGGGACACGTGGGATAAGATATTTGATTTGTCCCTATTGAATAAATACTTATGTATTATTTTATTGTGTGTGGTTGGATTTAGTTTAAGTTTCACCAAATGTAGTAATAGATTGATTTTAAATAAGAATTTGCAATGAATATATTCTGGGCTTCCGGTAATAAAGTTGCTACTGGTGACGTAGAAGAGTGTTAATCTCTAAGAAAACTCTGCGTATCTCCGGTTTACTAATTGTCTCAGTCATAATTTAATTGCTATAATTCTGAAAGAAATTAAAATAAATGTTTAAGTATTATTGAATGAATGTAAGTGATGTCGTGTGTCAGATCTTTTAGGTCTGGGGCGTGACAAAATCAATTCACACCAAGCTAAGCATCAATGAACCAAATTTCTGTTACTTCTACAATGACTCAAAATTTTTTCTTTACTTCAGAACAATAATAACAGATTTTGGCCTTGATCAATACACAACCTCCATCTGCCCTTATAGGTAATAATGTCATACAAGGCAACTTGATAGGTATTACTCTTAATACTATTCATTCCTAACACTAAACTTCTTTGATAATAGAATCGGGGGCTACTAATTATATGGTTAGCTCTCTCTTATTCCTTTCTCATATCACATCTATTTGTTCAAGAAATGTCTAATTCCCAAATGGTCAAAATATCCTAATTACATATATCAGTGATGTTTGGTTAACACCAAATATTGTCTTAAAGAATGTTCTTTGTCCTTTCAGCTTCCATTTTAATTTGATCTCTGTTGTAAAATTGATTCATGATACAAACTATCTTGTGACTATCTTTATAATTCTTGTCATATACAGGACCCATCCTTGAAAAGGACGATTGGAGCAGTTAGATTACATGATGGTATTTACCTTTTTCAAATGCCAAAAGTCCTCCTTAGATGCTCACAAGTCATATCCCTCCTCAACATATATTTTGTGGCACTAATGCTCTAAACACCCTGACTATGGTAGTTTCAAGCTTTCACATTATATTTCAAATTTAGATATATCTGTTGAACATGAGACCTATGAAATTTGTCCTCTTACTAAACAGACTCAAGTTCCTTTTCTTCTAAATAATAATAATTATATTGTATCTTTTGATTTAATTGATTGTGATATTTGGAAAATATTTCATACAACCTCTTTAATAGGTGCTCATTATTTTCTCATAATTTTTTATGATTTTTCCAAATGCATTTAGGTTTTTCTTATACAATGTAAAAGTGAGACTCGTTTACTTTTGTGGTCCTTTTATTCTCTTATTGAAAACCAATTTAATAGAAAATTTAAGGTCTTACATTCAGATAATGGGATGGAATTTGATATGAAAGAATTCTATGATGCAAAAGGAATTATACATAAGATAAGTTGCGTTAACACCCAACAAAAAAATGTTATTATAGAAAATAAACACTGCCATTTATTTAACGTGGCCTGAGCCTTATGTTTACAAGATGGTCTTCCTATAAAATTCTAGAGATAATGTGTGTTAATTACAGCTTATCTAATAAACAGAATTCCAACCCCTCGACTTTTTGGTAAGACACCTTATAAATTATTGTTTGGGTCTCCACACCCTTTTTCTCATTTAAAAGTCTTTGGATGCTTGTGTTATACCCCAAATACAAATAATTCAAAGACCAAGTTTAACACTAAATCCTATCATTACATTTTTATTGGATATCCGTATGGTCAAAAGGGTTACAAATTATATAATCTCATTCATAATCTTGTTTTTGTCTCTCGAGATGTCCAATTCCACAAAATATTTTTCCTTTCATTCAAGAAACAAATTTAACCTCTCACAAGTTTATTTTTTTCATGTTTAACTACTAAACAAGACAATAGTCTTGAGCCAACTTCACAAGCCCAAGAAAACCATGCAACACATCATAACTACAGTGTTAATGTTCCTCCATCAAACCTATCTTCACCTTCTCCACCAATATAGCGATCCATTCGTGAATCTCATCCACCACCTTATCTCAAAAATTACCATTGTGAGGTTGCCACATGTGATCAATCAGCATCAAAGTCTTCTTCAATCACTGTAAGTACATCTTACCCTATACAAAAAAATTTGTCGTATAATAAATTCTCTCCTTCATATCGCTCTTTCTTAGCATCCATCTCTTCTAATCAGGAACCAAGAACCTTTAAATAGGCCATACTTGATATGAACTAGAGGAAGGCCATGGCAGAGGAAATTAAAGCTTTGAAAACTAATCAAACTTAACAGGTTAAAAATTACCTCCTAGAAAGAAAACTATTAGTTGCAAGTGGGTTACAAGATTAAGTACCAACCTGATGACACTATAGAATGTTACAAGGCTTGTATTTTAGCAAAAGGATATAATCAATAAAAAGGACTCGATTATCAAGAAACATTCACACTAGTGGCTAAACTAACTATAATGATTACTTATTGAGTATTTTCACAGTTAAGAATTAGCATCTCCATCAACTTGATATTAGTAATGCTTTCGTTTGTGGTGAATTTAGATGAAGAAGTCTACATGTAGCTCCCATAGGGTTTTTAGTAGTCAGGAATAAATAATGTTGTCTATAAACTTTAAAAATTCATATATGGCCTTAAATAAGCCTATTGTCAGTGGTTCATAAAGCTTTTTAGCAAGTGTTTTGTTGTTGATTATCAACAATCAAAGGTTAATTACTCTTTGTTCACCAAGATTGCAAGTTAGTTCATTATTATCATCCCTATATATGTTGATGATATTATTATTATAGGAGATAATCTTGAGGAGATTTAAAGTTTAAAGACCATTCTTCAGAGCAGCTTCAAACTATGAGATCTTAGTGTTCTAAAGTTTTTTCTTGGCATAGAAATTACCCATTAGAAGTATGAGATATACCTCAGCCAACGAAAATATATTCTTGAATTACTTGAAGAATTTGGTATTCTCAGAACATGCTCCTTTAAGACTTTTATGGAACAAAATCACAAGTTAAACAAGAGTGACAGAGAACTTCTTTTTTATGCTACCCCTTATAGGTAGTTAGTGTTGGTGTGTTATGCATCGGGTGATTTTTAGTATTTTTTTAATTTTTATTATATGTCTCATATGCAATAGTGCATAACAAAATTAATTCACATAATACTATCTTATAACACTTATGAGATTAAGAAACTCACCCTCAAAGCGTACTTTAACAAATCTAGTTGAGGACGTAATGAACTTCCTCAAGCTAAATTGGTAGTCTTCTTATCAAAATAGGAAATGAAGCAACATTTGCTTCAAAGACTCTCTCTTAAACAATGTGACTTTTGCTTTTATTTTGTTAACACTTTAATAAAACAATTCAATTCATGATTGAACTAAAAAAATCACATCACAATTCTCGGCCATCTCTTATTTATAACACAAAATAGCCATTTCTCTAAGCCAATAAAAACAAGCAACTTGCCACTTATCAAATTGTGACTAAGCAAACAATTTGCTTAGTCAATAGCCATAATTCGATTGACAACAGGAAAAGAAAATTAGCGACAAGTTAATTGGCACCTCTTGCTTGTTTTTATTACTTTTAATTTCAATTGTTATTCTCAATAGCCAATTAGATTGAACAAACGGCATATACTTTGTTTTTTATTTGAATTGCCAAATAAATGGCCAATCAAATCTAAACAAATGATAACTATTTATGATTAAATGAATCAAATTCATTTGATATCCTAATAATTTAATTTTAAATAAAATAAAAATTATTTTATTTAAATGATAGTTACATTTATTAATGCCCTATTTAGTGCCCTTATAAAATATTGGCACAATATGAAGTATATACTAGGTAAATTAAAGTATCAAGTCTTATTTGGCATAATTCAAAATTTAACACTTAAACTTTAACTACTCTCCAAGAGACCTTGAAATAAACGAATGATCGAATTCTTATTTCTTAAATGAAACAACTATTGTTTCATTTAAATGGTAGTTATATTTAGCAATGTCACGTGTTGCGCCATTACAAATTAATGGCATAATATGTGGCATACACTTAGTGGATTAATGTATCTAGTCTTATTTGGCACAATTCTGGGTTTAACACTTAAAGCTTAGCTACTTCCCGAAAGACCTTGAAATAAATTCATATTTTTCGAGAACTTTCCAAATCGAACAATTCGATTGGTGCACTACCCTAATGCTCAATAAGTACACTTCATATAGTAAACTCCTTAGGTTTACATATATTATGTCTCACAGAACGTTTTTGTAAGTTCATTACCGATGCCCCACATATATACATTATAGATAAATAAAACGGCACATAGAACAATAAAAGTTGAGGTTAATCCATATTTGTATAATCCCTTCGTCATTTATATCTTGAAAGAGAAGAGACATAGATCAATACAGTCAAGTTTTCTATTGCTCAACTATAAAACTTATCTCTTATATTCGTATTCCATAAACAATATTCATAAACACTTTTGCAGTATTGTTTATCACTCAAAAAATAAAACTTCCTGGAATACAATCTTAGAGCATCATATGAGTGATTTTAAACCTAGTGTGCATACATATGGGTATTATATCTATCATTTTAAAACATGCATCACATGAGTATCTCATACATCATAGTGTGCAGCGAAAGAGTGAAAATTTAATTTCTTAATAACAAATACAATTAAGTTTTACATGTATCTCATAAATATAAATTATATAGGGATTGAGAATTTTATTACCTTTGCAAGTCTTTAGTCTTTTGTTGAACTGGAGAACCACGATGAAGCAACTCATTCACAATTTTAATTCTTCAACACGATGAGCTTGGAAAGTCTAGAATGGCAGCCTCTTTTCTAACAAAGTATTTAACTCTTAAACTAATGTGCTTAACTCTTAAGCACTTGGACTAGTTGGAAAGAAGAGAAAAAGAAGTTCAACACTTGAAAAGCTTAAAGTTTCTTTTCTCTCTCTCTATTTTGGTCGTGTCTCGCCCAAGAAAAAATGAGCAACTTTGCTCTTTAATTTTGCTTCATTTATATTTTGCTTTATTTTCCCTCATTGTAGAAAAGCCATAGCCTCTAAGCATGGCAACGCTTGCCATGAATTCACTCCATCTCTTTTGTTTCAATTATTTATTCAAAACAATAATGAAATCAAATAAATGGATGAACTTGGCTAAGAATTGCAACCAAATGGGTGAAACACTTTCATTCTTTTACACAAGTTACAAGGTCCTACCATGCATAGTATCTATATCACTTGTCTTTGAATTATTTATATTAAATAATCAAATAAAAGACATGTATTATAACAATTTATATGTGTGTGGCTATGTGAAGCAAAACCAAATGAAGAAATAATTTGTTCATTTGCTTGCAACACACATCTTGGTCCCACCTTGCTTACAAACCCATACATGCATGTTATATTGTTTTATTTAATCTATATTAAATACTACAAAATATGTGCCATATGCATTATAATGTTATTATTTGACTTAATTATAATATTAAATATTATAATTATTATTTTATTTAATAAATAATTTAACGAATAAAATAATGATCTTGCTTGTCCAACAAGCAACGTCATTTTGGTAATTTTTAAGTCAAATAATAATAGGTCTACAATGTACCACATGTCAACATTCTATTGGTCAACAACTATTGTTAACTAATTGATGTACTTAACTCTTAAGTCTTGACACATGTACGGCCCAAGAAACATTGAAGTAAATGTTCAGTCTGCTGAAATTTATTGGATTAAATTATTCAATCCTGTACACTACCCCCAATGCACAATAAGTACACTTCATATTGAGGGACTCCCTAGGTCCACACCCGATTTGTCAAACGGAACTGTTCCATGAGTCCGAGATCGATGCCCCATGCACACGTCATGAATATTATAAATTAGTATAGTATACCATACAAGTTGAGGTCATCACGCATACGTATAATCCTTCCACCATCCTAGAGGAGCAGGGATATAGATCATCACCGTCAAATCCTTATGCGCTCATCCGTAAACTTATCTCCAGACACATATCTTGACAAATAATATATGAAAATATCTTTGCGATATTGTTTGACCCTGTTGGAAACTCTTTTCCCATGTTTATTGTTTATTGTCATAAGTCTTTCTAAGATACAGTCTCGAAGCATTTGGATATATAACTCATCTATGTGAGCTGGTAGATTTCATATATGCGCACATTGAACTCCATTAGTATCAGACTATACCCAATAACACATAGCGGTCAGACCATGAAATATCTCTGACATATGTAGAACTAAAGTATAGTGGATCACTCATAAGCCTACCGTGGTACTTAAGACAAAATGCCACATACACTACTTAACTCAAGAGGACTAACCATTAACGACTTCATGGGATGTCTATTGGGGTCCTCGTTGAGCCTGTTCAATATTCAGCCCTTACTGAATACTTGTATGCTAATACGAACTTTCGGTAAGCTTATGGTCAACTAAGAATAACCATATGGACCATCTAGGTATAATATATACACTGGTCTATTAAAAAAGATTTCACCGATAAACCTGCATCGGTGAATAAAATGTACTCTCGAGTCTATATTCCGTTACAGATAAGATCCTAACTCTTAGATTTTGCTGACTTTTATAACTTACTAACTCTTAGTAGTGCTAACTGTTAACAATTATAATTCTTGCTAACTCTTAGTGCTGATCTAAACTCTTTTAAGTCAGATCTGAACTCCTTCAGATCATACAATGTCTATAGTGTAACAAGCACTATACTATTTAATTAATAAAATTAGCAGTTTAATAAAAATATATTGTATATATATTATAAAATAAAATATTCATACAACAATGGGATGGCTATAAATACAAATTCCAACACATCAGGATATTCAACTCACCCATATAAGCCAACAGATCTCATATCTACACACATCAGACTCTATGAGCATCGGACCATACCTAGCGACACCTAGTGATCAAACTATGAAAGGTCTCTGACATGTGTGAAACCTAAGTATGGTGGATCACTCACAAGCCCAATATGGTACTCAGATAAAATGACCACAAATATTACTCAACTCGAGAAGACCCTCTATTGACAAAATTTATGGGATATCTATTAGAGGTCTTTATTGAATCAATTCAGTATCCAATCTTAACTGAATACTTATATATCTATCGAACTTCTACTAAACTCATGATCTGCTAAAATTAACCATTTGGATCATCCAGATATAGACATATATTGATCTATATAAAATAAAGTTTCTACCGATAGACCCTGTATTGAGAAAAATAGATCAAAAACATATAGTTTAAGAACATACTCGCACAATAATATTTTCTAACACCATTTGTAACTTCTTGTAACTATATCATTGCTAGTATATTCTCAGGTCTTTGTCGTATTTCAGACAAGACTCTAAATTTTTAAATTTTGTTGACTTTTATAACCTGCTAACTTTTAACATTGCTAACTCTTAACATTTATAACTTTCAGCGTTGTTAATGGTCTAAACTCCTTTGGACCTAATCTGAACTCTTTCAGATCAATACAATGTCTAAAAATATTATAGGCATCTTATCATATATTTAAGATATTAATGATATTATTCAAAAAAATTATTATATTAATATATAAATAATTAATATTTATACAATATTATAATAGAACATAAGCACCATCTTCAACAGTTACTTGGTCGTTTCCTTTATCTCACAGTTACACGACCAGATATTACCTATTGTGTTCAAGTTTTTAGCCAATTCTTGGTTGTCCAAGGAATTGCCCACTGTGGTCAAGTCCTTAGCCAATTCCTTGGACAACCAAGATAACTACATTATCTCATAACAATATGAATGTTAAGGTATTTAAAAGGATATCCTAGTTAAGGTATTCTACTTTCAACATCTAGTTCTCTCTAACTACGTGCATATTATGGCTCAGCTAGGGTAAGTTGTTCTAATACTCGTTGCTCTACCATAAGATATTGTATTCTAGTTGGAAATTCTCTCATTTCTTAAAAATCTAAGAAATAATCAACCATTTTTCTCATTCTTCTATTTAGGCAGAGTATCAAGTCATGGTAACAACTTGTTGGGAGATTAGTTAGTTACTTTACTTGTTAAAAGATCTTGTCGTTGATCACTCATAACCAACTAGTCTTTATTATGACAAAAAGTCGCCTTGTATATAGTTGCCAACCCAATCTTTCATGAATGTACCAAATGCATCAAGATCGATTGTCTTCTAATTCGCAAAAAAAAAATCAAAAGGGAATCGTTCATATTGAATTTGTATATTCAAAGCAATAATTGACTGACATCTTTACAAAACCATTTACTTCAGAACCATTCCATGAATTACTTATTAAGATGGGCGTTCAAAATCTTCACTTGCCATCTTGAAGGGGGAGTGTTAGATATATAAGATACCCTTGACTTTAATGTCAATATTCTTGATAGCTAATATCTATTATCCCTTCCTTCAATTAGTCTTCTAATTTGTAGTTTCCTATTTTTGTTATCAAATATTGCATATAAATTTGTATCATTTTTATTGTGAAAGATGTGAATTTTATATTTCAAAATTTGTCATGTATGGCAGATCCGAAGATTCGAAAGAACACTTCTTTCTTTTTAATCAAAAGTTGATAGATTACTGGTGTCACTGTTACAATGCCCAAATGATGGCCTTAGTTGAAACATATCTTATTGAAGATATTATTATATGGTATAAATGATATTACACATCCCTAGCTTGTATTTCAAGTAATAATGTGTCAAATAATCATTAGGTGTATTGGATAATTTTAGAATTTATATTATTTAATCATTCAATGATTTTTTGACTTATCATTACTTGGGATATAACTTGAAATGTATAGTATTACTTTATACAATATATATTAATAGATAAAGCAACGTATGGGTGAATTGAATTAGTATAATTTAAACATGTTTTATGTTCTTGATTCGGCACTAAGAAGGAAGTTGATGTAGGAGGAGCTCTCTTCAAATTGCATTAAATAAAAATAGTTAGTGAATATATCAAGTGAAATTAAATATTTAGGCATTTAGCTATTAGAACAAGAGGTTTAATATCTTCTTTTCTAGTTTGCATGAAGATATTAGAATTAGTGTTCAAATGTGAAAGCCCGTTACTCTTCTAATTTTTATTTAAAAAGTTAAAAAAAAAATCTTATTAAGCTCTCTAATTAGTTTTTATAAAATTTAAACAATTATATCTATATTAATGATGATAGGTTTTTAACAAATTTTTTAAGAGGTTTTTGTCTAAAATTTTATGGAATATTTATATAAAAGTTCTGTAAATTGTATATGTCAAGGTAAATACTTTTTATCAAAAGTGTTTTCGAATAAAATTATTTTTTAAGCCCTTAAATAAAGCTAATAAAATGGGTTGGCAAGTTAAGTTTATGATAGGTCAATTGCTGACCAACTTAATTTTGACTTGTCTCGAACACAATTTATTTAATAAATTGGTCAAAATCTTACCACCCAAACATGACTCGTTTAATAAATTGGTAGTATAACATAATCTATTTATTAAATGTGTCATATTTACTTGGCAAATCATGACCTACAAACTTATTTTTTAACTTTAAATACTCAATAACTCATTTACAACTAGTCAACCAATTTATTAATTTTTAAACAATTAAAAACAACGTTTGTTTACCATCTTTAATTTTATACAATATTATAATTTTATCTCAATATTAAATAGATTGTCGAGTTATAAGTAGGTTGGTGATTGGTGTGCTATAATAGTTAAGCGTAAGTGCACGCTATTGTATCAAGTAATATAGGATTTAAGTCCAGATATCGATCTCACAGGGACTATACAATCTAATTCTATAAATCAAGTACTAAAATTGTAACTACTTAACTTTTATTCAGAAAACTAAAATCTTGAATTTATTTATAATTTAACTCTATCAATTAAACTAAACAAAAATAAAGAGTAGAATTCACAAATAAAGATAATTTAGGATTTTGACTTGTCCCCTAGTATTTCATTAGATTCATTAATCACTTTGTTAATCCCTTAATATCAATTGATTGGCTTAGACACTAATCTCATCACAAGCCTCTGTCGATAGTCAAGTGACTATATTACATATTCTAACAATCACCTATATATCTATGGTAATCAAATCAGAATGTAATTCATTAAGATCAAGTCGAAATTATATCATACATGCCACCTAGGTATATGTCTATCCTAGATGAAACTCATAGTTGTTACCCTATGATCATGCATCAAACTACCCTAGGCTAAACACATAAATCCCTCCGTCGAGTTCATCATGGTTCCTCAATCATTCAAAATATTGATCAAGTATAATGAAAGCATTAAACACAAAATAGAATGAATCAATTATAATAATTAAGTTCATAAACTAAAAATTAACACAATCCAAATCCATACTAGGTTCATATAGTCAAACCCTAGATAAACAATTTAACCCATCACAAAAATAAAAGTATCAAATCAATTCATAAAAATTAACAAGAACAAGAACATAATGATAAAGAAAGAGAAGAAAAACTAATCAAAGTGACTCCTTGATGTACTTCTCCCTCAATCTTGACTTGAAGTTTGAATCTTGATCTTGGTTCTTCAATCTTTGGCTTTGATCTTTGATCTTGTGTTGTGAATTCTCTCTCTAAGTTTTTGCCTTTTTTTCTCTCTTTTTCTCTCCTCTTTCCTCTTAGGGTTTTTGCCTTTCTATTTATAGGTTTTTGTCTTCAAAATACTGTTCACGAGTACTGTAGTAAAAATACTGTTCACATGTACTATAGCAAAATATTATTCCTATGCTACTGTTCACCCCCCACGAGAGCTGCGGTGCTGGGTTGTGGGTGCCGCGGCGCTCAGCTACTGACCTGGGCATTGCGATGCTCAGTCGTAGTGCCCAGCCCTGATGCCCTTTTTATATTTTGAGTGTAACTTTTTCGTTTTACGTCCGATTCGCCTCCCATTTATTTTTATGCATCACATTTTCTATCGTGCATCTATTTATGATCAAAAACCATAATTAAATAGATAATTATTTATAATTTGGAGCAAAATACAAAAGTTGGGTACAAATCATACTAGTACTTTTATGCCCCCTATCAATTGGCCAATTATATTGACCTACTAATTTGAATATAACTCTATTTAATAAATGAGCGGTTAAACAAATTAATGGATCAAAACCTCCAATAAAAAAAAGACTCAATTATTAATTGGTTGTAGATCTTTAATTCTAACTTTTTCTTTAAAAAAAAGATATCTAAACTCTTAAAATTTTCAAAAGGAATATGTAAACTCTAATATTTTTAAGAATCTCATTTACACCTCTATCAAGTAATAATTTTCGTGAAGACTGAACAAAAAGAATGGGGGCAAAAATAGTGAAAATATGATTTTGGCCCCACTTTGATTTAAAAAAAGTCAAAATTTAAATAAAAGCTAGAAAAATGACTAGAACCTTTTACCCTATATGGTTAAGGACAACACATTTTAACCAAGTTATTTTAACTTTATGTTTATATATAGATTTATAAATCTATTAAGGACCATATATTTTGATAGTGTAAAAAAGTTTTAAGAATGACACTCCAAAAGGCGGTGAATTGAGTATTTAAAAAATAATGCACTTATTAATAATATAAATAAATTAAAGCACAAGTAAAAGCAGTAAATAAGATAGTAGAAAAAGAAAACGCTAACACCGGATGTTTACGTGATTTGGCTCTTATCTCGACTTATGTCCACGCCTCGAAGCTAACCGCGCTTGAGAATTTCACTAGTTTTGATTAACTTCTCAAGTGTTAATCAAACCTTTACAAATTGGCTTTCCAAATACCAATCACACCCTAATTAGTTTTGTAGGTACTAATTAAATCCTCACAGTATGTTGGCTTTACTAGGTACCAACTAGACCCTTTCAAAGATTAACTTTAGGTTCAATTAAACCTTACAATTTAAACTCTCTTAAAGAGTAGATACAATAATTTTAACACAAATATAAATATATTTTTTTCTTCTCATATGATATAAAGATTATAAAATACTTTTCTAGTTATTGTTACTCTTGAATGAGGCTTATATTTATAGAGATAGAGAAACTAGCCATTTTTCGCCGTTGCTACAGTATCATGCCCGTTGCTATACCATTACAACCGTTAACATAGTAATTAGTCGTTGCATAATGATTTAACCATTATGAACAGTGACGTTGCTACACGACTGTGCTACAATGACCAAAGTTTTGAAACATTTATATTTTGGTCCATTTCTTATAACTTTCAAAACTTTACGCTTTAGTCCATAAACACTATTTTTCTCTATTATTTGGAATCATCAAAATCTTCAAAGCAGTCTAAGCCAACATATTTTAAGCAACTAAGTTATTTCAATTTTGTATTATATATGGGTTACCTATCTATTAACATATTTTTCTCAAGACCACATGTTCATAATTTTAAAAATGTCAAGGTTTGAACTTTGGTCACCCATATGACAAGTAAAAAAATTTACCGTTGTCCTAATATTGATTTTGTTATGGCATTATATTAACAAAATCTATTGTAGCTCAGTAGTAAATATTCATGCTTGTTATGTGGGTAATGAGGGTTCAGTCTATGTTAATGGTATTTTAAAAATTATTAAAATATAATCTTAAGGATAATATTTTTAAAATTATTAATTTTTGATCTCAAGGAATTTTAATAGATTTTGCAAACCCTTACACAAACATAAAGTTAGAATAGCATAGGTGGTTAAAATAAATTTTTAACATGTGATCTTGAGGATAATATTTTAATAAATTTGCAAATGTTGAAATTTAGTGATTCAAAATCAATGATAAGTTTGATTTTGAGTTGAAAGCCCAGAGAAAAGTTGACACATAATAAAAAACACAATGGTTAAATAAAAGATGTGCGAAATGGAAAGTTGGATATAAGGAGGGGAGTGGAAACACAAGTATAATATTTCTAAATAAGAAAGTCACAACGTTGGCTACTGAATGTCGTAGTGCCAATTCTAGGAAGCCCACTGCTGCAGCAATGGTTTTAGAACGCTGCAACGTTGGTTAATCACATTGATGCCCAAGCGTTAGAGCTTGAATGCTGTAGTGTTATCTATTTAGAAACTTTCTATTTTGGTTTTAATTAAGAGTTTAAGTTGGTTTTAGACTC
The DNA here is from genome assembly GCA_946807835.1 of Ailanthus altissimus. Lineage (NCBI taxonomy): Eukaryota > Viridiplantae > Streptophyta > Magnoliopsida > Sapindales > Simaroubaceae > Ailanthus > Ailanthus altissimus. The sequence goes on from OX327687.1 coordinate 31,852,373, forward strand.
TTTAAGCGCGTAGACTATTATTTCAACTAGATTTAAGATTTTTAAGGTTAGTATTAACACTGTATAAACCATTGTAATCTATTATAATTCATTAAGTATCAAATCATCAACAAGAGAGAGAATAGAGAGCTTAGGTTACACTTAAGTGTTTTGAGTGTACAAGACAGTGTAGTATAGATCCTTGAGAACTCTTGATTATTTGGCTATTCCTTTTATCTCTTGTAGGATTCTTTGTATACAAAAAGAATAAAATAAAAGAAGTTAGGATCCTGAGATCTACCATGGACATAGGTGGTTATTGTCAAACCACGTATATTATTTGTGTTATTTATTTGGTGTATGATTATTTATCTCTTTGATTATCTGATCTTTAATTATTCTTGATTGCTTGTGAGTGAAAAACTTATGAACAATATTAAGGGTTTCTTAGAGTGTACGCTAAAAATCTAACAAACTGGTATTAGAGCCTAAGTTAGAAAAAATACGTAAGCGGTATTAACCACGGTAACTCATAAGCATGAGAAAGAGAAGTTTAATTGGCAAAATAACTTCACTACATTCAAGTTATGAGCACTTCGTATATATAATCATGTATGGTATGAAGACTTTAACAGTAACTGATGTTAAAGCCTCATTAAACTCTAAAGGATTTGAGAAAAGATTTGAATCTAGGACTGTAATTGGCTTAGTTGTGAGAAGAGGAAATGGTAAGAACAATCAATAAGGCATATCCAAAAAATACTACTTTTGTAATAAAGATGAGCACTTATAGAGAGATTGCCTATAAAGAAAGGCACGAAAGGGTGCAAGAGCTGCAATAGTTTATGAAAAAGACTCACAAGTCGCAAAGACATTGATAGCTTCTGGTGAGAAGTATGCTAAAGAATGGATACTTGATTCTAGTTATAGTTACTATATGTATCCAAAAAAAATTCTTATTTACCAATATAAATCTATTAGTGGAAGAAAATTACTAATGGGAAATAATATGGCTTGCAAAGTTACTAAGATTGGTAGCATTATGATGAGCATGCATGATGGGGATATTAAGGAGTTGCATGATATAATGCATGTTCTTAGAGTTAGAAGGAATTTAATATCTCTAGGAGTGCTAGATTAAATGGGTATTCATTTAAGGTAGGCAAAAGGAATACTTGAGATAATGGAATGATTTACAGTGGTTATGAAGGGTGAGAAGCATAAGGGGCTATATATACTTAATAGAAATATTGTAGGTAGCTCAACATGAGTTATTAAGGGGATGCATTCCAAAGAGCGGCATTAAATATTTGTTCACTATGGTGATAGGGATCAAAAGAGAATGTTTGAGAACGGTGTTGCTAGTAAGTATATGCCACGAAAGTATTATGATGGTGTTAAAAACGACATGAGATGTCATAATACAAGGGTTACCCAAAGAAAAATGTATTTGTATCTTTAAAGACCAAGGTCACGAGCCCAAAAATAGTTAAGTTTAAATAAAGATTTAACTAAAGTTTATACTAAGTGATAAAGCATTGGAGTGGATGGATCTTAGTAAAGTTTCTTGGAGAGATTTTAAATTAAGAATGGGTTTTGTTAGAATTTAGTGATCTAAAATCAAGGATAAATTTGATTTTAAGTTGAAGACTTAAGACGAGTTAATACACGATGAAGAACACAATGGTCGGACAAAAAAGGTGTAAAACAAGAAGTTAGATATGAGGAGGGGCATAGAAACACAAGTGAAACATTTTTAGATGAGAATGTTACAACATTAGCAACTCAATGCCATAACCCCAATTCCATGAAGCCCAACGCTACCGCGATGACTTTTGAATGCAGTGTTGTTTAGTAGCATTAACGCTCGAGCATTAGAGCTTGAATACAGCAATGTTATTTGTTCAGAAAAAAATCCTATTTTAGTTATAATTGAGTGTTTAAGTCAATTTTGAACTCTTTAAACATGTGAACTCTTATTCTAACTAGGTTTAGAGTTTTTGGAGTCATTATTAACATTATATAAACCCTTATAACCCATTATAATTCACGAAATATTAAATCATCAACAAGAGAGAGAATAGAGAGCTCAAGTTACACTTGATTATTTTAAGTGCACAAAATAGTGTAGTATAGATCGTTAAGAGTTCTCGGGTATATGGTTATTCCTTGTATCTCTTGTGAGGGGGTTGTATATAAAAAAACGAAATAAAAGAAGTTAGGATCTTAAGATTTATCATGGATATAGACAGTTAATACTAAACCACATATATTGTTTATGTTCTTTCTTTAGTTGTGATTATTTATCTTTTTAATTATGTAATATTTTATTATTCTTAGTTACTTATGAGTGAAAGACTTTCGTAAAATGTTAAGGGTTTCTTAAAGTGCATACAAAAAATTATAATAGGAGACCCATACATAAATATAAATTTGAAATAATTTAATTAGTTAAAACGTATGGTCTTTAATTATGAGGTCAAAGGTTTTAACTTCTAACCTTATTTCTAACATTTAATTAATTTTTAATTTTTTTAATTAAAATGAAATAATTTTTTATTTTTATTTTTTTTTGTTATTAAGAAGTTAGTGAAAAATTGCCATATCTACTTCTACATAAACAAAATAAGTTTCGTGTCTTATACTCCTAATAATACTAGACTTTTTAAATAATAATTTAATTATTTTAATTATAAATAATATATTAAATATTAAAATAATTTAATAAATAATTTTAAATTTTATACTATTTTATTTTTTAATAATTATTTAATACAACCATAAATCAATTTTGATAAATCATATAGAAATGTAAGCTCCCAACCTAAATTTAGCACTTATGTTTGATGAGTCCACGGAGCCTTACTCTCACTCACTTGTCTTTTTTCATCATTCGCTTTACAAGGACTGAAACAGAGACAGAAGAAGAGGCGGGAAAGCCCAAAAGCAGGGGGAAAGTAAAAATTAAAAATAGTAGAATAGAAAAGAACGGGAGATGAAAGAGGGAGGCAAAGGAATGGGAAGATCAGTCGATGATAGATACACGCAATGGAAGTCTTTAGTTCCTGTACTCTATGACTGGCTTGCAAATCACAATCTTGTTTGGCCTTCTCTCTCTTGCCGGTAACTGCTACCAACTCTCTCTTTCTTTTGTGGGAAGCCCTTGTTTTTGTGTTTTGTGCTTTGCTTTTGATGTAAATGTAACATGTGAGAAAAAAAAGTTATTTTTTGTGGTTTAGGGTTTTTGATCATTTTTATGATGTGGGTGTGTTGAATTTGGAGTAAAAAGTGAAGAACGCGTGGTTTTGTTTTGACAATTTTGGTCTGTTAATGAAAATTTATGAGTAAATTTGTTGGGGTTTTTGGTAACTCCTTTTCCTTTATGGGGTTTTCAAGTTTTCAATGTTTTGTGGGAAAATGAGGGGTGTTAAAATGAATGAAGATTATTTGAGAATGAATTATGTTCAGGACCAAGAAGTTTTTTTCATTTTGTCTCGGGTTTTTCTTTTTTTTACTTCTTTTCTATCTGGCTACTGTGTTAGTGCTTTATGAAGATTTTAACCTAAAAAGCCTTAGGTTCTTTGTGAATGATCTGTTTAGTTGGTGAGCAAATGTTGGACAGGAAAAGAAAGTGAAATGTGGAATTCTTATGCCTTTTTTTATTACCTTAAAAAATACAAACAGTTTCTCAACTCATTAGTACCTTTTACTGGCTTCTCAGTAGCTTTTTGTACCCTCTCCCTGTGTTTCTCTCTTGGGTTATTTTAATTTATGATTATTATTTTATTTTATTTTCATGTTCTTCACCTCACCAAACTAATAAGGTATTTTACATGTTTCATATGCTTTCATGAGATATTCTTTTGTTGTTGGATCCTCTGGTTGCCTGAAGAGAAAACTAGGGGAGAAAAATATTCAGTCTTATGTCAGCTCTTAAAAACCTGGAGATATTAGTTTTCTAGCCAGAGTTGTCTTAACACTTTTCTTAGTTATAGCTTAATCATCAGGAGAATGTCTAACCTTTCTGTATGTTTGTACTGATAGTTGGGGTCCACAGCTTGAGCAAGCTACATACAAGAATCGCCAACGTCTTTACCTTTCTGAACAGGCGAGTCACATTTTTCCTAAAGCAATTGATTCTCTATTTCTTATTCCCAAAATGGATTGTTTCTAAGTTGTTTTAAATGTGAAAACGCATTATATAATCTTGTATTGTAGTAGTGTTATACTTGTTTTATTACATTGGGCACTGGTTTATGTCAATGTTTGATCGTATTTTTTGTTATTGTACACCATTGTTTTATATTCTGTTAACTGTATTTAACTAGTCTTCTTATTCTGTTTATATTTTCTTTCTACTCAGACCGATGGCAGTGTTTGTAATAGCAAACTGTGAGGTTGTTAAACCTCGGGTTGCGGCTGCAGAACACATATCACAGGTGACATTATTGTGAATATTCTTGACTCATTTTTTTTCTCATTTTCCTCTACCTTTCCCCCTTGTTTTCTTGCTTGTCTAATTGCATTGGCTTTATCTGGTTCATTTAGTAATCATGGTATCCTTACTTGATCTTACAGTTCAATGAAGAAGCACGATCACCCTTTGTAAAGAAGTATAAAACAATTATACATCCTGGTGAGGTATCTATGACCTTGTTCCTTTTTTCCCTCCTTCAGCTTAGCGGCTTTATGAGACCTCGTGGCCAGTTTCTTGTTTTATCACCTCTCACATTCTCATTTGTTATTCTTCATAATTGTAATTTATCCCAGCCAGCATGTTCTCTGTCATGAGTTATGTATTAGATAACTCTGTGCTGCTCAGTATTTTAGCTTCAATAGGAATTTTTGAGCAATCTATGTATCTGATTGCAGGTTAACAGAATAAGGGAACTCCCACAGAACTGTAAAATAATTGCCACACATACTGATAGTCCTGATGTAAGTAAATCATATTTGTTTGTGGTCCCTAGAAATGTAGAGAACCAAGTGCCCAAATACTTTCAACTTATTTATATTATTTGAATTTGATTAAATCAATGGAGCTCAAAGTGAATTAAGTTCTTGAAATTTTCAAAATAGGTCCTCATTTGGGATGTGGAAGCGCAACCTAATCGTCATGCTGTCCTAGGAGCTGCAGATTCACGTCCGGATCTGGTGTGATTGTGCTAGTGAATAATTGTTATTACACCATCATTTATTTGCAATTCTAGATTTTGATTTGCAACTGAGAGCTTTAGCTGGTGTTGGCGACGTAGAATTTGCATGCACACATGCACATATATAGAGAGAGTTTACTAATCACCTTAGCTTTGTCACTGTTTTTTCTGATTTCCAAGTTAAGTTTTGTTGAAAGAGTATGGAATCTTGCAGATATTGACTGGGCATCAAGATAATGCTGAATTTGCTCTCGCCATGTGTCCAACAGAACCCTATGTGCTCTCTGGAGGTTCATTTTTTTAAAAAAATGAACCTTAATTCTCTTGGCTTATGAGTTAGATTGTTTTGTCAAATTTTCTTCTTAATTGACTTGATTATTTTTCATTCTTGTTGGCATGACTTAGATCTTCTTTTCAAAATGCATTTTTTATTAAGGGGATTTTTGTGCCAGGCAAGGACAAGTCTGTGGTTTTATGGAGTATTCAAGATCAAGTCTCGACTTTGGCAGCTGAACCAGGTTCTACTAAGTCCCCAGGATCTGCTGGCACCAACACTAAAAGTGCTTCCAAGGGTGGTGGGAGTAGTGATAAACCATCAGAAAGCCCTTCTATCGGGCCACGGGGTATTTACCGAGGGCATGAAGACACTGTTGAAGATGTTCAATTCTGCCCATCAAGGTAGTCGGCATGATTTGGTAATGCATTTGTCATGTGTAGCTAAGTAATTATGCATTCATGAATTTTCCAGTTTGATGGTCAAACTTACATTTGCCTACATAACAAGACTTCTCAGAAATTTAGACATATTGATTCTCTCGCTTTCTCTCACTGGTCCTGGTAATTGATCTTGAATTTCTGAACCATAAAGATCTTGGAAGCGAAAAACTTCAACATAATCCTGCCGTGCATGTTTTCTGCTTTAAAATGAGATGGCCGACTCTGGTTTTGTGATTCCTGTTTTATTATATATTCTTTATGTGCATAGTGCACAGGAGTTCTGCAGTGTAGGCGATGATTCGTGCCTTATCCTATGGGATACAAGAGCTGGGTGTACTCCAACTGTCAAGGTCATCATTCTTCATATCATGCTATCCATTTTCCTTTCCATTTTTTAATCTATTATGATCTTCTTGCTGATTAGAAAAGTTCTTGGATTTTGTTGTTGATTTGCTTTTACAGTTGCTTTTTGTTTTAAGAGCAGGTGCAGAAAGCTCATCATGCAGATATTCATTGTGTTGATTGGAATCCCCATGATGTGAATCTCATTTTGACAGGGTATTTCCCATCAGCATCCTCTCTTTTAGGACACTCTGACTACACAGCATATGTGATGAATTTCCACCAGTTCTGTTAGGATTTTAGATTCAGTTACATGCCTTCCATTCTTTGGCTCTAACCCACTATGCATTTACTTAAGGTCTGCTGATAACACTATTCATATGTTTGACCGCCGAAACCTCATTTCTGGTGGAGTTGGATCTCCTATTCATGTGTATGAGGGTCATAGTGCTGCTGTCCTCTGTGTACAGGTAACTTCTGTGGCCTCCTTGATAAAATCTTTAGAAATGTGATGTGTCATTTATTCATTTATTTTGACATCTGACATAAATGTGCATTTGCTCCCAGTGGTCTCCTGACAAGTCATCTGTCTTTGGAAGTTCTGCTGAGGATGGAATTTTAAACATCTGGGATTATGAGAAGGTCTGAAGCCATGGAGTTTTCTCTTTGCTGGCCTCCCTCCCTCCCCTCTTCTTTCTGTCTCTGTCTCTCTCTCTCACATACAATCCATGGTGCCTAGTTGTCTTTGTTTTTTTTGGTAAATAACAAAGTTTAGTTGTCTTTCAGATTGATCAAAAGCAAGACTCTGTTGGATTGAAATTGCCAAATTCTCCACCAGGCTTATTCTTCCGACATGCGGGACACAGGTATGGAGCTATTTATCTTTTATGGTTTATGTTTACATTTACTGGTATGTGAGAAATAACAGTATACTTACATTCTTGAACATGGAATACGTAATAAATAACATACACTCCACCTATTGGCACTTGTACATATTTGTTCTAGTCAATTGAATTTCCAGAAAATCCAATTTATGTTATTCCATGTACCGGAGGTTTTATAAAACACATATACAATCAAGAGTTGCACGGATTTTGTTGAAATTGGTTGATACATAATCCATATGGCTGTTTTTGTATTACTTAGCTTAATTTCCTTTACAAATCATTTTTTAACTTGATTCATGTGGGAAAATCATGCAAGTCATTTCTATGTTACTTTGAACTGAATACATTATTTAAACCATTTGATCAGATAATAATGGAAACTTCTTGGTAGTGAATGTATTCATTGTTTAGCTTGATAAGAATTTTGTCTTACAATAAGCAATTTATACATATGAAACCAGAGACAAGGTTGTTGACTTTCATTGGAATGCATCTGATCCGTGGACAATAGTCAGTGTGTCTGATGATTGTGAAAGCACCGGAGGAGGTGGCACTTTACAGGTAACAAGAATTGTTTTCATATCTTAATACACAAATTGTTAATCTCATTTTGTTATTTCAACTCCAAGTTGATTTCATTCTTTGTCATGTCTGTTTTATTGTGGCCAGTTAATCAGCCCCTAAGAAGCATTTTATTAAACAGTGGTAGACTTCAAGAATTAGAATCCACCGTTTAGCATACAACACATTTTATTTCTGCCTTGATTTGTTTTTAGATATGTGAATTTCTTTTGCTTAATGTAGCTTATCTTTATGTGTATGCAGATCTGGCGAATGATCGATTTGATCTACCGGCCTGAAGAAGAGGTTTTGGCCGAGCTTGACAAGTTCAAATCTCACATTTTCAGTTGTGAAAAAAATTAACGTACTGGTCTCTTCTTACTGCTAAGTTGCCTTGTAACCCCACAGATTAGCTCATGAGATTGCTAAATTAGGCACTTCTTCTATTGTTTGTTTTTGGTTTGGTGCTGTGCCTGAGACTCTCTCATCTTTTGTATTGGAGGATTCTCCGCCCAGTAAGTTAATGAATTCCTCTAAAAAAAAACTCTTAATACACTTGGAATATTATAGGTGTTTGGATTTCTCTTGTTTAGTTCAGAGATGTTTCAATATGGTGCATGCATTTACTGTTTGATAACAATTAGCTATTAGTTGGGTGTTCATAATTTAATCAAAATTGCTCAATTTGTTGATTTGAGTCAAACCGATCTGTTTTTTTTTTTCTTTTGGTTATATTTGATAGATTGGTGGATTGGATTAGATTGAAAATTTTGAAATTCGCTTTTAGTTGATTGATTCATAGATATATTATAATAAATTTGCTAAAATTCAATTCAATTTGAAAAATGTTGTAATACTCGTAAATGAAATAATTTTATAAAAGTTTCATTATTTCATTTGTTCACATCAAAAGTTAAAAAGGAAAAAGCTACAATTGGTATAAAATAAATAATTGTTTTTATTAAATTTAAGTTATTTTTAGTAGTTAAACTATTTTTTTTTTCTATGAACTAGAAGGGATTAGACTTTATATATCAATGTATTAGACTATATTGAAAATCACTGAATTGCTTAATGATTACCCCCGGAATCTATAAATATTGAATAGAATCACACACAAAGGGATATAATGAAAAAAGAAAAGAAAAAAAAGAAAAGAAAAGAATGAACAAGGTATCTTTTCCGAGCAAGAAAACTAGAAAACTTTCTAAAATTCACTCCTGACTAAGAAAAAAATGACTCAAACCATTAAAGGGTTATTGTCGGAAAAAGACTATCCTACCTTGACTTAGTATTATGAGTGCAGGTGGTTCATTCGGAATGCACCTTAACAAGATCAACTAATTAGAAAATTGTTCCTAAATAAAGATCAAGCAAGCCAACCAAGGTCCATCTCCTGAACCCACATTGGATTTTGAGATCAACAAATATGAAAAGTGGTATGCTAAAAATTAAAAAGTCAAAGAGGTGGCTATCGATGTCTATGCCTCTAGAAATTATGAAACGTTATTTACACATATCCACTGTTCAAAAAATTTAAAGTGCCTTGTCAAAGGCCTTATATGATGGAAATGATGAACTATAAGGTTTTTCCTTGAATTAAAAAGCCTTCGCAACCAAACAAAGTAGAAAATTACTCACCATATATTATGGAGGGTTAACCGAAATCTTCAAGAAATGAACTATCGTGACAAAAAAAGATTTTAATGATGTTGAAGCGTACTTAAAAGTCTATTGAATGACTAAGCGTACCCATATTTCTTGTCAAATTAAACGGGGAGTTTGAAGAAATTTAGTGAGAAATTTTATGGAAAGAATCGGTCTCAAATTTGGAAGAATGCTCTTCTACTCATTAGTTTGACATAAGATAGTACACCATTCTACATTAAATAGTGAGACTACAATCATGATTTACGGAAGAGGAACTAAAAAAAAAAAAAAAAAATTTCTATTGTCTTAATTACTGAAACGAAGATAGAAGATAATATTGCTAGACAAACCTCAACATTGCTAATCACAATAGTTGATTTTAATAACATTATAGCATTAAAATCACGACATTGATTTTAATGCTATAATATTGAAAATGATACTTACGTATTATTTTGATTAATAGTAATTATTTTGATAATAATTATTAATTCATAATTATATAGTAAGTAATTGTAATATTTACAGTGATTGTAGATTTAAAGGAGTTTGATCTGATCCAAAGGAATTTTGATCAATTTTAAAAGTTAACAATTCTAAAAATTAAAATTTTATTTGAAATGGAATAAAAACTCAAGAATATACTAGTAATAACATAGTTGCAAAAAATTACAATTTGTGCTAAGAAATGTCATTATACAGTATGTTCTCAAAAATATCGTTTTTGATCTATAATTATCAATATGAGTAAATCGGTATACCTTCTGAATCAATGTATGTCTATATGTAGATTATTCTAGATAGTTAATCTTAGCAGACTACGAGTTTAGCGGAAGTTCGTATGGGCATACAAGTATTCAGTGAGAACTGGATATTGAACAAACTCACGAGGACCTCTAATAGACATCCCATAAAGTCGTTAATGGAGAGTTTTATTGAGTTGAGTAGTATTCGCAATCCTTTGACTTGAGTGCCACGATAGACTTGTAAGTGATCCACTATACTTTAGTTCCACGTATGTCAGAGATCTTTTATGACCTAATCGCTAAGTGTCGTTAGGTATAGTCAGATGCTCATAGAGTCCAGTGTGCATAGATATGGGATCCATTAGCTCATATGGGTGAGTTATATATCTTGATGCTTCGAGAATTGTATGTCAAGAAGTCTTTTGTCCAAAAACAGAAACTCCGAAAAAAGAATTTTTTGTAGGGTTAAACAATATCGTAAAGGTGTTTACAGATATTATTTTATGGAAATACAAATCTAGAGATAAGTTTACAGTTGAGCACATAGAGATTTAACTGTAATGATCTGTGTCTATACTTTTTCAAGATATAGGTGACGAAAGGATTAAACAGATATGACTAACCTCAACTTGTATGGTTCAACGCTCTGTTCTATAATATCCATAACGTGTGTATGAGGTATTGTTTATAGACTTGCAGAAGTTTTTCGCAAGATAAATGGAAGTGAACTTGAAGAGTTTTAAAATATGAAGTATACTCATTGAACATTAGGGTAGCGAGACGGATCAAACAGTTCGATCTGAGATGATTTCAAAAAGTATGATACTTTTTAAGACCTCTCTGAAAAGTGGAAAATATACTTTACAAATGTTACAAAGAGATCTCTATTGCATGGCAAAGAGAATCTTGACACGTGGCCACTTGTTTGACAAGTGGCATATAAAGGCTTTGCATAATTGACACTTGACAGTATGCATGAGATGTATGAGTGACAAGTGTCAACCATGCAAATGGTGAGGTGGCTAAAGGTTTGCAATGTTGCATTTAGCCCCTCACATTTGGTAACTATAAAAAAAAAAGTTTCAAACTTGTTTCAAATAGGCACCATTTTCTAAGTCAACAAAACAACCCTATTTTGATAGGATTTCGAAGCTGAATCCTTTTGGAAATTGATCAAACATGTTATCGTTCTAGAGTTTCAATCCCACCACTTTGTTGAAGCCTAGAATTATTCAAGAGTTGACTTCAATGTGAGCTCTAAATAAAAAAAATGTCCAGAAACTTCAAAAGTATAATTTTTTGAACTTGTTAGTGTATTGTTAGTATAGGTAACAAGACTTCAATTTTAGTATGCTGTTACTTAAGAAATTAGTTTCCAATTTCGCTGCGTAATTATGTATGATTGTCATGCATTCAATAAAATAAACAATGAACATAATCACAAGCATACACCATGAATATATGTTAACATATAAATCATGTGACATTTAATTATAAACAGGTTTCAACCTTGACATAGTCTTCCCAAAATTTTATTTCTACTACTTATGGTATATCAACTCCATTTATTAAGGAAGAATTTCGACCCTTACTAATACTTTGAATTTAGATTTTGTTTTAGTTGATCCATCTTTAAATATAATCTTTTGTCAATTTTTTAATAACTATAGCTTTATTTTGTGTTATAATTTTTTAACCTAAATATTGTTTATTTAAGGACATCCAAACAAGAAAGGTGATTGGTTGTGGTATTAAGCAAAGGAAGTTGTATTACTTAGACTTGGTGTCAAAGTATTCCGACCAATTGTGTCAAGCATTGATAGTAGATTATTATGAATGAGAGAAGAAAAAATCTAACATCTAGTTATGCCTTCGATGTCTAGGGTATGCTTCTTTCAGGTACTTGAAGAAATTATTTCCAAGTTTATTTATGAAATTTAATGTACCTAGCTTTTAATGTGATGTTTGTGAACTGACAAAAAGCCATCGTACTTTATTTTCATAAATATTAAATAAAATTATAATCCTTTTATAGTTATACGTTTAAATATTTGGGGCCTTATCTAAAGTCATTACTTTAAGAGTATTATGTTAGTTTGTTATCTTTGTTGATGATTGTACTAGGATGGCCTAGGTATACTTAATGAAGCCTAAAGGTGAAGTAAACTTGTTGGTTAATAAACTTCATTAAATGGTTTACATAAGTACAACACATAGCTTCAAGTTCTTCGCTATGACAATGGTAGAAAATATCTGATTCTAAACTTTAGCAATAATTGGGAGCACATAGAACTATTCATGAAAATATTTGTTCTTATACAACCCAGCAAAACGAGATTGCAAAGTACAAAAATTGACATTCGTTAAAAGTTGTTCATGCTTTATTAATCAATACTCATGTGCCATTATCCTATTGGGGAAAAGCACATGTCTCTATAACATACTTAATCAATTGGATACTCTCTAAATTATCAACTTCCAAACACTATACTAAGCTTTTACTAACATAGTTATTGCTCAGTTGCCTTGTGTAGCATTTGTACATCTCCATAAAAAAAATCAACATAATAAGTTGATTCCTTAAGCATCACGATGTGTTTTTCTAAGATATGCTGCTCACTAAAATGAGTATCAATGTCATCATCCTCTAACTCGAAGAATGTTTATCACAATGGATGTCGTATTCTATAAAGACTCGATATATTTTTTTCTGAGTCTAAACTTTAGAGAGAGCACTATGAGAAATTTCATACTCTAAACTATGATTTTTACACATTTAGGGTATGAGAATTTTGTAATGAAGATGTTAGTGCAATTATAGATTCTATTTATACTAGTACGAATGACTTACAAATTGGATAAATTAATCAGGAAGTGGGTGAATTAGATTTAAATATTATCTCTTCAAATCTAGGATAAGATGAACAACCTAAAATAGAAGCTAAAAGTTTTAATACACCTCCACCTTTGTCAGAGTCCAAGCTTGAGTCCAAGTCCCTCGTACCACAAGCAACAAATATATCAAAAGCAATTGCTTGCTAAGGATATTCATGGGTTAAAGTCTGAACCATTCAAAAAATAGTTACCATAATATCATACCAAAGGCATTTCTAAACCCACATATGAACCGTAACTTTCTAGTAAATTTAAATATCTCATGAGTCACTATCTTAAATCAGTCATTTATAAATTAATTATCTATTGTATCTATTTCTAATAGAGCAATAGTGATGTAATAAGCCTTAACTAACCCAAGATGTAAAGCTTTCATGAATAAGAAGATGAAATTTTTGTAATAAATAAATAAAACTTAGGAACTTATTGATTGTCCTCCGAGAAAGAAACTAGTTGGATGTCGATGAATTTACACTGTAAAGTATAAAGTGGATGATAATAATTAAACATTTTAAAAGCAATATATATGGCAAAAGGTATACCCAAACCTATAGGATTAATTATATAGATGTTTACTCTATGGCTAAAATCAACACAGTTTGATTCTTATTGTCTTTAGCTGCAAACTTGGATTTGCTACTTTAACAGTTCATTGTAAAAAAAAAACATCTTTTTAAATGGCGAATTGTCTAAATACATAGTCAAAAATTGTATAAATTAAACAAACTATTGTGTGGGTTGAAGCAACGTCTTAAAGTGTGATTTGAAAAGTTCACAAAATCATATTAATGTTAAGTTATCGTCATAGTAATTCAAACCATACAGAAAGGGAAGCCTTACATAAATAATTGTCTACGACTTTGAAATAAAAGATCTTAATCTTTTTAAATGCTTACTTAGGATTGTAATGTCTTGATTTAATAGAAGAATCTTCTTATCTCAAAGAAAGTATGCCTTAGATTTATTGTAGGATATTCGTATGACAACATGTCAACTAACTAATACATTAGTAATAGAAAGGTTAAAATTAGTTGTTGAATTTGATCAAGTTTTCATTAACAAAGGGAGATGCCAACAATCCGTAAATAGACTAATGTACTTAACTTACACAAAGCCGAATTTTGCTTATGCATTAAGTATGGTCAACTAGTTAATGCATAATCCCGTAAAAGCAACATATGAATGCAATCATGCATATTTTGAGGTATATGAAATCTACCATTGAAAATGAAATTTATTCAATAAAAGTATATATTACCTAAAGATAGATGGATACGTTGATCCTAATTGGACTAGAGTAGTAGATAACAAACAATCTACTTCAAGTTACTTTACTTTTTCATGTGATAAACTTGTTACATGGAGAAGCAAGAAATAAAATATTGTTGTACACCCAAATGTCGAAGCTAGATTTTTAAAGGTATGACTCTTGGAATTTGTTAAGCTTTGTAGCCAAGATTTCTATTCTTAGAAAAGTTAGACGTGTAACATCTATACATCAACTTGAGAGCGAGTGTTAAAATATGAGATTGATTGTAAATAATTTTTGTAATCACACATTGTGATTCTTTTCTTTCTAAGTGGTGTTATAGTTGTAAACTAAGATTAAAAATTTATAATAAAATATTAATAACTTAATTATAGGGAATTAGTTATTGAAGTTAAACCTATAATTTAGGAGTCCTCTTTTATATAGATGTACATACTTATTATAAATTGATTGAATGAGAAAAATATTCTTCTTCTATTTTCTACAAGAGAAACTATTCTTTCATACATAATTTTTCTATAGACTATAATGATTTGATTATGAGTAAAATTATATTAAATTTACTAGTCATGCTTGCATCAAGCAACTCTCCTAGGAAAAAGTTTAAAATACACAAAAGGTAAATTATGTTGTTAATAATAAATCAAAACAATCTTGGTGTATATTTATATATTAAAAACTTGCATAAATATTATAAAATTATTGAATGATTATACTATTTTTAATGTGTTTAAAATTTATATATTTCTATATGAGCAATGTTATACTTTCTAAATGCTATTTTTAAATTTTTATCTTAAATTAATGTGTCAAGTAATTATTGAACGGTAAATTAATACAATTTTTAAAATTATCTATATTTCAAAAATGTATCATTATATATATATATATATGATTTTAGCAGGTAAGATTTTTGTCCATACAAATTGTTTAATTAATATAAAGATATAAAATTATGAGTAATACTAAACATATAAATTCATTTATATAAATTGATGTGGCATGACACAATTAAAGGTGTAATTTTATTTTCATTTATTGCATTGAGTTATTTAATTAATTCATCCATCATATTATGACACATTAATTTTTACAAATGAGTTTATATGTATAATTATTATTTTAATGAAAATAAATCTAAGCCGGGGGAGGTTCAAAATAAAGAAAAGGGCCCAAAATTTTGGAAAATTTGGATTTCAATATGGATATACCATCAAAATCATTAAGAAAGAAAAATAAAATAAAAAAATCTTCAAAATACTAGGGTTTAAATGACTTTTAAAATTAAAATTAATTGTACAAATATAATCTCCACGTAAATATATTATACTATGATGACATTCTCCTTAGTATAATTTATGATATTTTTTTTTTTAAAAAAATTGATGGAGATTATTAATTATTGAAACTTAAAGGAGATAAAATTATTATGAATTTTAATTTACAATGAAGAAATTTTCCTTATAAATTATTATTAACAAAATTGGGTAAAGCAAAACTTTGAACCATACAATTGGCCATTGGACCACTAATGATGGGTGTAAAATTTCTTTAAATACAAAAAATAAAATTACATAAATTTATTTTTTTAAAATAAATATCAGTTAATTTAACAAAATCTAGGAAGAGGTAAAACTCAATCCATGATAATTTACCATTTGACTGTTCAACAGTGGGTGTAAATTTTGTTTAATAAAAAAAAGCTATATAAATTTATGTATTAATTTTTTTATTTTTGAAACACAAATTTATTTTTTGAAAACATATAAATATCATAAAAAAGATAAAATTTTATCTAATCAATATGATAAAATAACATTTTTTTAAAATAATATTATATCATTAATAAAATTCTTTATATTATATTAAAAATATAATTAAAGGATTATCAAATAACAAATTATATTTATATATTAACGTATTTTCAAACTCAAACTCTGACGACCTAATCAAGATACTATTGTATCTTCTTACCCAGAAAGTGAAAAGTAAATAATAAAAAAAGTTTTTTAAAAAAAAAAGAAAATCTGGAAACAGAAAAAAAAATCTGGCAATAGTAAAACTACATCCAATGTTTACTTTATTTATTTATTTGTTTATTTTTTAGAAAAATCCATTGTTTACTTTAGGAACTCAAAGCAACTGGTAATCACTCTTGTAATTTCGTCTCCATTTTCTCTGTAAACAGAAGAAGAGCCCATGAAAACCAAAACGAAAATGAACGACAAACCCAAAATCTTCACAAAACCAGCAAAAATGAAAACGCTTTTGTTCTTCGCTCTGCTCTTCATCTCCTCTGCTCAATCTTTCTACCTTCCCGGTGTCGCCCCTCGTGATTTCCAACTAGTAAACACCACTCTCATTTAAATCAACTCCCCTGCTTTCTCTTACTTTTGTTTATCTTGTTTTTGTTTTGCGTTTCTTGTTTTTTATACTGTTTTGCCTTGGTGGATCTTTTTTTTTTCTTTTGCCCTGCTTTTGCTCTGTTTTTTGTTTTGACTTTCTTGATGGGTCAGGGTTGGGATCTGGGGTTCTTGGTGCTTGATCTGTTTTCTTTTTTTGGGTTTTATGTTTCTGGGTTTGTCTTGGATCTGTGATTTCTTTGGGGGGTTTTGTTTGTTTAGTGTAAAGATTTGAGCTTGACTTGGTTGATGTTGTAAGTTTTCAATTTTTCATTTTGGTGTGTTTTGGATTTTGTGATGTGAGCTTAGAAGTTAAAGAAATGAGGCAAGTGTAAATCTGAGAACTGAGTTTTGATGCTATATTGATAATAGGTTTTGAGGTTTTGAAGTGTAAGATAATGCAAATAGGAGAAAAAATAGAAAAGCAAAAGATTTGTGCCAATGCATTGTGTAGTGCTTTGTTTACATATATATGTTCTTGATGGTATTGCATGTTTCTTCATTAATTTTGAATGTTTCTCTTGGTTTTTGAATGATCATTTATGTTATCTGTGAACAAGGATGGCCTCATTGTAAGTGTAACTCTAGGAGATGGCATTTTCCCGAAAGGAATATAGATCTTACAGTGTTTGATTGAATTGAATGGTTATATTTGCGAGTCATGCAGAATTGTAAATAATTCCGAGTGAGAGTTCTTTTAAGATGGAATAAGGAAAACAACTAAACTAGCTGAGGTCTAACAGACATCTGAATGAACTTTTATTAGATCCTACATATCATGCAATAGTTCCTAAGCTCTCTGCCTATAGATGTTGCAAGGTGTTACTTGGGCTGGTTTGCTTAATTTGGTAGACTACTTGATTAGCAACATTTTACCTTTTCTTGTCTCTAACCAGTGTTGGTTGTTTTAGGAATATGATGAGGTGTTTTTATGTATGTTCTGGCTTTCATGATTTACCATTTATCAGTTGTTTATCTCATGGTTGTCCCTGTTCCGAACAGCGTGATCCACTATATGTCAAAGTGAACAAATTGTCTTCTACAAAGACACAATTGCCATATGACTACTACTTCTTAAAGTACTGTAAGCCCAAAAAGATTGTGAACAGTGCAGAAAATTTGGGAGAGGTTCTTCGCGGTGACAGAATTGAAAATTCTGTCTATGAAGTAAGCATATCTTACCTTTTTCCTGTATTCTTTACTTTTATTTGGTAACCAACTGAATTGATAGAAGTGCCTTTAGAAATTGTTGCCATCTTTCTTTTACTTCTTTGATGTGAATCTAACTGTATTATTTCTATCCCAGTTTGAAATGAGAGAGGATCTGTCATGCAAAGTAGCCTGTCGAGTAAAGCTTGATGCTAAATCTGCAAAGAATTTTAAGGAAAAAATTGATGATGAATATAGAGTTAATATGTAAGTGATGGACATTTTCTGTACAGCTTAGTCTTGTTATGTATTTACTATTTCTCTCTTTACGTTTTTCCTTTTAGCACTCAAAGCTCGATGGTTGACATGCAGGATTCTTGACAATCTTCCGGTTGCTGTTCTTAGACAAAGGAGGGATGGAAGTCAGTCTACAACTTATGAACATGGTTTTCGTGTTGGATTCAAAGGAAATTATCAAGGGGTACGCCTCCGAAATCAATTGGTATTGTTGAAGTGTAGTGTGTGTATTGTTATCCTAACTGTTTATTTGATTTTGCAGAGCAAAGAAGAGAAATACTTTATCAATAACCACCTGAGCTTCAAAGTCATGTACCACAAGGATCTTGAGACCGATTCTGCACGAATTGTTGGGTTTGAGGTTATTCCCATCAGGTATTGCACCGATACCATTCATTTTCACATGTTATAAAAGAACTAGGGTTATTTGACACAAACTCACATCCTATGGTTGTCAAAAGATTAGCTTATTCACATGACATGTTTTCTTATTTGAACCTTGCAAACAGTATCAATCATGAATACAAGGAATGGGATGAGAAGAACCCTCAGGTGACTACATGCAACAAAGACACCAAAAACTTAGTTCAAGGTACTGCCATTCCACAAGAAGTTGACAATGATAAGGAGATTGTTTTTACATATGATGTTACCTTCAAGGTACAGCCTTTTTAAACTTGTTGTTTTATAATTCTCCCCTACCAAATGCCGAGTTAATTTTTAACTTGCTCTGACTTTATTTTAGGAAAGTGATATCAAATGGGCATCTCGTTGGGATACATACCTACTCATGAATGATGATCAGATCCACTGGTTCTCCATCATAAACTCACTGATGATTGTCTTATTCCTTTCGGGCATGGTAGCCATGATCATGATGAGAACTCTGTACAGAGATATTGCTAATTATAACCAATTGGAAACCCAAGAGGAGGCTCAAGAAGAGACAGGATGGAAACTTGTTCATGGAGATGTCTTTAGGGCACCAATCAATGCTGGCCTGCTATGTGTATATGTTGGTACAGGAGTTCAGATATTTGGGATGACACTGGTAACAATGATATTTGCATTGCTGGGTTTCCTATCTCCATCCAACCGAGGAGGACTTATGACTGCTATGGTTCTCCTTTGGGTTTTCATGGGCATATTTGCTGGTTACTCGTCAGCGCGTTTGTACAAAATGTTCAAAGGCACAGAGTGGAAGAAAAACACCTTGAAAACTGCATTTATGTTTCCGGGCATTCTTTTTGCAATCTTCTTTGTGCTAAATGCCTTAATTTGGGGAGAGCAATCATCTGGGGCCGTGCCATTTGGGACGATGTTTGCTCTTGTCTTCTTATGGTTTGGTATATCAGTTCCCTTGGTCTTTGTGGGTAGTTACTTAGGCTTCAAAAAGTCAGCCATTGAAGACCCTGTTAAGACAAACAAAATTCCCAGGCAGATACCAGAGCAGGCATGGTACATGACACCAGTATTCTCCATTCTCATTGGAGGCATTCTTCCATTTGGAGCTGTCTTTATTGAGCTCTTCTTCATCTTGACATCTATATGGTTGAACCAGTTCTACTACATCTTTGGCTTCCTTTTTATAGTGTTTGTTATCTTATTAATCACTTGCGCGGAGATTACAATAGTCCTCTGCTACTTCCAGTTGTGTAGCGAAGACTACCATTGGTGGTGGAGATCTTATCTGACTGCTGGCTCCTCTGCTCTGTACCTTTTCCTCTACTCGATTTTCTACTTCTTCACCAAGTTGGAAATCACAAAGCTAGTTTCAGGAATCCTTTACTTTGGGTACATGATAATTGGTTCATATGCTTTCTTTGTCTTGACGGGTACCATTGGCTTCTATGCGTGCTTTTGGTTTGTAAGGAAGATCTATTCCTCCGTGAAAATTGACTAATCTGAGATTGCAAAAAAAAGGGGTGGCCACTGTGAACTTCAGACACAAATAGATGTAGCAAAGAGTCTGGAACTTTTTGGATGTATCTGCAGCTTTACACTGGGGATTTTGTTTCCCATTATTGTTGAAACCCATTTTACTTTGTGGTTGGTTAGAAATGAACATGTTGATACGATTACAGTTGAGAAAACTATGAACCCTGTACTTCTATTAGTGTCTCTGCAAGAAGCTTGAGCTGTTAGATTATCTTATTCTGATACTTCTCATCCTATCTGTTTTCTCATCATCAAAATCACGAGTTTGTGAAGAACTTGGGGTTTAAATTTTAGTTAACTGACATTTTAGTTAATAATGCTGTTTTATCACTTGAAAGATCTACTTTTGAGTACTGCGTAGTTCATTCATACTTTTGATATTCAAGTCCATGTGCTTTCTAGGAAAGGAGTAAATCTACATGAACTCGAGATCCTAAATATCGGGGAGCACGCCTTGAAAATGTAAAAATAAAATTTCTACAAACAAGGTTGGATTTTAGGAGTTTTCGTTTTATTCTTTTTCAGCCATCATGTCGGGATCATTGGTTGTAGCTTGCTGTAAACTTCAAAGCATTGGGATGATTTGTTGTTAGTTTCTGGAAAATGACCGTATAATCATCTTGTACTAAATCACTTTGTTCAAACCAGGATAAACATTTTTCTTTTGGAAACAAAATTTGAGAATGGAACAACTATTACCAAATCAGAAATACTTTAGGCAAGTGCTTATACATTTTAGCTCTAATGTAAAAACAGTTTTGGTCCCTGCTTCACTTTTTTGCTTTCAGTGCCTCAATAACTGCAGAAAAATCCTCGTCGCTAAGGCCATGAGATTTTGCCACCTTATATAGTTCATTTGCAGCTGCTGCAATCGGAGTAGACTGAGAAACGGATTCTGCTAAGCCTAGAGCAAGCCTTAGATCCTGCCACCAGGTACCATTGTAAGATTATAGCACGTATATTGTAATGAGGTTGGCAATCCAAGGGAAACTACAAACCTTCTGCTGATGCTTCAAGGGGAATGCTGTGGGATAAATTGATTTAGTCATTGATGGACCTTTCATCGAGTACATTGGTGCACTGATAGCACCCTGTGAGACTACCTGCAACATCACCGACACGCAAACATTTCATAGGAACCCCAATATTGAAAAAAGTAAATCTATATGACAATCAAAGTTCTAAATTCTTTTCAAGGAACTCATCACAAGTACCATAAAACTCACTTTTATGAGATAATATTTCATTATAAGAGATACATACATGCCTTATGCATCAAGTTTTTTTTTTTCCCAGACACAATATTCTGTGCTATTCATTTCCAAATACTATAGATCTTCTTTGAATTCTTGAGAAACCTATTTCCACTAACATCACAATGCGATATCAACTTAGGATGGTCTCTAAGATTGTGTTAACTCCATTGCTGCCCCCTTTTTGATTGGCCAAACAGAAATGAAAGTGTGAAATCAAATCCAGCTTGAGTTTAGAGGAAGGCCAAATTTAGTGTACAGGTCCCGTACAATATATCATGTTTTTGGGATACCTCAACTAATACATTTGGATCGAGTCCTACTTTTTCGCTGAGAAGCAACCCTTCAGAAAAAGATGCCATCATACTGCAATCCGAAGAAATAATATTGTCACAGTAATAATCAGCACAAGCACAAAATTAAGAGATTAAAATGGGTAGGGAAATCTTCCGAACCTTCCCATGATCATGTTGACAACAAGTTTCATAGCAGCACCATTTCCAACATCACCAAGGTAAAATCTCGACTGGTTAAAAGCAATAAGATAATCAACAAAACATGTCTTTTTTTTTTCCAGTTCAGGAATGGAAAAAAGATATCACTAACAAGATAAAGTACCTTCCCCATGATGTCTAAGAGTGGAGCAACTGTATCATAGAGAGACTTGTCACCTGAAAGATTAAAGCCAATGCCTCAACTCCGTGATTGGATTAGTTGTCTTCAACAAAAAAATAACTACAAACTAAACAGTGTAATCGGAAAATTATTACCTGCAGTAAGAAATATCAACTGTCCATCTTCTGCTGGCTTCTTGGAACCTGAAACTGGAGCCTACCAAAGAAGTATTTAAGCTTAAAGAAATATTTCTGCCCGCATGACTGCACACCGCATATATAAATGACAGAAATGTACTTCAGATCATTTGAGAATTAGAATGAACATTGAGTCACCACTTTACCTCCAAAAATGATGCCCCAGTAGCTTTGATATATCCATTGATCAACTTAGAAGTGTCCCCATCAACTGTTGAAACATCCACATACCTACCAGTGCCAATACATGAAGACATTGCTGCTTCACATCAAATTAAGTAGGGCAAGCATAAAATTTGAAAAATAAATGATTGGCCATGAGTTTACGGTAACCTAGTATATCAATATTATTTAGAGAAGTTGCTGATAGTCATGAATTTGAAACCCCCCCAAATGAAATAAACAATGGAAATAAATAAAATAAGATGTGTTAAATCCATGCTGTGGTAACCAGTCAGTTAAGTTTGTCAAGTAGCAAAGTAGCTGATAAAGTTTCTTAATGGATTAAAACATTGGCATAGTTCCAAGTCCTATAGCTCTAAGCATGTTTTGACAAGTGTGTTCAGTTTTTGCTGAAATTTCTCCTAGAAAAGTTTCAAGCTTGTAGTATGATGTAAAGAGCACGGACCACCAAAACTGTG
Source organism: Ailanthus altissimus (assembly GCA_946807835.1). NCBI lineage: Eukaryota > Viridiplantae > Streptophyta > Magnoliopsida > Sapindales > Simaroubaceae > Ailanthus > Ailanthus altissimus. The sequence continues at coordinate 31,875,071 of OX327687.1, forward strand.
AACATTATATTCATGAGAGAACACGAAGAAGATTTACCCTTTTCCAGGACCCATTCCATGTACAGCGCCATGCTTCCCACAAGCAACATCCACCTAGTATAAAGCAACGATAAGTTGCCATTTCTAATATATCAGTGCAACTGAAATAGTAAGAATTTTGGAATAAAACGACTAAATAGAAACATACGCACTGCACTTTCGGGATCAGCAAGCATGGCTAATGTGACATCACAAGATGCAGCTACTTCCTCAGGAGAGGGTTTATATCTGCAAAAAGATAATCAAACAACTTATTGGGAATTTGCAGGGTTGAGTAGCATAATGACTTTGGAAAGTTCTGAATGCAAACACTAGCAAAAATAAATGAGAAAAACAACAGTACTGGTAGATGAGTTCAACAAGCTGAAGAAATTGAATTCGTATGTCAAAATTTTCTCTAAGTCAATGTCTAGTACATAGACCAATTGAACATGATGGCAGTACAAATCTTCAAAAGAGATGTGAAAATATGTGAAAAGATTCACAAGCACATGCACTGTGAAACATCTACAAGTGTGATGATATTATGTAGGCAAAGTGAATTTGAAATACTTACTTTGCACCCAAGCTGATAAGAGGATCGCATTTGCTTTTGGTCCTGTTCCAAACTGTGACATCACATCTACAACATTGCAATCATTTTTCAACCTCAGAAGATATATATATATATATATATATATATACAAATCAATCTTTAATCAGTTGAGCTCAGACTAGCAGTCTGGTGGTAGCTCATCCCTTTCTCTTGCAGGAAAGGGTTCAAGGCCTATTGTTGGCAAATATGGGATATTTTCCTCCCATTATTGTGCAGGGTATTGGGGGCTTTTATGGCCAAGATTTAAGCTAACAAAGTCACTATTTTGAGTAGGTCTTGGCAAATTTAAAAGATAAGCTTGACAAACTTACAACCAAAGATATTGGTTTTAAAAAAAAATCAATAATCATTAAAAACCTTACAATTTTCACACTGCAGCATACTTGTATTGCAAAATACATCTGAATTATTTTATGGGAGTTTGATCAATAGACATAAACTGCAAGGTCTTTTGAGTCTTAATCAAATGCTATCAACACAAAGCAGCATTATGTTCTTATGGTGACTGGTCAGAGACAAACAAGTTTTGGTTTTGCCATTCCTCCAGGGCTAAATGCTAATTAAGCAAAGAAATTGAATCATACCCAGCTTTTAAGAGATTTTGTGCCATTGGAGTACCCATAATTCCCATACCCAGAAAGCCAATTCGACCCTGAAATTCATCTGCAGCAAATTCTAAATGAGGCTCAGCCAACTAGAAATCACAACCCAGAAATTCGTTAACAATCTATTCAATTTTGACAAATTTCATGCGTTCATTCATTGAAACCATCACTCCGGACCTTATACCCATGCTCAATTCACAATACTCCCTGGTACAAGATCTAAATGATAAAGACTACAAAACTATAATGAAAACAAATACCCATCAAAATATTCCCAAGACAATTTTAAAAAAGAGAGAGAGAGAGAGAGAGAGAGAGAGATTAATACAAGAAGGGCCATCATTACAGATTTTGGATAAACCTTTAGCTGAAGCACTGGTTGCTTGAGAAGAAAGGACTCTGAAAGAGGGAAAACAAAAGGGTTTTGTGGGAAAAGAATTGATGTGTTTGTTGGCTCTGAAGTTGCTGGGAATGTGAGGGCAAAAGCTTGAGCACATTGCAGCCATGGCAGTTGATGCTGCTGCTGATGATGATGACGATGAGAAGAAATAGTGAGAATAACTGCTCTTAACCAACAAAGTCATCTTTGGTGGTTTTAACTGACAGTATGTGTCCAAAGCTCACATTCCCAAGCAAAGTGTTCTGTCTGTTTCACTTTTGGATAAAGAAAGAGATAAAATTCACATGCAGTATAGACCATACTTGAAAATTGATCCTTTTTTTTACTTTTTATTTATTAAATTTTTTTTCAGGTGGGCAAATTGGATCTTTTTGTTAAAAAAAATATTCTGTCAATGTATAAAGAAAAGAACGTGTGTTGTTATGTATAGGAAAGTGGATGATCTTTTTCAATTTTCAGTGATCTCCTTAACTATTTATAAATATAAATTGTGGGTCAAAGAAAATGAATTACATATTTAAAGAATAAATTTGAAAAACAAATCGAATTCCAGTCATAAGTTTTTTAGTTCACTTGTACGAAATTTTCTAATTTAAAAAAATAAAATTTTGCGTTAGTGTTCGAACTGATTGACCTACTAGAAATGAGCCCATTATTGTCATTAAAATTGAGAAGAAATTTGATTCATCTTTAAATATAGATTTACAAGTGACGCCATAATAAACTTAATCTAAACTATTTTTAAAATTTAAGAGAAAATTTGAATATTTTGAGATTAAATTTATAGAAAAGGCCACAAATTACTCTATTATTGTGAAAAGAATTACGATGGCAAACAGGAGATAAGCCTTCAATCTCATTCTAATATGATCAGTGACTTCCTCGGCCATTCTTCCTCAAGCTTTTAGTCCCCAACAAATTACCTGAGCACTTTGTGGTAGCTAATATAATTCTTCCGTTTGGATTCTAGAACATGGATCTTATTATTAGATCCTTCTCAGTAAGAGATCAGAAACTAATCTTGAGCATCCTTTATTCACCCCTTGGCATTATGATAAGCATAGGTCTATATAGTCAAAAATAGTTATTCGTTTATGATCTCAATTAAGCATCAATTAATAATGACAGCTCCATTACTTAACAATAATGTTAGTCATTTTAAATTGTATTTAAAAATTAATGTATTAAGTGATAAAATAATATAAATTTTAAAATTATTTATTATATTATTTGATACATTATTTTTTAAAATATAATTTAAAATATTTAATATTACACTTTGATGAAAACATCTAAACAAATTGGCAATTCACTAAAAATGAAAGTGTTCCTCTAAAAAGTTTCTCACAAGTGAATCCCAACCTTCGTTAATCTGAAGATGCACCATGTTCCAACCGATGATGTTTGCCCGCGTTGCGACAGAGGTGGTCAGAGTACGATCCATGCTTTATGGCTCTGCAACACTTTGAAGAGAATTCTAGAGGGTATTTATCAGAACCAAAGCTCATCCACGGTAGATTTTTTTTATTGCTTGCATGAGTAGCCTAAATGATGAAATCAGCTGCTTGATGAAATCCACTTGATGTTTGCTACTCGGTGGAGATCCTGGAGGCTATGGCTGGCCAGATCTATTGATATTTCAGCGGTAGAGTTGGATTCTGATACAGCAAGCTTTAACAAAGACATCAATGAAGCAAACTGCTCAATTTCCGAGCTTGGCCTATTTTTGCATGAAATTTCTGCTTTCACTAGTTCTTTTTCCTCGTGTATTTTTCACTCTTTTTTTTTTTTTTATCGACAAACTGGATAGTTCATGAATTAGCGAAGTTTGCCTTAAGACTATGTCATGATGTTGTTTAGTTTAGCAAAGTTCCAAATCATATTATGCTGTTTGTAATTTGAGGAATCTTCTCCTCCCTTTTAAGCTTGTTTAATAAAATTATTTTTTTTTTTTTGAGAAAATTGTTTAATAAAATTTTAGTTTCTCAAAAAAATTATTTATAGAAAACGCCACAACAGACTAAATCTTGTTGCTTTTGGTAATCTTGTGATCCATAATCCAAATGTTGATATTTTTAACTAATAATAATAGTAATGTCTTAGAAGAAAAGCCAAATTAGAATATACCTATTAGTTGTTTATTATAAGGTTAAGTTTATATAATTTTATATTTTAATTAATATAATATTTAATATATTAATTATTAATTAATATTATATAACTAAATTAAAATTCTCTTATAAGTTAAGTTTATTTAAAATTATAAAGATTTTTTTATACATATACTATATTAAGCATAGGTGGTAAAGATTTATTATTTATTATTTGTTTTTTATTAATCACCAATCAATTGGTTATATTTACTTAGGTGAAACTTTACTTTACAAGAGAAATTTTTGTTTTGCATAACTACCATATTAATAAAAATTAAAAAATTAATAATTATTTAAAATATAATAATTAATTATTTGCAATATATTATGTCATGAGTTAGTGTTTATTATTGACCTAAAATACTAATGTAAGGATGTGACATTTTTTTTTATCCAATCACGTGATGATTTTATTATAGTTTGACTCAAACTCATGAACTACCTTAACTTGTATTGTCTATCCCTTTTACTCATAAGTTTGGGTTAGATTTAATTTGTATTGTCCATCTTCTCCACTCACAAAGAACCTACATCTCATGTAATAATCTTTATTAGAGTTTAAGATACATAATTTTTAGGGAAAAAGATTCTCTAAATTTTTATTCAATATGGGGACGTGATATTCTCCTTCACTCAATCACATGACGTTTTCATCATAGTTTAGTCCAAATTAAGAGACCAAATTAACTCGTACTGTCACCCTTCTACTCATGGGTTTGAGCGAAATCTAGCTCGTATTACACATTTTTTCTACTCATAAGGGACTTACATTCCACATGGCAATCTCTATTGTGGCTCAATATACTAAATTTTTAGGGTCAACTTAACTCATATTGCTTATACCCACTACTATTGGCTCAAACTCAAATGTTAACCTAACCCTATTGTCCATCCCCTCTACTCATGGGTTTGGGTAAAATTTTGTCTGTATTGCCTATCCTCTCTACTCATGAGAGACCCTATATTCCATGGCAATCTTTATTGGAACTAAAAACACTAAATTTTTAGGGTAAAGATCCACCAAAGTTCTATTTAATGTAGGGACGTGACATTCTCCCCCACTCAATCACATGACACCCTCATTATAATTTAACCTAAACTCATGAGTTAATCTAGTTTGTATTGTCCATCTTCTCTACTCATGAGGAACCTACATGCCATAACCTAAACTCATGAGTTAATCTAGTTTGTATTGTCCATCTTCTCTACTCATGAGGAACCTACATGCCACTTAACAATGACAATCACTATTAGGCTTAAGACATTAAATTTTTTGGGCCAATTTAGCCTATATATCTCATCCCCACCACTTTTGACGCAAATTCAAAGGTTAACTTTACCCTATTGTTCATTCCCGCTATTCATGGGTTTGAGTCAAATTTGACATGTATTGTTCATCCTCTCTATTTATAAAGAACTCACATCTCATGTTGCAATATTTATTGCGACTCATGACATTGAATTTTTAAGACAAAAGTCCACCCAATTTTTATTTAATGTGGGGACACGACATTCTCCCCACCTAATCAAATTACACCTTCATCACAGTTTGGCCTAAATTTAAACTAATCTAACCCGTATTATCTATCCCCTCTACTCATAGGTTTTGGCAAAACCTGACTTGCGTTACCCATCTTTTCTATTCATGGGACCTACATTTCACTTAGTAATTTTTATTGAAACTTACAAAATTAAATCTTTTGAATTCACTTGACCTGTATTTCTTATCTCTAATATTCTTAGAGGACCTGTTATTTACATAATAATTTTTATTAGAGCAATTTAAGAACTCACATAAAAATGATAATTTAAATTTATTCTGATATCACTTACCACAAATCGAACGTTTACCCATTAACCCAAAAAACTAACTTATTACATAAAACTATTTATCCATTTATATATATCCAAAAACTAACTAATTTCTATTCAATATCAATATCAACTATTTGACATATAAAATTTATATCCTCATTTTATAAATAAATTTATTACCATGTATTCATTGTTTCAATATTAAATAATGTTATATATACAAATTTATCTATATAAAGTGAAACTAACGTGGAATGATATAATTTATACATTTTCCATTTCTTAAAATTTTAGTAAAACTCTAAATTTTTACACATTATTAACTCTGTCGCGGCTCCAATTCAACAAATTTCTTAAAAGAGAAATATTTGTTTTTAACACAATTTTTTATCTATATATATATTTTTTCCATATCTTCAGAACCTTAGAAGTGGGTATGTTATGACTTAAAATCCATTTTCGACATTAATCAAGATCAAATTAATAATCAAAAAAACAAAATATAGAAAAATAACTGAAGAGAAATTCTCAGCTAATTTAGCAAAGCTTGACAATGAACTATGTCAAATTCCATTTTTACATTAAAAAAAAATAGATCTAAAATACCAACGGAGAAAGCATCAACACGCAAGAACATAGCTGCAGTTGTTAATTTCTGTCAAGATACATCGCCATGACAAATACTTTACATGAAGTTACAAATTCAAAATCAAAGCACTTTTATATATCAGAAGCCATGTAAAAAGACATGGGGAAGGTACTCATGTCAACTTCTAAATGGTTAGTACTTATAGAAGCCAAAATTCAGCAGCACATAGCCGTATGATATCAAGGTTCATCATGTATGGAATTGACTAAGCTTCCGCCACAAAAAACCTCAAAAGAAACGTTGAGAAAAGGTTATGGACCAAAACAACTTCATCGAAGCAACCAGAGGACACACCAGAAGAGAGAAATATGATGATGCTTAATTTTGGGTACTGGCTATACGTACTACAAAAGTAACTCTGCTAGAACAGTTAGCTAACATGTCGTATCATCTTGAGCACATTCTCGATTTCCAATTTTTTTGCCTGTGCATGGAAATGTAAAAACGAGGTAATGAACAGGCAGTGGCAAAAATGGCAATATCAGAAGCTAGGAAATTGAGATGAGCAACAAACCAAAATGAATCCTTCTTTTCCTGTGCTAATAGTTCTTCAAAGGAGATGTCAGCAAATTCATTGGCGTCTTTGCTTTCTTGTCGCTTGCTAGACTTGGTCTTCGGCTCCATTTTGGCGCCAGTTTCAAGAAGCTTCAATAAGAGATAAAGGTAAGAAATGTAAAAATAAATGAGAAACTTATGGTTGCAAATAGAATCGTGACATAATGGAGGAAAGGAAAGCCATATTCTTTCTTTCTTTTGCGCAAAACATCGAATAATAGTCAGTTCATGAGGGATAAACTGAGTTTGAGTTGCTACCTTCTTGCAAGCTGGTGACAAATCAAGCTGTTGTTGGAGCCAATTGTAGACACATGCATCTTCCTCTAATCTCTTCTGTTGCTTCTCTAGCTCGTATATCTAAAGGGTTCGATTCAGCAATCCCCGTTTAGAAGGAACCTAGATATGTGATAAAAGCTACCTCATTCTACAAGATTATCAAATCAATTCCAAAAATCACCTGCTGACGAAGGCGTTCAATAGAAGATCTGTCTGCCTTGCTCAGCAATGCCTTTTTTATGGTAAATTTACGTTTAATGGCCTCGGCCCTGTGATATATAAATTGAAAAAAATTTAAGTTACAATCCTCTAATTGAATTGAGAGGTGAAACTAAGATGCATTACGACTACTTGAGAGATTGGAAATCATTGAAGCACTACAACATAAAAGATGGGATTCAGCAGTTACAATGAAGCTCCGGGAAATAGTCAGGTTGTTTAGAGGAGCCAAATAGGAGAGGAAAAAGGCACAGAAAATATTATCAATCCCAAACCACTTGGAATAATTCAGAATATTCCAATTAAGGTACTATTGACAATATTGTCAGTACTACGCATAAGTTACAAATTATGAAATTGAGGAAATAATACTCATTTTACGTATATGAAGAAGTATCAAGAAATTAGGACTTGAAAAGGAAAAAAAAAATGGTGCTTTTTCACAATAATTATGAGCATTCACATAAATAAAAAAATCGGCTTTTCATTATGAATAAAACTTACTTGCTCAATAGCTCCTCTTTGGCCTCGGCCAAGCAACTAGTGAATTCTATAACCTGAAATGAGGCACATGAAGCATTGTTATATTGCTGAAGCAGCTGTATAATATAGATATAAAGCCAACATTTAATTCTCCAAAAGACACATCTGACATATGCTAGTACTTTGCATATTGTATAATATAGGCAAAAAATTTACATACCTTTGCACTCAACCCACCCAGCCCGGCAGGACTAATTGCATTAGGAAATTCAGTCAAACTGCACATTCTCCCATCTAAAAGCATGTGGAACAAGCTAAGGCTGATTGAGTTTAATGCAACTTCATTTTCCAAGCATAAATACAAGGGTGGTTCCATGTAGTATATATACTAGACTAAAACCTAATCAATAGTTCAGGATCATTTTTTCAAGCGGATCAAGTCTCGCAAACTTGAAAACCCAAACAAACTATGTTACGTATCTTGGAAAAGTCATAACTGAAGTCTCGCCAACCAATGGATCCAAAAAAAAATGTACCATAGAGAAGATGCCAGTGGACTTCCACTCAGAAGTTTTTTTACTTTACAAGGACATTCTCGGATAACTAAATGCATCACTTAGCCATCTAATGCATTCCAGTCAAGACCTTAGTATCATTCACATACCCAGCACCTACCACAACCTATACCGACAAGAAGCCATCATGCATTCCATCACAAAATATACCATATAGTTGCCGTAATGCATTCTATCACAACATATACGAACATAGAAGCCAAAATGCATTTTGAAACAATAAATTTCAAGCACCTTTTTTTTCTCACTGAAAAGATTCTCTCACACAATCACAATTGCACCATAGAGGTTGAAACCATAAATTCAAGTCTATGAACTATTCACGAACCATATCATTTCATGATCTCCTCAACCAAAAATAATAAAAAATAAAAAATGATGTTTGATGTTTGATGTGGGTAACAATCATCTAGATGATCTCCAAATGGCATAAAGAAGATTGAAGCTCTCTTCAATCATTAATAAAAGGTGTTCCAACAGCACAAGCAACAAAAAAATAATTCCTTTTGTTAACATCCAAAGCTGAAATTACTTCACAAACCAACACCCACACAAACAAATAAAACAAAACCCAATTTCTAAAACATACCAAAACCCCACATGCCTAATCCAAACAAAACATTAAAATAACAAATTTTCAGTGTAAATTTAGGATATAAAATACTTTTAGAAAAGATGAAGAAAAAAAAAACCTGAGCAAGTGTCAATGTGTTGCTTTCACAGCTCTTGACAACCTCGTGATACAGCAGCTTGATCTTCCTCTGTGTGGCACTGCCCATTGCCGTTAACGGGCACAAACAGACCAGGTCGGGTATCTCCAGACCGGACCCATTTTCCACACCCGCCACCATCATTTCATTTTCATCACCACCTTTTATTTCCCCTCTATTATTCTTCTTCTTCCCCTTCTTCTTCTTCTTCTTCTTCACAACCCGCTTCTCTTCACCCCACACCTCTCCTTTATCCACATCCCGCTCCTGAACCGGCTCCCCCTTATCCTCCTTCTCCTCTGGAACCGCACCGGTCTTATCCATCACCTTCTCCCGCCCCAGCCCGCCTTCATCAGTCACCTTATCCTGAACCGACCCGCCTTTACTCTGCTCCTTATCTTGACCCGACCCGTCGACTCTCGGATCCTGGCCTCCTTCACACCCTTTCCCACTCAACAAGCTCCGCCACTTCCCCGATTTCGACGGCAAGATCTCGAGTAAGAGCGATTCCGCCAAGTGCGTCGGGTCATTTTCACCTCCCCGACCCGTTCTCGAAGAACATTTATCTTGAACCACCCCGCCTTTACCAGTCACCACCTTATCTTGAACCTTAACCGGCCTCCCGCCCCCTCCTCTACCCACCTCCTTATCCTTATCCGACCCCTTTTTATTCGAATCCTCGCCTCCTTCACACCTCTTTTCGCTCAACAAGCTCCGCCATTTCTCGGATTTCGACGGGAAGATCTCGAGCAAGAGCGATTCCGCCAAATGGGTCGTGTCATTTTCACCTCTCTGATGACCCACCGCGGCTCCGCTCTTCGCCGACAAAGAACCTTTCAACGCTTTGGCATAATTCTCGAGCTCCTGCAAACGCTTAATCTTCTTGTAAGTCAAGAACAGAGTGGCAGTGAAGAAAATGGACAGGAAGAAGAAGGAAATGACCAGGAGCATGAACAACATGAGATTGTTGTTATAGGTATCGTCTAATGTCGGGGAAGTGAAATAAATAAAAACTGTAGACGCCATAAAAGAGAAACCCAAAAAATACATAAATATATATATATATATCTCTTTATTAATTGAAAAAAAAGACCATTTTAAATTATAATAACACTAACATAAAGTAAGATTAAGAATTTCTAAGATTGAGGTGGGTTCACGGAGAGAGAAGGGAGGGAAAAGGAACAAGAGAGGTTTGATGGGTTTCTGTTCCTAGTACGACATGCTCTGCTGCTTATGGCTTTTGAAGGTTCTGTGAGAAATGTTTTTTTTTTTGGGAATTTTTGTGGCCGTTGATCGTGGATGGTATTATTTGGTAAAGTGGAAATGGGGAGATTGCGGAAAGGTGGTGAAGTTTTTTCTCTTTTTTAAATTTATTTATTTAGTGGGGGGTGTGGCTATAATTTTGGTGTATTGTCATTGATTTTTTATTTTGTTTATTTTTATATAAGAAGAATATTAATTCTAATTATTTGTATCTTTCAAAAAAAAAAAATACTCATTATTTATAGAGGTGCAAAATAGTTAGAGTTAATATAAATAAACGGTATAATACTAAGATTATTGTATCGATATAATTAGAGATTTAAATTAATTTATTAATTTAGTACGAGAATCAAATGAGTTAATGATGCAATAAGAGCTAATGCGTATATAAAAGAATTGACATGTGTGATGACACAAAGATGAAATACAATTAATTAGTTGCTTTATTAATTTTTTTTAATTAATATTAAAATTTGGTCAATATGAAAAAAAAAATTAGTCTGACATAACAAAAATAATACTAAATTAATGGGTTATGTCTCACTAATTGTTTTTTAAAAAAACCAGGCACAATATAAACCTAATACAAAGAAATAGGCTTAATTTTTGGACTAAATTGATAGGATATAATATAATTTATACCTTTAATAATTAGTAATTTATGTTGTATGAATATTAATATATTACAATTATTATGATTGTTATTATTAGAAAATCACTATGATATTGCATGACCATGAATTATAAGTTGTATAGAGTTGTTAATTGTAATATATAATACTCAAATAAATGCATTTAAAAATAACCAAAAATATGATTGAAAAGATTCATTGTATAGCAATAAATGTTGATATCATAAGACTCAAATTAATTATATTGAGTAAAAAATTAAGTAGGTTCCTTTATAACTAGATTATATCATAGATATTATACATAGATCAAATTAGGTTTAGGATGACATAATGACATTGAGATAGTTGTTAGATACTTGATTTTGTTGGAATAAATTTGATAACATTGTAAGCTAATTTAGTACACAAAGTTTAAATTCGTAATGAATTTAAAAGAAATATAGGTTTAGATAAAACTTTATTAGTATCCGTAAATTTTTATTTATTTTAAGATTTTTATTTAAAATATCAAATATCATCATTTTAGATAATAAAGTTGTCAAAATAGCGTCATATAATTGAAAATTAAATTTATATTTAAAATTATATTAGATTTTAAAAATATATTAAATGAACTTATTAGTGTTGTAGTGTTGGATGATAATTTTATTATAGATTTATATTTCATGTAACTTTTTTTCTATTTGAGATTACCATATGTTAATTGATATAACATTATTATATTTTTATAGTCATTTGAACTTAAACTTGTGACATAATATTATTTGAGAAATATTGTAGGAATTTATTTAGAATTAATGCTATGATTTTCTATGTTTTTTTAATTATATTAATTAAAAATTGGTCTCAAATTCACGGATACCTACTGTAAATTTAATGAATATTATATATGCACTTACGCATATTTAATAATAATACTCTATATTCACATATTTGAAAAAAAAATTAATATGGTAATTTTAAAACATATGTGAGTTTAAAGATGTTTATCCCTAAACTAATTCGCCACTATCTTTATTCGAGTTTAACATAATCTCATAATTTGACTTCTCTAATCCAAATTTAGAAGATTAATATAATTGGGGAGTTGGTTTTTGACCTTATCAATTTGGTATAATTGTAATTAAGAGTATGATCATTAATGTTGCTATCAATTCTATTATTGTTTGAACAAAATGTCAAAATAAGTATCTTTTAGAGGAGACTATATATTTGGTTTTGGGTTTTGACCTTTATAATTTGAAACTCTTGATACAATAATCAATGTTGCTATCATACTTATTTTGGTATGAAAAGAGAAGCTAGAAATACAAAAAGCTTAAGGGTATGTATAAAAGAAGTGTCTAATTTAAGATTATCATATAGGTCAACAAAAAGTCAATATCATGTCTCTCTCACTTGGTGTAAAATTCTTCCATATGTTAAAATAAGACTAATTTTAAGGAATCAATATGATTACAAATAAAAGGTCAACTAGATTAGAGCAATGGGTGACATTTTTAATTAATATAAACTTAATAAACTCATATTAGATGTAATATTGATATTTTATTTAAATTACATTTAGGTTGTATCTTGCCCATTTCTAATACATTAATTAAAGAGTCAAATTATTTTAGATAGATTTAGAGTATTGGCTTGATTAATGTTTTTAATTATGTAAACTTATATGATTAAGCATACCAAACTTGATTTTAATGTAGGCAAAGTTGATATGATTTGCCTAACATATTAAAAAGTAAGATTATTTCTATACTTTTTATATTTCGATCCATCTTAAGTTTCATGTTACGATGTTCTAAAAATCTCATTAATTTCACAATTTTTTTTTAAAAAAAAGGATGACCACAATTTAATTATCCTAGTTATCTACATTCATAAAGAGTGATAATTTTTTTTTTAATTTTGATTAAAAAAAGTTTCCTTTAGAATTTATGTTTAAAAATTAATATTTTTTAATTTGATTTTTCAAATTTTTATATTTATGGACTGTATTATAAAGGATACCGTCATTTTAAGTAGTAATAAATATATTATTATAAATATCATTAAATTTATTGTAATATTATTTGTTTTTGGTAAAATTAGTCTTGATGCCTTAATTTTTGAAATCCAAAGTTTGGGTTCATAGTCGCCTAGTTTTTTTTTTTTTTTGAAAAATAATAATATATATCATTGAATAAATTCAAGGATAATATATTGGTGAACTTTTGATTCCGTAATTAAAAGATTATTGGAATATAATAAAATTAGTACATATGGAGATCTCTTTAAGCTAAACTCTTGTAAAGAAGAGCACCAATCATACCCACACTAAATAAGGATATCCCAAAAAGTGAATACGAACCCTTTCAACCTTAATTGCCTAGTTGATAATTCATATTAGACTCGAGCTACTATGCTTGAAACAAATTGATCCAACACATCAAGATCACTCATAGTAAATGTCAAAACTCACCCTCTCAATTAAATACCTGAATTTATATTAAAAAAAATTCAATTAACATGTAAAAGTTAAAATTTATTAATACTAACCGTTCATAAAAAGGTGTTATTATGATCAAACATTAGCTTATAGTTGTAAGTAGTATAATGCTAACATCTGTTACAACCGACATAGTTACTATTTTTTAATTAATTATATATTTTTTAAGAATATTATCATCAATACCCTTGAGGTATGACTTAATTATCACAATACTAATAAATTTAAAAAATCGACATTAATACTTTCTTTTCTCTTTTATAAAATATGCACAAATATTCAATTGTTAGAATTATTTCGTTAAATTAAATAGATTTCATGTTAATCAATATCAAATGACTAAATTGTATGTTAAACGAAACTGACGTAATAATGACTTGCATGGATTTTAAATTTTTTTACTTTAAAAAGATTAATAATAATAAAAACCCTTTAAAAATAAATAAAAAAATTAAATACTTTAAAAAATAATAAATAAAAATTAAAAAAGAAAAAAACAAGAGGCTAAAATAGCCATTCCATCAGCAAATCGACCATTTTGGCTAGTAGTTTATATTTTTATGTTTTATTTTTTTAATTTTATTATTATTATTTTTAAAGAATTTGAATATTTTAAATATAAAAAGATTTGATTATTGTTGAATCTGTTAATTTTAATAATAAATTATTAATGATTGAACATTCGTGTATATTTTACAAAAAAAAATTAAATATTATATATTAACGTCAATTTTTTAAACTTGTAAATACCATTGTAATAAATTATACTTTAAGAATATTAATAATAATATATTTTTTATATTATGTTACTAAGAGTATTATGAATACAATATATTAAAATAAAAATAACATAATTAATTTAAAAATAACAACTGAATATATATATATATAAAGCCATTTGGAGCCTCGTTCCAAAAAAAAAAAAAAAGAGATTAACCATTTCGAGCTACTCCCAATTTGCAGCTTTCAGAGATGATGTGATAAGATTCTGTCAAAAATCTCATTCCGGGTTCTTTTGAATTTTCAAAATTTTCCCTTTTCATGCTCACACGTTTTGCAAAAGAGGGAAAATGAAAGTGTTTCGTCTGTTTTCTAAGTACTTTCAATGCCTGTTGCCTCTGCTTCTCTTGTTTCATTGGTAGTAGTAAGATGAATTAAAAGCTAAAAATTGACAACACAAATCTAGAAAGTAATTTCCAGGCAACAAATATTTGCTTTTTGACAAGATTCTCACTTAGTAGTGCATTCAGAGTTATGGCAATCAAACATCATGAAATTAGCTTTTTCTTTTATGCGATGGGCGGACATTTATATGTAATTGAAAAGGATAACTTATTAAATAAAATGGTCTATCTATTTATATATATTTATAATTTATTTAATATAAAATTCACTCGTATATGTTTAAAATTAATTTAATTTTTATTTAATGTAAAATATAATATTCTCTTTCATTTAATTACATGATACTTTGATCACGGTCTGATTCATATTCAAGAGTCAATTTAATCTGTATTGCTCATCTTTTAAAATTAAAAAATTAATATTTATATAACAATCTCTATTAGAATTTAAGACACAAAAATTTTAAGACATACTTATCTTTTTTGTCTATTCTTTGGAGGTATAAAAAACTCACATCTCATTACTCTATTTGAGTGATTTTAGAGTTCGCATGTGAATAAAAAATTAAATCTACTCTGATACCGTTTATCATGAGTTAAATATTTGTTATTAACTTAAAAGACTAATCTATAAATAATGATATTTATCCATCTATATATATTTAAAATTTATCTAATTTTTATTTTATGTGAAACGTGACACTTAACCGGTGTAATGTAATTTACAAACATAAAATATGAAACAGAACTTATAATATTAAATAAGTTTTAAAAGTTTATAATAGTGACGATGTATCAATAAAGTTGAGATTTGAGAAGAATCTGAAAGTAAATCTATAGAAGGATCATTTGATACAGAACTATTAAAGTATTTTGAAAGAATTTAGTTACTATTGTTTTTGCACATGGTCACCTTTTACAAGTCTAAGCTTTATATAATTTTGTTGGTAGTGTTTTGTTTCATTCTTATTAGTTTAATCCATAGCACATGGATTACAAAATTATATCTATAGTAAAGATTTTATTATTTTGTGGACAACATAGCTCACGTCATATTGAATAATCCTATCACGTAATACTATTTTATTAATTTACAGTATCAATCTTATTTATAAAGTGCTAAATAAGATGAGCTATAGAATTATAAAAATACTACAGAATCAAATATGTATATAATTACTATACGGTATAGTTAGTTTTAGTGATTGTGAAAACAAGTCAAGCCCAATTCGAACAATATTTACACCAATATCTACACAATAGTGCTTGCCGTTACAGGCCATGCACTAAAAATTCAACATCCCTGGCTGAAATGAAGATGAGAATCGGATGAAGCAAGTAATGGTGCCAATCCAAGATATGCACAGTGCTAACTAATGCAATGGGAAAATGGATCACCATGAGAAGCAAAAGGAACATGACTTGAGTGAAAATAACAAGCTTGCTTGATATTATTACCTTTTCCAAACTTTTCTTACAAGAACACAGCAAAAGAATTTGCTTCAAATGGAAATTACAAAGGAATATAGAACATTAAAATTATTGGAAACAAGAGGGTTTCCATAATCTAAAACTAAAATTGCACATGGACTCATGTTGGATCGTCTCAATGTGTTTCTTCTGCAGATCCCCCTCCATTTCTTTCCACTTTGTTACATCATATGCAGAGCATCAATAAAGAAGCTACTATAGATACGTATAGCTTAAGCTTTAATCATTTTCACAATCTATATGAGGTTTCAACCATGAGGTGTTGCATATCTGTACAACTTCACCCAGGAAGAAGCTGCAAATCAAATGGTTGGAGTGATATTGGATGTGTATAGCTTAAGCTTTAATCATTTTCACAATCTATATGAGGTTTCAACCATGTGGTGTTGCATATCTGTACAACTTCACCCAGGAAGAAGCTGCAAATCAAATGGTTGGAGTGATATTGGATGTGTAGACGACCTAATTTACTGAAAAATACTATACCAAAAAAATGTGAAACAGGAGTGAAGAAATGGATCCTTCTATTCCATTCCATTTACTCCGGACATAGCAGGTTCATCAGCCACAAACAGCCTCCACAGCAAGTTGTTTCATGACTTTGGGGCACGGATCTCCACCAAACATTTCGGGTGCTACAGTTACTGTGCACATGTTTTGCCCAACACAAAGCTGCAAGAACAAAGACATAGATTAATATTTTTTGGAAAAGAGAAGCCGGGAGAAAAATGCATCAAATTGTAAAAATGCATACCCTTTGGAAGGCATCGTAAGAGTGGAATGCATGACAACTTCCTTGACGGTAGCTTCCACAAACACCTTCTGGTGTTCCAAAGCTAGCAAACTTTATTGATTTGATTTTCTGCCCAGGGCCACACATCAAATGAGCTTTAGGTCTCAGGGGTTTGTTCACTTTGCCAGAGGCATGAAGCTGCCAATTGACAAGGGTCGGTTGCCACTCATACATATATGCACATACGCTGTCTACTTCTCTTCTAACCAAAGAAATTCCATTAGGGTCACCGCCCCATTCCTCGAATACCACCAACAAGTTTCCTGTTGGTTTTAGCCATGACCAAGGAACATGATACCTGAAATAATAGACCAGTTTGTCAAGAAATCCAGAAAAATATGAACAAAGCTCCAAAGAACAGCAAGTTTCTCTTACCATCTTTGAGAGGCCTCTCCGCAATTACTTGCACATTTCTTCTCATTATATGTCCCTGTATAACTACAATATCCACAAGAACCAGAAGCCTTGTATGCAGGCCAGTGACGTCCAATACTCTGCCCATTTATCCATACTTGACCTTTACCCATACTGCCCATGTCTAAAGCCAGTGGAGAATTTCCAGCCGGAGCATTGAAAGTAGTCTGAAAACAGGACAAAGTCCATATCAGTTATGTTTGTTTGATGGGAAGTAAAAACTGAAGCTGTTTTAGCCACCCCTAGCTTTCATAGGATTAATGAAGGAAATCAAAACATAATCTTAATGAAGTTATAATGTTTGACAGAACATTGCAATATATTTTAGGGGAACTAAGTGCAATCCATAGGAAAAATGCAGTACCAATAATCATATGTCTTGATGAAACCCCAGGTAATAACTGAGAGAATTCATACACGACAGCTTTGCTTTAGCTGAAATTTAAGATACTCACTTTGTACCAAGTCAGTGGCTGCTTCTGGGTCACTAGAGATCCCTCTACCCACTCAACAGAGGAACTTCCACTAAGTGAATGAAGATTCAACTTTTCTCCTTCAAGTCCAATCTGATTTCAAGCAAGAAAATCTGTTAATGTCCAGAATGTCAGAACAACAAGAGTAGTAGTTTCATGGTTGAAGACAAACCTTGTAAGACCACTTCTGCCATGACAAGTCTCTCCTCCCTTCATTAAGACCGTTCAGTGTGACTGGGCCAAGGACACCAGCATTCCATGTCTCATAATGTGGACCAACGTTCTGAATTCATAGCACAGGCAGCAGCAAGCATAGTTAAGCAAAACTGTCAAGGGTGTTGCTGATAGAACAAAAGAGATATATATAGACAGAGCGAGTGAGAGAGACACACCGGGAGACCAACAGCAATGCTTAGAAGTGAGATTTTGTTGATTCCAGCCCACATTTTCACACCTTTACTAAATGTTAGTTTTGGAAATTCCAAACTCCCATAGGCAGTCCCTGCCAAAAAGAAAAGGAACATGTAAGACACAGAGGTATGTCAAGTAGTTAAGGTAGTAATGAGCAGCACATGGCATCGAAGTAGTCTACATAAGGTCTTTTCTGGAGAAGGGGTCAAGGAAGAATGGCGTTTAAGTTTCTAGAAATGTACTTAGTACTTGACATAATACAACGTTAGTCATGTTCCACTTTAGTGACTTGTGCAAGTCTACTAATTTGATGACTCTTAAAAGAATATTTATTTTACCACCTTGCACCAGCAAACTATTTAAAAGAGTAATGCTACACTTCCCTAATGTATCCCAAATTATATCCCAAAAAGTGATTATTAAGCAAACACTGAGTGTAATAAATGATTTTGGAATTTGCACTATTTTACCACTCAAAGTTCACTTGACACATTACTTTTCGAGATACAATTTGGAATATGGTTGGTGAAGTGTAGCATTACTCTATTTAAAAACAAGGTCAATTCAAGACATTAAGCACAAGGCTAACCTTTATTTATTACCTTTTTCTTTTAGTGTAAAAATATTCAACATTAATATTAAAATTGTTCCATTGGCCATGAGGCAACTGTTGACAGAAGATGGTGCAAGAACACCTTCAAACCAACAATATGCTGCTCACCTGCTAGTTGACCGTTGACAAAAACATGCAAAGCATGACCAGCTGACATGACAGTAAGAACAGGATAATTTCCGCTCCTCAAAAATCCTTCATTGGCATCAATCTTAACACTGTAAATGGGATAATTCATGTACAAATTATTAGAAAATCAATTATAAAATAGGAATTTGTAGGAACATATTTAGTTGTAAATGTACAAGTGAAAAATAATAGGAGGTAACTGTGAAAGTCACTCACTCTGTCATGTACCACAAATAGTCAGTGGAATCTCTAGTTGTATTTATCTGCTCCAGCAATCCAGACATTGTGAATGTGCTGTCACCAAATGAGGCTGGCCCTTCATTAAATGCTTGCCAAGAGAATCCTCCATGCATAGGAACAGGAGTCATCTTCATCTGTTCACTTTGGGCGCCAACCTGTACAAAAATTTGTTATCAATATTCACACCAGGTTCACGTTATGCTCAACAAAGAAGAATGAGAGAGAACTTATATGAAAAAATATAATCTGAATATGTAAGCTAAGCTAAATGAATTGCTGTTAATTCTCCCACAATCTTTTCTTACCCTTGCAGTGTTATAGACAGTGTTCTTGCAGTCAGGCAGAATGCTGATAGACCAGGGAGGCAAATTGTAATGCTGGTTCCCAAACGACACTTTTGAGAAAGATTTCTGATTGTAATTGGCAAGGAATGCAGCACAAGCTCCCTTGGATTTGAATACATGAGCCTGTATTAAAATGAATAGGAGTAAGATTAACTCTAAAAGATGTAAAATAAGAAAATTATTAAAACAGAGTGAGCTTTACCTCCTGATAGTTTCCAAGTGGCGTCACAGTGGGATTTGCAGATATTAAAGCTGGTTCACACAGTTTTATTGCTCTATGTAAATCTTTCAAATGTCCCCATTTAGGTTGCCTCAACAGTCCTGCATGGTAAAAATAGAGTGATTTCCCAAACTAGCAAATAATATAATCACTGCATATGTCACAATTCAAGAATGGTTCAATATCATCTCTGACAAAAAAGCAATCATTACGAAAAGTGAAGGCAGGAAAACAGTTCGTAGTATAATAGTTTAAGCACCATTAATAAAAAGAATATCATTTTCCTATATATATATATATATATAAAACAATATATTTATAGTTTGACAAATGGAAGGACCCACCACATAACAGGGTATGTCTACGTCCAAAACTTTTTTCAGTTAGGATATTGAAACCGTTTTGACCAATAAAATCTCAGTATGATAATAAAAATAAAAAAGAAAGAAAAAGACAATTAATCATAACCAAAGAAAAACTATAAATTGGTTGTTGACATTCATCTTATAAAACCATTTCCTTTTCAAGATCTTATGAGACATCAAATTTTTGGATTTAAGTATATGTAAGCATTGTCAACTCCATGCACAAGTCATCACACAGAAGGAAAATTTGTTATGTATATGATGAACGGTAAGTTGTACTTCCTCTATGATAAAGTGGCAAGCCCCCTTTCACTAAGATATGTTGCATAAAGCTTGATTTAGAATCCAGAAAATACATTGGCAAACTTCAGAAAAAAAGAAAATACTCAGGCTCTAATTCATTTTGCATACCATATTCATCAAGAGGAGCATCATAGTCATAGCTAGTAGCAATAAAAGGACCACCAGCAGTTCGCCCGAAATTTGTTCCTCCATGAAACTAAAATTTTAAAAACAAGTGTATAGAACTCAGTTGACTAATCCAGGGATTGAACTGCTCGGAAAAATTCAAAAGCATATAATTAATTACCATGTAGTAGTTAATGAATGATCCACCCTTTTGAATAAACCTTGCAACTGAATATGCCATGTCCTCAACTGGACGGTGAGGAACAGGACCTCCGAATTCGGTAAACCTTCAAGGAATACATAGAAAACAGCTGGAAAATTAGCCCAGAAAGACCCTGAGTTTTCTAATGAACTTGTAGTTCTTGGATAAGAGGTAGATATACAAAAAGGGATCCATAGTAAAGGCAAGTTGAAGGTAACTTACCAGCCAGTCCAGGCCTCCGTCCACATCTTGGGTTTATAAGCCTTGTTCGGGGAAAAGTAGTCGCAGTAGAAACCATTGCAGGTGTTTATCTGAAATATAAAATGTAGAACTAAGAACAAGCAATCAAACACATAACTTAAAAGCATCAATCACATGGCGTGATAACAAAATGATAAGACTTGAGACACTATGAGTCCAACAGGTGAATAGTTTAACCAAAGTACATATGATTTTGAGTAATTGGGTTACAAGTATTTTACTTCTTCGGCATCTCCAATATAAAAAGTAGTATTATTATTGTTTACCTCCACTAATCTATGAAGATTGAGACCCGCGTGACTTAATTATTAATACGGAGACATGATCATGAATGTATCACTACAAAGTTTCATAGCAAAAGAGAATAAAATAAAGACGTGAATAACAGATATGAGTGAGAAAGAGCAAAGAGCTGATGCATGTGCAGTGAGGATTAATAATTGATTTCAACCATGACCAACAAGGAGACAACAGACTATTCACTAGCAACCCCACTAAAGATGACGGAATATATCATGAGAACCATCAACAATGGTTATAGAACATGACTAGAAAAGGTAAAATATAAGGTATTGGTAAAGGAAGAAAAAAAGGTCTGTGATACTTACTACAGGATCAGGCGCATCATCTTGCTTGCACATGACCCATGGGACACCGGTGCCAAGACCCACAGCCATCTTGGCTGCCCAATCTGTGTAAGCTCGGCCAGGGCCACCAAGTTCATACTCCATGGGTCCATATTCATTCTCAATCTGTCACAAAAGAGTGATAGAGAAAGATACTTAGTTCACTAACTTATTCCATCAAAAAATGACAAGACTAAAAAAAAAATAATCATACAGCTTATATATTAAAAAAGAAAGCTTAATGACTACTCATTGGTCCAGGGAAAGATTGAACTGTTATAATTTCATTACCTGGGAAAGAATTATTGGACCACCTTGAGACTCGAACAATCTCTCAGCTTTCATCATGTCCACAATCTTCTTTGTAAATTTTTGCATTTGAGCCTTCATTACAAAATATAAAATATATCAATGAAATCAGAAGCAATGTAAAATACATTAAAAGAGAAAAAAAAACATAGAGGTGTAAGAATGAATAGTGTCTAACCTTAAAAGGTCCATTATCTGTTCTGAAATGGATGCCTGGAATGTATTTGAGCCAAACAGGGAAGCCCCTAAAAATAATAAAAGGAAAGTTTTAGCTTTAAATTCCCAAAAGTTCAAGAAATGGAGTGATTGTTTTGCTCTTTCTAGAAACCATATTAATGTAAATATTACCCAAAGTTCCACTCAGCACAAACATAAGGACCAATTCTGAGATGAACATAAAGGCCTGCCTGCTGTACCAGCTTGATGAACTTCACCAGATCATAATTCCCTTGAAAATAATACTGCAACAAACAAAAAAAGAAGAAGAAATATTTAACAAAATGAAAATAAATACAAAAAAAGCCAAAAAATAATAATAATGATAAGTGTCATTTCCCATTACTTTTCCAGGTGAAGGCTCATGGCCATTCCAGAAAACATAGGTCTGAATCACATCCAAGCCTCCATCTTTTGCTTTCTGTATAAGATCTGGCCACATCTGCAACAACAACAAAAAAAAATCCCACATATTATAAACAAAAATATACTCAAAAAGGCATACATCAAAAGGATCAAAATTACAGCTTCCCAGATGGAAAAGAGCTTCAATGAGCTTAAAAGCTGTAAAAATGGACAGCACAAGAGATCCCCAAGAAGCACATTTTAAAAATAAATTTAAAAAAAGGCTAGTAAACTTTTAATTTTTACCTCAGGGGTGCTTCTGGGATAGTGAATGGATCCAGAAATGAGAATTCTTCTTTTGCCATTAATTGTGATAGCCTTAGAGTCATAAGAAACAGAGGCTTCAACTTCCAAAAATGATAGCCAGGAACCACAACCCAGCAAAAGAATCACCACCACATTACACATTACAAGCTTGTTCAAGCCCATTATTAAGGCACCAAAGAAAGAAAAATGGATTTTTTAATGAATGAATGAAGATTAAAAAAATAAAACCAGTCTTTGTTGTTGGCTTGCAACAAGGCAATGAATGACCTTTTTGTTATTCTTCCTCTTCCTAACACTTTATTCTATGCTTCTTTAAGGAGAGAAGAATGAAAAACAAAAACAAAAACAGAAAAAGCAAAAGCAAAATGAGAAAAAAAAAAAAAACCAACTTAAGCAATAAGAAGAGATTGTTTTGTTTTTGTTTGTTTTTCTGAAAATGTGAGAAAGAAAAATGGATGTGAAAATTTAGAGCTTTCACTACTATCTAGCAGAAGTAGTTTGTAATAATAAGAAGTGCTGCCAGTGTTGCAAAAGTGCTGTGGGTGTGTATCTTTATTTTGTTGTACAAATGAAGTGCTTTATAGCTGCCATTGAAAACACACCCAAAAAAAAAAAAAAAATTAGAAAGTGAAAGTGGGACCCGTTTACGCGGAGTTTCAATCTAATTATTAATTTCTGTAATTAATCTTAACTATTTTTTGTTTTCTGTTTTTTTTATAGCTTGATTTATTTTATTATTTGTAATAATAATTTATATATATATATATATCTAGAAGGACTTTGGGTAAAGCTCTGTTTGGCTGTTATATGAAAAATGGAACAATTTTTCCAAAAGCGCTTTCTTATGTTTTTAATAAACGCAAAGATTCGTAACTCGATCCCGATACGGTCTGTTCTTACTATAATTAAAAAAAAGGTTCACGCGCCAGCGTAGCGCGTTAAGAAAAAGAGAATATCAGAATAACTATGCAATAATAATTTTTTTTAAAAGACAAAATGTCAGATTTTTTTGTCTTTTGTTTTTCCTTGTTAATTTTCTGTTCGTTACTATTTATGACTAGTAAATATAAAAAAGGAGAAATGATTGGTTGACCTTTATTTTGAGCGGAGTGCCTTAAATATTACTCTATTTTTAAAATAGTGTGAAAGATTTTTATTTATTAGTATTTTTTATTTTGCGACAAAATCCTTTTTTTGCAGCATAAATTTACGATTTTACTTCTATTTTTTATCTTTTTTAAAAAAATAAAAAAATTAGAGATAGCCATGGTGACCATTTTTTACCGCCAGCAGTAAAGATGGGCAAAAAAAGGTGAGAACCGAAAAATTGAATTGAATCGGTCAGTTCGGTTCGATTTAATTTTTTTAGAGAAAAAATTGACTAATCCGAACCGAAAAAATCGATTCAGTTCGGTTTAATTTTTTTTATTAAAAAAATTAATTTCAATTTTATTTTTTAAAAAAATCGAATCGGACCGTTTCGGTTCGTTTCACAAAAAATCGAACCGAATTGAATCGTGCCCACCCCTAACCCGCAACATAGCTATTTATTCTTTTTTTTTTTAAAAAAAATAACTTAAGAGCCTTCATGAATATATTGGATCATATAGTCGCCACAGTTGCCAAAACTAAATATTGATTACTACAAATTCAAAATTATGATATATTTCATTAATGTCAAACAACAATATCCTTAAAACAGAGCAAGATTCAATCTTCCATTCACAATTTGACATCATAAACGAAATAATAGTATCAAGGGGGAAAAAAATTCATAAAAGAACCATCATCACCAATCATTCACAATTTACTTAAAATAGAAATTCAAACACAACCCACTACCCAAAACTCTAAATTAAACAAACACAACTAATCAAAACCCTATAAAATTTAAAAATTTTAAGAACCATGAATTATATAAACACACAAATCAAAAAATTGACTAATTTTAAGCGTACCATACGAACACACTTATTAAAATTAACACAAAGATCGTTCCCCGCCACCGTTTTGATCACCACATGGTCGCGACTGCACTTGATCCTCTCGATGGACAATCTTCTTTTTTCTTCTTCTTTTAAATTTTTTTTTTAAATTTAAAAAAATAGCCACGATAATCATTTCTTGGTTGTTGCCCGCGACAAAGAAATGGCTGCCATGCATATTTCTAATTGTTTTTTTAGTTTTTTTTTAAATGAGCATAGTTAATTATTTGGAATAATAAATGTCAACGTCACAATTTATAAAGCGGTTAAATTAATTATCATGTTACCTTTATTTTTATTAAAATAAATAAAAAATATTAGGAAACAAGAAATTTTAAATTATTTTAAGGGATAGTATAATTTTATCTTTAAGTTTTTGATTAATTAACAACTTTGTCACGATTAAAAATAAAATATATAATTTTATCATAATTCGTTATTTTTTGTTATAGTTTTAATGGTGAAAAGATAAAAATATAATCAATCATTTAAATAAATTACTCATTAAACACGTGATAAGATTTTACCCATTTATTATATTTTCGAACACGTAGCACAATCTCATCTATTAATATAATTTTAAAATTAAATTTTAACAATATGACACGTGTTAAAATGACCTATTAAACCTGTGATAAAATCTTACTTATTCATTGTCTTTTTGAATATGTGGTACAATCTCATCTATTAATTTAATTTAATATAATTTTAAAAAATAAACTTTAACAATATGACACGTGTTAAAATGTGATTATTACTTTTTAGACACGTGTCACCATGTAATTGGTTTATTTTTTTACAATAATTTATAAATAAATTAAATTATACTAAAAAAATTAAAATTAAAACTGGCACTGTCGTCAAAAAATAATTTTTCGGCGACACTCTAAAAATAAAAATTTATCAAATTTACATCATTGAACTCCATTTTTCTTGATCTATGTAGTGGTGAGATCAATTTTAATTAAAAAAAATATCAAAAAATAGTCAAAATGGTGGAGAGTGACGGCGACCACCGCTGACTGCCGTTAAATGATGGGACGGTGACTTACACCGCCACCACAAAATTAAAAAAATATTTAAAGTACTTTGTTTAAATTTTAGGGATCTAGCAGTATCTTTTATAAAATAATAATAATCTAAACGGGGGTGAGTGTTAATTTTACTGAATGTTAATAATATTATACTGTTAATTTTTTTTAAAAAAAATTATTATACAGTTATTTTACTTTAGGGGCAGATTTGGTAGCCGTGGGAATGAGGCGCATGTAGTGTGGCGTCATTGTCTCGGTAATTACGGGATAAGACTACGCTTTGAATAACATGTTAGGTTTTGGTCACGGGTGAAAGCTTTAGATTATTAATAAAAAAAACTTTAGATGGCTAATTAATTTGATCCGATGTCGTGTAAACTTTCGTATCTCAACATTTACATTTATTTTAGTAAAGGTCTCGAATTCGAATTTTTCATATAAAAAAATATTAATTAAGGATGAAAAAAACTCTTGCCAATAGTTAAAAACATTTTTCATAAAACAAAATTTAAATAAAATGGTAATATTTTTAGAAAACAATCTTAGAAGTTAAAAAATGAAAAAGAAGATTATTGATGCATTTTAAAATGTAAAAACAAATTATATATTGTTGTATAATTCAAAAAATGGTTGCCAAAAGCTGAAAACAAAGGATATTAACCAAGAATTTGTCATTCGTAAAGCGGCAGGAAACAAATAATATAAATTTCTTAAAATTATTTCAAACCTATATATCATTGTTTAAATTATGTTCAATTTTTAAAACGAGCGAATATGGATAGTAAAATAAAAGTGTACATATTATGTGTATTATTTTGAGTTCTCCGTATATATATCAAAATAAGTTAATGAGCTACATAATTTATTATATATAACATTATTATACAACGTTGTTTGGTTAATTTATTATTTTTATATTATTTATAATTTATTAAAAATCATACCAAATGTCAACGTACTTATTATATAATAAATTACGTTACCTATTAAAACAAAATTATATATGTAAAGTTAGGTTGGCAATAACTAATCCATGGAATTAATTTAATAAACATTATATCAACCAACTAAGATTTTTATTACAATCATCTCATCTACCCACAAAATTAATTAATAATGCTATAGATGTTGCATGGTTGCTACCTAACGAAAAATATAACAAATCAAATAAATGAAGAAGCTAGCTTTCATTTTCAGAAATCACAAAAAGCAAACACTAGATGGGTTTACTTGCCGGGATGATAAAGAGATTTAAAAATAAAAAATAAAAAAAAAGCTATTGGAAAAAAGCAAAACAAAAGTGCTTTTTGCATTGTTATTTGTTAAGCATTTCTTTTAACAAGTCATGTAAACTAAGCAAAGACAAAAAGCTTTTGAATTTGCATGCACTCCTTCTCCACTCACCCATGCATGATTAAAAGCACCTACCACCTATCTCCCTCTCTTCATTTTCAACCCAAAAAATAAAGAAAATAAAAAAACCCAATCATGATTTGCTAGAAAATTAATATATCTTAATTACAATAATTAAGAAAATATATAAATTAAAAAAAACCCAATTATTTGGGTTTTTTAATTTTACATTTTTTTTATAAACTTTGTAAATTGTTTATTTTGACTTTTAAAACTCTCATTAATGGTGAGGACGTGCATTATTTATATCAATATTTAATAATAAAAATTCAACATTAATAGTATTTAAAACTTAAATTATTCACGCAAACAAGGCCCAATAATTAAAATAAATACATAAATAAATAAATATACATAGACATTTAAAATTAATTTATATGTTGATGATCGTGCCAACATGATAGGGGGGTGAGGAGAATCATAAGATTAAATTAATAAATAATAATTAAGAATCTACAAACAATATGTGTTAGTGAATAATACGTTTTAAATAAATTAATTAAAAAAAATCAAATCCAACACTTTGTTTATGTTCAATTATTGTGTTTATGCCTATGTAATGTGGAGTTTTATACATAAGGAACACTTAATATCTATTAGATTGGAAAATTAAATAATTTAAAAGTAATGGGGAGATTTTTTTTTTTTTACTTTATTAATATAATCATCATTATTTTTTTGTTAAGAAATTGAAGTGGATTAAAAAAGGAATACAAATCTTGCAAGGAAGAGCTTAGACGGATGTTCATCATTGCTCTCATGACACCCAACAAAAACACTTAAATTGTATATATAATTGGGATTTTTCATATATGGGGAAGAAATTGAGCTTAATTATATATAAAAAATACAAAATTATTTGTTTTTTTTATAAAATAATTAATGTACAGATTGAATTATTGAGTATGATAAACTTGTTATCAAATTCATTAATTTGTAATTAATATTAGACTTATAACTTATGAAATATGAAATATATGGGTTTGGTTATTGTTGTAACACAATGAATTTTGAGATTATTAAAGTTGTGACATGAATTTTTAAATTTCTGATTTTTATATCAATGCATTGTGTTACAACAATAACCAAACTCATATATTAATTTTGCTTTTTGAGATAAATTTTCTTACCTTCTTCATGTTAGCTTATACTTTCTTTTTTTTAATAAAAATCTAAAAACATCTCTTATAATTATAAATTTATTTACAAATTCTAAAAGAGATTTTGATAAAAATTAAGAAAAAAATTTAATTAATTTTTAACTTCAAAGGGGACATTCATTCAGATGAATTTTAAAACTGAACAAATTACAGAAATTTGACTAAATATTTGAAATTTCAAAATTAAAAAAAAAAAAAGAAGAAGAAGATCAATATGTTATTTAACATGTCTACTATTAATTATTCTTGTACATATAATTCATTCTTTAAAATAAAAAATTAATAATTATTTAATATTTGGTAATTATCAACTATATATTAATCAGGATATAAATTAATACTATTTAAATTAATATATCAATTTTATTTTTGAAAAATGAAAACATTTTTCTGTATAATTTTTAAACAATTAAACATTTTTCTGTATAATTTTTAATTTTGCCCATATTTATGGCTTTAGTTAGTGAAAAGTGGAAGCAGGTTTTAGTGGGCTTTTTTCCCTTCGAGCCCCGGGTTGCGTGGAGCATCAACATTCACAAAACATGTTTTAGCTTTTCGAAATTTGGAATCACTTGGCAAATAAAAATAAAAAAGCGAACCATCCTGTGGCTTTATTAAATTTGAGTTTACGTCAAATTTCTCCCCATGTTTCATTGTTTTAAGAGAATTATTTATTTAATTTTTTTAATTATGAAAAGTTAATTATTTATTTCTCAATTTTTTCTTAAGTTGTTCGAAAGTTGTTTATTCTTTTTTAATTATGAATGGTTGATGATTTTTTTCTCTCATTTTTTTTCATTTGTAAAGAGTTGATTATTTATTTTTTAATATGTAAAAAATTGATATTACGTCAATTTATAATATTATAATATTTATATCCTTAAAATGTTTTATTTTTAAAATGTGAAAACATGGCAACATGTTGCCGCCACTTCCACGCGCGTGTACGTCAAGTGGAGAATACAAAACGAGATTCTTCTTCCTAATAACATGCAATCTCTTTTATCGACACAAAGAAATAATAATAATAATAATTTATTTATTTATTATTTATGTGGTTCACGATCCTGCTTCAGAGTCAAAGATGAAACGCTGCCGTTTCAAGAAAATGATTGTTAATTAAATAGGTTTGTATTATGAATCAATTATCAACGCTTCTCCCTAATTAAAAAAAAATGACAATTTATTTTTACTTTATACTTAAATATTTAATTCTTATTTTAATATACAGAAGGGGATATTTTTATTTAAGTCGGAAAATAAATACACTGCAAATCTTTTTATTATTGAAATTATTAATCCAAGTGCCATTTTTTTAATTTTATAGTTAATATTATTATTTTATAACAATTGTGATTTTAAAATTAACAAAATGCTAAAATTAATTATTGGCCTTAAATTAATTATATATTTTTATTTTGTATTTATTTAAATTTTATTAATATAATACACATAAAAACATAAATTAATTAAAAAAGTATATCAAATAAATTGAAAGGAATGGAGGTTGCCATCTTGAAAAAAGTTAATGCTAATGATATTTTGGACTAAAATATTATTATTTTAATGATCCATGTGCTCTCCATTTTGTAGACAATTTAGTTGTGACAAAAATAAAATAAAATAAAAAGGAATATTTGATGGGTTGTTCATATTAACCACATTTTGTTTTCACACTCATCATTCAAATTATGCCCATTTAATTATGTTTTGTGTTTTGTGTTTTTTGTTAATTTTATTTTATTTTTACAAATTTATTCTTATTATTGTTTATATATATAAATAATGAAAAATTAAATTGATAGAAAGTGTTTAATTTTATCAATAAAAATTAGTAGCAAAATTCTCCAACCAACCATATAATAAATAGTGTAGTTGAATTCTGTAATGAGCCACGCTATCATTATTTTGATTCTCGATGTGATGGGATCAAGTTGTTATAAAAAAAAGAAAAATTAAAAAAAGTCCATCATTTTAAAGAGGAATGTCAAAATCCCTTTCATGTAATTATTTGAGGTTTGAATTAAGCATTTCATCGTAAACATGAACATATATCCACTCAATCTTGGTATGTTAAAAATAAATTATTGGCCATGTGGGAAATTTCAGCTAGAATTTGGGAATTTGTGCTTCAATGTTTTTTTTTTTTCATTTAATTTTTTTTTGACATAATGTTAGTAGTGGATAGGACGTTAACTAGCCAACACTTGCATTGAAAAATAAGCACTAATGGTGAATTAATCCTATCACTTTGTATTTTAATTAACATGTTACTAATGATTAATTCTCATGTTTTAGATAATTGTAAATTTGTTTAATAATCGGTAGCATCATAGTTAAATAGCACCAATCAATAATAAATGCATCATATGTCGCATTGATCGGAACATAAAATTTGTATCTTAACTTTATAAGTATAACATTATTGTTATAAGAAATAAATTTATAGTGCATTTGAGAATATTTTTATTTTTAAAATTTTTTATTAATAATTTTATTTTTAAGAGGTAAATTTTTTAAATAAATAGTGAAAGGTTAAGATACTCTATAACGAAACAATAATACTAAGCTTATAAAATTGGAACATAATCCTAATCAATGGTCGCCAAATATTATGTAACAATTAACTTTATTATCTCGTTATTAATATAATAATGATTAACTTTTATAATTAAATCACACGTTAAATGTCCCATAAGTTGCATTGAATGCAAACTTTGTATATGTAGAAATATTTATAACAAATAAACACTTGAAAAATTATAAAATGCAACGTTTGTATAGAATCTTACGTAATTTTTTTTTTATTTTAAAAAATTATTTTCAATTTAGTTGAATTACTTAATTAATTTTTAATATATTTGTTTAAATGTTTTTATTAATCTGTCTTTTAAAAAAAAAACTGACATATATTTTTTTAAGTTAGTATAAATTTATTTATTATCGACTAAATTTGAAGAACTAAACTGACAAATTTTCGTTGGAAAATAACTGAGGCAAGTTGGCATTTAAGAATTTAGGTCATAAGTCTAATCACCCATTTTCTCCATCGAAACATGTAAATTGCTACTTTGTAAGAAAAATCATTGAACAAATCACATGTGATTTCATTTTAGTGCCCTCTCATTCTCAACTCAAATTGAGTTGTTGTTTATGATGGCAACATATCTTTGCCCTTTTTAAAATATCATTAGATGTGTTTATATATATATATATATAAAAGTTGTCGGTACAAATGTTTAATTATTTAAAATATTTTTATATTTTAAAATATGTGAATGTTCACGTAAAAAAAAATAACCATAAATTATATATTATATGAAAAAAGTGATGTAAAGTTAAACTGTAATGTAATTGAGCTCTAAAAAAAAGCTTAATAATATAGATATTTAAAAAATATAGTAATAATTTATTTATTAGCCACCTTAAATTATATTTTTACTCAACATTTTTCTTATTTATTAAATTACTGTACTTTAAATGATTTGTATTTCTTACAATTATAACATAATTGAAAATTATTTTTTATTTATTAACTTAACATGATAGGAATTGGTTTATATTTAATTTGATTTTGATTTTTTATTTTTAAGACTTAAAAGCTATATATAGCTTTGCTACTTATAATATTTTTCATCAAACTCTTAATAAAAAATTTCAAAATTTTCTCATTCAAATTATTTTATTGCGTGTGGCTTAGTTGAATACTCAAGTAAATACTTATTTTTCTCTAATTGATCATTTATATACGTTTTAAAGCATTGTATATGCATTTTATTTATTGTATGATAAATTACTTTATTTTGTACCAACTCTTCCTATTTTCATATAATGTATATTTTCACATAAAAAATATATTAAAATAAAATTTTCATAATAAAATGAAAGATGGGTTTTTGTAGATTGCATTTTATTTATATTAAAATAGCACTTGTCAATGTATTAACTCAAAATCAATAACAAATTATTTCTACGATTCAAGACTTCACTGAGCAAATCTATAATAGTATGTCATTTTATTATTATTATTCTTTTTTCTTATTTTTATTTTGATTGTGTGCTATTTTTTTTTTCATAGATAAAACTCGTGATATTTCATTTATATAAAGTGTATTTTTTTAATTTTTAATGAATATATTTTTTTATATTATCAAAACATATGACATAATAGTAAAACTTTTTTAACTCTTTCAACGTTAATTAAGTTGTATTTATCGTCACCTAATTAATGGTTGAAATTTTTAATTAGTAACCAAGTAAAAAAAAAAATTATTTATTTATATCAATATATCAAAACGGAATCTTAAGAATTAGAAATTAAGAAATTTATCCTTCTTTTTTTTTGCAAATTTAAAACTATTCGAATTATAAAATTGTCAATTATTGAGAAAATAAAATTCTTATTATGTCCTGGATTGCACATATAGCATAATGTGATTATGTAACACCTCGTGAATGAACTTAAAGTCAAAAGTCATAAAATAATGAAATAACGCCACGTGTTTGTGTCAGCTACGTACTACCGATCTCCTTTATTAATTTATTTATTTTAAGCTAAAGTTTTTTTTTCTTTTTTTTTTTCCCGATTAAAAAAAATTACCTACCTTAAAATGAAATGTAGATAATTTATTATTTTTTTCTATCGTTTGAGATGGGCGTTGAAAAATCTCATATTTACTTGATTTTAAAGTTGATGTTAATGTTAAAACTACTCACATTTGGACATTAATGAAGTAAATTTAATATGTGAAGTAAAATAAACAAAGGGCAAATATTAATTTATTATTATGAGAAAATTATATATATTCTCATATGAGATACTCTTTCTTTCTTTCTTTCTTTCTTTCTCACCTTATCTTTTTGCATATGCAATATAAGGCCAAATACAAAAAGAAACAAAACTTTTGATGAATTTTTTCTCATTTATCTACTCAAAAACCATCACATCTGACGACTAATCACAATCCAGAAAAAAAGCTCCTCTTGTTTATAAAATGTATTCATTGTTTGTGAAATAAATTTGGATCCTAATTTCTCATTCAAATTCTTAATTGATCAATCTTTAAATTTATTTATTTAGATTTATTATTATTTAGTAGCAAATTCATATTTAGAAAAAATGGGTTTTGTGGTTTCGATAATGTAATAGAAGAATTCATACACATATAATTTTATAGTCTAAAATATATAATTTATATGGTGTTTGAAATAAATTAAATGAGTATTAAAAAAAATTGATGTTGGTATTTTTTTTTTTTTACTCTGAAATTTGTGGAGATCAATTCAAAATAGAATTTCAGTTTGAAAATCTTAACTCATAAAAAATTTGTTTATCTTTATAACAAATAAAAAAATTGTTCCCAAATTTATACAATTTTTTTTTTAATATTACATTACAAATTTTTATTATTTATAATCAACTATCTGTACCTATTAAGAGGAATGTCTATATAAATCTATATTTTGATAGAGGTCTCAAATTCAAATTTTCTTCTTATTGTTATATATATATATATATATATATATAGATTATATTCAGTATTTTGAGATTGTATCTATATGCAATTTAAAATTTTAAATAATCAAATATTCTTTATTAATATTTAGAGAAAGAATAATGCTATTGTCAGTCGCAATTGTGTTAGTAATTATTTTTAATCTAATTATACTTTTAACTCTTAATATTTTATCTATACCGCATTTTTATTGTCATAATAAAAAAACTTTAATTAATTTAAAATAACAACCGCATCAATCGCGATTGACACTAACACTTTTTTAAGTCGATAATATTCTTTTTATTTTAATATTTTATATCGACTGTACTTTTTTAATACAATACAAATAAAAAAAATGGTTGATTTAAAAATAGTAACAGATATGAATTGTGATTAATATTAATACTCTTCTTTAAAAAAAAAAATTATCTTTATGTAGAGAAATCACCCATCACTAAAAATGTGGCTAAATGAGAGTGTGGGCAAAATTTTGTATAGTGTTTTTTGTTTTGGGTTCAATGAAATTAGAGATTCCAAAATCAAAGCTGAAAATTTTTGTTGTCACATCATATTCATATTCATAATATTATTATTTTGCTTGGCCTTGTTCTCTGTATATTTTTGTATGGTTTTGTTACATTTTATTCTCTGTTCTGCATCAAATGGGTCCTCCTCCAAATCCATAGTTTCTTTTATTAATATTTATTTATTATTATTTTTGTTTTCTTTTAGTAGGACCCACTACTAGAAATCCCTCAATCCTATTGGACTGTCAATTTGCATTTGTCAACGACAACCCCAGCTGTATTATGGACCCCATAATGTCCTTTTTCTCTTTTGGACACTTCTATTGGGCCTAAATCCAATTTGCTCAAATTTTGTCTATATATATTTTTTTTATTAAAGTAATATTACGCTTTTTAAATTACATATTAAATTTTATATTTAAAATTTAGGTATCAAATAATTTGTAAATTTTAAAATTATTTATTAAAATATTTTATTATCAATTAATTATTTGATATATAATTTATAATCAAAAAATTAAAATATCTAATATTACTTTTTTATTAATTCAAACGATTTTACTAATTATTTAAGTTCGTTTTATTCAATCAGTAGGTGGAAGGTGGGGACTAGGGGCTGCGTTCCATTGGGTTTAGGGGGGGTTAAACCCTAATTTTTTTTTAATTCAATAATCTATGTTTACAATTTTCAGGTATTTTTATGATTTAACTTTTTCAAAATTTGAAGTTTGAAATTTAATATCTAATCTCTTACCTTAAATTTTAATTTTTCTTAAAAAAAATAATTTAATAACTGAATTAAAAGCAAGTCACAATTTAAATCACTCCTCAAATTAAGAGACGAGGATAGAGAAGAATTGGATTTACATTAAGCTTAAATTTTTGATTGATTCTACGTTATAAATTTGTAATTTTATATCAACAGAGTTATACCTATTAGATTTTTTTTTAAATACATCTACATTTTAATAAAATCAATTTCAATATATCATAATAAATTTTTAATTGTAATATTAATAAAGTTGTAAATATAATAATTTTTTAAACTTTTTTTTACTATTGATTGTAATATTTTTTTATTAAAAAAAATCTACCACTTGAGTCATAAATTACACTCCCCCCCCCCCCCCCCCCCCCCCCCAAAAATCTTATTGGGTTATAACCTCGATTGATATGTAATTTTTTTTAAAAAAATATTGGTTGAAATTAAATTTTTTATTTTTTATTTACTTTGAATTAGTTTTTTATTTTTTTATATAATTATAATTTACTATTTAATAAAATATATAATGAATTTGTCAAATTATTACACTTTTTTTGGGTTACATAAAAGATGAGGATGACAATTGACACATCAGCAAAAAAAAAAAAGTGGGACCATGAGATGATGCAAAAAAAGAGAATAACACATCAGCAAAATTTTAGTAGGGCCATTGATAGAAAAGGGCATGATCCATTAATTTTGATGTTACAATAAAAGATGGAATATTTATATAAAAAAAAAACTAAAAAAAGAAAAAGCTAATTCAATTATAGATGAGTATGCCACATACCCTATTTTGCTAACCATTGATGTCAGCATCTTTCAAATCCATTTTGTATGATTTCAAAATTTCTTTAAAAAAAAAAACAAATTGAGAAGAATTTAGTTTAATTTAATGAATATTAAAAGAGATTTCAAAATTAATCGAGTAAGTTTATATTTAAATAAAATTATCGATTGTATATAATAATACTATTTATATTTACGCGAACGACAACATTGAATGTTATAAAAATGTTTAATCTCTTTAATTGAATACTTATTTATTTGATCCAATAAAAAGCTAACTTTAAGTTTTCTAGAATTAAAAGAAAATATTTTAGAGACATATTATGATATTGAATGTGACAAAAGGAATTGAGATTTATAAATTTATTACAATATTGATGAGTATGCCACGTAGCCTATTTGCGGTAGCCATGAATATATGTATGTTCAATTTTTTAGGGTTTATCGATTTGGTAGACCCATCACCCATGTCCTCAATTTATTACAACAGAATGCTCAATTTTAATTTTTAAAAATTGTTTAATTATTAAATTCTTTATATGATATGATATAAACAATTTATTATAGGGGTATTTATTTAGAAACAATTGCTGAATATTTTAAATCATAATCAATTAAAGCGATCATAACTAGATTAAAAATAAAATTATAGTGGTCCACTTTAGTGTGAGTCTCTATTTACTTAATTGAGTTTGATAAATTTATTTAAAATCATTGTTGAAGATTGTTTTTATAACAAACATACTAGGAGATGTAGCTATTATAAATGTGGCTTTTAATAATATAGCCTTCTAGGTTTTTTTTTTTATTTTTTTAAGTGAGTTGAAGAATAAAAAATAAGATTCTTTTTTTTATTATTTAGTTTTTTTAAAAACATTATTGTACTTGGATGTACAATATTTTTAAAATTTAATAAAATTATATTTTCTTGTTTCGAATTATTAACTCTATGTCTTAAGAGTAAGATTTATCTAAAAGTACCTAATCTCCAAAAATAATGTCATTTTAAATCTTTGATTGGTATATATATTTTAGGAAATAGCCAAAAATTTAAGTTATTTAATTATTTTAGCCAATAACTTAATGAATGAATAAAAATATTTTTTTTTATTTTAACAATATCCATTATAATAAACAATACTGATACAGTAATAGTATCATTACAGTAACATTTTTTTATTATAATTATAATTTGTTGTTTTATTTTATAACTAATTTATTTATTATAATTTTATGTATTATGTATGACATAATTAATTTATATCACTTACTTTAAATTATTTATAATAAATATAATTTTAATACAAAATATAAACATAAGTTTAAATAAATATAATATATTTTAATAAATATTAATTATATTATACCAAATAAAATATATATTAAAAATTAAATAAGATATTAATTTATAAATTAAAATAATTTAATTATGAATAAATTTTAAAAAAATAAAAAGAGGAAAAATCGCCCCCATTATTATGAGTGCGATAAAAATCTATTGCGTTCTATATGAAGCGCGATAAAAACTATCGCTCTACATTGGGTATGATAAAAACTTATCTCGCCCCACATCGAACGCGATAAAAACCTATCAACTTCTATGTAAAATGCGATAGAAACTTATCTCGCTCTATATGAAGAGTAATAAAAATTTATTGTGCCTCATATTAAGTGTGATATTTTGCATTACGCCCTTAAAGTAAGCATAATATTTTGTTAACGCGCCCTTTATGTGACATAATTAATTTATATTATTAATTTAAAATTATATATATTTGATATAATATATAATGAATTTGTCAAATTATTACACTTTTTTGGGTTACGTAAAAGATGAGGATGACAATTGACACATCGGCAAAGAAAAGTGGGACCATGGGATGATGCCAAAAAAAGAGAATAATACGTCAGCAAAAATTTAGTAGGGCCATGATCCATTAATTTTGATGTTACAATAAAAGATGGAATATTTATACGAAAAAGAAAAAAAAAAGAAAAAGCAAATTTAATTATGGATGAGTATGCCACATACCCTATTTTGCTAACCATTAATGTCAGCATCTTTCATCTTTCAAATCCATTTTGTATGATTTCAAAATTTCTAAAAATAAAAGAAAATTTGAGAAGAATTTAGTTTAATTTAATGATTATAAAAAAAAAAATTAAAATTAATAAAAGTTTTAATGGAATAAGTCTATATTTAAATAAAATTGTCGATCGTATGTAATAATATTGTTTAAATTTACAACTCTTAATATTATATGAGAAAATAAAATAATGTAACATTGGATGATATAAATTTGTTTAATTTCTTTAATTGAATACTAATTTAGTTGACCCAATAAAAATCTATTTTTAAGTTTACCAAAATTAGAAGAAAATATTTTAGAGACATAATATGATATTAAATGTGACAAAAGGAATTGAGATTTAGAAATTTATTACAATATGGATGAGTATCCCACGTAGCCTATTTTCGGTAGCCATGGATATGTCATGCATGTTCAATTTTTTTAGGGTTCATCCATTTGGTAGACCCATCACCCATGTCCTCAATTTATTACAACAAAATGCTCAATTTTAATTTTAATTTATTAAAAGAATTTATGGCCCTAAAATTGAGAATTTGAGGGGTCTAATTTAATTATTAAATTGTTTATATGATATGATATAAACAATTTATTATATGGGTATTTATCTAGAAACAGTTAATGAATCTCTTAAATCATAATTAATTAAAGCATCATAATTAGATTAAAAATAAAATTATAATAGTTCACTTTAGTAATTTTACATCTATTTTATCGAGTTTGATAAATTTATTTAAAAATATTATTAAATTTTTTTTTTTATAACAAACATACTAGGAGTTGTAACTATTATAGACGTTACTTCTAATTATAGAGCCTCTTGGGTTTTTTTTCTCAATTTTTTTAGTGAGTTGAATAATAAAAAGTGAGCTTTCTATCTTTATTATTTAGTTTTTTTCAAACATTATTTATTGTGTTTAGTTGTTGAGTCCTTTTTAAATTTTAAATTTAAATATAACTGTATTTTCTTGTTTCGAATTATTAACTCTATATAGTAAGAATAATATTTGTCTAAAGTACGCAATCTCCAAAAGTAAGGTCATTTAAAATCTTTGATTGGTATATATATTTTAGAAAATAATTAAAAATACAGGTCATTTAACTATTTTAACCATCACTAATTTTTTTAATCTTTTTTAATTAATAACTTAATAAATAAATAAAAATATTCTTTTATTATTTTAACAGTATCCGTTACAGTGAATAATACTGTTACAAAAAATAATATCACGTTATTTTAATTTAATAGTTTATTTTATTTTATAACTAATTTATTTATTATGTATGACATAATTAATTTATATCATTATGTTAAATTATATATATAAAATAAAATAAATTTAATTTTAATAAAAAATATAAACATAAGTTTAAATAAATATAAATATTAATTATACTATACCTAATAAAATATATATTAAAAATTAAAGAAGATATTTATTTAATTATAAATAAAATTAAAAAAATTAAAGGGGGGCAAATCGCCCTCATTATGGGGCACGATAAAAACTTTCGCTCTATATGGGGAGTAATAAGAACTTATTGCGCTCCAAATAGGGCACGATAGAAACTTATCGCACTTTACATGGGGAGCGATAGAAACCTATTGTGACTTATATTAGATGTGATATTTTGTATCGCGCCCTCAAAGTAAGCGCAATATTTTGTTATTGTGACACAAAGGTGGAAGTGATATTTTTTATCACATCCTTTATGTGGTATGATTAATTTATATTATTAATTTAAAATTATATATTTATTTAAATTTGTATTTGTATTATTTATTTATTAATAAATAAAATAAATAAAATTTTAATAAATAAATAAAAATTAAGGTTGTATTTATTTATAAAAATTATTTTTTTATTTATGTTATTTATTTAATTTAAATATATTAAATAATTAATATTTATTTAAGTTTTGTAGTAATATAATTAAATAATATAAATAAAATAAATATAATTTTAATAAATAAAAAATTCTAATTTTAAATAAAAAAAAAATACTGTACCAAACACTCTTCATTATAGCGGATACTATTAAAATAATAAAATAATATTTTTATCTAAAAATATTATATTTGATTAAATAAATTATAAATTTGAAACCGTGATTAAAATAATTAAGTGACCAAAAATTTTAATTATTTGCAAAAAATTTCATATATTTTACCTATTTTCTAGTGGACTGCAATAGGCCTTTTTAGTAGGCTTAGGCCAAAATTCAGAAAAACAATTACAATGTAGATGAATATGCCACGGAGCCCTATTTTGGGTAGCCATTGATATGTCAATATCTTCAATTTCTTAGGGTTCATCTATTTGATAAATAACGTGCTCAATTTTTTTTTTTGAAGAGAATTTATGGGTCTAAAAGTGAGAAATTGTGGGGGTCTAATTTAATTATCAAATTGTTTATATGATACGTGATGGACTATTCAAGAAGAAGCATCCTCTTTGGCTTTTGGGTATGTGCTTGTACCAACATTGACAACACTTAAAGATATTAAAATCTATTGAATATATATATTTTTAATTGAAAAAAAAAAAATTCTCTTAATTATCACTAAATTGGTCTTCTTAATGCCCAACTTTTAGTGTTTTGAATCAAAATTTTGATTGAAGAAATATCCAAAATTTCGTGATTCATGAGATCACACTCTCAATATTTTTAATTTTTTTTATAATAATGTTATATAATTATAATCAATTTTATTGACAAGAATCTATTAGAAAAAGGAACTTTGATAGTATTTTATTGTATCCAAATTTTACACGACAAATCTAATTGCTACAAGTCAAGAACCTAATGACGTTTTGGCAAATTAATTTCTTATTTAAGTGATGGCTTGGACTCTTTGGTTTCATTTTCATACCAAACCAAGAATAAAGTGGTTGATAGAAAGAAATTTATATTAAAACGATTAGATAGATATACTAATACCATAGTTTAATGTAAATATTATCTACTTTAGACACATAGTTTATTCGAATTTATTTTAAAATCTTTTATAAATATTATTTACTTTACATATATAATTGGTATGAATTTATTTTTGAATTATTTGCAACTTAGAATGGGTTTACACTCTAAAAGCTTATATGATGTATAAACTAGTTAGGATTATTTTTTTGTTAATGATGCGAGATTTCGCATTCTTTTAATTTTGTACATCAAATAAATTTTTTGTGGTATTAATTGTAATATCTTAATTTGACATAAAAATATTATTCGTTTTGAACAAAATATTATTCGTTTTGAGCACATAATCTATCATAAATTTATTTTTAAGCTTTAAAATCTAAAATGTATTTGTACTTAAAAAAAAAAAACTTAATAGTGTATATAAATCAATTAGGACTATTTCTCACTAACCATCGGAGATCTTATCAATATCTATAATATGTAAAAAGAGTCAAATTTTAAGGATTTGGTTTTGTGAAAACAAGAAGTGCTTTCATTTTCACGTTTTCTCTAAACATTTTACGTGCATGAACTTTGCTTATCATCACTTGTCACCCTCGTTGCAAAAGTTATAAAATATGATTACCTTAATTAGGATAATGAAGTTGATGAATTAGGCAAAACGGAGTCGTATTATTCACGATTACAACGGTTCTAGAGCAATATTTATTTTAAAATCTTGTCGTTTGTCATTCATAAAAAGAGTTGTTCAAATGATTAAGTAAGATTCAAGTTTTTTAAATGCCACCTCTTTTTTTATTATTAATTAGACTCATTTTGAGTCACGATTTTTAAAATATATATATCTTAAAATATAATTTTAAATTAATTCTATCAAATTTTAGCGTTTGAAAAAAAATTCATTTTTATTTAAATAGTTTAATAATAAAGAATTTACAGTACATTCTTTTAAAAAATAAAAATTTTAAATTCAAATCTGCTTTTCATATTAAAAAAAAAAAAAAAAACTTACTGTTAATCTAATTGTACCCCTTCAAATTTCACTATAGGAATTGATTGGCAATAATTTGAAGTGTTCTATATTCACAAGTTAATGAGATTGAAATAAGGTAGCTCTCAAAATCAGAATCTTTTGACAAAGCTTATAATTATTATCCAAAGGCATGATATGTCTCAATCTTTGATTATGAAATTACACCAATCCCACTTTCATTTTCATTGTAAATTGTCATTTGCATCCAATCTAATTCAGAAACTGTGAAACCTCATGTCAATTAAGTTCCCCAATTGAGGAACAACAATATATAAGCAAGCAACCCCAAATATTTGACTGCTGCTTTAATCACTTATGATATTGAGATATGGTTAGTGTGTATTTTGATCAACATTTCATGTTGTTTTTTAATGTTATTTTTCAGTATATCTATCCATAAATAATGACTTTGAAAATTCATTTTCCCTCTTTTATCAAAACTATCAATTACCTATAGGCCATGTAACAATCATCCTTACATCAATAACCATTTCATTGACTTTTGAGAGTTGAGAGAACATGGCTCATAATTTGTTCAACCACCCACTACCAAATCAATTAACAAAAACCCAGCCTATAGGGTATTTCCAAGATTTGAAATTTCTACTTGCTATAGACCAACTTTTTTTAACATCCATACATATATAATGCAAATCAAAACTCTTGCTTCAACTCTTAAAAACTTAACTCTCACCTCCCAACCAAATTTTCCCTTCTTTGTTGGTTGTGTGATGGGACCAAACCCATGTTCTAAACATGCAATTGTGTGCACTTTGGTCAAATGTCATAAACCATTTGGGTCCATGCCATCCATTGTTTCATTGGCTCTCACTTCACCTC
Organism: Ailanthus altissimus; assembly: GCA_946807835.1. Classification (NCBI taxonomy): domain Eukaryota; kingdom Viridiplantae; phylum Streptophyta; class Magnoliopsida; order Sapindales; family Simaroubaceae; genus Ailanthus; species Ailanthus altissimus. Next base: position 31,917,896 of record OX327687.1, read on the forward strand.
ACCTCATCACCCACCTAGAATCCCAACAAATGGATTTTGGCTAAGGGCTTGATTCCTAGAGATTCTAGGACCCTTTGGAAGCAAAAATAGGGTCCAACCATTGCTTTATTTATTTATATATCTCTAGGACCACCATACCCAAATGGGTCCAACCCCCCCATCACCCCACATTTTGGTTAGATACCTAATGTAGCTTCCAATGTTGAAAGAAAGAGCATTGCCTTTCACTATCATAAGCATACATAGTTTTGTTGATCACTTTGCTTATTAAAATTGATCATTTCATTATTGCATTAATTATTGAATGTTGCTTGAGTTAATTGATCACCAATATAGTGTTGTGTGATTTCGTTAATTAGAAACAAAGCATTCATTGTATATTGGAGAGGGTGAGGATCACACATCATCATTATCCTTTCTTTTTAAATTTTTATAGCAAATCTTAGCAATTGCTTCCTCTCACTGCCATTTCTGTCCATCTCGTGTTTTGTTTTCATGCAATGTGATTGACAAGAGTCTTTTAGTCCATGTCAATGCCCTTTTTTTTTTTGTTCCAATTAAAACATGCAATTTATTGTATATATAATAGTTAGAAGACAAAATTTTATTGAATTTTTGAATAAAAAGTTAAAGAATTCTTATCTATAAACACACAATTGAGTAGTTTCAATAAAAAGGTTTAAATGTTTGTACTCAAAATATTCCTTCACACTAATAGTATAATTCACTTTGATAATAATTAAAAAAAAGACAAAAATGATAAGATTCGCAATCTTAATAATCCTCTTTATCCTAGTTATAAAATGAACATATTTTTGAACATAAATATGAAAAAAGTAGATGGATTTTGATTTTTTTTTGTTTGCCAAAGAATGATAACTAAAATAATTAGATTAGATTCAAATTTGTATATAGTAAAGCAAAAAAAGAAAAAATCCCAATTCAAGTTTTCAAAAGTAAAAATTAAAAAAAAAGTGGGGGAAAAGAATCACTTTCTTTATCTTCTATTGGGATTAGGATTAGGATTGAGTTTGGGATTGCCACATATTCAACAAGGACCTCAATAAATAAGAGAATAATCATATTTATCCAAAACTCTTGATATATATAAGTTGGTCCTACATGATAAATCAATCAAAATTGTAATTTGTGTGCTTTTTATTTGTATCCAATCCATTTTGCCTTATCTTCTAGGTTTTGTGCATCACTCATTTTGTTTAAGGATGTTTGTCGATTATTTGCTAATTTTTGCATGAGAAAACAACAATCTTTTGTTATCAAAAATAGATGGTAGCCAAAAATTCACAAAGCATTAAATTAAAAAAAAAATTGTACTTGTGTAAACAGTTCAATAATAGTAAAGGATTGATAGTACATCTACGTCAATTTTAATAGAAGTCTCGAGTTTAAATTTTTATTCTCCCATGTAAAAACAAATTATTGTAAAAATATAAAACTAATATAAATATAAATAGAAGATTTGATACCATTCAACATGATTTATATTGAATATGTTGAAATGCATCTAATATGATAACTAAATACATTAGTAATTTTTTAAAAAAGAAATTGTTATACATTGAGATTATTTAAATCGACTTTTTTTGGTAACATTTATTTAGTTTAAAAAAAAAGAGCGGTATTATTTGACCCCATATTTATTATTTTTATTTGAATTTCTATTTTTCTCTTATATTTAATTATAAAAAAACAATAGAAATTCTGAATATAATTATATATAAGTTAATTTTTTTTCTTTTTGTAGATATATTATAAACTCTAATATCTATTATACATGTTAAACCTCTAATTTTGTAAATACAATAATATCTAAATATTTTTATTTAAGAAGTTGAAATAAATAACTTTTCAGGAAAAAAAAATAATGATTTGTTCATATTACCAAATAATATGAGCATATTCAATTATTTAAAGTGATATAAGAATAAATCGGGAATAAAATAGAGTATATAAAAAAATATAAATCATTTTAATTTTTTGTTTTATAATAAAAAGTGAGAGTTGATGAAATAAAATAGAGGTCATAAAGCGGTACTCAAAAATAAATTGGACACAAAAGCTATATAACGATCCACTGTGGGCCTAGTTGGACTAGCTTGATCGGGCCCAATAGTAGGCCCAATCTGTTGTCCACACTCATCTGCTAATCGGTAATATCTGTGGGAAATTTGAATTAAATTGTTTTTTTAACAGATGTTGGGAGAAAAAACATTTACCTTTCTTTTTTAGGTTAAGCAGTGTCGTATAACTTTAAATCGGCGTCGTTTTTACATGATACAGTATCGTAAGGTCAAAACAAAAAAAGAAAAGAAAAGAATTGTCAGCCATTTGATTTGTTGTTTTTGTCTCTCTTATGTTGTTGCTCCACTTCACAGTATTTCTGCTAAGTTGTGGAGGCTGAGATATGACAACAACGATCTGAGAAAGCATAAACTCTTATGAGACTGTCAAAATTGTTTCATGCGATCGGGCAAAAGAGAAGAACAGAAGAACCTTCTTCTGGGGGGCCATTAGTCCGTCGATTGTGTAGGAACTCCAATTAACTTGAGTAGCAATGTTTGTAACGTGTCCATCACATTGTATCCTGGATCAAGCTTACGTTGCCAACCCTGTTCAACTAAATTGAACCAAACACCAAAACCAACTAAATTACACCCGACATACATATATGTTTAGAGTAGCGTTTGGTTCCTGAGAAAATGAGTAGAATAATTGATTCAACGAAGCAGTAACAATAGAGCACGAAGAATTTTTTAAGTCTCTTTTCATATATATATATATATAGCGCTGGTTATGCAGGCAAGTGCACCCAAAAAATAATAATAATAATAATAATAATCAAGAACTAAGTTCTTATAAGGTGGCGTAGTGAGCGACTTTGCCCACATGATGAAAATCTAGCTTTCGATGATGATGATGACGATGACCTAACAATTGGTTGCAGTGAAGAAGGGCAAGCGAAGAAGAAGGAGGAGGCGACTAAAGAATCACAAGCTAACGATCATGGTCAAAGACTGCATTTTGAAGACATGGTTTTTGGCTTTGGCCATCGCAAAAGAAGATCAAGAGAGCAAGTATAGACATAGCCTATGCCTATTTATAAGAAAGCCAGCGTTTGACGTTTTAGTTAAAAATTAATTTTTAACTAAAGTTAAGCACCGACTTTTTGTAGAGTCACTTACTAGATGGTGCATGACATTGCCACCCGATCAAATATATATATATATATATATATATATATATATATATATATTGGTACATAAAATTGTAGTATATTGATCAATGATTATGCAACTATTTTTGCAGAGAATTGAATAATTTTTTTATTTGTTGAACAACTCAATGTTGTATGAATTTAAACAAAAATGCTGAATACATATAGCAAAAAGTTTTAACAAAAACTACTGAAAAAAAAAGAAGATTTTAATCTAATTAGCCAAATCTTTACATTTAGAATTGCACAAGTTTTTTCCTCAGCAATGTTAATTGACGTTTGCACCAAAGAAAGACTTGAAAGCTTTTAAGTCTTATTTTAAAGTGTAACGTGGTGAATTATGCAGGCCAAGAAAAGAGGGAGTCCAGAGGGGTAAAAGAAGAAGATTAGTCCTCAAATTAGACAGATACTTGGTGATACTACTCCCAGAACTCCAGTAGACATGCATGCTCATTATGACAAGAGTAGTATCACCAAGACAGATACTTGGTGATATTACTCTTGTCATAATGAGCATGCATGTCTACTGGAGTTCTATGTTCACCCTGCCTAAGTCGGTCACCAAAGAAATTGAAAGCAAATGTCGTAATTTTTTATGGCATGGAAGTAACCAGCAGGGGAAGAGAGGTTTAGTGGGCTGGAATGAGGTATGCAAAGATAAAATTGGGGGGGGGGGGGGGGGGGGGTCTTGGCATTAAATCTATAAGCTTGTGGAATTCAGCGGCAGTTACTAAACACATCTGGGAGCTGGTTGCTGTGAAAGCCTCATTGTGGGCAAAATGGGTAATTGATAACAAACTGCGGAGACTAAGTTTTTGGGGCATCACAAAGCCAATGGATGGTAGCTGGACTTGGAGGAAGATGCTGGGATTGAGAAGTCAGATAAAACAATTGTTCTCCTATGAACTGGGCAACGGCAAGTCCTTTCAATTTTGGTGGGATCCATGGCTGGGTGGAGAATCAATAGTTAATAAATTCCCCCACATACAAATCTCCGATGCGGATATTCCTCGGGGTGCAAAGGTTAATGAACTATGGCAGCATGGTCATTGGAACCTTCCTGACCCTTTGGATGAGTACACTTCTCAGGTATGGGACTATCTCCGTAAAAATATTTCAATTTCGGGAAGAGAAGATAAAATTTCATTCACCGCAAGTCCCAATGCAAAGTTTTCCATTGCGAGTACTTGGAGATATCTTAAGAACAATGAGGCTAAGGTGGGATGGAGTAAACTGATATGGGGAACACAACATATACCTAGACACAGCTTCGTTACTTGGTTAGCTTTGAAGAACAGATTATCTACCAGAGAGAGACTTAAAAAATGGGGGGTTATCCCATCAGATGATTGCCCCCTTTGTGGTAATGACAAGGAAACAATCACACACTTATTCTTCCAATGCAACTTTTGTAGTGAAATTTGGCACAAAGTACTAAGGGCGTGTCAACTCAATCAGTGCCCGAACAGATGGCAACGAGTAATCTCCTTCATGTGCAGGAAATCTAAAGGCAAATCCACTCTCAGTAAGATTAGAAGAGTATCGTTCTGCGCTACAATCTACTTTATTTGGAGAGAACGGAATTTGAAGGTCTTCCAACAGAAAACTCCTTCTACAAGCGAAGTCTACCAAAAGATTAAGGATGTTATTTGGATTAGATGTATAAGTGCTGTAAATGGCCAAGGGATTGACCACATTGCTGTTGGTTGGTAAATGTAGTTAACTGTCTGGGATTGTATTATTTTACTTTCTCTCTTTTATTGAATCTTTACTCTGTAATACCAGCGGGATTTAGCATTTATATAAAAACTTTTACTTACCAAAAAAAAAAAAGAGGTAAAGGTTGTTAATTTGTTGAAGTACTGTTATTGATGTTGGGAAGTTTTTTTCTCAGTTGAAGAATGGATTTCAACACTCTAATATCATTGAATGTGATAAATATCTATGAATACTTATTTGGTATGCTCAAAGCATAAATTGTATGATGTTATTCACCTGAAATTTATGCTTGTGGTCTCTTTGTGCTAATTATAAAAAGTTATTTTCTTTTAATGTAAATTTTAGATTTTTCAAAATTTTCAATTAATGTCTGCATTTTATTAAATTCTAATTTTCAATTCTTCCTATAAAGAGATATAAAATGACAAAAAAATTTCTTTTATAGAGAGAATTCTTCGTACAAAGAATTCTCTCTATAAAAGAGAATTTTTTTGTCTCTAATTGAAGTATTAAGAAAAATGTGGATGTCTGCAAGAGAGTGCTTGTTGTATTTTAACTTGATTAAGCTACTTCGTGATTTACCCATTCGAACTTTATAAAAAATTGAGTGAGAATATGTTTTTTAAGCTTTTGATCAAAGATAGTTGATCATTCATGTAAATCTATGAGATACTAAGATTTGTAGACTTGTTTTACAATGTTTTGAATGAGGGATAACCAATATGTTTATTGATGAAGTAATTTTCATCTGCCTATTTTGATTAGCATACAATGGTCTCCGTAAAAACCACTGTTTCTGGTTATTCTAGCAGTTGTGAGGCAAGTGATTGTCTGTGTTTGGGGGTAGTACGCAGCTTATTTATTGACAAGGTTGAAAGGGCTTCAGATTGATCAGTAGTATAATGAACCCATCAAAGATCTTAATTAATGTTTCAATTACTAGGCAACGGGGAGTGAAAATTTTACATTCATAAGGAGATGCTGATAGTTCATTTGATGAATCTTTCTATTTTGGTTGTAGGCCATATCTGTTTTACATGAAGTTATAAGGTTAGAAGAGGAATTGCCCAATTCATATCACACACTTGGGACTTGTCCATGATGCACTTGATAACACTCAGAAAGCTATTGGTTGTTACTGATTTGCTGCATGCCACAGTAAAAAATATTTAGCTTTGTGGAAACTGGTTTTTACCAGGCTCATGTAAGTACTCTCATGATTGATGATTTTATGAAATGGGAATGTTTTGCTTCATATGTCGAATTGAACTTATGGTTTCTAAAGTTTTGAATGGAAAGAGTGGGTTAATCAATGAGTTTATATGTGCAGCATAAAAGGGGACACAGTTTGGGCCACAAATTGCCTTTTTGAAGCTGTAAAAGCAGATCCGAACAACAGTAGGCTGAGATTTCATCTTGCAACACTCTATATAGAGCTCGGAAATTATCAGAAAGTAGCTGATTCGTTTAGACAAATAGTGCACCTCTGTCCCGAGGATGTTGAAGCACTGAAGACAGGGACAAAGGTTTTACATTTTTCATTTATAAAAATGTTATTCATGTTGCGCTTTCGAAAATTTGAATTTTTTTGTTAATGTCCATGTTCAGTAATGAGCCAAGCTGAGAGCTTTATCTTGGACTTAATATTAAAAGTATGGTTGTTTGCTCATCTTATACGTTTGAGGATTCGTTTTTTATATGTTTGCCCTCTATTCTATTTCAGTTGTACAAAAAAAGTGGCCAGATTGAAACGTCTGTTGACATTTTAGGGGATTATCTTAAAGATCATCTGTCTGAAACTAATTTTGGCGCGATTGATTTGCCAGCGTCTACGCTCATGGAAATGAGTGCATATGAAAAAGCTCATAACCATATTGAGCATGTCGATCTGGTGTACTATGCTGGTAAAGAGCTGCCTTTGCATCTAAAAATCAGAACAGGAATCTGCCATATTCACCTTGGGAATATGGAGAAGTCGGAGGTTTGTTGTGTCCTTGCCCTATGAGCATTGGCATTTTGAACATATTGTGCACTCTTTCAGAGTTTTGTAGGCATGCATGAATTCATTAGTTCATATTCTGGACATAAGTCTGTTATACTTGTTACTTAATCTTCTCACTTGATTTTCAGATTCTATTAACTGCAATTCAACCGGAGAATATATCTGATCATGTCAAGTTAATTACCGAAGTTGCTGATTTATTAAGAGCCATGAGCATTTTAGTAGCAGATTGAAGTATTATCATATGTTGGAAGCATATGCTGGAGCTGAAAATGTAAGTAAAACTGCAAATGATTTCTCATTTTCCCCATCTTGGCATTAGATTCATTAAAATTTATCTATTTTCTCAAGTGTAAATTTAAATTATGTCCTATTTAATTGGCTTAAAGCTATTTCTGATACATTTAGTTTTCTTTCTTTCTAAGGAGGGCTGTTTGCTATTGAAAATTGCCGAGTGTTACTTGTCCTCGAAAAGAAAGAGGAAAAGCTTTGCACACACTTGAGGATAACATTGATGCTCGGTTAACTTTGGCTTCACTTCTTGAAGATGCTAAAGATGAGGAAGCCATTTCCTTGCTAAACCCCTCAGTAAAGCCAGGTAACTTTGTGTCCTAATAGTTTTTATCCTTCATGCTGAATCATTTTACTTGTTCGGCAATGCTAAATTATCATTTTGATCTTGTCGTGTGGTTTATATTTTCAGAGAATGAATATGTAAATTCTGGCGAATCTCATGCCTGGTGGCTAAACAAAAAAACAAAGAACAAGCTTTGCCAAATATATAAAGCAAAAGAAATGATTTAGGACTTTGTTGATACACTCTTCACCTTGGTTTGTGAATCAAGTGATCAGCAAGATTTTTTCAAACATGAAGAGCATCAACATCTTATTATGGATGTGTTAAGGCAAACAAAGTTTCACATTGGCTAAAAATGGGGAGGATTATGGGTTTATAAGGAGTAAACCATATCTCCATTGGTATGAGGCCTTTTGGGTAGAGCCCAAGAATAAAACCATGAGGGCTTAGACTCAAAGTGGATAATATCATACCAATGTGGAGATATGTGTGGTTTGTTGGACTCCTGACAGTGGTATCAGAGCCATGCCCCGGTGTTGCCATGTGGTGGAAATTTTCGGTGCCGAATGAGAAGGTAGTGAGCCCGGTATTCTCTAGTGTTTGCGATGGATTCGTGTAGTGCTCTATGGACAGGCGCTGTTGTGCTTCGGGCTTCACGTAAGGCGTGTATGGCTAACGCAGTGATGCGAAGTTGATTTGATAGAGCGGGCTCTCAATAGTAGGCGGTACTCTGGTGCTTCACGTAAGACGTGAGCGGTCAACGCAGTGAAGATGAGTAGCAGACTATTGGGTGAGCGGATGGAATATCGTTTGAGGGGAGGCTAAGTGATCCTTTGTTCGAGGGGAGGATTGTTAAGACAAACAAAGTCCCACATTGGCTAAAAATGGGGAGGATTATGGGTTTATAAGGAGTAAACCAGATCCTCATTGGTATGAGGCCTTTTGGGTAGAGCCCAAGAGTAAAACCATGAGGGCTTAGGCTCAAAGTGGACAATATCGTACCAATGTGGAGATATGTGTGGTTTGTTGGACTCCTGACAGGATGTTAGTATTTTTTTTCCTTAGTTTGATTTTTGTGTTTTGTCTCATTATTATTCATGTTTCACTTTTTTATGGTACTGACTTGTAGTTAGTCTGTATGATTAATAGTTGTGCATGACATTGGTATCAATGCAAAGGTACGAGGATGTGATAAAGATTGTTAAGTTCATTCTGAAATTGGATTATCGCAAATTTCCTATTAAAAGGGAGGAGCTGTACTCTCTTGGAGCTCGTAAGTTTTGTACTAGAGAATCATATTAATCCTTGTTAGATGCATTCTTGAGGAGTTGCCATTTGATGGACACCTCTATCTTAAAAGCAGATTATTATTTGCTTCGTCATTAAAGAATTAAATTTCTGACGCCTTTCTAAAGATAGCCATTTTCTTTTTCCCAATTGTACAGAAATTCCATGCAACACTGCGGATCGTACGCTTTGGTTTGACGGCGTAAGATTCATGGTTAAGCGACATCCTCGCCGCCTGGAACCGATATTACAAATTAGTATCAAGGTATTGGTGCTTAAATTAAATGTGTATATTATGTCAATTATAAGATGTTGCCACAACATGACATGCTTATCTACTGATATGAAGAACTGAGTAGGAACATGTTAGTTTCTGCAAAAGCGTGTATTATTTGCTTTGAACATCTAATTACTCTGAGATGTTTTGTCTTGTGATATTTTAGATTTCAAAAAGTCTTTTCGAAGCATGTTAAGTTTTTGCGCCATGTGCGGGCCAAAGACAAAGACTGTGTGCCGCCCATTGTTTTTTCTGGACATCAGTTTACCATCATTAGTCATCATCAAGATGCTGCAAGAGAATACCTTGAAGCATATAAACTTTTGCCTGAAAATCCCTTGATTAATCTTTGTGTGGGTATGTTTTCCTACAAACTATATGTGATAATAAAAAATAAAATTATCATTCTGCTATGTGAAAATGTTGATTAAAAATTATTGAAATATGATTTAGGGATCATGTACGGATTAAAGACGGACGCGAAAGGAGGCAAAAAACGAAGAAGGGTGCACCAGACGACCAGCGCAGCGGCGACCAGGAGTGGGCGCCGCGGTGCCCAGAACAGAACCTCAGCGCCACGGCGCCAGGAAGCCAGCGCCGCAGCTCTCAGCAGAAGCGCGCCAGCGCTGGAGCGACGAGATCCCAGCGCTGCAGCGTTGGATGCGGGAACAGTATCCCAAAATTAGGAAACTTCCTAATTTCGTCTCTCACTTGTTTCAGGACTCCCTAATACGACTCCCACACGTATAGGGAAAACCTAGGACGTCCCAAGGCCTATATAAAAGCTATCAATTGGCTTGTAAACATATCTTTGTGATCAAGAGTGATCTTTGTGATCTTAGTGAGATCTTGGTGATCAACAATAATTTTAGTGATAATTCTTAATGGTTTTTTGTGAGAGAAAATCCATAGAGAGCAAGAGAGAGTTTTCTTCGTGATCTTTCTTGTAATAGGCATACTTTGTGGTTGCCTTATGATTCATAATAAGAGAAGAGTGTGATCTTGATCCGCCGTGAACGTAGGCAAGTTGCCGAACCACGTAATTCTTTGTGTATTCTTCTTCTATTCCTTTCTCTCTTTTATTTTTTAATAACTTGTTTTGTATTATTATATTATTTGGGTGAATTATTTAGCTTATTTGTGTACTTCCGCTTCAACATGCTAGTTATTTACTTTTCTCCTGCAGGAACTGCCTTAATCAACTTAGCCCTTGGACTTAGACTTCAAAACAAGCATCAATGCGTCACTCAGGGCTTAGCATTCCTCTATAACAATTTGCGGCTCGCTGAAAATAGCCAGGTTTGCTATTGTTAGCACACTTCATCTCATTTTGTTGTTGTTGATGCAAAAATATGAGCATTTCGCTTCTGTGTCAACCATTACAAGCATGGAATTTAATCAAATCTGAGCATTGGTTAATTGCAGTGGCAGAATCTGGACCATGCTAATTTTGCTGTTAAATGCTCTGCAGGAGGCATTATATAACATTGCTCGTGCATATCATCATGTTGGACTTGTATCTCTTGCTGCATCATATTATGAAAAGGTTCTTGCTACTTATCAGAAGGATTGCCCCATTCCCGGACTTTCAAACAAGAACCTGAATCATGTCAAAGATCAAAAACCAGTTGACTGTGACCTTCGTAGGGAAGCTGCTTACAATTTGCATTTAATTTACAAAAAATCAGGAGCCGTTGATCTTGCTAGGCAGGTCTTGAGAGATCATTACACTTATCGATGACTAATTATCCTCAACAATGGCTTCAGTTAGCTTTAGCTTGTATAAAATGTTAAATTAATTATTTTGTTTACATCATTTTTTAAGTTTATTAACCGAGTATTCTAAATAATTCTGTTAATGGATATTTAGTTGATCAGATGTTTTTGTTAAATTTATTTATGATAATAGAGATATTTCGTTTTGCCAAAATCCCCATACAGTTAATGCAAAAGTTGCAGCAGTTGAAGGAATGTGCATGCAGAAAATTCATTCATTAAATACACATTATTGGATATATTCTTGCAAATATCATTTCAATATAGCACAATAGCTGTGGTTTGTTCTAAGTGTTCACAAATTAAAACACATCCCTCAAAAGAGATTTGAACTTTTTGAGAGAGAGAGATTTCAAAGAGATTCAGGAGATCACCATGAGCTATTACTGGCTTCGACTTAAAGCCACTTTGTTTAACTGCACAAACTTGCATCTTGAAAATGGATTCGATCATTCTTCTCATGAATACCACTTTGAGGTTTGTGTATATATAGTTTGTCAAACTCTGCTTTATATTATTGCTAACATTTTTCCATCTTTTTCTTCTCCGTATGATTTTCTTGTAGTTGGTTTGCCAGACTTGCAAACAAAGGGTGCAAGCTCATGTTTCATATAACAATTGGGTTCCAATTTCTATTGATGTGCCTGAAGATGACTCTGACTCATTTGATGATGAAAATTCTGAAGATGAAAGAGAGATGCTTGAGCTTAAGGAATGTCTGATGACCCTGATTATCACTTGACACATGAGGTGAAGCAGTTCTTTCACTTTTTCCCTCTTTCCTAATACTTGTTTGGATGGCTGTTTAAATACTCTCTTCGTATAATGTTTTCTTATATTTTGATCTGCAGTGCAATTGTGGTCAGTAGATGGTTGTGATCATGAAGCTTGGTTATGGCTCACCACTTAAGATAGAAGTAGACACCAATCCAGAACCCAAGATTGGTTTTACTTCACTGATGTTATTTGTTGTTTATGGAGCCAAACCTACCAATTACCAATTTGGTGGAGGCTGGCAAGTTGATATGGTAAGCCATTAATCTACAGACAACAATCCTCAGAGTGTACGTAATATATATATATATATATATATATGGTATTAAGAAGCATGCAGTACATTGTATGCATAATATGAAATTTAACATAAAACCAACATGAATTCTAATTGCTTTGGTGTGCCATTGTTATATCTTAATTGTACATAAAGTAATACAGTAAACTAGCTAGGAAGCTCCAAGGGATTAGAGCAGTGCATGGCTTTAATACAATATTATTAATGATTTTGTGTGATTCATTTGGTTAGGTTGGTGGTAAAAACAAGAAGACATTTTATGGGGTTGATCTTTCAGAAGTTACTGTAGACCTTCAAGTGGGGGAAGAACAATTTGAACGCCCTGTGGTTATCTTAAGCCGCGAGGCAAAAATTTTTCAGAGTAAGATCCGCCTTGATGATGGTGTTGGGGATGGGGATGCTAATGGTGTTCACGACGGTGGTAGAGATGTTGGTCATGAGGGTGGTGACAATGATGATGATGATGATGGTATGGATGACAATGATGGCGGTGGTGATGATGATGACAATGATGGTGATGATGAAGATGATTATATTACTATGGCAATGCAAACAATTTAATTAAGAAAATAACAAAACTTAGGCTCTTTATTGAACTCATTTTAACTTGGAGAATTACTATGGTTGAACTCATTATATTACACAGATGGTTGATTATATTACTATGGCAATGCAAACAATTTAATTAAGAACATAACCAAACTTAGGCTCTTTATTGAACTCATTTTAACTTGGAGAATAACTCATATATTATCATCTTTTGTAAATTTCAAAAGTTATCTCATAACTTGGTATTATATTTCATGAACTTGGCTTTGACATTAAACTCTATTAACCAGAGATTCTCTATTCGAAGATCAAATTATTTTGCATGCACAAGCAATGATTGAAAAAAAAGAAAAAAAAACCTTTTACTTGCATTTTAAAATAATCTATGTACTTCATTCACAGCATTTTGGACATGATATAATTAGCAAATTCTTTCCATTTTGCGGTGCTTTGCAGCTCAAAAAAAGGCTATGAATGAACTCGTAGAAGGTGCCTGACTTCTTCAGCACCCCCTGCAGAAGAACTTTGTTATGGTGCATTACTGAAGATAGAAGCAAATGCGGCTGCTCCTCAATTTCTCTCCTTCACAATGAATGAATTGGTGCTTCTGCTATTTCTCAGTTTCTCTTTCTGGAAACTTTTTCATGACTGAGGGCAACTGTTTCTCCCCCAAAACACCTGAAATCACCATGATTGAAAGTATGTACCAAACACTTGGAGCAATGTAATCAAACAGACTTTGAAACCTTTTGGTCCCATTTGGCTCAATAACTTGGACAAGAAAATCTCTCATTATATAACCAGATTAGATTAATTTTAGCATATTGAATAGCTTTATGCCATGTAAACTGATATCATTGTGTTATACAGATTTTAATCGTGTATGAAGGAATCTACTTCAAGGCCTACACTCTCTAGCTTTACTTCCATCTCTAGAGCACAAAACCATGGCCTCCTGAAGACATTCATGACTGACTCATCAGAGGACGACACGGTTGTATGGGTAAGCGTAGGCATTTGTAGTGCCCTTGTGCAAACATTCAAATCCAAGTGTATCCTCTGTAGGATATTCGAAATGAATTCTGCTTGATAGATTAACAAGTCACCTTCTAGACAGTTGTTAACTCTCTTTTTGCTTCCTCTAAAATCATTTGCATAGAAGAACCAGTTGCAAATCCCAGCTTTGACATGACTTCTTCCAGACGATTCCCATTTCTCAGGTAGAGATAACCAACCTACGTACTTAGTAAATAGGTTAAAACAACCCAAGAACCATAAAAGTGGATGACAAATTAATCGAACAAAGTAGATGGCAAAGACAAAAAACAAACACTAAAGGAATCTCAAACTCGAGGATTTTTTGTTCTGACAAGAACAAATTTGCCTGCTTTCAATCTAAAGAAATGCTTTGACATGCTTAGATAAAATACTCTATATATGCTGACAATGCATAAAAAGACTACCTTGAAAACACAAGTTTTCCCTTCCTTTCATCATGCTAACTTTAGAATTAGTAGACCTCAGAATATCCATAAGGCATTTTTAATCTGATACATATTCAAGGAAAAACATAAGGTATAAGGATACTGACTAGTGTTTCTAATGATGAGGCTCCATGGTAAACTGCAGCACCAGCATGTCTTTTTGTCCATGTATTAGATGAGCTGACATTTTTCCCCCAGCGAAGAACATCCCTGCAGTAAAAACATCAAATGCCATGAGTTAGATGGCATTTTATATAAAGAAACAAATAGCACTGCTAATCTGTTACAAATTTATAAAGGTTTTAGTTGATATTTGTAAACAGATTAGCAGGAGGAAGATCTATGTTCAATTGACTTTCTATAGCTGTAATACATATATATATAAAGTTTGGTGGTAAAAAAAAAAAAAAAAAAAAACAGAGAGAGAGAAAAGAAGTTAAGCGGTGGCGCTTTTATATATATATATATATATTTTTTTGTTTTGCTTTCTTCGTTTAAGAAGAAAAGCAATTGAAACAGAAGAAGAAAGGAAGTAGAGCCGAACAGAAGAGAGAAAGAAAGAAAGAAAAAAAATCGAAAGAAAAGAAAGAAGAAAAAGAAAAGGAAAAAGAAAAAGAAAGGGAAAGGAAGAAACGGGAAGGAAAAAGAGAAAGAGAAAGGAAAACAAAAGAAAAAGAAAAGAAAAAGAAAAGAAAATAAGAAATTTTAGGAAATTAATTTGGGTAATTAGATTTATATCTAGTGGTTTAGCGGGTAATAGTTTTGCGATATTAGAATATTTAGATTTTAATATTTATAATACATATCGGTACTAATGATGTATTTTTACACTCTATGATATAAGAGGTGTGCCGATAGCGGATAAATCTCAAAATTCAGACTCAGCTTAAGATTAGCGCACTTTTGTGAGTGGATAACTATATATATTTTATATGTTTTTAATACAGTCAATTATGATTTAATTGCGCGTTATCAGATTTAATTATGATTTATTTTAGACAGAAAAATATTTATACTATTTAGTATATTCAGAAATATTTTAGAATTTATTATAGTACAGTTTATAATTATGTTTAGTACAGAAATAATTATTTCAGAATAATTGTGGTCATGATATTATATTATAGTAGTTTTTGAACCACCATATGCATACCCTCCCCTTTAGTGTAGTTGCTCTGCGCATGCGTTAGACCAGTTTAGTTTGCTTTGCCCGAGCGATGCAGCATTTCGCCGGGTTAGACCAGCTTAGATCTCCCGCTCTGCTTGTGTGTGAGTTACTCCGCCAGGTTAGACCAGTTTTTCCTGGGTGCAAGTTTGGTGTGGTTTTCAGTATATATATGTAGTACATGTTTCCAGAGTTATGTTACATATATTTAGCTTGATAATAGATTTTATGATAGTTTGCGCTTTCAGATTTTCAGATTCCAGTATTATGTCGTGATTTTAATTTCAGCACAGATTTTATGACAGTTCATACTTTTAGTATAAGTTTATTGATTACTCAATATACAGTTTTATGATTATTTTATCATACAGAATTATACGTGTACAATACATATAAAGTATATGATATTTTCAGATTATGTCTACTCACTGAGCCACAAGCTCACCATTGTTCCTATTTTTCCTAGGTTGTCACAGGAATTTGTACAGTGTGATACAGTCATCACATTTTGAGGTTGGCTAACGTGCATAACTGCATAAGTGTCTGAGTCTGTGTATTTGTATATGTTTTGTATAGTGGAGCATATGTGTACACTTTTTGTTGAGGTAGGTAGCCTCATTGTATTATATGTATGAGTAAAGAGTATGCTAGTCACATGTCATCACAGGATCTGCCTCAATTCTCGAAGAGGGCTCGGGTTGAATCCTATCAATAGCCTCCACGAGAAGAAGAATACCATCAAAGAGTTTGTACATATCTGAGATCTGACTTCTGGAAAGGAAGGTTACTTATTCCAAAAGTAGCAAAAGCCAATGAAGGGCACTAAATCTTTTACAAACCTTTCCTCTGCTGATAAGTAATTATCATTTAGAAGTTTATGGAGCAATGCATCCTGAATGCAGCAGATAAAAATGTTAGAAATTTTTAACATGAATCCAAGACGACTAACACCTGTACGGAACTCTCATAAAGCGCAAAAATGGCTTATAACAAAGTAGACTTACAAAGAAACTTAATTGTGAGAAAGAGATTCATCAGGCAGCACTTTCACAATAATAAGCATGTAAAATTACATAAACAGATTATGGACAAAGAAAATAGCCCTGAAGCGATGCAGAAAATCATTAAGAAGCAATTTTGGAGCAATGCATCTGGAAATCAATCGTTAAAATCAGAGAGGAATGCTGTGAAATTAAATACAGATTGAGGTTAACAAATATCAGGTGAGTCCGGAGTTCTAAATTAGATATGTTTAATATTCCTATCAAAAAAAAAAAAAGAAAAAGAAAAAAGAAAAAAGAAAGATATGTCAAATATTTCTATCAACAAATAGATGCTTTAAACAACCTAAGAAAGGATTTTGGTACGTATGATCCTTGTCAACCTCTAAAAGTATGCTCCAAGTACCAATCAACAAACACAATTTGAGAGTCATATGATATATCTCCAACGAGAGAATACAAGTCAATCCATGAAAAATACATTCAGGTTAAGGAGGAATATAGAAAATATAATCCTTGGAAAGCCAGAAAATTACTCATTCAACTCAAAAGATTAACATAACATAAAAACTAATACCTGTTTTCACAGCGAACTACTACCATTACACGATCATTATATTCTTCAATGCTCAATGGAGGAAACAAAAAATGCCTACGGGCATATAGCTGCGTAATAAGAGAAACAATTGAAGTAAGATATGTAGGAAGGTTAAATTAAAACAGGGAAAAAAATTACTCATGTTAGCCGGTATCAGTTAACATAAAAGAAACCACGTGCCTTGTAGGTAACTGTTAAATATAAAAAGCTTCTCAAGACAAATCAATGGTGGATGTAGTTTATAAAGGCATCACGCAGACTAAACAATAAAACGATTTCTGTTAGCGCTCTCTCAATTAATCAAATGATAAAAGTTTTGCCGATTAAGCATAACTTCAACTAATGGTGATGAAATGCAAGTAATCAACAGAAAACACACCTCGTAAATGCAATCACCAATATATGATAGTGATGTGCGATAAAATTGTCACGTATTTAGGTGTTCATTGTATGATGAGTTAAGTTACTCATTAGAAGAACAATTTTTTTTTATTATATATATATATACTTTGAATAAAAGAGTTTTATATTTTAAATTAAGTAATATAAAAAAGTAATATTCTCCTTCTCATGTTTTGTTATATGGATCACAACGTTTAATTAAAATTGTACTTAAAACAAGAATATAATAAGAAGTAACAAAAATATGATTAGAAGTGAAAGGAAAGTAATTGAAAAAGTGACGAGAAATTCATTAATGTGTAGTGAGATTCCCACCACATTCTTACAAAATGTAGTAGAATTCTCACCATTTTTTTAATAACTTTTCACTTATAGGTGATTATCTCATCCTCTTTAATTAATTTCTCATCACTTTTGGTTATTCTTAAATTATTGTAACTCACATTTGCCTTAATTTTTAGCCTAATTTCTTGTCACTTTTAGCCAAATTTTTATTATTTTCTTTTCATAAGAATGGCAAAAAGGTTAGAAATAAGATAAATCGGTAAGAATATGAATAAAAATGTGATTAGAAATTAATAGAGAGCAACCAAAAAAAGTGACGAGAAAATCACTAAAATGTGGTGGGAGTCTAGCCAATTTTTTTTAATGTCTTGTCGCTTATTGGCCATTATTTCATCACTCTTAAGTCACTTTTTGATTACATTTTCATCGTTTTAACTCAAAGCTACATCACTTTTTGGTTTGTTTTGTCATTTCTTGCCACGTTTTTATCATTTTTATTATGCAAAGTGACAAAAAAGTAGTTAAAAATTAACATGAATTAACATAAAATATGATTACAAGTGAAAGAAAAAAAAATCAAAAGAGTAATGAGAAATTCACCAAAATGTGATGGAATTCTCACCACATTTTTCTTTTGTATGTGTAGTTGCTCATTGGCCATCGTTTTGTTCTTCTTCAATTACTTTCTCGTCACTTTTATTCCATTCTCATTATTTTTATGCACATTAATATCATTTTTTTCTCACTTTTTTTTCATTAGTCTTTTTTTTGGGTCATTTCTAACAGAAACAGAACAAGTAGCCGTAGGCGCTTAACAATTAACAGAAACAGAAGAAGCCTCAGTTCGTAATTTTCTACTTTTTCACCAGCAGATTGAAAGAAGCAAGGATATGGGTCCAAACTTTTACAGATTTTCGGAGGAAAGAATTTGTATGGGAAGAAAAGAGCTCCTCCAAAAAGTCTCATTGCCCAGCTCCTCAGCGAGAAATTTGGCAGTTGGCACAATGGCATCAGCCTAAAAAATTGGATGTCTAGAATTGAAGTTCCGAATGCAAGTACTGAATACTGTAATTTACACATTCTTATACAATTGAAACTCCAACCTGAGACAGTAGTGTAGTGTTGAATTCATTTTCTGCAGTCTGACTGAGAT
Source organism: Ailanthus altissimus (assembly GCA_946807835.1). Taxonomy (NCBI): domain Eukaryota; kingdom Viridiplantae; phylum Streptophyta; class Magnoliopsida; order Sapindales; family Simaroubaceae; genus Ailanthus; species Ailanthus altissimus. Next base: position 31,936,478 of record OX327687.1, read on the forward strand.
ATGTTCAATGGAGTGGTGGTGAAATTGCAAGAGATTTGTATTTACAGTGACATAAAAACTCCAATAGTTACAAATGAATGAACCATAACCATAATCCCGGATAAGAAACCAGATATTCATTGAATAAGGAACTCAATTAGAGCTATGTTAATGAACTTAATTCTTATGCATGCGCCAACACATCATTTTGTGGAAAATTAACGAAATTGTACCTCTAAGCTTTCTTTGAAACTTGCCATTTTGTCCCGAGGAGACTGTCGCCGAGGACTTGAATTTGGGCCAACCGTAAGCAGGAAGCGAATGGGAGGCCAATATCTGCCCTCCGACTCAAGCCAGCCTCGACAAGGAGGCGAGGGTGCAGGGGATGACGATGTGTGACGCCCAGGTAGACCTGCCCTGGGCCTGACTGCTTGGAGCGCAACTTGCATTCAAAGACTCGCTAGCTTTAGAGAAGTGTAACTTTGGCTGCCGGTGAGTTCAGTAACAATGAGTACAAAAGCACGAGAATGCATGAAACGGCACGTTTCTATTAGTGTTGTTTGAATTATGTGATGCCGCTGGTGCTGGGCTTGGCTTGGCATGGCATGAAATAGCAGTTGCTCACTGGACGGAAGATAAATAAATAAATGCAGAGAAAAGGAAATGAAAAACTGTTCTTAAAAGCAAACAGCCACAAAGGCTTTTGAAAATAGTGAAACAATGTTACATATTGTGGGGAAAAAGAAAAAGATAAAAAGCCAGCAATGAATAAATTACTGCTTTAGATCCCCAATGTGCAACTCACCTATCATATCAAAGACTCGAGTAGCATGTTGGGGCCTGCCAGATGAAATGAGGAAGGAAAAAGGTTCAGATATTTAAAAGCATTTAAACTACAGTGCACTTGGCTTAATCTAATATCAGGTAAGATGATGAAAAGGAATGATGTATGTTTAATTTCAGATAAAGATCCATCAGATACACAATCTTGTTTTTTCACATCACAGAAAATAGGAATCAATTTTTTGACAGACCGTGGATACATTAAGAACTATCTCAACCTTGCAAGAACGAATTACAAGAACAAGTGAATGCGAGAATGTGTCATTGGGAGCTGCAGTATGAGACCAAGTCAAGAACTTTGATTTTCATTAATGTCCATTTATCATGTCTCGAGTCTTGTTTATAAAATCCGGAGACCCAAGCCTCAGATAAAAGAAGAACTGAGGTGAGAGCAAGCATAAAACCCATGTCAAACCATTATATCTCAACTCTAAATAGGAAGACAAGACTTCATTTTGAGCATATGATTCTACAGCATGCTTGACTACTATCACATAAAACATTAACAGAGCTGAGCAGAGGTGAGGTTGATTAATAACGGATTTACTCTGATGGATGATAAATTTACTAGAAGATGACAAAGGAAAGGAGACGCATCCTGAAGAGTATATGTGTGAGATTACATCCTGTTTGGCTAATAACAAAAATAGAGCAACGTAACTAAAGCTTAAGTGAGTGTGAGATGAAGAAAATGATCACTTGTATTCACATTTGTACAAGAATCGATTACAAAGCTTTATATAGAGAGGAAAATAAAGAGAGCTATACACGTGGCACTTGATCCACACTTTAAGTAATAGAAATAACAAAAATATTATTGGTGGGAAAAATTAGTTATAACAACTTCTTGAACTATCTGAGATGAATAAGCTGAATTGGTTGTGTAGCTAAAGCTGTTGAACTGTATATTCTAACATTCGTCGCAAGCTTAGGGTGACACCTTGAGTTTGGACTGATGGAAAGCAAAGGTTTAAATAAAGGAGAAGTTTAGTCAAAATATTAACTTCTTGAACTATCTGAGATGAATAAGCTGAATTGGTTGTGTAGCTAAAGCTGTTGAACTGTATATTCTAACATTCGTCGCAAGCTTAGGGTGACACCTTGAGTTTGGACTGATGGAAAGCAAAGGTTTAAATAAAGGAGAAGTTTAGTCAAAATATTGATCCAAACTAAGAACATATCTAATTTTCAGTTGATTGTTTGTCATTTTTTTTCGGATGAAATGAATGTTCAATTTTATAATGTTGTAGATAAGTTATGCATTTTAATTTGACATTAATTAAATTATAATTTTAATATTTCTTTTATTTTATGTGCAACAGAAAATCATAACTCATACCATAAATAAGAACACATAAGATTAACACATTAATAAAAAAAAAAATTAATTAACAAGACACAAGATATACGTGGTTCGACCTAAAATTGCTTACGTCCACGAAGGATCCATGATCCAGCTTCTTATTATTGATATAGATCACTAAGTATCTTCTTACATCATCAATAATCCCACAAGACCCCTTAGTATCTCCCATAGAGACCTCTAAGTATCTATCCTTGATCACTATGACTCCCTAAGACCTCTTAGTATCTCATCATAAGAGATTTTTACAAGGAATATAATAATAGCCAGAGCATCTAAGTCAAAAGGATTTATGGTGTTTCTTTTGTTCACTTAAGAACCAAAAGAAAATACTCCCTAAAGGTTACACCCTAGTGCACCACGTACTTAGTGCCTATCTAGTTCATCTATTCTCTCTTTTGGTTACATCTTGAAACCTTATATGCTTGTCTTTCTCTTATGTTTATAAGGGCTTATATAGTGAATATTTTGTGCCTACTAACCCTATTCCTTGTTGGAGTAAGAGTTCACTTGTTTTAGAAGTCTTGAATTTTCCAAAACTCAAAATTCGGATGAAAAATGACTTCTTGACGCTTCAGTGCCGCGGCGCTGACCATTATCGCGCCTATCGCCGCGGTGCTCATCCCTGGTGGCACCTCCCATATTTTCTTCGCTTCCCCATTCGTGTCCCACACGTCCTAGACTTTTCCACACGTGTCCCACACATTTTAGACTTCTTGTGACTCTTCACTTTGGTATTCATCTCAATTCTTGCTCATCCAAGATTGTTGAATCACCAATTTTCTAACAAATTCCCTCATTAATTCAAAATCTCTCTCTATGAAGCTAATCATCGACACCCCTCCTTGACCAATGCTCACTAGCATGGTCTATAAGTCAAGACCCAGACTTAACTAAGGTTCTTGCGACTACGATCTCCAAAGATTTTTGAATGCTGATGTCTAGAGTAGTTAAATGTTGCGATCTTCTATATCCCGAAGACATAATGACTACAATCTCTTAATGGTGAAAATACATTCTCATCATTACTACTCTTCCCACACATTGTCTTTCGACCCCTGTCATAAAGTGATATAATTCAAAAGCTGCTTTATAGTGTGTTTCAAATTAACAACCCTATGTTAATCCCATTCTAAGCACTTTTCTTCAAGCACATAGCTTCTATCTGTGCTTATCACTCATCGGTTCTTTTGCTTTCCATTTAGTATTACTTCCCTTTGTCTTCTATGAATCTCCCTATTTCAATCTAACAGTCCCGAGTCCACTAGGATTTACATAAGCCATATTACTCTAATTGGTAAATAACGATTCTCTATGACTCATATGAAAACACTACCTTAGATCCCAAAAATAGTTCATCCATCAGACACTTATTCCTCCAGAAGCTCTCATGCGATCAAGGTCTTTGCCTAGTCATCCAACAAACTTGCAAATCTACATTTCTTCCATCTTTGTCTTTCTCTTAGGACTATCCTTTTGAGTGCCCTTAGACACTTTTTGGATCTGCCATTCAATCTTAATTGTTCTTCTTTTGCCATCTTTATTTTGTGTCCAATCTGAATGATTCTTCTTAAGTAGGACCTAGATGACGCCATCTTCTTGGTAGTCTTTCTTTCAAGAGTGATCCTTATAAAAAAAAAAAAAACTCTCCAGTAAGGCCATCATTTTTTTTTTCCAGATAATCATCTTCCCTATTGTTCTTCTTTTATATTTGTGAGTCTTTATGGCTGATAATCTTTGTTCTGCAATCTGACACTGCTACCTATGCTTTATAATCTGGACTTCAACCCAAGTTTTGATACCAGTTTGTTACAGATATCAAGCCATGCACTTCAATTTGACACCTTTATGACATCAACTAAGCCACAGCCTTGATATCCCTTTTATTCTATGCGCAACAGAAAATCATAACTCACACCATAAGTAAGAACACATAAGATTAACACACCAATAAAGATAAAAAAATAAACTAATCAACAAGATATAAGATATACTTGGTTGGGCCCAAAACTGCCTATGTCCACGGAGGATCCATGATCCAACTTCTTATTATTGATATAGATCACTAAGTATCTTTTTACATCATCAATAATCCTACAAGACCCCTTAGTATCTCTCATAGAGACCTCTAAATATCTACCATTGATCACCATGACTCCCCAAGACCTCTTATTATCTCATCATAAGAGATTTTTATAAGGAATACAAGAATAGCCCGAGCATATAAGCCAAAAGGATCTATGGTGTTTCTTTTGTTCACTTAAGAACTAAAAGAAAATACTCTCCAAAGGTTACACCTTAGTGCATCACACACTTAATGCCTACCTAGCTCATCTATTCTCTCTTATGGTTACATCTTGAAACTTTAGATGCTTGTCTTTCTCTTGTGTTTAGAAGGGTTTATATAGTGAATATTTTGTGCCTACTAACCCTATTCCTTGTTGGAGTAAGAGTCCACTTGTTTTAGAAGTTTTGAACTTCTTAAAACTTGAAATTCGGATAAAAAATGGCTTCCTGACATTTCTGGTGCTGCGGCATTGACCATTATCGCGCCCATCGCTGTGGCGCTCAGCCATGGGCACTGTGGTGCTCATTCCTGGTGTCACCTGCCACATTTTTTTTGCTTTCTTTGCATCTTCAAGTCCCGTTTTGCTTCCCCCTTTATGTTCCACATGTCCTAGACTTCTCCATACGTGTCCCACACGTTTTAGACTTCTTGTGACTCTCCACTTTGATATTTATCTCATTTATTCTTCATCCAAGATTATTGAATCACCAATTTTCCAACATATATGTTTTGTTTTGGAATGGAACACTGGGTTTTAAGCAAGGATCTGTGCACTTTGGTTGTGACACTAAAGGATTGGAATGACTGAAGAACTCATGTGTAACTCTTCAAGCAAAGATCTCAACCATATGATTTCTGTGCAGGCTGAGGCTAGAACTTGATACTTAGTTTTTGTGCTTGAATGAGACACCACCTATTGTTTCTTAGAAGACTAAGAGATGAAATTATCTCCTAAGAAGATGCAGAAGCTACTAACAGATTTTTAGTCGATTGGATCATTCTTTTAGTCTACATCAGCATAGCCTACTAATTAATGAACTCTTGAACTTACAAATTCAAGACCATAAGTTGATGTAGCCTTGAGATACCTCAAAACACATTTACAAGCCTGCCAATGAATCATTGTTGGAGATGCTAACAATTGGCTTAGCTTATGTATAGAGAAAGATAATTCAAGCCTAGTTAATGTAACATATTTGTAGAACACATACAATGCTTCTATACAAATATAGATTAGAGAATAGTTCTACATTAGTAGCAACCTATTTCTGATTTGCAACAATTAAAGTTTCACAACCATGACAGTTTAACATATTTGCTTTCTTCAATATATTGGTGATATATTTAGATTGTGATAAGCATAAACCATTGCCTGTATGTGTTACTTCAATGCCTAAGAAGTAATTAAAATATCTTAGATCCTTTAATGCAAAGGCACCATTCAAATACTGAATAAAATTCTATAATAAAGCTAAATTATGTCCTGTCACAAGTATGTCATCCACATAGACTAATAATAATATAAGCTTCTTATTCTGAAACTTAATAAAAAGAGAAGTGTACGATCTTAAGTTTGTAAAACCCTATTTCAATAAGGTAGATTTTAGCTTGTCATACCAAGCTCTTGGAGCTTGTTTTAATCCATAGAGTGCCTTGTGAAGTTTGTACACATAATTTGGATGAGATACATCAATAAAACCCTATGGTTGTCTCATGTATACTGCTTCTGTAAAATCACTATTTAAGAATGCATTATTCACATCTATTTGTCTAATAGACCAATTATGTATTACTGCTAAATTCAGAACTATTCTTACTGTGGTTTCCTTGATAACAAAACTAAAAGTCTCAAGATAATCAATTCTTAGAGTTTATGGGAACCCCTTAGCCACTAACCTAGCCTTAAACTTGGATATTGAACCATTAGGATTATATTTGATCATAAAAATCCACTTGTTAATAATCTTTGTAACTTCATATTTTGGTATAAGGGACTGTGTACCATTCTTGATAACAGTTGAATATTCATCATCCATTCCTATCTTCCATTTCTATCTTCCATTTCTTATCTTTCAAAGCTTCTACAACTGAAGTTAGCTCAGATGTTGAACCTTGAATTTTAGACTCACAAAGAAATACTTTTGGTTTATAGATTCCAGATTTTTCCCTAGCATGCATTAAGTGTTGAGAAATTACCTTGGCTAAAGAAGATTTTATTTGTTGTCTAGATTGTTGTAAGGGATGTGTATTATGTGACTGGTTTATTGTGTTTGTGGTTACATTTGTTGTGTTTGGTATATAAGTTATTGAAGTGTTATGTGTAAGTGGTACTGATATTATCACCATATCAGAAACTTCATCTGCTATATGACCTGCTGCTGTTAATTGACCAATATATTGACTAAAGTGTTTAGGATGAAGATGTGAATGAAAGAAAAATAGAGCACTATAATGAACTGAATTATTTTGCAGACAATCATCATAAATTGATATTGATTTACCAGGACCAAAGATTTCACTATATGGAAAACACTTCTCATTGAAAGTAACATGACTCATAATGTAAATCTTACCAGAAGAGTGTAAATATTTATAATCTTTATGGCTTGATCTAAAACCAATAAAGACACATTTTTCAAAATGAAAATCTAGTTTATTCTGATGATAAGGTCTTAAGAAGAGAAAACAAGCACACCCAAAAATTCGAAATAATGTATAGTTTAGTTTGGACTGAGACAACATTTTAAAAGGTGATTTGTTGTTTAGCATAGTAGTTGATAATCTGTTTATCAAGTGTGTAGCAGTATGGAATATTTCATACCAAAATTTTAAGGGCTTAGATGCTTGTGAAAGAAGAGTTAAGCCTATCTTAATAATATGTCTGTGTTTTCTTTCTATAACACCATTTTGGTAATGTGTATGTGGATGTGAGTATATAAATTAAATCCCCTATTGTTCAAGATATGAAGAAAATGTTCTAAACTCACCACCCCAATCTAATTGAAGAGTTTTGATGGTTTTCTCACATTGTCTCTTAATTTGAGTTTTAAAAACTGTGAATGTATCTAAAGCTTCTGATTTTTGTTTCATAGAAAATATCCAAGTATATCCAGTATAGTTATCAGCTATACTTAAACAATACTTGAATCTTTCTCTAGAATCTATTGAGGAAGGACCTCACACATCAATATACAAAAGATTTAAAAGAGATTTTGATATGATCCATACACAAGGAAAACGAAGTTTATACATTTTACCAATTTGGCAGAAATCACAAAATTTTGGTGTATATTTTTTATTTTTGTCAAAAGTAAAGTTATATGAATTGATTATAACTTTGAGAGTATATGGACTAAGATGTCTACGTCTTCTATGCCAAGTTTTGTAATCAAACCTACTTTGATTAGAAAATGACAGATTACAATCTATGCAAGGCTGAACATTAGATTTATTTGACAACATTGAACTTGAATCAATGGCACTAATCTGATTCTTATTTATATAACAAAGTGCTTTTGAAGTACAAATTAAAAAAATTGAACAAGGATGAGTATATGACAGTGTTTATGAGTTAAAGGCTTGATGACATGATGAGTTATCGAGGATGTGCAAGATGACAGTCTATAAAGGCCCTTCACAACAACAACCTTTAGCAGTATAAGTCTTGACCTCTTGTCCTTGATAAGACATAAATTAGAAAAGAATTCAATGTAAATATTGTTATCATGTATCAATTTTGACACATTTATTAGATTTTTAGCAATTTAGGGAATGTACAATAAATTCTTTAACATAAGACTATATTGTATGTTAATTATTCTATGGGTATATGCATGTGATGTATGTGTTCATAATGCAAATATACATATTTCATACATATACAAGCACAATGGGAAATTAAATATTATACAATAAACACACACATATATAAAATTAATCAAATTAATTAAAGAATTGAGAAATTCACCCTTGAAGTATTTGGATTAAATTTTTGGAGTGCACATGAAATGAATTTGTTAAAAATTCTAGTAATCAACTTGGGTGAGTTTGATTATCTAGAATGATAATATAATCCAGTAATTATTTAATACTTAAAACAAATTAGATTAACACTTAATCTAATTAAATTATTTTATTTTATCTTTTGTTCAACTCTTAAACAATTAAAATAAATCTATTTTGATTATTACAATTAATAGCTCTTTTGTTTTGCTTTAATGTTTTAACACTTAAAACACAAAACTAACAATTTCAATTCTTTCAAATTGAAATGGCCGGCCATCAAATGTAAAAGCTAAAACAAAAATTATGAAATATGAATTTTATTTTACTTTATATACTAATGCATAAATTTCAAATTAATTTGAATTTTATTTGTATTTAATTTAACAATTCACTTAGCTAAAGTTAACATTTAACTTTAGTTGAGTGAAATTAACTTAATCTTTAAGTTATTAAATATCAAACTAACCTAACTTTAGAGTTAACTATTAACCCTAGTTAAGTTAATATTTATTTAATAATAAAAATAAAATATCTAGATATTTATTTAATCAAGCCATAGTTAACAATTAACCATAATTAAATTAAGCACAAAATGTATTTTATCCCAAACCTTTGGTTAACAATTAACCATAGCTAAGTTAGATATTTATTTAATTATTATTTAAATAAATATTTTGATTATTTAATAATTAAATAATCAATAAAGTGACATTACCATTATACCCTTACTAGGTTACCAAGTTAATCTAAAGTGGGTCCTACTATAACCATATACTTTAGTTAACTTAACTATAGTAATTTACTGTATTTTATACTGTATTGAACTATTTAATACAATATACTTCTCAAGTGCACAATGAGTACATTTCAAATTGCGGGCCTCTCTAGGTCCACGCCTGATTCGTCAAATGAAACTATTCCACGAGTTCGTGAACAATACTCCACGTACACATTACAAATATTACAAATCAGCACATTAGACCATACAAGTTGAGGTCGGAATGCATACGTATAATTCGTTTATCATTATACCCTGGATGTGTGATAAGGATTAATTAGTTCTAATATTTTAATATTCCAAACTTAATATTTGTTTGTTTAAAGAAAGATTAGTTTTTTTTATGTGATTTATTGTTATTTTGTAGGTTTGGAGTCAATATAGCAAATTAGGATGAAAATTCGAAGAAAATAAAACAAAATACATCAAATTGATATAGTACTTGTTACAGTACGATCTACAATGATTTTGCTATAATGCCTAATGCTAAAAAACGAGCGCTGCGGCGCTCGAAACAATATCTACAGCATCGTAGCACCCATAATTCAACGTCTTGTGTGTGAACAGTAACAATAAAGAGTAGCACGTGAGCAGTATTTTTGCTACAATAACTCGTGAACAATAATCCTAATATGACTTGTATTTGATGTTTAACCTTAATTTAAATACATAAATTTATAAATAGAATGCTAAAAACCTTAATTAAAGGGGAGAAAAAAGAATCAATAGGAGAGAGAAAGAGCAATTTTAGAGAATTAAGAAGACTAGAAGATTGACGATTATAGAAAATTAGTTCTATCTTTTCAACTTTTTATCTTTCTAGTTTTTTTATAATTTTTATGGCGTTATTCTTAATAAGTTCTATAACTCTTTATTTCATCATGACCTAAGTTTTTTTATTTCTAGGGTTAGACTTTTGAACCTACGTATGTAATTGAATTTTATTACTTATTAGTTTATGAACTTAATATATATATATAATTGATTTATTCTATCTTGTATTTATTGCTTTCATTATATTTTGTCAATATTATGAATGATTAAGGAACCATGATGAACTTGACAAAGGGATTCATGTATTTAACTTTGGATAGTTTGATGCATGATCATGTGGTAACAACCATGAGTTTCTTGTAAGATAGACATATACCTAGATGGCATATATGATATAATTTAGACTTGATCTTAATGAATTACATTCTAATTTGATTGCTATAGATATATAAGTGATTGTTAGAATGCGTAATATAATCTATTGACTATCGACAAAGGTTTGTGATGAGATTAATGTCTAAGCCAACAATTGGTATTAAGGGATTAACTAAGATATTAATAAGTTCAATGAAATATTAGAGGATGAGTCTAAACCTTAGATTGTTATCAATTAGTAAATTTATATATTTGTTTGTTTGCTATTTAGGTTAATTTAAGTAATAGAATTAGGTTAGTTAATTAAATTCTAGATTTTAATTTTCTGAATAAAAGTTAAGAAATTATAATTTTAGTACTTGATTGAAAGAATTAGATCAAATAGTCTCTGTAAGATCGATACTTGAACTTAAAATCTTATAGTACTTGATACAATAGTGTGCGCTTAGTTAGTATACATTCAATCAAGTTTTTGGATCTTGGGTAGCAACTTGTTCCTTTTTCTCTTCATGCTTCTTCGGAAAGACTTGAATCTTAGACCAGTGAAGTGTTTCTCTTGTGCCCTTCTCTTTGATCCTCTATTCTTTATGCATTTCTTTCTTATTTTTCTATGCCTTAACACATTTTTTTTATGTCAGGATTCATCATCTTTAGAACTTTGAGCTTCCGGGCATTTAGTGGCACCACACTAATGCTATAACAGTCAAGTAATATAGTGTGCATGTGTTGATTCTGCTATTTGTTATTGGTATTTTCTACTGTGTTGTCACTTTTTTGTACCTTAGAATGTTGCTGCACTTTAATACCAATTTTTGTACGTTCCATTGCTGAAAATTCTGTACTTTTATGAGATTTTGCACTGTTTTCTAGACTGGTATGCTGTCAATTTTCTATTTTAACACTTGTTTGACACATCTGTAGCCTTTGAAAAAAAGGAATAGACGGTTTATATGGTTGCACTTTATTTTTTTGCATTTTCTTTTCCTTTATACTTGATAGTGTGGATGTGTTCTCTTGTAAGATCTTACTACTCCTCAAGATGATGGCTTGACATTGCTCTGTATTCCCTTTTGGATTTATCTCAATATCGCTTGGTAGAGTGCCTTGAAGTCTTATATTAATTATAGTAGTAAGTTATCTTAATTGGACCTCTAAATTCTTCAACGATGCTAAATGATTTTGTAGGATAGTATCATTGGACTTATATATTGCATAAACATGTATTCTAATGTCGCCTTTTTCTTTTATGGTGGTGGAAATCCTAAGGATTCATTGATCTAGATGGCTCTTCTTGGTTGTAACACCAAGATAAGTTTGAATGATTTCTCTACCCCAAATTATAGAAGTTAGATTGTGGGTTAGGTTGCTGTCTATTGAAATTTCCAACAAAATTTACTTCAATGCACTATCCGTTTGTGTGGCTATCACTATAAAAGTCGAATGTCGCTTGTTGGATTTTGACAGCATTAATCCATTAAACTTTTTGGATAATAATTTGATTTGCGTTGTTAATGCATTGAATGCGTCAATCTCATTTACACCAGTGACTTTTTTGTGTGTAAGCCTCTCTACTAGCCATTGGTAACTGTTTGACCCCATCTCTTTCAATAAATCATAAGCTTCATATTGGTGCTGTGTGCATTTGTACCATGCTACAAGTGAATATGTGCATTTTAAACAATTTAAAATATTACATGTCTCACATGCAACGCAGCGAAAATATAATACACATTAAAATAATCTTATTAATGTAATAAGATTAGGGAATTCACCCTTGAAGCGTGCTTTGAACAATTCTAGTTAGGGACGTGGTGTGCTTCCACAAGCTAAAATAGTAACTTTCTTTTTTAGAATATAAAATATTTGAAGCAATTCTTGCTTCACTCTTATTTCTCTCGAATTATTTTAAGGTTAACTCTTTAACCTTTCAAAATAAAATAAAAAAACACAAGCAGCAAATGGAACATTTCGATTTCTACTATCTCTTAGCCATTCATGCTTATATATATAGGCAACTCTTTGCCTTTTATTTAACCAATTAATAGAATTTAACATAACATCTGTAACATACTTACAAGGTAAGTAATAACATTAATAAGCAGTTTGCTTTGTTGTCCAAATAACAAAGTAATTGGTGGCAAAACCGTTGCCACGTCTTACTGCCTTTAAATAGAATCAAATACAATGTAATTCAATATCAATTTCTTTAGCTAATGAAAAATGAACATGTTTGTTTGTTTTTGTTCTCATCAAATAGAAAATGAACACGAATGAATCAAATGAATTGATTTCGCCGATTTGCATAAACAAATCATTTTCTCTTTTTTTTAATTTTTTTTTATCTATTAATACTCAAATTAGTACCCATACAAATTATTAACACAATTTAAGATATACATTAGGTAGATAAAAGTGTTAAGTTTCACTTGGCACAATTTTAAGTTTTACAATTAAACCTTAACTACTTCCCGAGAGACTCTAAAGTAAATGAGTGAATAATTAATTTAATTTAAATAAAATAATAATTATTTTATTTAAATGATAGCTATATCTACCGATGCTCAATTTAGTACCTATACAAATTATTGTCACAATTTGAGACATACACTAAGTAAATAAAAATGTCAAGTTTCACTTGACACAATTTTAGGTTTAACAATTAAACTTTAGCTACTCCTTAGGAGACTCTAAAGTAAATTTATATTTTCTAAAACTTTTCAGATCGAACAATTTGATCCGGTGCACTATCCACGTGCTCAATACGTACACTTCATATAGTGAGACTCCCTAAGCTCACACCCATTTTGTCTCACGGAACATTTCTGTAAGTACATAACTGATACCCCACACATACACACGTTATGGATAATACAAAATGGCGAGTTAAACCATACAAGTTGAGGTTAATCTATATTCGTATAATTCCTCCATCATTAATATCCTAGAAGAGTGAAGACATAGATCAATAACGTCAAGTCTCCTATTACTCAACCATAAACTTATCTCTTTTGATTCATATTCCAATAAATAATATATGCAAATTTATTTGCAATATTATTTACTCCACATGAAACTCTTTCCTGGTTTAAATGCTTATGGCCATAAGATTTCCTAAAATATAATCTTAGAGCATCTGGATATTTAACTCACTCATATGAGCTGACGGATCCCATATCTACACACACACTCTATAAGTATTGGACCATACCCAGCGGTCAGACCATGAAAGGTCTCTGACATGTGTGGAATCTAAGTATGGTGGACCACTCATAAGCCCACTATGGTGCTCAGGTCTAGGGACCACGAATACTACTCAACTCGAAAAAACCCTCCACTGACGAATTTATGAGAAATCTATTGGAGGTCTTTATTGAGTCTTGTTCAGTATCCAGTCCTTACTAAATACATATATATCTATATGAGCTTCCACTAAGCTCATGATTTGCTAAGATAAACTGTAATAATCAGTATCCACAACCGGTAAGAATAAGTATATATATATATATATAAATATACGTATTTTATTTGTATGTGTACAATACTTGATTTATGTATTGTTATTAGTAGTATTTGTATAGGTTAAGGACATACTATTAGCATTGGGTTTATTTGTAAGACTTTAAATTTATTTTAGGGACTAAATTATAATACTTTGAAAGTTTTGGGGGTAAATTTGTAAATATAAAAAATTAGCCACTTAGTATAAAAATACACTTTTGAAACCCTAATCCACTCTTTTGGGTCGAGTTATCCCTTTAGAGAGAGAGAAGAGAGAAATAGAGGGGAGAGAAAGAGAAGAAAAAATTAGAATTTTAAATTTTAAGAGGTATATCACAACTATTTCTCAATTTATTGGTGTTAATTAAGTTAATTTATTTAAGTTTTGATTTCTGAAAATATGTATAATTGAAGATTTGATGTGTATTTCGTAAGATATTGTAAGAATTAATGATGATCTATGTAAATAGCTTGATAAATCATGATGAGTTGTAGAATTTCTGCTTGATAGTCTCTTGATCCATGAATTTTATAAATTGTTGTGATTCGATTTTGATTTTAAATTTTGACTATATGAAATTAGACATGTTTAGGATCATCTGAGACTTTGAATCGATTGAAGATTCTAAAAATTAAATTTGTAGTGAATTTACAAAAATGACCCTAAAATTCTAGAAATTTCCTGTATGAACAGTATGATACAGTGGCAAACAATGTTTGTTCTGCTCAATGATCTTCAAAAATTATGAAGTTGTGAAAGATCATAAGCTTATATGTCTAATATGATATACTCAGATTGAGAATTTAGATCAATGTGGTTAAATTGTTATAAATTTCTAAAGTGTATCAGCTCATTGCAATATTTGATTAATAGATTTTTAAAGTTATAGAATAAAATAGTTTTAAAATACTTTTGACAGGAATTTTGAAGTGAAATATTTATCATGGGTTGAAGTATGTGTCAAGAGTAATTATATTGTAGTTTTGTAATTTTTGAGTTAGTATCTGATTTTATAAAATTACGAGACTGAATACTGTTCAGTAAATATCTTGATCCCGCCAGAATAATAGTTTGAATTGGATGGTGTTCATGAAATGGAATGTGTAGGAATTATGATATAATATTCATTTATAAGAAGGATATATGAGTCAAGAATGATATATTCTGATTTTAGAGTAATTGGACATTATTTGATGTATTAAATTTTTTTGTTAAATGTAAGTGGTCAGAATGACAGATTTTGAGAAATCTAGTCATTAGACCAATTTGATGTGATAAATGCATTGTGTATAATTTTGTAAGCTATTTAAAGTATTTTATGTGAATTGTGAGGCTTATGAAAGGATTAATATCTATTGATAGGTTAAGGAGAATTAAGCCTTGTACCTGAAAGTGCTAAAATGTAAGTATATTAGACTTTTTACTGAAATCACAATAAGTATAGTAATTGTCTATGTATGATTTTGTAAATGTGTTTAGAAATATGTTTATGTTATGTCAAAGTGTATTTGATATGAAATGTGAAAGACATATGTTTATGAATGTGAGCATTGACATTGAGTATGGACATACATGTATTTTTGAAAATGAGCTTTCAAAATGAAATGTGTTTAACAAAGAAAGCTTTTAAGTGTAATATATCCATGAGAAACATTTTGTGTTTTAAGGATACTTGAACTCATTGTTGACTTAGTAGGCATCTTATATAATTTGTGGAGCTTTTATGTGTGGCATTTCCTTCGGGATTGGTATATGTTATGTGTTCCGTATGTAGGGAGGATCCTATTGGTACCTAAAGGAAGATTGAGTCATCACATTCGTGTGGTGGTGTATTGGTGCATGTGAGAGGACTCACCGATGATTAGGGTGAGGGTTTGGCTCTTACCTTCGAGCTTGAGCATTATATATGTATAATTTACACCTCACTTGTACTATTTCTCTCATACGGTATGTCACCTACGAGTGACATTTGGCTCATTATGTGATATGTGATGTGTAAGTCATACTAAATAGTAGTTGAGTAATGGTATTCATGTAATATGTTTTGAAAGAATGTGTAAGCGCTTACATGACATGTGATTTGATAAGATTATGATTTTAATTGATTACAGCATATCATACATATGCATTGTGTACATATATATATTTGTATTTGATATATGAAAAATTAGTATGCTTACTGAGTTTTATACTCATTATAGTTTATGGTGATTTCATGTAAATAAGGTACATATGTGCTTAGCGGATTTGGCAAGGCTTCTACTGTTCCTTGGGTTCCCTAAGTTGCTAGGTTGCTGAGTGTTTCATTTGGGGGCACGTGGGATAAGATATTTGATTTGTCCCTATTGAATAAATACTTATGTATTATTTTATTATGTGTAGTTGGATTTAGTTTAAGTTTCACCAAGTGTGGTTATAGATTAATTTTAAGTAAGAATTTGCAATGAATATATTCTGGGCTTCCGGTAACAAAGTTGCTACTGGTGACGTAGTAAAGTATTAATCTCTAAGAAAACTCTGCGTATCTCCGGTTTACTAATTGTCCCAGTCATAATTCAATTGCTATAATTCTGAAATAAATTAAAATGAATGTTTAAATATTATTGAATGAGTATAAGTTATGTCATGTATCAGATCTTTTGGGTCTGGGGTGTGACATAAACCATATGAACTATCCAAATATGGGCATACACTGATTTATATAAATCGATTCCATTCGATAAATCCCGCATCGGTGGAAATAGATGAGGAACATTTAATTTGAGAACATATTTATACAATGATATTTCTTAGCAACGCTTGCAACTATTTGTAACTATGTCATTGCAAGTATATTTTCAGGTCTTTGTCCCATTTCAGATAAGGTTCTAACTCTTTAGATTTGATCTAAACTCCTTCAGATCAATACAATGTCTGAAATGTTAAAAGTATCTTATTTTAATAAAATTAATTAGCGATTTAATGAAATATTTATTTATTACATAAGTATGAAAATACAATATTCATACAAAATTAGGATGGCACATGAGCACAAATCCCAACACCTCATCCGTGGACTTATTTATTATAACTCTTCTAGCAGTGACATCTACAATGATCTTCAAATGGCCTACTAATCTATTATAGAATGTTTGGACTAATAAATAGCCATTTAAAGACTCCATGATGAGGACACTTCCTTAATATGTCTTTATAGCGCTTATATGCCTCATACAACAACTCTCCATCAATGTGCGGGGATATAAATCAGCATCGTCAAATTCTCATTTGCTTATCCATGAACTTATTTCCAGATTCGTATCTCGATAAACAATACGCAAAAAAATTTGTAATATTATTTAACCCTACGAAAAACTCCTTTTCCGAGTTTATTACTTATGGCCATAAGATTTTTTGAGATACAATCTCGAAGCATTGGATTTACAACTTACCTATGTAAGCTGACAGATCCCATATCTATACACATCGGACTCCATGAGCATTGGACCATACCCAGCGACACATAGCAATCAGACCATGAATGGTCTCTGACATATGTGAAACCAAAGTATGGTGGATCACTCACAAGTCTACCGTGATGCTCAGATCAAAGGACCACAAATACTACTTAACTAAAGAGGACTTTCCTTTGATGGTTTCATAGGATATCTATTAGGGTCCTCATGAGTCTATTTAGTATCCAGTCCTGACTGGATACTTGCATACCTATACAAGCTCTGAGCTCATGGTCAGTTAAGAACAACTATTTGCACCAGTCAGATATAGACATGCATTGATCTATTTAATAGTGATTCACTGATAGACCCAAATTGATAAACATAAATCAGGAATACTGTGTTTGAGAATATATTTGCGTAATAATATTTTATAGCACCAATTATAACTTTTTGCAACTATGCCATTATTAGTATACTCTCAGATTTTTGTCTTATTTCAGACAATGCCTCTAACTCTTAGAATTTTGCTGACTCTTATAACCTGCTAACTCTTAACATTTATACTTTCAACATTTTTAACTCTTAATCCCGGTTTAAACTTTTTTAGATTAGATCTGGACTCCTTCTGATTATACAATGTCTGTAATGTTACAAGCTTAGTACTATATAATTAATATTAACAAATTTATTCGAAATGTTTATTGTATAAATATTAAACAATTAATATTCATACAATATTAGAATGACACGTAAACACCAACTCCAACAGATTATTCTCAGCTCTACAATTTAACCATGTAACACCGACAAAATCTATTTTTAAACCATATCTATATGTGAATCTGTACTTGTCAACTCATGTTTGTTGTTTAGATTAGCTTCATCATTTGTCAAATGATAAGTGGATCCTGAGTTAAGGTACCACCCTGATCAACTGTGCCATCTTCTTGTTGTGAGTCCATAATTGCAACCCTCATCTTGTTTGTGTTACTTGTTTCTGGATTTCGTGAACCATTGTTTCCATTGTACTAATATCCACCAGTACCAAAACTTGTATGTTCTTTAGGCACAAAATCTCTATAATACCTATAGTAACACTTTGAAAAGCACATGCCGATATTTGACACATTAACTTTGATGCAATGTTATTCCTTCCACTAGATCTTCTACCATAAGACTAAAAACCTTTTCCTCTTAACTGTTGAGTTCCTCTACCAAACTTACCAGTATTATTCGTATCATAACCTCCACTAGCATGATTTATATTAAAACCACCTCTTCCTCATGGATTATTTATCCTAAACTATTATAACCA
Source organism: Ailanthus altissimus (assembly GCA_946807835.1). NCBI lineage: Eukaryota > Viridiplantae > Streptophyta > Magnoliopsida > Sapindales > Simaroubaceae > Ailanthus > Ailanthus altissimus. The sequence goes on from OX327687.1 coordinate 31,954,914, forward strand.
CCTCTCTTTTGACTCATTTGAACATAGTTAGTAGAAATATTTTGATTTTCATTCTTGTTTCCTGAATTAAGAAAATATCTACTTTCTTGTGTTAATAGCATAAAGTATGCTTCATTTAAAGTCAATGATTCTATCTTACTGGTTATTAAAACCACATTTAAATCATATTCTCAACCAACTCCAAAGATCAAATTTTTTATAAACTCTTGATCATCAATTGAACATCTAGCCATAGCCAATTCATCAACAAGATTCTTATCCTCAAGAAAATAATCAAACATACTGAGAGTTCCTTCATTCACCATTGATAAATGTCTTTTCAATTGTAGAGATCTTACCTTTAATTCAAATCTAAATTGTCTTGCTACAGATGACCATAGATTCTTTGCTGATGAGTTATCGATAACTAGACACAAGATAATGTCATAAATGTTTGAGAACATTTAGTTGAGAAGTAGCTGATCTTAACTCAACCAGGCTTAGGCTTCATATTCTAGATTCTTAACTTCTGATATGGTACGATCTAGATTCACATCCTTGATCTTCTAATTTGGAGCAATTTTGCTTCCATTAATAATACGCTTAAGCTTGTTTCCTTTTATCGCAGTCAATTCTTGAGACTTTCATATTACAAAGTTAGATCTATTAAGTTTGATTATAGAAAGAAAAAAATTACAAGATGTGATATTAGAATTTGTATTTGCAGAAGTTAAATTTGTATTAAAAAAACTAATATTAGTCATGGCTCTAATAACATGTAAGATTACAACCTTTTTGGTTAATAAGAAAAATAGAGCAACATAACTAAAGCTTAATTGAGTGTGAAATGAAGAAAATGATCACTTGTATTCACATTTGTACAAGAATCGATTACAGAGCTTTATATAGAGAGAAGAGTTATATACGTGGCACTTGATCCACACTTTAAGCAATATAAATAACAAAAATATTATTGGCGGGAAAAATGAATAAGCTGAGCTGGCTGTGTAGCTTATGTAGTTGATAAGCTGCTGAACTGTATATTCTAACAATACGTGGCAAAGTATATTGGAGAGATACTCCACAAGTCATTCCTGTGACCTTATATTTAATGAACAGAACAAAAGATCAAAGAATTGCCTATTGCTGCCAAATACCCATATGAAAAACAAAAAAGAAAAAAAAAATGAGAGTCAGCTAATAGATGCAGTTACCATAAAATCCTTCAGTTGAATCATCCCCAGCATGTGCTAGGATTGCATCACCACCTGGGTGTTCCTCTGCATATCAGGTAACATCATACCACCTGCACTTGTTAGAGATCAAAGAAGGGGCAAGAAAAGTACGAAAGCAACACAAGAAGTCAGCTCACATTAATATCGTTAACGGTGCCAAGCTAAGATATTACCTTATTCTTGATGATGATCCAACACTCATCCCTCAAATTTTACTCGAATTATATGTATATATTTTGACACTTTATTATGTTATGTGAGCCTTATATTAATGAAGGTCAACAATAATTTATAAAAGGAGTCGAGAGTTATGATATTATGTAAACTTGTTAATTTAATTGAAATATTAAATATTATGTACATATATATATATATTTATATTATGTTATGGTGGAAATGTTAAGAGGTGTGGGAATTGATTTTTATTTTATGTAAACGTGTCGCTATTTCACTGGACATTCATATCAAGTCTGTGCAATCTAACGTACTCTAAAACAACCCCGTTCCTTTTTTCCTTCCAACGATCACTTTCATTTCTACAGACCTCGCGCTCTGCTTCTCTCTCTTGGTCTCTCGTTTCCTCTAATTCGTACAAACTCCTTAATCAAAATCCTCATACAAGAGAACCCAATTTGTCATTTTTTTATATAGTCCTGTGTAGCACATAACAGACGCTCACAGTTGACACCACCGCCGCCGCGATGAGCCGCTACGACAGCCGCTCCACCGACCCCAGCTCTTACCGTGACCGTCGAAGGTAAGATATTTTGTTTATGTTTGCATTTGCGATAGTTTATGAGGAATGTTTAGTGATTATGGGTTTTGGTTAGGGTTTATTATCGGAAATGTATGCGGGTTGAAACAAAAACTGGATTTTTAATTAGTTTTTTTTTTTATCAGTTTGAGTGTTAATTTAGTGACCCAGTAGCAAAATATTTGTGAATTTTGATGGAGGAGTGCTTGGCTGAAGTGGGCAAAAGTGCTTTTTGAAGAAGCTTTTGATATGCGCCTCAGGAATTGCTTTATGGCTAAGAATATAACATTTAGACTGCTTTTCGTGAAGCATTTGGTAGGTTCTTTTTTGAAAAATAAATGTTGTTTTATATGCTTTTTTGCAAGTGCTTTCTTTGAAAGCAATCCCAAATGTGAACTTGACTGAATGTTTTGTTTCTAACTTTGAACTAGAGTGGACCGTTGAAACGATGTTCTTGATGTTATAGTATTATTTAGTTATGAGAAGATTTGTCATACTCATATAAGCTTTATATGGTTTTATGTGTTTCTTTGGTTACCCTTGAACGAGACTAGTTAAATTGATAGAAATAGTTCGGTTGTGTTTGGTGGCATGGAGTGAGGCCTTGGAATTGGGGGTCATCTTCTGTGTAAAACGCTAGACAAACACACTCAGCTCCACTGAATTCGAATTCCAAAATGCCTATCTTGCTAGAAAACATAGAGGACTTTAGTCTAATCTTATCTATATCACGCATTTACTTAGTAGAGAGACTCAAGCCCAAAAAATGATTTTTGGAGTTTAGTTTATAATGCCATTCTCTGCACAGTTTGTGTAATACTGATATGATTTCTGTTTTTATTTGTTCTCTGTCATTGTTATGCTTATTTAGTGATTCAGGATTTGGTGGGGCCTCAGCGTCTGGCAGTTCAGTCCGGTCCTCATCAAGCAAGAGGGATTACGATGGTCCTGAATCACCTAGGAAGTTGGATTTGGACGGATTGACTCCTTTTGAAAAGAACTTCTATGTTGAATCACCAGAAGTGGCTGCAATGTCAGAGAGGGAGGTGGAGGAGTATCGACAACAAAGGGAGATCACAGTTGAAGGCCGTGGTGTTCCAAAACCTGTCAAGAGTTTTCATGATGCTGGGTTTCCAGGTACTTTTATTGTGTTTTTAGTAACTTTTTTGTGAAAATCAAGTTATTGTTTTCAATATTTACATTTATCTTGTCCTTATTTATGAGTTAGTTAGGAGAAACTGACCTAAAAGGGTTTTTTCCCCTCTATAATTATACTTGTGACTTGCTGCTATAAACGTATGGTTAGAACGAGTTGGAGTATTTGTTTTAGTTGCTTTAGTAGGCCGTCAAATAGAGTTCATATTGAACTTTCACACATATTTTTGCTGCTATTAGTTATCCGATCACTGGAATGTCATCGCTAGCGCCTTCCTTGCATTATACTGCTCAAATTTTAATTGAATGTGAATATTTTATTATTATGCATTGTGATAACATAACATTAGAAATTACTAGCGAGGAATGAATATATCAAATTAGTTAGCTTGCCTGTTGAAAAACTTCTCTGTTGTATTAAGGAATTGTTTTGATATTGATTCTGTTCTTTGGAATGCACTTATTTGTCCACAGATTATGTTATGCAAGAAATCGCAAAAGCTGGCTTTGTTGAACCCACAGCTATACAATCTCAAGGATGGCCAATGGCTTTGAGGGGCCGTGATCTCATTGGAATTGCTGAAACAGGATCAGGAAAGACACTGGCCTATCTGTTGCCTGCAATTGTCCATGTTAATGCTCAGCCATTTTTAGGTGAACTTGTAATCTGTTACACGTATAAATATCTAGATATCATTTTATTTCTTTTTCATGTTTTTGTCATCAGATAGGCATAAAGTTTGGTCATTTTCTATATATTTTCAGCTCCTGGAGATGGCCCAATTGTGCTAGTTTTAGCTCCAACACGTGAACTTGCTGTTCAAATCCAACAAGAAACTACTAAATTCGGTGCATCATCACGGATTAAGAGTACATGCATCTATGGTGGAGTTCCTAAAGGACCTCAAGTCCGTGATCTCCAGAAAGGTAGATGACTTTTGTTAACTTCCTAAATTTTGATTTTCTCTTTCTAGTTTTTATACCTGACGGACTTGTTCTTGTTGGTGTGGCATTCTATTTTGGCTCAGGTGTTGAAATTGTGATCGCCACCCCTGGTAGGTTGATTGATATGTTGGAGTCTCACCATACCAATTTGCAAAGGGTTACTTACCTGGTTTTGGATGAGGCTGATCGGATGCTAGACATGGGGTTTGACCCTCAGATACGAAAAATTGTTTCTCAGGTTTTTTTACTTTTGCTGATAAGGCTTTCTTCCTCGTTTTATCTATTTCAGAACCATGTTGTGGATGTTATTATCATGTTGTGTCAGTAATTGACATACTTTTCCTCTCATAACGCCTATTACATGCCATCCTGTTTTTGAACACATGGTTATTAGGACTGCCATAGAAGCAGTTAATTTGTATCAATGAGATGCTTGTATTGACAATTACTTTGGTACATGCGCTTGCATGCGCACACATCCAACATAAACATGCAATATGCTTCTTGTTAAGTCTGGAAATTATTGTTTTTTTTTAATGTTTGGGTGTATGTGCAGATCCGCCCAGATCGTCAAACTTTATACTGGAGTGCTACTTGGCCTAAGGAGGTTGAGCAACTGGCTAGGCAGTTTCTTTACAACCCATACAAAGTAAGATATTGGTCTAGTAATATTTTGTGGGCTTCTCATGTTAGACACATCTTTCTCTCAAATTATGTTTCAATTTTTATTTACCATTAATGTAATGCACTCATGATATACCATCTCTTTATGGTTTAGATTTTTTGGTTTTGAGGTATTTGGAATTTTCTATTAATGATTAGTATAACTTTTCTTCAGGAGCTTTGCTTTCTTGCCTTTCCAGCTTATTTTTATCGATAAGCTGTTATTTATATTGCTTTCCTTTGATTTATTGCAGGTGATTATAGGTTCTCCAGATTTAAAAGCTAACCATGCAATACGCCAACATGTTGACATTGTTTCTGAGAGCCAGAAATATAACAAGTATGGTACATTTGACGGTGTTCTTACAGTTGTAATATGTGTGTATTGTGTCTATATAGGTTTTCACCCTTGGGGATGTAGCATGGTTTTTTATTGATCAATCCTCATATGCCAGATTGGTAAAGTTGCTGGAGGATATCATGGATGGTAGCCGAATACTGATTTTCATGGATACGAAGAAAGGTTGTGACCAAGTTACTCGGCAACTTCGCATGGATGGATGGCCTGCACTCTCAATCCACGGAGATAAAAGTCAAGCAGAAAGAGATTGGGTCCTCTCAGAGTTCAAATCTGGAAAAAGTCCAATAATGACTGCAACAGATGTTGCAGCTCGTGGTTTAGGTATGTGTTCATACATTGTTCTTGTGCTGCCGCACCTTGGTCCTTTATCTTGCTCTCTGGCCATTATTTTTAACATGACTTTGTAGATTGGGTACGTGTTTCTTTGATCATGTGATCACATATCCCTCCAACATCGTTTACAGTTATATAAACTTGACAGTGTCAGAACAGTGAAGTTAATTTTCTTCTTTGAAGAAGCAAGTGCGATCTTCATCATCTTCTTGTCCAAGCTCTCTCGTAATGCATTGGATCAACTTTTACAATCCTAAATTTCTCATCTACTGCTGAATTTAGTTTGCATTTTCTCCTGGACCATATCTTCTGAAAGCAACTTTTAAAATACTTAGTCATAAAAGCTTTAGCTTATAAACAAACCATAGTACCTGTAGTGTTTAAGGGTGTATTGTTAGGAGCTTTTCTATTTAGAAGCACTTTTTGCAATATCAACTGGCTGTACTCTACTGATTGGTGGTGTTGTCTGCTTTAAAAAATTTGTTCCCTTGGGTTATTTATTTCAAAGAAATAAAAAAGATAACTTTGTTGTCCGATGGTCTCTCTTTGAATACTGATAATTTTGCTTCGTGGCAGATGTGAAGGATGTAAAATATGTGATCAACTATGACTTTCCGGGATCTCTCGAGGATTATGTTCATCGCATTGGTCGAACAGGAAGGGCTGGGGCAAAAGGAACAGCCTACACTTTCTTCACAGCTGCGAATGCTAGATTTGCAAAGGAGCTGATTGCCATACTCGAAGAAGCTGGCCAGAAGGTCAGTCCCGAATTGGCAGCAATGGGGCGTGGTGCACCTCCATCATCAGGTTGGTCGATGAGTGAATCTTTTTCTAATGAATGCACACAAAAGCTATGCACTTAGTTACTAAAACCACCTTATGTTTTGTTTCCATTGAAGCAGGTTATGGTGGTTTCCGAGGGAGGGGTTTTGGTGGTGGTGGTGGTCGCCATTGGAGCTAATTGATGAATGGTGTAACTTTAAGCTTGATAGCCAAGGCAGAAAACCTCCAGCTAACTCACAGCTTGCACATGAGGGAGAACTTTGTATGAGTAGAGGGTAGATTTTAGGGGATCTTTTTTCTAATTTTCACCCTTTTTTTTTTCTTTTGTTCCATTTTACAACTAGATTTTGTAATATCAACTTGTCAAATTGCTACATGGATTACTTTGTATACAATATGCCTGTTAAAAAAAATTATTATTGAGGAATCTTGACTATTTTCTTTATTTACAAAAATAATTTAAATAAAACAATTAAATAAAATAATGTCTCATGATTCATGATGAGCAAACTTCAAGTAAAACCAATCCAATGGCCATTTAAGTATAATCATTTTTCACCTCTTGTACGGTTTGATTTCAAGACAAAGCAATTACAATTAGAATAGTTAGAATTGAAGCTTTGATGTTATGTTTAAAAAATTAAAATCTTTTAATAATTTTATATGGAATAATATTTATAAAGGATATATTATATTAGAAAATTAAAGTTTTTTTATATTTTATTTTAAAGAATAATTATAAAAAGTGGTCTTTATATAGATATTAAAATTTTAATATATATAAAAAATAATATATAAAAAAATTATGACTATAATACGAAAATTAACATATCTTAAATTATTAATTTAAATAAAAGATTGTAATTTGTACTATCCTTAACGATTTTGACGGATCTTGAGAGTTAAATCGAAAATTAGACTTAATGATATAAATAACGCAATGAATCCAAAATTCCAACTCAATTTTAATAAATCCACTTATTTATTATTTTTATTTTTTTACATTTAATTTTTAGACTAAGTAATAAAGAAATTAAAAAAATAATTATGGTATATTATTTTATTTGCTTAAAAAGGAAAATAAATAACAATTAGTATAAACTTCAATACCGTTTTGCTACTGTAATTAGAAACATAGAGAAAAATAACAGAGCAAGCAGATCGTCAACAATGAGCGAAGCTCCAAAGCTTTACACCAACAAACCCAAGAAAGGTGAAAAACCCAACTCAAAAATCAAAAACCCAATTTTTTTGTTGTTTCAAAAAACAATTTTTGTTTCTTTTTGGTTCTGAAATGAAAAACAAGTAAAAGAACCGTCATTTTCTTGCCACCAGCAAAGGAAGAATCTTTTACTTGTATTTAATATAATTTCATTGGTTCAATCATTGAAGTTTTGATCTTTGATCATTTCTTTAATCCTTGTGTTAACAGCTCAGTTGAAACAGTTTCAAGAACAAAATAGAGGAAAGGACTTTGCTTCTCCAACACCGTCATCATCCGCATCAGCTTCAGCAGCAGCAGCATCATACAAAATGGGCCCTGGCTCTTCAGCTCCGCCACCGCCACCTCAGCCGCCGAAGGAGTCTTTTGCAAGGCGTTACAAGTTCCTTTGGCCCCTTCTTTTGACTGTTAATATTGCTGTTGGAGGTCATTTTCTGATTTTCTTCTTTAGTATATAGTTTGTTTGTGTGTATGCATATGCGAGTATCTTTGTGGGTGTTAAGTGATTGTTTTCTGATTGGAATGAAATGGGTTTGCTGAATCTTGGATTGAAGAGTGATTCTTTTGCTGTTGAAAGTCTTTTTTCTTGATGCTTGTGGCTGTTAGGTGTTTTTTTTGGGTTAAAATGAATCTTACTTTTTAGTGGATGCTTATTTGCAATTTATTGAACAACTTATTTCAATTTATTAGGAATCTAAATGCTTATTTGCTTGGTATCCTATATATGTTGCAAGTTGCACTATTAAGCAGAATTTTTCTTGGTCGAGGCTGGTTTCTATGTAATTGTATAGAAAGAAATGACCCATTATATTGGTTTTGGGGGTCAAGTTGATTTGAGTTAAGTTTCATAGCTCAATCAAAGTTAGTTATATTGATGAGAGCGTTATAGTGGTGTTTAGACATTTTTACGTGATATATAGAGATATTAGACAGAGTGATGCTTAGAAGGATATTAATCTCTATATTACATCAGTACATGACTTGAAACATTTCATGAAGAAAACCATTGAAAGGTCATTCCGTCAGCTGATTCATCAGGGTTCATTAGGAATTTTTGAATTGGATCCAAGAAGAGAAGGGAGGACTCCTTTTCCCTGCAAAGCAAATATCTTAGAAAGCTTTTTGCACCTCATTCGTTCCCAAGCTCCTTTCTCCCAAAATACTGTGAGCTGTTGGTGCGGCTAGGGGGAAGGTTGCCAGGCCTATCATATCAAAAGGGTTGTAGAAAGAAAACCTGGCCACCTATTTCATTCAACGTTCTGGGGCAGGGGCCCGCCTGATTTGACAGACTTTTGGATAACAAAAAGGCGAGCTGATCTGCTGTGATCTTTGATCAAGGAAAAAGCCCAATCCATTGGGGCAATATTAAAAATTAAAAATTAAAAAATTGAACAATTTGTTGTCTACTTGTCTTCTCTAGAAGGATTAGGAGTGGCACAAATGACTAGTAGTCTACTTTACATTTGTTTCGGTTGCATATTATTGCTAATATATGGGCAAAAATTGCCTTTCCCTTGTCTGTTACCCCTCAATCAAGATGGTTAAATACAACTTTAACAATTAAGAGACTGGCTTCACTTAGTGTATTTGATTGACTGAAACAACCAAAGTTGACCTTCAAATCTGCATGACCACCTTTATTTCTCGACCTTGTGCAGTTTCTGTGCTCTGACATCACTGTTGAATTTAAACTTAAAATTAACATAAAGTGATCCTTCTACTCACCCCATGTGTGTATGATAAACCTTTGAACATATATCTAACAGATTTGTCTGGTAGTAGAGGAGAGTTTTAAAAGTTGATTACTGAGTTAACTCAAATACTTTCCTAGATAAGTGCTTATTGCATGGATGTAATGGTTTAGTGAAGTATTCAGGTCGATGCAGCATGTCTGTTGCTCCATGGTTTTGAGGAAAAGGTTAAGTGTGTTATTGGAGATGCTCTAATTTTGTGCTTAATTGAGGATTGGATGGATATCAAGTCATGCATACACCCATAGCCAATTCTCCTATACTAGTGCATGTTATGTAGTACAGATGTTAGCAACTTTGCATATAATCTTTCTTTTATCTATCATGTTAATTCACATTATCTGATACCATGTTAACAGAGAGATAAAGAACCATATAGGTCAAGAGAAACTAAAAGAACTACATTGATTTCCAGATATGATGCCTTCAAAAGTTTCCACTTCTTCCTGAACCTTTCTTTCCTAATTATTGATGCTGTTGGGTCATGTATATTCCATTATCACACATATATTTGGGTTTTCTCTGTGTTTAAAGTTGTTTGACCTATGAAACATGTATGATCAACCATGTTATAGGAAATTGAACCAGAAAAGAAATTGTTTTTTTTTCCCCTTTTCTCTGTTCTTTTGGCTTTAGCTCAAGTCAACGCATCTTAGAGGATATCTTACCAGTCCAGGGCATAGGAAAAGAACAATGAAAATGTTTCTCTCGCATTATGAAAATTGCAGACTCAACTAATTTAAGTCTTAATTGAGACAGGTTGGGTTTGACTTCATTCATCCTTTTTCTCAATTTAGTCTTCTTCAAGACCATAATTGTAGGAAATATGGTTATTATTATTGCATCTTTCAACTTGTTATGTGAACATGATCATAGTGAAGTTAGTAGAAATTCCTGTGACCTATGGGACCCCAGAATCCTGGTTAGAATTATGTTGCTATTATTGTGGTCTTAATTAATCATGAACTCATGCTCATATGTTAAGTGACATCCCATGCCCATGGACTTTATTTCATTCATAGGATCCAATGGATATGTGAGATAGTGTCCAATTTATGGAAGATGGAACCCTCTGAAATTTCTTGCCAAGTTGTCTTTGTCAGTTGTAGGAGTTATTTGCTTTTGTTCTGGACTCTGAAATATTATTGTAAGTAATGCAAATTTTGGTGAATTACTTGAGATTATGTACTTTTGTATCTCACCGTTGATAGTTTTTTGTTTCCTCTTCTTCTTGAATAGTATGATAAGAGTTATTATGCACTGCATTCATGGAACCAATAATAATAGTGATAAGTGGACATATCCTTTCTTGGTCCCCTGCTCACCAACAAATGTAACTAATTCTTGAAAACTTTGATTGTTCTCATATAGCATGATCAATTTGGCAATGAGCTGTCAAGCCATGATATTCAATTTAATGATTTAAGAGATAAGTTTACAGGAAAGAGGACAAGAAATGGTAGATATTAAGTGCTTACTGATGGCATTACATTGGGACAGGAGTAGAATCACAGTTGCTTATAGGGCAATGTCATTTTCGGTGCTCACATCTAGATTACTTCTGTCAATGTCCTGCTTTGGTAATTTTTAAAAGTGTGCTGGTAATGATAACTAGTTGCAGCGCTTTATGAACATATCTATATCTGTTACCTTGTCATGGACTCATAGCTCTATCCTGTGGCGGTGGTAATCATGCTTTATTTTGTGGTCCACGCATCTAGCATCTATACTTCATTTTCTTTTTCTTTATTTGGACTTAGGTCTATTAATTGTTATGGCTCTCTAATGGAGGTTGTTATGCTTTGGTTTGTGGTCCAAGCTCTCAATACTTCTTTTACTTTTCACGTGGACTAGTTTATGTTTGCATTTGTTGAACTTATAAAATAACTTCTATGTACAATGTTTTGATGTAATTGCTTGAAAATATAGTTAAAAGGCACCTTTATGTGCTAGTAGCGACTAAATTTTGCATAATTTTTGTAGCTTACCTATACATGAGGACTAAGAGCAAAGATACAACAGAGGAAGAAACCGCAAAAGATGTCCCTGCAACTCCAGCTTCAACCCCAGCTGCTACAACTGCTCCAATTACGGAGACACCTTTGCCCTCACCACTGATTGCAGAGGCTGCAAGGTTGCGTGAACCAATTCCAGTGGATCAACAGCGTGAACTGTTTAAGTGGATATTAGAAGAGAAAAGAAAGGTCAAACCAAAAGATCCCCAGGAGAAGAAGCGTATTGATGAAGAGAAAGCCATTCTCAAACAATTTATCCGAGCAAAATCTATTCCAAGTATCTAACCAGTTAGTTGTTCACTGAACACAGTGATTACCAGAAATGAAGTTCTCATATGTTGATGAAACATTTTGGATTCCCCTTATGTTGAACATCAAATTCACTTTTACAATACATAATGTATGCTTTCTTGATGGAATTTTTTACACACTCATCATATATTATATTATTTTTGTAAGTCATTATTGCTTGAATTTTGGCAGGATAATATTCATTCTATCGTCAGCATGCATCATCCTAACTTTTAAGGACCTGGAATTAATTTAAGGCTGTTGATAATAAAGGTGGTTTGCTTAATTTTACAACAGTTAAAAGTGTTTGATAAACATTATTTTGACTTCAAAGCTGGCTATTTACTAAATATTCACTCTTATTATACTATTAATGTTTTTACTCTATAGTAGAAATTACAACATTTTTATATCAAATAGGACATTGTAATCTTATGAAATATGCCTTTTAAGATTTTGAGAAATGCAAAGTTGGTGCCATGATAATTGCAAAAACAATTTGAAATGTTTTACAAGTGGGGATACAGTATCCCCATGTCCTATAGGAACCTTGGCTTAGAAGGCCTGGCCGAATAGCATGAACTTGATACAAAAAGCTTAGAATAAGAGATTCAAATATTGGGTTTCCTCTTTTTTTACCAGGAAATAGAAAACAAATGAACTTGAGGTTGCCTTTTCATCTTTGGTATTCCATCAAAGCACATGGGAGTATGAATATGATATATATGTTTTCATACTGGTCTTTGTTTTTTTCTCTAACTTTTCTTCTCAATTCTCCATTTTTTTTATAAAAGAATTTTCATTATTATCATTTGCTTCCATATTCTTTTCAAATTTTAGAGAATCTTGGACGTGAAAATTAAAATGCAAATATCAAACTCACTCTCTCTTTCAATTCCCTGTCCCCCTTTTTTTTGGGTGACAATGGTGTCTGTTTTGCTAACATCATTTTCATTAGAAGAGAGCTTCATTTGAGTTCCCAAAATTCTATAAAATTCTAAAAAAAAAAAATGCAACATATTGTTCTCCAACTTTTAAGTTGTACAATAAGAGATTCAATGCACAATTTCCAAAAAGGATGTTGACACCCTAATATTACTTAAAACGAGTCCCACATTCTCTTAAAATCCAACCAACTTCAAGTACCAAAAGGGAGGATTACTATTCCAACCTCCAATTGAATTTCTTGTCCCTAAAAAATGGCCTCATAATAATAACATTTTAGCAACATAAAATATACATTTCAAGATCTATAAAATCCAAACTTTTCAAAGATTATATTTATAGAACTATATCCTAAATATTCTCTTGGATTCTTAAAGATGTAGTATGGAGAGCCAAAAGATGAGCCGAACAATTTGATGCAATGATGATATTGGGATTAAAGGATGTTAAATTTTATAATAAGGTACTTAATCATAAGTTTGGTAGTTTGAGCAAAGAGCAAATAGGAAAGCCTAGCAATATTGGAGCTTAAATGGGCCATTTATGAGATATACATAATATTTTATAACAACAGTCAAAGAAGCAATTGTTTATATTTTTAAAAAGCTAAAAAAAGGATGGGTATTGTTTTAATTAAGTCTTACTTTTTTTTTTAATCACTAGAAAAAAAAAAAAGAAAGAAAGAAACCCATGTATATCAAACAACCACCCATCTCTTAACTTAGTGAAAAATATTAAAATTTGGTGACAATTATGACAACCCATTTGTTCAAGTGGGGGGGTTTGTATAATTTATTAAGAGAATTTTTGGTAATGAGAGAGAGAGAGAGAGAGAGAGGAAGCTAAGGCATGTGAAGTCTTTGCATATAATATTAGAGGGCATGGAGATATGATGGTAACATGAGAGGTTGGCTTAGTCTTTTTTTTTTTTTGTGTGTATATGTTATTATTATTAGAGAAGCTGTATGTGTGTGTGGATTGGGTGATAATTTGAATGGAGAAAGAGAATATGAGAGTGACAAAAGTTGGGGTGGAGGGCAAAGTGCAAAGAGATGAAGGTGATGATGGAGATTTGTGGTTGGATTTATTGAATATCACATGAATGCACGAGGCCACAACAGCTGCATTTGCTGCAATGAGGGACGCCCTCAAACACATTTTGTGCCTCAAAGACAATCGTGGACTTTGTGGGGACTTTACATTCTCTTCCATCTAAATATATTAATATTATATTTTTTTTACAATTCTATGTGAAAAAGAAAATAAACTTTGATTCTATTAAAAAATTAATATTTGATTTTAGTTTTAAAAAAAATCGACTAACATCAAGCTGAATTTTTATAGAAATTTTTTATAAAATCAAACGTTAAATGATGAACAACTTCGTCCACTTAATTAATGTTATATATATATGTGTGTGTGTGTAATAAATTAATGTTATATATATATATATATGTAATGTGCATATTAATATGTATGTTATATTTGTTTTAAAGAACTAAAGTTTTTTTTTCATAATTTGTGTTAAAAGAAAGTTGTAATATTGTAAATTTTGAGGGAAATAAAAATTTTGACTGTACTTGATGTATCAAATTTTAAATTAACGGGGGTTGTATTCTTTAAAGGAAAAAAAAAGAATTTGATTACATTTGATGTATAGAATTTTACATTGATGGATATTTTTGTGGTTTGTAGTATAATTATTTGATAATGTTATTCTTTCTCCAAAAATTCTCTTTCTCCTGTCTTTAGGCTTAAGGGTCTAGAATTTAATTAAGGTAGGTCCAAAAACGAAGGCTAATGAGCCAAAATTTGTGAGAACAATAGAATCGGTTCAGATGCAGGAAATTTGGTCGGTTAATGACGAAATTTGTTCGGCATATGCTGACCCTATTATGACTACAGCCAAGCAGGAACCAACTCAGGCCGACCAAAATAAGCTTCATTTGAATTAAAAATATCGGCGGAGATAATCCCAATGAATATATTTAACACATCAGAAGTGATATCTGACACGAGGTAAGAATGGAGACAGAAAATCTATAGAAAGATATTCGATGTATGTCAAGGGAAAGGGGACAGTATGAAAATATCTAGCGTGTGTCAGAAGTATAATAGAAAATATCCAGCATAAGATATAAATATTGTAGAGGAAAGCTCAAAAAAACCTCTAGAAGGCCATCACTATAGAAGAAAAAATAGGAAGATATGGCGGAAGATGATGAAAAAATCTCGATAGAACACAAAAAGTATCCACCCCCCTAGAAGAACATTTTCAATTCCTAGTTTGTGATATTTTTTACGAGAGCAAAAACCCTCACTTTTTTGACTTAAGTATCGGAGCATCTTTACCAGAATTACCCTGGCAAGATTGCCTCTGAGCTTGTGTGTGTACTATCATTACTGTCCTCCTCTCCACAATTTGTGAGAAACAGGAAGTTGAAGCCCATACTAGTTGATCTAGACGAGGCCCAATGTTCAATTCTCCCATCAACAAATCTAAAGCTCGTTAAATTGAGGAACCACTTTTTCAAGTCAACAATTATAACAAATAAAAAAATTGTTAATTAGTCTTTTATTATTTGTTGATTAATTTTTTTAAAAAAAAATTTCTTAATTTTTTTAATATGTATTAATATCTCATTTTTGGCATTATTTTTTTTCTCGAAGTGATCAATTACCTTTACAAAAGAATGATAATAGTACTTATTAATAAAAGGGAGTAAATATTATTTACCTTCCTATTAGATCGTTAATTAACAAAAACTCTTTAGTGTTTGGTAGTAGTAATTGTAATAGTATAAATTAACTTTTGAGGAGAATAATAGTTATTTTATTTAAAAATTTAATAAATGCGTCTGTATAGTTTCAAACAATATCAATATATTGTATAAACAGTAAAATTAGTAATGTGTAACATAGTTTTAAATAGTTAAACAGTACTGCATAAATAATAAATGTATATTGTGCTGTAATTAATGAATTTTCTTTATTTATTAAATTAATATGACTACTGATATTGAACATTTATTTTTAAACAAAAATGTAGATATTCGTATTAAATAATAATTCATAATATAATGAAATTTCGTATTATTCTTATTAATTATTTGATAGTATAAATATATTAATCTTACTTTTTACATAGTTATTTCTATTATTTGGTATTGTGCAAATGTAATTTTGCTTTTTAAATAAAAATATTGTTATACTCTCTAAAGTTAATTTATACTATTACAATTATAACGACAGAAGAATTTTTGAATATTATCAAATATTATGAGAGTTTTTGACAATTAAATTTTTTATTATAATTGTACATTCTAAAGTTAATTTATATTATTACAGTTGTAATGATAGAAGAATTTTTGAATATTATCAAATACTATGAGAGTTTTTGGTAGTTAAAAAATTTATTAGAAGGTTAAATGATAAATTCCTTGTAAAAAATTAGAAAAGAGTTGTAAAAAATACTAAATAACAAGAGAGTAATTCACAGATTTTCTAATGTATATATGTTTATTATGATAATTTTTAAAATAAATATGTATTGTGACAAAATATTACTGAATTATTGTACAAAAAGACATGATGTGATACCTCCAAATTATATATTTATTTTCTTTTGATAGCCCTTCTCCTATCAAACTCACCCATTTTTAGGCTTTATAGCCAAGTGCATTTTTGAATTTACCATTTTAAACCTAACCTTTTTCTAATCATAAAAGCAAAGTGAAAAACTTTGTTAGATAAGCAGTAAAAACAATTCAACAAAAATGTGAAAATAAAACCCAAAGTTGCAATAATTATTACTATATATATATATATACTTTTAAAAGTTTAAACCATCCCACTCATAATAATAATAATAATAATGCACTTAAATGCTTACTTCAATGATAAAATCTTGTAAACTTTTTGACTGAAGTTAGAAGTTCGAACTTTATAAAGGTTAAGCCAATTTTAATTTCTTTATCTTATATTGTTGAGAGGCTAATTTTGAAATTTGAGTTAAAGTCTATTTTTAGATTTAATTGATTGTATTATATTTATAATTAATTGATATTTGAGCTAAGGCTAGTTTTCAGGTTTAGTTAATTGTATAGTATTTATAATTAATTGATATTTGAGCTGAGGCTAGTTTTTAGTTTGAGTTTATTGTATTATATTTATAATTAATTGATAATTGAACTGTAATATTGTAATCATCATTTAAAATTTGAGTTGAAATTTATAATTTGAGATGTAATATTTGTATAATAATAATAATAATAAATAGTTTCTCTTAGTCTCTTTCTTACACATTATAACATAATAAATTATATAACCTAATTAATAAAAACTTTATAATAAGATCTCTCTCTCACTCCCTCTTTCTCACTCACTTTCTTCTCCATACCCACGCGTGCACATACACATGCACATTCATTCATATATAAAAAGAAAAGCTTTGGTCACCATTTGGTGCTGATGATTAAAAAGCTTATATAAAGGGAGAACAAAGAGGCCGTTCGTGCGGCCAAGCAATTGGAAGAATTTTTAGCTCAATAATATGGACAATTTATTCTTGATCTTGTTCCTAATACCATCCATGTTTTTCCTTTCCTCATTATTATTCCTTTACAACAAACATAGATTTAGATCATCATCATCATCAAGAGGAAGAAGATTCATCACAAGCCATGGCCAAGTTCCTTTAGGCACTCTTGGATGGCCTATCATTGGTGAAAGCTTAGAGTTCATTTCTTGTGCTTTAACAGATCGCCCTGAAAGTTTCATGGACAAACGTCGACACATGTAAGTAATAACTTATATATATATATATATATGATTAACCAACATGAACCCAGATGATAATTTTCCCATTTGTTTCTTTTTCTTTTTTTTTCCATTTTTTCTGTATAATATATGCTTTTATGCATATGTTTTTTAGGTATGGTAAGGTGTTCAAGTCACATATTTTTGGGACACCAACAATAGTATCGACAGATGCAGAAGTGAGTAGATTTGTTCTACAAAGTGATGCTAAGGCCTTTGTGCCATTTTATCCAAAATCACTCACTGAGTTGATGGGAAAGTCCTCTATTTTGCTCATCAATGGTGGCTTGCAAAGGAGAGTCCATGGCCTTATAGGATCCTTCTTCAAGTCTGCTCACCTCAAAGCTCAAATCACTAGAGACATGGAGAAGTATGTTCATAAATCAATGGAGAGTTGGAGTGAAGATCAGCCCATTTACATACAAGATGAAACCAAAAATGTAAAAATCCCTTCTTATCCCTCTCTCACCCATCTCTCTCTCTCTCTCTCTCTCTCTCTCTCTCTCTCTGTTCGTGAATTCTAATTCTTGAAATTTGAAATTTTTTCTATCTTAAGATTCCACAAAGTTTGATGAGGGTTCTTGAAAAAAGTGTTGTTCCTATAAGAGTACAAATGATAAAACAAAAAAACATGTCAAATCTATCTTTGGCTTTATTCTTCTTCCTTTTTTTTTATCTTCTACCAAGTTTTTAAGATGTTTTTATGGGAAAATAAAAGCCTCCCACATGGAACAAAAGATAAAACAACTCTATTCTCTTTTTATGATGCCCCTCCCCTCCTCTCTTGCTAGTGAAAGAAATGATTGACGTGTTTGAAATTTAATTTATCTCTGGCTTCTACTTAGGTTTTTAATATGATTTTGCTGGAAAGTGAACACACCCAGTTGTGTAATTATGGGGTTCATAATTATTTTGCATGTTATCATATTGTCTAGGAAGTTTTGATCCATGTAATAATTATGTCACTTAGTTCTTTTCAAAAGTAATTCACTTGAGAAATTAAAATACACTTTTTTGTGTGTCTCCAGATTGCCTTTCAAGTACTAGTCAAAGCTTTGATTAACTTGGATCCAGGTGAAGAAATGGAGTTTCTTAAGAAACAGTTCCAAGAATTTATCTCAGGGCTCATGTCTTTGCCCATTAACATCCCTGGAAGTCAACTTTATCGATCCTTACAGGCAAGTAAATTAAATTCATATATAGGTGCTTTTTTTTTTTTTTACTCTGATGTGAAAGTAAAACAGTTAAAAGTCTCAGTAAACACTGTTTTCATTTTTACAGCAACTGTAACTTTAAAAATACAGCACTTCAATACAAAACGAACCCTAAAATGGGCTGCATCCTAATGCATGAATTATGAAATGAAACTCATTTTTGATTATTTTGATTTTTCAGGCAAAGAAGAAGATGGTGAAATTAATACAAAAGATTGTCCAATCTAAAAGAGATGATCATGGCGGTGGTTACATAATATCATCATCATCAACTAATAAAGTTCCGAAAGACGTTATCGATGTGTTGTTGATGAACAATGCAAGTGACCAGCCATTAACAGATGATTTAATAGCAGATAATATGATTGATATGATGATCCCAGGTGAAGATTCAGTGCCAATTCTTATGACTCTGGCTATCAAGTATCTCTCAGATTGCCCAGCTGCTCTTCAACAGTTGACGGTATGTTTAATTTGTTCCCTTGTTACTGGAATTATTAGCAGAATCATACATCCTCACATAAAAGAAAAATTGACACTTGTGAACATTTGCACTTGAAAAGGACTTCCTAATTATATATCATAATTAGATTCAGCTACATATGTATCCTTTACAGCTAAAAATTTTACAAAATTATTTAAAAATTCGAGTTATAATGAAGATCTTTTCTTATGATTTCTAATTAGTAATTACTATTTATCATTATTTCATTGTTGGGTTTGCTTGTCACTTTACACATGTGTTGAACAGTAATACAAAGTACTTTTATCTTTTAGGGTTTTGTCAAACTCTAGTAGCTATATATGAAAGCAACTTCTCATCAAATAATATTAATTAGAATTATGACACATGGGGCCTCTATATCAACTACAAATGTACAATATTTTTCAATTTGATCAGGACTAGATATAATAATGTCCTACTGATATTTTTGTTGCTTGTTTGTTCTTTCTGTAATTTACATTAATATATTGGATTAATTCTTGATAATTTGATTTGATCAGGAAGAAAATATGAAGCTAAAAGAGCTTAAAACTCAGCTTGGAGAGCCATTATCTTGGACTGATTACTTATCATTATTACCTTTTACACAAAATGTAAGTTCATTTTTTTAAAACAAATTTTAGATTTACAATTAAGCTCAATGAATAAACTATATATATCTCATGTTAATTAATAATTAATATCTATAACTTTGATTTTTTTTTTTTTATAAATAAAAATAGGTGATTACAGAAACTCTAAGGATGGGAAATATTATAATTGGAGTGATGAGAAAGGCCATGAAAGACATTGAGATAAAAGGGTATCTAATACCAAAAGGATGGTGCTTTTTTGCATATTTTAGATCTGTTCATCTTGATGAAAGTAATTATGATTGGCCTTACCAATTCAACCCTTGGAGGTGGCAAGTAAGCGGCTGAATATAATTAAATCCTCTATTTATTTATTTATTTTTTTAAAAATGTGTTAATTTTTGTTTGTTTTTTTAGAGGTTCATTAATTAATTGTGGATTAATGGGATCTCTCACAGGATAATAAAGAAATGACTAGCTCTAATTTCACTCCTTTTGGAGGTGGTCAAAGACTCTGCCCTGGCCTTGACTTGGCTAGGCTTGAAGCTTCCATTTTCTTACATCACTTTGTTACTCTATTCAGGTAATCAAGCTAATTATATATTCTTTCTTTAGTTCAAAATGTATATATTGTTGTTTGATCATATAATTGCTGAACGATAATATATAATTTTGATCTGCATTTTAAAAACGTATGAATATATTTATATTTCGACAATTTTTAATTCATTATATATTTGTTCAATCCTATCCGAGCTCTATTATTTGTTCATTTTTTTACCATAGGAGCAAAGACAAAGTTCACAAAAGACATCAAACTTTCTGCAAATTTTTGGCTGATCACCTTAGTACTTTTCATGTGGGCATATCGCTTTCATTACATGGAAAAATTCCAACCACCTTTTTCAACATTTAAATGACAAATGTGACCCCATAAACCATCTAGATTCCCCATTTTTCTCTATATTTCATTTTCCTAGTGGGTCAGCAACCCAACACCATGTTTGTTTGTATATATATATATATATATATATAGATGCTCATCTGAAGCTTTCAACCCCCATGTGAGCAAAGACCAAACCCTAACAAAACACACCAACCCAGTACCTTTTTTTGAGCTTAATTAAACAAGAAAGCACATACTTCATCAGAGAGACTAATTCTTTTTGTTTAAGCATTAATTTAGAAAGGGTTGTTCTGGTGGGTATATTAGTAGTTCTTGCACAGTATAATGAGTGATGCTGTCATATCATATGTAAATTAAAATCTATACTTATACAGTATTTGTACCATATACCTTTAATCTACATGTGTATTTTTATATATATAACACACACACGTAGCTCCCTAAACCGTAGCTCAGTTTATTAATTACTGACACACGGAATATTTATCAGACTGATATTAATTTAATTTTCATTATGAGCTATATCCAAGTTGTAGGTCACCAAGTCCATTAAGTTGTAATGTCCAAGAAATCTTGACTAGTCAAAATACATTATAAATCAAGTAGGGTTAGATTATATATCATAGATGATTGTCGCAATAAGTACAATAATGAAGATATATATAGGGTTTTGCTATATATATATAGGTTTCATTAGGTACGAGACTTTAGGTCTATAGCTACATATACATATGTGATTTGGTCTAACTCTTATTTGACTGCTTTTCTACGTTGGAAAAACTATATATTATAAGGTAGAAAATCATCAATCTTACACGATAAAGATCACACATTTGGATTTTTGTCAATTCTAATTTTGATTTAATTTAATGGTTTTTCAGGTGGGTGGCTGAGGAAGATACAGTAGTTAACTTTCCCACAGTAAGAATGAAGAAGAGAATGCCAGTTTGGGTCAAAAGGAGAGAAGAATGAAAGATGAAAGATCCCCCTTTGAGCCAAAAGAAAGTAAGAAACTTCCACAAAATGATAAAGAGAATAAAACCAACAAGGGAAAGGACCAAAGTGAAAGAAAATTAAAATAAATTAGGGTTTGGTCTCACTGCACACGTGTGGAGGAGCAGGGCATCATCATCAATCATCACCATCATCATGATCAGAAGCTGACAAGATTTACTTGTCAACTTCTTATCATCATCACCATCAAATATCTACGTAAGGTTATTTGCACATACAGATGATAAGAGTAGAATATATATGTAATTTTATTTTATTTTTTCTGTGTTGGGACCCAAATAATATTATTGTTATTATTATCCCCTTCGATAAAAAAGATTCTTGTTTTTAACCTTTTTAACGTGAATCAATTTACCACTATATATGCAATAAAAGGTTACATTTGGGAGTAATTTTTCTTTCTTCTTTCATTTGAGAAAAAAAGGTACATGACTTTTGTTGAGCCATTATATTGGGTAAAATAGGATAAATAGGTCACTTGCAATCATAGTTTCGTGGCAAAGTTTGAATTGTCTTCTCTGTTAAGTGCGGATTCAATTATATGTTGTGATATGAAATGTACCCTGTCAAAATTGTTATTTTAGTTGTTAAACTTTATCCTCTAAATAGAGGATGTTTCATTTTAGATTCTTTATTTATTTGTTGAAATAATTATTTTTTTTTATAAAATTAAGTTAAAATAAAGAATTTTAACGAAGTTTAACTTTGA
This sequence comes from Ailanthus altissimus, assembly GCA_946807835.1. NCBI lineage: Eukaryota > Viridiplantae > Streptophyta > Magnoliopsida > Sapindales > Simaroubaceae > Ailanthus > Ailanthus altissimus. The sequence goes on from OX327687.1 coordinate 31,977,085, forward strand.
GCTTTATTTTTTTTGTGTAGTGAAATAATTTATATATTAAATAAAATAACAAAAATTTAAAGTAAAAAATAAAAAGTACAACATAATTACTTATGTGGTTCGGTCAATTACTTACATTCACGATGAATTTAAAAATTTTAACTTTTTTTATTAATTTTATAAAGATTTTACAAAGAAAATCTAACGAAGAACCCTTAAAAAGACATAATATTTAGTGTACTATTATTTTACCACAATCAATGAACACACAAACGACAGTTTTACCCAAGCGCATATAAGCACTTAGTGTTTACTCAATTCTTTCCTTTTCTTAGAGTCTCTTTTAATACTTGATCTTAACTAAAGGATTTATAAGTATTTAAATAGGAGTTATTTCGTGCCTACTAACCCTAATTCTTATTGGAGTCAGAGTCCACTTATTTTGAAAGTTTTAAACTTTTCAAAACTTAAAATTCGAATAAAAAATAGATTTTCTCCTGCTTTGGCGCTGAGCCTTGACACTTCCAGCGTTAGGCATGCTGCGTCCAACACTGCGGTGCTAGGAACTTGGCACCGCAGCGCTAGAGTACTGATCAAGGCATCGCGATGCTGCCCTCATTTCTAACTTCGCACTTTTTCTCGCTTTATTCGCGTCTTTGAGTCTCGTTCGCTTCCCCCTTCATGTCCCACACGTCCTAAACTTCTCCATACGTGTCCCACACATTCTAGACTTCTTGTGACTCTCCTATTTGATATTCATCTCAATTCTTGTCCAAACTAGATTATTGAATCATCAAATCTCAAATATTACTAATTTGTAGAATAAATTTATTTAAAAAAAATGCATATTCAATGCATAATAAAAAGGGTAAAGTGTAATGTTTTCTTTTAAAATAAAATTTACAAAAGTTGTACCCTTCTTTATTATTAGAAGTAGATACAGTGATCGACTCTTATCGTGTTAATGATCTAAAGTGATTTTAACTACTTTAATGACTTATGTTAGGGTTTTAGTTTGTATTCTAATTTTTTTTTTTAAGAGCATGTAAAAGACTTCACTTACGAGCAAAGTAAGAATAAGAAAATATCACAATAAGAAAATAAAATAACCAAACAAATCACACAATAATGTTACGTAGTTCGGCAACAAATATCTACATCTACTGTGGATTACAGAATTCTAACATCTTTTATTTAATTCACAAAGAATATATATTATAAAGATTTTTCACAAGAGATAATTAAAGAATACAATTAATAAATGAGCTCTTAAGGATCTATCAGTGCTTTTTTTATCACTTAGATCTCAAACACTCAAAACTTTCTATTTCTCTATTTTTTTTGTTGGAGTTTCTCTCTAATATTTAATTAGTTTTAATGTATTATAAGAGTTTAGATAGTGTTCAGAAAGTCCTTAAAAATATTATTTCTGGTTAGAATAAGAATTCATGTATGTAAGAGTCTAAATCCCACTCAAAAAAGTCAATCCGAGCTAAAATCATAAAATTTTTAAATAGGCGGCGCAGCGGAGAAGACACTATTTTGCCTCAAAGCCATGACCAAAAGAACCTAATGCTGATATGCTGCAGCTACTGTTATTGACATTGCGGCGCTGAGTTCCTAATGATGCGGCAAGTTTACGTGAGTAGCCTTCTTCACTTGTTCTGACCCCTCTTTTCTTTTGACTTTCTGTTTTGCTTTCTTTCTCATACGTCTGATGTGTACTCAATCTCGTGTTAACTTTTCATCGATCTCCAACTCAAAATCATACATAAACATAACTTTGAATCACCAATTTCAAAAATTATAGTTTATTTATTTTTATAAATGAATAAACTATGACCCAAACTATAATTTGTGGTAAAGAATGCACCTCTTTCACTACTAATTAGGCTCAAAGTAGATATTTTAAATAAGTTTGTGACAACTATATTTTTTTTTATTAAGAGTAAATATTTCAAACGAGTCTTAATGTATCGGTAATATTAAGTGATCTCGATAGCTCATTAATTTATAGTTAGAAATTTATATTTACCCTTCTAATAGATTCTCTAATTACTAAAAATCTTCTTAGTGTTTGATAATATTCAAAAACTCCACTACTGTTATAGTTGTAATAGTATAAATTAACTTTAAAAAGCTATAACAGTCTTTTTTTTATTTAAAAAGTCAATAATTGCATCTGTATAGTACCAACGAGTAATCATACACTATATAAATATTAAATTAGCACTATGTAATATAGTTTTAAATAGTTAGATAATATTGCATTTGTAGCAGTGTGTGATTCAGGTTTACAGTTCTACAATGTATACATATGCCATGTGTTCATTATACCAAATATGTATCTCATGCATATTAAATCATACATATATGCATAACATACATATATTAGCACCAAAGTGGCACAACAGAAGTCATAAAATATAACGAACACAATAAATTATATTAATCAAATTAATATAAAAAGATTAAAAAATTCACTATTGAATTTTTTTGAACTCTCTAAAATTAGAACCTGCTTAAAGTGAAATTTGATGGTAATTCTAACAATCAACAAGGTGGGCTTGACTGATTAGAATAGCGTTATATCCAGCACTGAATTTAACACTTTTAATTTCTAAGTTATTTAATTTACCATTGATCAACACTTGATTAATAAATTAAATATTTATATTATTGTAATTGATAGCCAGTAGAGATAAATGAAAAAAATTAATTTTAACACTTGAAATCATTTATTTTAAAAGATCAAATTCTCATTTTTCACTCAAGTTTTGGCCGACCACCCAATGTTCAAAACAACACAACAACATCAATTTTTTTTCCGTTCTTCAATTCGTTTCACATACAAATATAAACATATATATAATATAATATAATTAAATATATATAATATATATTAATATTATATTAAATAATAATATTATATATACACTTAGCACCAAGTACATATATATTAATATTATAACAAATAATATTATATTATATAATAATAAATTTTTTTAATTATTTAACTATTAAATCATTATTATGTAAAATTATCATTTTGTCCTTTAATTTGGATACCAAGTATACTCTTAGTGGATTCTATTATACCACACACTTGAGTAAACTCAACTAATGGCCCACAATGTGCCATGTATCACAATATCATAAGTTAACAATAATTGTCAACTAATTAATGTATTTAACACTTAAATACAGATATGTGCGCATTTCTTAGTGATGTTGGATATTACTAGACTGAACAATTTAATTCGGTACGCTGTCACAGTGCACAACGAGTACACTTTATATCACGAAACTCTTTAAGTCTACGCCCAATTTATCAAATGAAACTATTCTATAAGTCTGTGATCATTGCCTCACATACACGTCACAGATATTACAAATTAGTACGTTGACCATACAAGTTGGGTTTCTAGCGCATATGTATAGTCCTTCCATCATCTATATCCTAGATGTGTGAGGATATAGATCATCACCGTCAAATTTTCATGTACTTATCTATAACATATCTCTAGATTCGTATCTCAAATATATGCAAATAACTTTGTTATATTGTTCAACCTTATGGAAAATTTCTTTTTCGGGTTAATACTTAATCCCATAAGATTTTCTAAGATATAATCTTGAAGCATCTGGATATACAACTCCTTATGTAAGCCAACGGATTTCATATTTACACATACTGGACTCTATAAACATCAGACCATACCAAGCAACACCCAGAAGTTAGACCATAAAAGGTCTCTAACATTCGTAGAAATAAAGTATAATGGATCACTTACAAGCCCACAGTGGTGCCCAAGTCAAAGGACTACATATACTACTCAACTTAAGATGGCTTTCCATTGACGACTTACATATGATGTCTATTAGGGTCCTCGTGAGTCTGTTCGATATCTATTCCTAACTGGATACCCGTATGTCTATACGAGCTCCAAGTTCACGGTCAGTTAGAAATAACCATTTGTACCCCATAGGTATGACATACGTTGATTTATATAAAATGGATCCATCGACAGACTTGTATTGATGAAAATAGATCAGGAACATAATATTCAAGAACATACTTACATAATGACATTTTTTTAGCACCTGATTGCAACTTTTTACAACTATGTCATTACTAGTATACCTTCAGGTCTTTGTCTTGTTGCAGACAAGGTTTCAACTCTTGGATATTTGCTGACTCTTAAAACTTGTTAACTCTTAACAGTGCTAACTATTAGCAATTATAATTCTTAGCGATGCTAACTCTTAACGCTGATTTAAATTCTTTTAGACCAGATCTGAATTATTTTAGATCATACAATGTCTATAGCGTAACAAGCATAGTACCATATATTAAGTAATTAGTGATTTAATGAAAATGTACATTTGTATAAATTGTAAATATTTGTACATACATAGATGGCAGGTAAGCACTAATCCTAACAACGTAAACAATAAATTTACATTGTGCTATAATTAATGACTTTTCTCAGTTTGTTAGATTAATATAACGACTAATAATGAATATTTATATTTTACAAAAATGAAAACATTCGTATTAAATAATAATTTATAATATAATAAAGTATTGTATTATTCTTATTAATAATTTAATAATATAAGTATATTAATTTTATTGTTTACCTAATATATTTTTACTGTTTAGTGTTATATAGATGCAATAATTAATTTTTAAATAAAAATAATATTTTATTATTTTAAAATTAATTTATACTATTATAATTATAAAGATAAATAATTTTTTAAAAATAATATCAAAAATTAAAAAAAAAAATTTATAGCCAACGAACCTTAAAATGGGTAAATGACATTTTTTTTATACTTATGATTAGTGGTAAAGAGTGTACTTCTTCCATTACTAAGTTTGAAACAATATCCTGAACAAGTTTGTGAGAGCTATGCTCTTTGTTATCGGGCCACGGTGTATCACCGTAGAGTAATTTCAATAACTTCGTGATTTGAATCTAAAATCTATTAAAAAAAAGAAGAAAAAGATAAGATAAATAGAAGATATAATTTGGAATATAAATGATCGTGGTCTTTTCAAGGAGGTCCACTAGCTCTGCCAGCGAAGTTTCATCAACTAATCATAAATGGTCCAAATGATGGAAGTGTTGATTGATTGATCCTTCATCCCTTTACATATATATATATATATATATATTTATTTATTTTAAATACACAGCTCATTCTTGGAAGTCTTGTGAGCAGCAATGTTCATGCACAGTCTACCTTTGGATTCTTCTTAATTTTATACAAATTAATGATGATGATGATGGTGACGGAGGATATGAAATTTTTATCTTTTGGTTGATTTTGTTAATGAACCTACAGGGTTCATTGTACTTGGCCTTAAGCACTTGCATATGAAGTTTTTTGGCTATACAATGCTTAAATAATTCGAAACATGGCAACATATAGAGTAGGTCTAATCATCAATTGAGCAAGTATTTGATTGAGATATAGGAAGAAGATGAAGGGTATTAAATAAAGAAAAATAAAAAAGAAACTAAAGGGATAATAATCTATATAGGTTTTATGCAAATTCGAGTGCCAAGCATGCATGCAAAGCACTTTTAATAATTATTAATAGAAAAGCACTTTTAATAATTATTAATAGAAAAAGAATGTCTATGCTTAATTTTTGTCGTATAATATCATAATGAAAGTATTTGAGTTCTTTTAATAACTAAAAAGTATGTTATTCTTGAATTTAATTGAAGTTTGTGATGGTAGAGTAACTGGTTCTAAAAATAAAAAGATGGACTCTAATGGTAAGATATCTAATGAAATCATTATTGGAATTACGATCTCTAAATAATAAAAATTTAAAGAATTTTCTCTTAAATGCTTTTTATTGAAGAGAATAGTACATTTTTCATTAAATAGTACGAATAGAACATAGTTATACATTGATTAGTAAAACAAGAAGAAAAGAAGAATTTTTTTTCTAACATTGCATTTTGATATTAATCGAAATTGTGTTGCTGTGTTAGAATAAAGATAGCTATACTGATTCGGTATATTTTAAAAATATCCTAAGTACTATATTGATGATTTTACAAAGATTCAAATTTAGTGAATTTTTTATGAAATCGATCACTCTTTGACTATAAAAAAATATATGGAGCTCAGCATATTTGAAAGCACAAGATAACGTTTTTTTTTGTTGATATTATTATCAGTATTCGATATTGAGTTATTCATAATATTATTATACATTTATTATTCATTACAGGTTAATTATTCGTCAGTAATGGTGGCCCTTTTTAAGGGCTTAGGGGGTCATGACCCTCAAGCTCCATTTTTTTTTAATTTAATAATGATTTTTTTATATAATTTTTATTTTCTAAAATATGTATTTTTATGATTTAACACTCTGAAATTTCAAATCTTATAATAAGACTTCAATATAATTAAATTTTAATTTAATATAATTTTTTATTTTAACATCTGACTCCCTTGACCTTAAATTTTAGTACCGTTGATATTCGTTAACACAAGTTTAACTTACGATGTGTTTGAAAGCACTTGTCTAAATGAGTAATTTACGAAGAGTCAACAAAAAATTCTATTAATTAAAGTATTGAATAAATAATATTTCTACTCTATAATTATGTGTTTATTAAACATCCACTTATTTTTATTTATAATTAATACTTTTGCTATATAATAAACTAAAAAAAGCCCTATATTCAACCGATTCTAAAAGTAATTTCAAACAATCAAAATTATTTTTTTGTGTGTTTATTTTATGATATTTAATTGAAACAATTAAAATATAAAAAAATACGCTCACTTAAAATGCTTGTGGCTTCATGCCATGCATACGTAAGAAATGATCTAAGGTTAAATAAATACATTATGATACATGTGGGATTCATTTTTGGGTTTTAAATTGAAACCTGCATTTACATTAATTCTATTATTGTTTTGTGAATATGATTTTATTTTTTAATTTTTTGGGTTGAATTTAGACAAACAACCTTGCTTTGTTCCAAATCATTTTCAAGATTTATGATGGACTCTTTGTATTAATTAACTTTTTGTGAATCTATATCTTTAGTTGGGTGATTATTTTTTAACAAATCACATACTTTTTTTTGTGTTAAAGTTTTGTTCCTATATGATTTGATGATTATTTTTCCACAAAGCATATATTTAAAAATAATAAAACTATCAATTTCGATCTACTTGAAAAAGTTGAAAGAGACAAAGGGAGAAGAAAATTATAAACCATATTAGTCCAAAACTTTGGTTCATATGAAAATTAAGTGATACCTTTCACTTTGTATCAATCATATTATTAAAAAAAAAAGTATATTAAAACTAAGTACATATATATAAATATTGCTATCCTTATCAATCATCACTATCCATAATATTATCATATTATTATTGTTATGATTTGAATCATCTTAAATTAATTATTTTTTTTATGAAAAACAATCAATCTTATCTTCAAACACTCGTGAAAAAGGTTCATAGTCTAATAAAATATATACAAACGTCGATATTTATGATTGTCTATTGATTTAATTATGGTATAAGAGGTTCGATCCAAATTTTGTTGATATTAAAATTAGAAAGGAGTTTGATTTATATTTTATATAATAAAAAAATAAATACGTATTAAATTATAAATGATCATATCTTAAATAAGTATAGGGAAAAAATAACATTGAAGGTGATCAAGGAAGTAATGATAATGAAAATTAAATAGGGAAACAACACAAAGAGCATACATATAATTTGTTTAAGGTGATGAGCATCATTTTGTTTAATTGGTAATTTTTTTTTTTTTTGAAACAAGAGATTTGGAGTTCGTTTTTCGCTCACACTAGAGTGGGAAAGGGTTTATATTTAATGTAATAATTATTATTTTTTTTAAGAAAAAAAATTGTCTAGGGTGACTTTGCCTCTTTGGTCAAAATGCTAGCTTGAGCCCAAGAACTAAGCCCAACCCAAATTTGATTACTGAAACGGGCTTGAACTCTGAAGGTTTTGGGCTTTAATTTGCACCATATTATTATTAAGTTCATGTTTATTATCAAACTAAAATATTTGTAATTTTTTTGCTTTAAGCTCGAATAATATATATTTATTTTATTTTATAAAATTCTCATTTCATGCACCTCCCTTGATAAAACATGATAATAATATCTAAAAACAACATCTTTTTTTTTTTAATTGTGTAGTCGAATGAGAAATTTGATGTATAAATTATATTTATAATTGAGTAGTTTATTGTAAAGATATACATATATATATATATATATATATGAATTAAGATCTATGAATCCATATTTTTTAGACAACATCTTACCTAATTTTTAAGGTGTTATATTAATGTATATTCAATAACTTAAATTAAATTAAATGTGCATTAATTATTACAACTGTCTAATTACATTTGAGATATTAAATATACGTTAATTTAACGGTTTAAAAATTATGTAAGATATTGTGTTAAAAATATAATATCATAAATTTTATTTATATTTAATATATATTATATATAAAAAAATAATCTAGTATATTATGTAATTCATTATATGATAAATAATATTATCACGTGACATTATCTAATTAGTTTATAATTTTTTTATAATTTACGATAATTACAAAATTTTAACATGTATCCAAATACTTAGTAACTCATTAGAACAAAACTATATATATATATATATATATATAGAGTAATGATAGATATTTTAAATTATATGTCAAATTATATTTTAAAAAATAATATATTAAATAAATATTAAATAATAAAATAGTATAAATTTTAAAATTATTTATTACATCTAATATTTATTAAAAATATTACTTTTTGAAATATAATTTAAAATATAATATAAAATTTTTAATATTACCCTACACATATATATAGTTAGTAACAGAGGGGAATGGAAAGAATATTAATTAAAGAATAGTGGAAAGAATTTAAACGACGTCGTAGCATGGGAAAGAAGCCATGCTCCAAAATCCTGCACTAACAAAACCACCCGAAGGCTGAAACGAGAGAAAAAATAGCGTAAAAATATCATCTCCTTTTTCTTCTCTTCTCTTGCAAACTATCAATCAAGTCCCTGCTGAAACCCTAAATTGTTATCTATATTCCTCTTAAAAGGTTGGGTTTCTTCTTTCTCGATTATTTCGCTTCAAAAACAATCAATTTCGATATCAATTTTCCCAATTGTCGCCTTATTTTGATATGCTTGTGAAATTAGGGTTTTTGAGATTCTAAATTTGTTGTTTTGTTCCTGGTTAATTGAAATTTAGACTTGGTTAGAGGATTAGTAGCTGAGTTTCGTTTAATGTGACTGGTAAAGTTTGGTACTTTATGGGCTTTTATAGGGTTTATGTACGTAAGTTTGTTTTTTTTTTTTAATGATTTTTTTTTTGGTGCTTTAACGTGCATGTGATGTTATTTTTGATTAAATGTTAGATTTATTATTTTTTTCTAGTTGAAAGAAAAAAAAATGTGTTGCCATTAGTTACAAAGAACTTATTTTTCTGAAAGAGAAAAAAATAGTTGTAGCATAGAAAAATTGAAGGAATCTATTTTTGTTTGTAGTGATATTTTGGGCATGTTATGAGTTTGAGTATGATTTCTGAAACTATGTTATTTGAAGGTTAAACGTATCTTTTTAATGGGTCCAATTACAATTACCTTGATTACATGGGAGCTCATGCTACTTCACTTGTTTCTAGTCCTAGTTTTGATTTTGTTCATTGTAGTCTTAAATGGGGCTTTTAATTTTGTAAGAGCTTTAAGATGATTGTTAATTATCAGAATATTTTGAACATATTACTATAAAAGTGGTGTATGTGATAATACTTTTGTTCCATGTGCAGGTGTTGTATTTATCCAGGGTGACACAAAATGGCAGGGAGAAATCGCAATCCACGTGAAGTTTATAATGACCGACATGGGTTCGCCCCTGAAAGATCTTTCATTCGTGGCCCTCCTTTGCCACAGCCACCTCCACATCCCCACCCTGCTTTGTTGGAGGAGGAGCTTGAAATGCAGCATGCTGAAATCCAGAGACTCTTGGGTGATAACCGTAGACTGGTTGAAGATCGAATGGCCTTGCAGCGAGAGCTTGCAGCTGCTAAGGAGGAGCTTCATCGGATGAATCTTGTCATTGCTGAAATCCGTACAGAACAAGAAGTACATGTGAGGGACCTAGTTGAGAAAGGGTTGAAGCTAGAGGCTGATCTTCGTTCAACAGAGCCTTTGAAAAAAGAGTCTGTACAACTCCGTGCTGAAGTTCAGAAGCTGAATAACCTCAGGAATGAAGTCAATGGACAAGTTCAGACCCTCCAGAAAGACCTTGCCAAACTGCAATCTGATAATCGCCAGATTCCTCTTTTAAGGGCAGAGATTGATGGACTGCACCAAGAACTTATGCATGCTAGGTTTGTGATTAAGTTTGTTTTAGAGATTGATGGACTGCTTCCAAAATTTTGTCTATCATATAACCTCAATCTTGAACTTGGTTATTTGTAATTGAGAAATATCATCTACTTCAATGCTAAAACCAATATTTTCTTTTGTAGAGCTGTTGCTGATTATGAAAAGAAGGCAAACATTGAGCTGATGGAGCATAGACAAGCAATGGAGAAGAATTTGGTTTCCATGGCCCGTGAAGTTGAAAAGCTACGAGCAGAACTTCCTAGTTTTGATAATAGATCGTGGGCTGCTGGTATGCCGTGTCTGTCTCTATCATGCATGTTTCTTATAGAAGTTTGATTCTTTTTAGAATGTCTTGAATTGTAATCTGATATTAATTGGTGATTGCATTCTTGTCATTTGCATTTTGCCATGTTAATGCATTTGTCTGATGCAAATTAAATAAATGCTGATATTTATAAGCCTAGAATATCTATCATTTTTGTCAGTGTTCAAGAACAATTTATGTTTTGCTCGATAGTCTATATATTAGGTGCTTTACTAATCTAATTGCTCAAAATTGGGTTTTGGGCTACACAAAGCTCGGTTGCTTTTCTATTCAATCTATATTTGTATTTTTTTCATTCGTCAGTAATATTTCCATTGTGATCCGACTTGAATACAAATAATAAGGCATGTTTTGTATATTAAATAGTGGTTCCAATGTTTGGGGTTTTGTTGTATTTACAATTTCTTAATCTCTTTACCTGGATGTGCGATTGCTCAAGGTGGATCATATGGGATGAATTTCAGTAGTGCGGAAGGGAGTTTTCCTGCACCTTATGGAGATGGATATGGGGTTCATAGGGTATGTTTCATGGTTGTAATTTTATCTTTTTTATTTTGGTTAATTGGATTATCACGCTGGATTTGGATCACATTGTTTTAATGTTGTCCTTATGTTGTTTCTCAGGGTCTTACTGACAAGGGTCCTATGTACGGCCCAGGGCCTGGTTCATGGGAGAAGTCTCGTATGACTCGTCGTTGAGATCTGGATGTTTGTTGCTGGATATGAAGAAACGCAGAGTTCGTATGTTTTGGCTACCCTGCTATGAAGTCTGACGTACAAATCAGAAAGAAGTACTGATCATCATGTGTTCATTCCACATCAGCACTCATTTACATGAATGCATTGTTAGTCACCATAAACTCATATAATAGGCATTTAATGTTGCCTTTCTCTACTTAGTAGTGACAGTTGTTTCTTTTTTCCAAATCTGCATTATAATATATTAATTTGGATTCCTGTGGCTATAGCTCTCTATATCTGGTTTTTTTTATTATTGTATCATATCTTTTTGATTCTTATTACTCTTGGCACATTTATTTATTTGTAGATACCGATAACCTTACATAGAAGCTAGTAGCTCTTAAATAGTGTGGTCCTCTGTTTTTTTCCTGGGGGTCTTCTGTTGGAGATATGTGGACACTCAAAAGGAAGCATTTTTTCTGTAGTTGTTGATATAAGCCCCGTTGCTTTCTTGGAAGATATCCGTACATTGGAGAGTAATTGTCCAGTTTTTTTTTTATGTTTATTGATAGAGGTTTCTTTGGGTTTCTTCTGCATGTTGTATGGCTTGGTTTTTTAGGTTGACAATTGTAATGATCGAGCTATGTGGCTGTGTGGATTTAGGCAGGTTTTGAAATTAGGTACATCAGTGATCTCCTGTTATACCTGAAATTTTGAAGTAGAGGATTCTCTTGTGTTCATCATGAAGTGCCTTTCATACACATTCCTAAAGTAGTGTTTGAAGAACAGTTGGCCCAAAAGATACTGGGGTTATGTGCAAGGGCAGTCTTTGCGGTGATTCATTGCATTAAATTTTTTCTCTTTATCTAATTGTTTCACGTTGTGGAAACCTGTTGGTGTTCTTTCCTATTGATAATATACTAAAGGGCCAAATCTTTGTATGATTTTAGCCAAAGAATTCGATAGGACCTTCCTAGTTGAAGAATTGCAAAGATAAGGTATGCAATGCATTAATTACCCCATGACACTGTTTCCACTGTTGTAGATTGGGGACCTGGGCTCTTAACTTCAGTAAAGTTTTAACATTCGAAGTAGTGCATATGGTAAGATTGGTGTGAAGGCCACTTGCTCATTATTTAAGTCAAAAGTTGACTTTTTCCATCTAGATTGTAGGGGTTTTAGGAAATTTTAGCTTATCAAACAGTGGTTTCAAGGTTGTATTACTCTTTCCTAAAGTTAGTAATTGGAAGATAGTTCTAAAAGTTTCTCTAGTTGTACTTTGCTAATTGTAAGCATAAGGTGGTGTATTGGAGAGCGAATTTGTTAATTTGAAGAAAGGAGGTTATTACTCAATTTGTGGTTGGACTAGATTATGATTGTCCTCGTAGTACAGTTATGAACTTTCAAAAGGCATATAGAAATGGGAAGCAACATCCTAATGCTTGGACATTGAAATGAAGTGTTTTTCCTGCCCTCCTTGATAAAACTTCACTCATGTGACCTATGGTCTTTGGTTCCTGATGTACCATCTATGGTTGTGGAAAGTCCCGACAACTCTTGTTTTGGTGCGGATTTTCTAATGTTCATCTTATTCTTGGCTCTGCATTATTATTCGGTGGTCAAGATTTTATGACCACATAGATCGACTCAAGTTGTTTCTTCACATATTGAGATGAGCCTGGAGTTTCTGAAGGATGGTGGCATGCCATATGACAAGAAGCAGACTTCTGACCCATCCTTCATAGGCAAGTACTCTGTCTCTGTTATGAGTTTTATGGATCTGGAATTTGATGTTGTTTTCGTTGCTAACTTTTAAATCATCAAAGTACTATGCTGATATGGCGCTCCCATAATTTCCTTCATTGATGATTAACATTTTAGCTTCCTTTAGATCCTATATTGAAGTAGGTTATAGGTGTTCATTCACCATTGCAGTCTACATTTCTTAGGGACCTGGGAAGTTTTATGAAGCTACTATGGTTCAATTGCCGACATTCATTTGCTTAAGTCTTTTCTGTTAAACCACTTCAACCAATTCTGGTGTTATCCCTGCTACGCTTTTTGCATATCCTCATATTGCTTTACAAAGCCTTAGGGTTATGAGTTTTCATGGTTGAGCCAGTATAGCTACACTTCCAATTAATTGCTTCTTTGTGATTCCATAGACTAAATTAGTTGTGCTTGCAAAGAAACACATTCGTTTACGTTGTAACAGAATTCTTCTCTCACCTATCTTACCCTTGCAAGTTTTGCCAAATTGCTGAATTGTTTCATGTGCCAGAATTAGTGGTGTTGGAATCATACTGAAAATGTTACTTCTTAGGGATGATAGGATCTTTTTGAGTTGTTCAAATTGTTGCTTTTCGACTTGTGTGATTTTCACTTGCAAGGATATATTTCGTATTTCCGTAACTGATTTTCACTTTCAAGGTTATATTTTGTATTTTCATGTTACAGAAGATTTGGTGTAGTATAGCATGTTATATATGTTTCTGTGGAAGGGAAAGACAAGCAGTCCTGAAGGATGAAGAAAGTTTTGGACTTCATGTTACTAGTAGGAAAAAGTGTGCAATACTTTTTTAAAGTTTATTTGATGGTCCATATTTAGATGAAATACTTTCTGGTATATGGAGCTTTTAGATACTTTTGAGAATTCCAAAATGACAGAAGTTGGTTGAAGGCTGTTTGTAAGTCTATGGATGGTAGACAAATGAAGAAGTGAGAAACCTTCTGTTTTAGTTCCAATGTTGCTGCTCTATTTATTTTGTATTACTGAAGTTTTTGGGTTGGATAAGATCTGGTGTGACTTAAGACCTATCTTTATGCAGTATTGCTCATTCTGATGGTCAGGTATTTAGGTTAAAGGAGAAAGCATTGCTTTAAACGTCGGCTTAGTCTGCAACATGTGATGGATTAGTTAGCTGATGCCGACTTAGAATGTTTAGCTTGTTATACTTACACATTTTGGTTCAGAGAGGTGGAAATATAAGTTTAGATTAAGTGATATTTGGTTATCTGTTTTCTACCTTCAATCATTCTTGTGCTTTGAAATTTTTATGAAGTCCAGTACAGGAGGTTCTGATAAGAAGATCACCAGCAAGGTGTTGCTGAAGAATAGTTTTAGTAATGCTAGGGTAATGATTGCTGCTGAGAGTTTGAAGAGTTGTTGACGTTGCTTCCTTAGGCTTCTCTTGGCGCAAGAGGTGGCAGTGAAGATTTTAAGTTTGTGTCATGGCCCCCTCCAACTCAGTAGATTGGAATAATTGTGGCTTTAACTAGGAACTGTGGATATGATGGTGAAACTTGAGGAGTGGGGTGTGCTCCAGGCAAGCAATATGTATTGCTTGTGTTTTTTCCTTTATCACCAGTTAATAATCTATTACAATTTTTTTTAAGATCTTGATGATTGAGTAAATTTATTATAATATATTTTAGTGGTTCTACTTTCTAATATTTCTCCTAATATTTCATTTTCAAACTTTCTGCAGATGAGATTAAAAGCTGGAAACTTTTCTTGTGAACAAGTTTGGATGAAGCAGCTCCGGTCTGAGGTATACCTATTCTAAGGCTGCTGAAATGGATGCTGCTTGGTCCAGCTGTATTCCACAATGATGAAATGAAAATGTATGAAGAGCACCAAGACAACAAAATTCAGTTGCAAAACATGGCTGTGATACCAAAATTGGTGTGGATCAACCAAAACCGGATAAAAATGAATTTTTTGGATGTCTCTCAAGGATTGAGAACGATAGGTTTCTTGGTGGATCATGGATGAGGTTTTCTATTTAGCTTGTCATAATCTGTAGTGTGTTGAAGCACTAGAGCAAGAAAGACTGCCATGCAGGTAGCTCAGAAACAAGGTGGCAGCTGGTTGCTACTTGCTTGGGGGTGGATCTGTAAACTGTGGTAAGTGCAGTCTTATTATATAAACTTTCTTATGAATTGCAAGCTGATCTCTACTTTGGAGATACAAAAATAAACCCCCTCCACAAAATTATGTGTTCAGATAATTGAAAATTGGAAAAGGTCTTCTAACTTCTTTTTGTACTCTTAATATGTAAAGGGCATCTTTTTTGTTTTTTTTTTTCTTAATTAGTATTCAGGACTTAAGTGGGTAACATTGTGATTACTGTTTAATGCATAATGTCATGTTTTGATTCTCATGAAAAAGTAAGCCAAGATAAGGCCGATGATCATTTCTTGAAGAAAGAGGAGACTGGATTCATGTGGCACCACGGCATGTGTCTTGAGTCTGAAAAAATCTGGAAAAATTCACTCTAAACTTCTTAAGTTCATGTACATGAAGGAGAGTACAGGCTGGAAGATAATTGGCTTTAAAGTAGTACTATTAAATGTGCCAATATTGGTTTGTATTTGTTCAAGTCTTTTCAACTAATATTGGCATTCTGAAAATAAATCTGTTTGCAATCTGCCTTTAATAAGAGTGCCGCCCCATGTCGCTTTCATCAGCTCCAGTGTCGAATATAAAACTTGGAAACACTGTGGTGATGTCCCTGAAAAATGAGCCAAAGTGGTAATGAAACTACAAAGAAAAATTAAACAAGAGTCAGTATAATAATGCATTCTAAGGAAGTAGGAGAGTACTTAAGAAAAGGAAGAGTCATGTTCCTCAGAAGCGCAGGGTTCCTGATTGCAAAAGATGTCCATTCTTGTTTGTTAATTTTTCCATCCCTATCAGTATCGGCTTCTGCGAATGTCTGTACCAAGATATTGGGAGCATATATGAAACTTGGAAACAGAGAGATTTGAAGTAGCAGAAAGGGAAAAAAGTTCAAACATGAAAAAGGATAAGGGTCGGGACGTATGCACGCTTAAAATGTTTCTTGCCTTGTCGATGATAGACGCTAGAGATTCATCCGAAAGCTTCAGGCCTGATTCCTTTAAAGTGGCAACTACCATTTGCCTTACCTGAAGAATGGAAATGAAGAACTATAGTAAATAAACTGAAGCATTTTTGTAGTTTGAATCGATCAAAGATACTCACTTCTTCTGGCTCAATGTATCCGGTCTGTCTCAAATCATAGAGTCTAAATGCAACTGCATGGAACCCGAAGAGAGGAAGAAAGAAACCAAATAGTTTTTAACACAATGTTCTAAATTTTGATTGCTTAAAAGTAAATTAAGAACTGAAAATGGTTTGTTCAATACTTACAATTAATTTTGTCCTCCAATGGAGTACTAGGATGAAAAATACTGAGAGCACGGACAAATTCCTCAAATTCAATGACCCCGCTTTTCTTCTCATCAAAAAGATCAAATACCTGGAAAGAGAAGACATTTGAGTTGCTTGGATTTCGGCTACGACATCTCTCACTTGCCGAAGCAAAAATGGATTGGTTTGAAACTATATAATCATTAGCATTCAATCCCATTAACCAGTTCTAGAAAATAAGTTTCCTAGGATATGAGCATATTGCATAAAGTTGTATATCAAAATCACAGGAAGAAAACAGATAAATCATGTCATTCGGAAACATGTAAGACAATGAACAAGAAATTTTATACCCTGTCCATGAAAAGATTATAACAAGCAACAGAAAGAGATTTATAAAACATCAACTGGGAAACAAAATACCCTGTCCAGAAAAAGATTTTCTCCAGCTGTATTTTGGAGTAGCGCCAATCGAAGCTCTTCCTTCAAATAAAAAACAAACGGGGTCCGGGTAAGTAAAATGCATGTAGTTCTAGGAAGATTGTAATTTTCCAGTACATGCTTATCAGGATCTACTATTATAATTACATTGTTAAATGGTCAAAGAATTTGCAGATATGCTCCAACCTTATGATTTCAACAAATTTTATGCCAAAACTAATGCAGCATTGAAGATCAAATAACAGGAACAAACTCTCTGTTACCTTGTGAATCAGCCCATCATCAATGAGAGTACTACTTAACTTCTTGAACAATACGTGTAACGCTTCCACTTCATTTACAGTAACTGCATTCCATGATCATAACCAGGGTCAAGAAAATGAAAACTCCCAAAACAAATCAGCAGTCAATCACAAAAAGAACGTATAGAGTTCTTATCTGGCGCTGATTATAACTATATAGGGCAAACAATGCCGTTTTTGAGTTATTCAACAGCTAAACAATGCCATACATCTCAAGTCCACATTTTAAAATCGTACAAATATGAGAGCATAATAATTTCTATATATATATATTTATATGTGTGTGTGTGTGTGTGTGTGTGAAATGGCATGCTCCTAGTACAAACATTTATGTATGCAAATGTGATACTAACATGGGGAATTGTCAGCGAGGCGAACAAGATCACTGAAAGTATACTGAAGCTTAGGTGGACGGTGGTGATTAAAGCAACCGGATAAGCTGAAGATCAGATCTTCAATGAAGGTTATGAATGGCAAGAACACAGCACATAGCTTGTTGGTAGCTGTTAAAGAACTTGACCCCTTGCCAAAATACAAAAAAAATTCACACAAAAATGGAAAAAAGTTAGATTGTAAATAAACACTTATATTGACAGACACTTAAATCTGAAGGTTCAAATACTAAATGCAATTCAGGAAAAATGAAAGCTAAAGTTCTGATAAGTCTTCTCAGGAACCAACAGAGGAAAATAGATAAATAAATAAAAAAAATGAAAAGAGAAAAAAGGCATTAAAGTTGATTACCCAAGAGGAGGATCTTATTGCTGCTGAATCCATTTTTGCTAGTGACACAGTGCATCAAATATCAGAACTTTCCAAGGCGGATAGGAAAATGAAGAACAGTAATTGCAATAACCACTCACTATAAACCATATTTCTTCAGAATCATGATCTGAAAAATGAATGGAAAGATGTAAATTGTTTCTAAGTGAAAAAATCCTCTAACACAAAGTTTCCAGGGTGAAATATTTCAGATTCAGGCTTCCTTCTAAACTCAGAGTTGCTGCATAGCTTGCAAATGATTTGCATAGTAATTTTGGCTAAGCCTGAAAACAGAAAATGAAAATAAAAAAACACAAAAACAAAAACCAAGTGCGATCCTCCTCAATTATTGAGATTGCAACAATATCTCTTTTATCAAATCCTGACAAACTAGAACTAACAATTATAATGCTAAAACAAATATTTTTGCTGCCATTTGATTGAATGCTTACTAAACCTGAGTTCTTGCCCCCCATGTGCTGAAATGATTCATTATTTCTTTTTTTCAAATTTGGCCCACACCATATTAATAATTGTAGCATCCAATACTCCTGTAGGGACCCTCAATTATAAAACAAGATAAGATAAAGATGAAATTGTAATTGTATATCTTACAGGAATATTCTTTCATTCTATCAAAATGGTGGCCACAAATTACTGTTTGAATAATGAGTTCATATTACTGTTTTATAAGTAATGGAACTGTTATTATTGGCTTTTGGGTATTTTTTTTCCCCTCATCTAAAAATTGAGTCTGTTTGGACAAGGCAGTGAATATGATGAATTCTCTTGTCATTGTCCATTAAATTGGGAGTTTGCTTGCTTTGCTTTGCTTGTGTTGTGGGGAAATATTATTAAAGAGATGACTAGGCATGATTTGCTTTTAATTGCAATAAAGAAAAATGAGCATATAAAATTGACATTATATATTCAGATTAGTAAACCATGGCAAAGTTGTTCAAGTAACTGGATGTAGTCCAAGTTTATATGACTGTATTTGTTAGATTTTTGTCCAAAATATCTCATTCATGTTCAGAAAACTTATCTTAAATATGTGGTTCAATAGTCAATACACATCATCTTTCTCCATGCAGTCGTTTGCAGAGTCCTTTTTCTTACTATGGTGAAATCAATTCTCACACTTACTGAGTTTATTGGCCATTTTATAATGATAATTTATTTATTTATTTTTTATATAATGAGAGTAGCTCTTTCTTTTTGAAGTTCTTAGAAGAGAACTTCACAGTAAATTTTTGAAAAATAACCTTCTACTTCTTAGTACTAAGTATTAACCTTCCTTTGAATTAAGAATTAGACTTCTTACATTTGCAATAAACACTCTGATGTTTAAATCACTATTTGATCAATCAATTGAGGAAAGATTGAGAATTGTTTAAATGTGAATGTTATTAAAAATGCGTTTTAGTTTCATAATGAATTGTGAAGAAATTGCTGAATCTGTTTTTAACAATGTGATTCTGAATGAACAAAGATAACAGAAATTTTTTTTTTTTTGATGGAAAAATGCAATCTCCCTTCAAAATCCTTCGAGATCAAAACGAAATATTCTTAATTGTTGGATCTTTCACCTCAATAGTCTAATTGACATTCTTTGTTGATTTTGGGTAGAGTGATATCATGTGGTCTGTTCCACAGTAATTTCTTTTTAAATTTAAAAAAGTGGACGTGTAATTACACTCATTAGACTAATTGGATTTGATCGATCAAATTTTTTTTAATTTATACTTAATTTTGATAGTTGTAATAATTTATCTATTGTATATATTTATAAAATTATAAAATTTATAAAATTATTAATATACATTTCACTGACCCTTTTAATAATAATTCAAGGTATTAATCCATCTTCTAACTCCTTTAAAAATTATAAATCTTGAGACTTTTCCATCACATGTTTTTATCAAAAACCCAAAAATTAAAAAGAAAAAAAAATGAGAATGAAGTTAAGGTTTTAATATTTCTATTTCTTGAAAGAGAAGACATATATATTTTTTTTTCATCTCTTAAGAGAAAAGGAAAAGGATAATTACAGCTCTATAGTATGATTAAAAGGACAAAGTGGTCACCTTATTTTTTAAAATATCTAAAAAAACCTCCTATTTGTTAAATTATATTACAATTACTATAATATCCTTTAAATTATAATTTCCTTTACATTTAAATATAATTCATACAACCTATCAATATATATATATATATATATATAATTCATACAATATTAACAGGTGACATACTTTGACTATTGACTAACGTTAATCGATTATTAACCAATATCGTATTAACTCATTATGCATACCTTCGAATTCTAATTTTTATGACACAATGATAAGCTTATCTTTTACTAATAAAATATTATAAAAAAATTAGTAAGAAAAATGGCACCCTTAATTTGATAACGGCCATTGTGAAGCCGCCATTTTCTTACTAATTTTAGGACTTTATTTTTTACATTTCATTAGTAAAAATAACCTCATCACTAGTCAACGGTCGAGTCAATTTCAATTGTTAGAAGTAATCATTTATCCTTCTAAAAGAGAATAATAGTATCTATTAAAATATTTAAGAAAAAAAGATAAAAATGTCAAAAAAAAAAAAAAAAAACAAATAAGTGGCTATTTAGATATTTAAAAAGAACACCAAGTATGATTTGTTGTATAAAAATGTGAAAAACGAGAATGAAATGATTAAATAATATGTAGATTCAAATATGCAGGTAACTTAAACAAGAAGAAGTCATTAACTGAGTACATATTAATGGTATTTAGATTTAGTGTATATTAGATGTTAGTTTTTAAGCATATGGTGGCACTATCAACTACGGAGTTGACAGAGTATATAATTATGAAAAAAGCTATAAAGAAGATTGTGTGATTAAAAGAAATTTACATAGAGATATTGATACCGGTGTGTATTATGATAGTCAAAATGCTATACATCTAAATAAACATCATCAAGTATTTTATAAGAAGTTAAAACACATTGATGTGATATTGCATTTTATTAGAGAGATTGTACAAAGTGATGAGATTAATTTAACAAAGATATTATCGTTTGAAAATCTTACAAATATGTTAACTAAGCCATTGTTTTCAATTAAGTTCATTCTATATAAAAACTTAACTGCAGTCATTGCTATGTAAAAAAATGGGTGATACGGAGATGATGGATCCATGGATACTTCTTAAAAGATTTTAATTTAAATATGAGATTGTAAATAATGGTGATTAAAAATTATTGCAAGATGGTTTTTAACCGAGACATTGACGAGGAGATAACAAAGAATAAAAAATGAGGCAAAATGATTGAATTTGAAGGTTCAAAATTAGATACTGAATTTTAAGGTTTGAGCACCACAACATCAGCTACTCAGCACTAGATGTAGGTAATCGTCAAACTACGTACATCTTTATGTGTGTTTTCTTATACTTATTTTTCACAACATTAACCTTATGGACTGAACATCATTCTCTGTTTTCTTCTATACAAGTGCTGTGATGTCAGAGAACTCGAAGATTATTATCACAGACAATAGCTTCTTTCCTTCAAATTCCAAAAGCTCACAGAAGCCATCAAAATGACATTCAATCTCAAAATGCCTCATAGTTGCAGAAATGCTAGAAACAAAACTTAAAGCTCATGGTGTCACAGATCTATCTGTAAAAAGACTGGCTGAACTCAACCGAATGGCTGAAGAATTACTCCAGAATTACTGCCAAGGCCAATTTCTCATTGGGTTGGCTAAGATGATGGTTGGCCTTCCTTAGAGAATGGGGTATCACAATCTTCTTGTAAAGAAACTACTGAAAAATTCATGCACACAGAAATGGTTACAAAGCCAGCAAATTTAAGACTTCAGGGAAATGGATGGGATT
This sequence comes from Ailanthus altissimus, assembly GCA_946807835.1. Lineage (NCBI taxonomy): Eukaryota > Viridiplantae > Streptophyta > Magnoliopsida > Sapindales > Simaroubaceae > Ailanthus > Ailanthus altissimus. The sequence continues at coordinate 31,999,085 of OX327687.1, forward strand.
ACGAAGTTCTAGCAGCTAAGAGAAGCAATTAACAAAATACGTATTATTTTGCAGAGCCAAAACCAGAATAATTTGTCTTTTTTTTTTTCCTTCTTTAATTATTGCTTTGATCTTCTGTCATAGAGTACTTTTGAAGGTAATGAGATTTTTATTTTTTAAGGTTTGAGTTTTAGATATGTGTTTGTAATTTCTTTTTATTGTAAATAGAATTTTCTTAATAGAGTAATTCTTTCTTTGATCAATTACCACCTTTGAACAAGGGAATAGCCTCACTCCATTTTTTAATGTACCATATACAAAATTTTAAAATAATTTAGAAAAATTAAGATGAAGGGTTTACACAAAAAAAAAAAAAAAGATGTAAACCAAACAATCATTGCAAATTATATTGATACTTTTTGCAATTGATTTCAAATGGAGTTAACTCTCACTTTTTTTTTTGGTTTATTTAACACTATTTGTTTAAAATAAAATATGATTACACAAGATAGAATTGATTTAAGGCAACTGAGTTCTTCTGCAAGCTTCTCAACCCTGATTTTTATATTTAGTATCATCAACCAGTACTTGCTGCATCAAATGATTTCCGAAATCACTTTTTCAAAGAATTTTGTTTAGCAAATTTTTTTTTTGCAGAACATATAAGAATAGACAATTTGTTAGATTCTTGCTTGTCCTTTTTAATTTTTGCTGAACCCAGTTTTTCATTTCTCTTTTCCACGTGGTCATTTTCTTACTGAAATTACTGTGGTCGATCTTAAGTCAATATATGATAATCAAAAGATATTACTGTTATGGCAAATTACCTCAGATTAGATCAGCACCAAATTATTGAGAATCTAATTAACACATATGTCAATTGGTTGATAAATTTGACCAAATTATTGTGTGAATACAGAATATATGACTTAATCGAGACATTATTAAATCAAATAATACAGGACTTGAACTCTGTTAGTCAAAAGGTCTTTTTCTTAGAATATTAGGTGTCATGTAAAAAAAAATATATAAAAATATTCTGATTTTAGGTGTGCAGTGTGCAATTTTTGTCAACAACAGTTATAAATTCTTTTTTTTTTATTATTTAAAAGTGGCATTAACACTGTCACCCCTTGAAGTTTGACAAAATTGCGCTGTAATGGCGTCTTTCTTTTTAATAACAATGTCAGCCTTTTTAACTATGCTCCGTTAATTTGCCGTTTCATCACCGTTCCTTACACATGCAAAAGAATTAATATATCCTCACTTATTGTTGAGCTCGTAATTTTTAAAATAAAAAAATCTCTTATCACCAAATTTCTTTTTAAAGATAAGGCTTATCACAAAATTTTACAAATTTAATTATGTATGTCAACACATTTCGACTTCAACAATTTAAATGTGAAAAAAATAAATATAAATAAATAACTTGATAAGTTTAATAAAATTAAATTTAAACTAATTAATATTTTAAATTTAACAATTAGTTTATAATTTATTTTAATATTTTTTTATAATTTTCTTATCATTTTAATTATTTAGATTAAAATTGTAATACACGTGTCTTATGAATGGAATACATTGATTTTATGTGGCAAGAGGAGAATATAACAATATTATTTTAAGGGATGAGTGGCAATTTAAATAATAAAATAATGAAAATTTTGTGGATGAATTTATTGGGAAGAGATTAACACGTGGGCCTTTATGTGTGCATGGTGGCATTGTAAGGGAAATGAAACACTTAATAATTAAGGGGAAAAAAGATTTTTAAAAGGCAGCATCTTTATAATTGGTAGCCTGGGCGGCTAATAATGTATAAAAGGAAGCAAATTTGCTTCTTTTTCACATTTGAAACCGGGAGAAAATAGAAGTTAATTAAGAAAAGAGAAAATAAAGAAAAGATTATGGAAAACCGAGAGAAGGAAAAAAAAAAGGAAAGAAGAAGAGAAGGGAGAAGACAAAGAAGAAGTTGAGAGGAAGAAAAAAAAAGAAAGAGGAAAAATATAAAAAATAAATTTGAGTAGTTAAATTTATATTTAATGATTCAATAAGTTATAATTTTATGATATTAAAATATTTATATTTCAATTTTTATGATATATATTAGTATAAATAATATATTTTATTACTCTATTATTTAGGGATTATATTAATAATTAATAGAACTCTTGATTTAGACCCAATTTATGATTAGCGTAGTTTTGTGAGCGAATAACTTTATATATTTTATATACTTTTAATATAACAGTTTATATTTTAATTATACGTTATCAGATTTATTCATAATTTATTTTAGTTAGATAAATATTTATGCTATTTAATATATTCATAAATATTTTAGAATTTATTATAGTATAGTTTATGATTAAGTTTAGCACAAAAATATTTATTTTAAAATAATTATGCTTTCATGATATTATATAATAGTAGTTTTGAACCACCACATACGTACCCTCCTATTTAGTGTAATTATTCTGTGCATACGTTAGACTAATTTAGTTTGTTCTACTCGAGCGATGCAGCATTTCACTGAATTAAATCAACTCAAATCCCCCACTCTACTTGTGCGTAAATTACTCATAGGTTAGACCAACTTTTCCTTGAGTATAAATTTGGTGTTGTATTCAGTATATGTCACAATAGAAGTTAATGATGTTGTAGAGTCTCAGTTAGAGTTTTCTTATAAAAACTCTAGACATTCCTTGATAATACTGAACAAACCTGACTTCTTTCCTATGTCTATCTACAACGAAACAAAATTGCGTAGTCTTTTGGTTGAATGTGACGATGATTCTTTGACTAGTGACATTATTTCAAAATTGTTGTCATAAGTTGTCATGCTTGAGGACGGTAGAGTTTTCTAAAATTTTAACGTACGGAGATTTTGGATCGATCAAAAAAGTTCCAAGAGGATTAGAAAAATTATTACATTTAAGATACCTTAATTTGAAATATTTTGATGGGATAAAAGAACTGCCTGAGTCATTGTGCCATTTGTATCATCTACCAACTTTAGGTCTTTATTCGTGTAGAAGTCTTCTGAAGCTACCAAAAGGAATAGGAAAGTTAATCAATCTCAGGCATTTGATAATTGATAAGACTGATTCATTGAGGTACATGCCAAAAGGAATGGAGAAATTGACTTGTCTTCGAACATTAAGTAAATTCAAGGTAAGTAGCGGCCGCCATGGTAGCAAAGCATGTACTCTGGAATGTTTGGAAAAGTTGAACTACCTTGAGGGGTCGATTGAATTACGTAGTTTGGGAAACGTGAGGGATGTTGATGAAGTTAAGAAGGCAGATCTGAAGAGTAAGAAAAACCTCATTCAATTGGTTTTAAGCTTCTATAAAGATGAGGAATTAGAGGGGATGATAAATTTGGAGAATGAAATAGTTCTTGAAGCCATTGAACCACCTCCAAATCTTAAGAAATTGAAGATATGGTTCTATGAAAGCAAGACTATGTCCACCCACTGGATGTTGCCATTGACCAAGTTGACGAGTTTAGAGCTCGGCTGCTGCAATGAGTTGAAGAATTTGCCATGTTTAGGACAGTTGCCCTCCCTTGAATCACTCTGCATATCTAAAATGAAGAGTGTAAGAAGAGTGGGCAATGAATTGTTGAGAATAGATCACCAAAGTCATGACTACACATCCTTGTCTTCATCCTCCAATATTGCCTTTCCTAAACTAAAAAATCTAGTATTTGAGTTGATGGGTGAATGGGAGGAGTGGGATTTCAAGTTTATGGGAGAAGAAGAAGCAGATATCATTATCATGCCAGGTCTTCATTGTCTGAGCATTCACGGGTGTAACAAACTAAAGTCAGTGCCCGACCGCCTTCTTCAAAAAACAACACTTGAGGAATTGAGGATCACTTATTCAAATGTAGGAAAACGTTATCGACAGGGCAAAGGGGAAGACTGGCACAAGATCTCTCACATTCCTTTTGTTGACATAATCAATTATGGGAGATGAAGAGACAGATTAAAGATGAATTAAATTAACTTCTACAATTTCCATCCACATTGAACTGAAGCGGTAATAAATTCTTCCATTCTCCTTCTCCATTTTGTTTTTACTTAGAAATTTTTATTTAGAGAGAGTCAGAATGTCTTTAAGTAATCCTCATGTATGTATATGATGCTGATGAAGATGGCAGAGAGAGAAGAGAATAGGGGCTAAATTGTGATGGGCTCACACTCTGAATGATCTTCAATGCGGCACAACTACTGCATTTGCTCAGCCTTAATTGGATGCCTGGAATGCTGTCACTTTGTACCACTTCCTTTCCCACTTTCATTTGTCTTTTCCATGTGTATTTAAAATCTTGTTTCAGGTTCTTAATACAGATGCTATTATGTTAATTTCTTGCAAGAGTCATAATCAAGATTACTTATTTACTCTTGTATAGTTTATAGAGCCAAAGGCAAAATCATTATTCTGTTCTTCTTTTCTTTTCTTGAACTTTTTTTAAAATAAAATGCTGCCCTTGGATGTATTTAAGATTTGGATTTGTTGGATATATATGGTTATATGTAATCACTTTCTCTGAAATTTCTTTAACATCTCCACTCGTGGACGTAGGCCTAAAATTTAACCACATAAATTTTTTTTCTTTTATATTATTTTGTACCATATAACTTTATTTTTGAATATTATCACAAGCATAAAAATTTTTCAGAGAATTTTCATTTACTCCCCAATGTCAAATGATCAACTATTAGAAATCTCCTTAATGTTTTAATTTTTTTTATTAAAACAATCCTCACATCAGTAGCATTAGCTCTAGAAATTAATTTTGACTTAAAACCTAATTTTAGAGCTATCATAATCAATGAAAAGATTCATAAATAGGGATAATGATATTTTTGTCTCATAAATTTTAAAAAATATTATTTTATGCTAGTCTGTTAATTTTATTATGTTAGAATTGATGGTAGAAGGATATCAATGTAATTCAACTAAAACATTTAATTTATCTGATACATAAGAGTCAAGTCAGTGACACGTATAAAATAGAGATAGGCTACACTATAAAATTATTGTTTTCGTGCTTAAAAATATGTTAATGTTTCGTCTTCACATCAACGAAGAACCTAAAGTTATTCCATTGACAAAAATTCTGGTGAACACCAAACTTTGATCCAATATTGTGTTAACCCAACTTAGTGTAAACCCTATATTCAACCTAATCAATTAAGCGAAGGGCTATTACACACCATCATCATCGTGAACCACTTATACGAAAGGGTAGAACCATTGATTCATAGTAAGTACATTATTCATCGTATGATTTTGTACCGATATACATTTTTTGTATTGTGAATACACGTTGTTTGTCCATCTAGGTTTTGGAGATATATTGTTGGATTTATTGGTTAGTCTATTTGATGGGTGGATTTTTTTTATTGAGTATGATTTTTGAATTTTTTTTATTTTTCTAATTACGCTGATTTAAGTAAAATTCCTCTTATTCGTTTATGTTTGCTTTTGCCTTAAATTTAATTTTTTTTTAAAATGTCACTGTTGGTACTGTAATATGTTTTTGATGGGTGTTGTTTTAGATCATATTTCATGGGGCTGTAATATGTTTTTAATGGGTGTTGGATTTTAAGGGGTTGTAATTTTTATATTGGTGATTTTTTTGGGATTGAGCGTGTAATCTGACTTTGAAGGGGTTGTAATCCGCTTTGAAATGGATTGAAAGTAGGAATCACATTGGATTATACAGGACCTTAATATTGGATGTGTTGCTGTTGTTTCTGTTGTGTCAATTTGTAAATACATATTAGTGTTGTTTTCTATTGTATTTAAAATGGTTATAATCTGACCTGATTTGTGTACATATGTAATAGATGTCTTGTGATGATGAAGAAGAGTTTGTTATAGTTACTGTTAGAATTCTTGGGTGTGATGACTACAAATATTATGCTGAGATGAATTATTGTAGTTTAATTGCACTTAAGAGTGAAGTTTGTGCTAAGTTGTTTGATAGACCATTGTTTCCAGGAGACAAATTTAGGGTCAATGCAACTATACGTTTGAGTGGGGAGAGTGTTGAAATGGAGACTGATGATGATCTTATTATGTTAGTGGATGAGTGTATAAAAAAGTGGTATTGCATGGATGGGGATTTGGAGGTGTTACCCTTGAAGTCAGTGACTCCCCCATTATAAAAGTTAGAGAGTGCCAAAGTATAATAGTAGCAGTGACCCAAGCATGAGGAAGAAGCTATTTTCTAAACTTGCCACTAGCCAAACATAGCAAGCACAACCAGCAAGCCGAGCAACCCAGCAACCACAGCAGCATAAATCACATGTCCAAGAAGCACAACAACCAGCAACCCAACAACCATTGCAGCATAAATCACATGTCCAACAAGCACAACAACTAGCAAACCCAGTAACCCAGCAACCACAGTAGCACAAATCACATGTCCAACAAACACAACAACCAGCAAGCCCAACAACCACAACAGCACAAATTATATGTCCAACAAGCATAACAACCAACAAACCCAGCAACCACAACAACACAAATCACATGTCTAACAAGCACAACAACCAGCAAGCCCAACAACTCAGCAACCACAACAACACAAATCACATGTCCAAGAAGCACAACAACCAGCAAGCCCACCAACTCAGCAACTGCAACAACACAAATTACTTGTCCAACAAGCACAAAAATCAGCTAGCTCACTAAACCAGCAACTAAATTCAAGCCCATCACAATAATATAGCCCACATGTTCAACAGCATAGCCCACCATAGCAATACAGTCCACTAAAGGACCATAACCCTAGCTTATCAGATGAAGAGGCAGTTTGGTCAGACAATGACCACGAAGAGGCTGTATACTCAGAGAGTAGTAATGTTGAAGACAGTAATCAAGAGGAGGGGAATGAGCAGCTAAGGAACAGTGAACAAGAAGACCATTCACTGTCAAGTTATCAGTAAGATGATAGAGATAGTCTCTTAGTGTCTTCATCAGATAAAGATGAAGCAGTAAGAGAAACAACAAGCTCAGTAGGTAGAGATTATTTTAGAGAATGTGACCAGGAGGAGGCTTATTTGCATATTGGCCAAGAATTTGATGGAGTTGAGCACTTCAGAGGTGCATTAAAGAAACATTATCTTCGAGAAGGATTTGAAATCATTCAACTTAAGAATGACTTTAAGAGGTTCAGAGGTAGGTGCAAGGTTGCAAGATGCCCATAGTTTATTTATGCAGCCAAAGTGAAGTCTGGAATAGTGTTCAGAATTCAAAAATTGGAAGAGGAACACACTTGTGACAGAGTTTTCAAGTCAAAGGAAGCAACTTCAGCATGGATTGCTTCACAGTTTGTAAGTGTATTGAAGGCCAACTCTAAAATGTCAGCTAAGGCAATGCGAGATGAGTTAAAGCAAAAGTTTAGTGTTCACTGTAATATAAAGAAAATTAGAAGAGCTAGAGCTAAAGCACTTAAAGAAGCTAGTATGGATCATGAGAATGCATATCAAAGGTTAAGGGATTATGCAAAAGTACTTATGGAGAGAAACCTTGGTATGTTGGTAAAGATGCAATTTAATGTTACTGTTGAAGATGGTCCAATGTATTTTAAGAGATTTATGTATAGCTTTCTAGCATTGAGGGATGGTTTTGTCAATGGTTGTAGAAGGTTCATAGGATTAGATGAGTGTCGTTTAAAGGGCCTTTATGGAGGTGTATTGTTATCTATAATGACATTAGATGCCAATAATGGAATTTTCCCTATAACAGTATCTGTGGTTGAGATTAATAGTGGAGAAACATGGGGTTGATTTCTAGGAAACCTTAGGAGTGGCTTGGTATTGTAAATGAACAGTCAGTCACATTCATTACTGACAGACAAAATTGAATACTATGAGTATTATCAAATTATTGGCCTGGTTCTTCACCAAGGCTTTGTGCCAGACATATAATCTCTAATGTCAGAAAGCAATGGCCAGATCAAAGATTCAAGCCTCTATTTTAGGAGGCATCAAGGACCATAAAAAAATTATTTTTTGATGAAGCTATGCGTAAGATTAAGATGGCTAATGTAGAAGCTTATAACTATTTTGCAAACATTGAGCCCAACCAGTGGTGTAGATATGCTTTCAAGCATGATGTCAAATGTGATCATGTGACCAATAATTTGACAAAATCATGGAATAGTTCGTTGAATGAGCATAGAGGCAAACTCATTTTAGATTTGTTAGAATGGATAAGGAAAAAAATAATGAAAAGATTGCGAAAAAGGCATCAAAAAGCACTGCAATGGGATGAAGTATTGCCACCAACAGTAAAAAAGAGGTTGGATCAAGCAAAGAAAGATGGAAGGTTTGTAAAAGTAATTGATGCAACTGATGTTAAGTTTGAAGAGATAGATGGCGCCCAAACTTTTATTGTTGATTTTGACAAGATGACATGTGATTGCGGTGCTTTCCAAGTGAGTGGCATTCCATGTAGGCATATTTTGCCTTGTATAAACTATAGACAAGAGAATGCATATGATTTTATAGATAGAAAACTTATAACAGAGGCCTATTTAAAAACTTATGATGGGGTCATTCATCCTCTGCTAGATCAATCTGATTGGTCAAAAGTTAAAGGGCCACCAATTAAACCACCTCAAATTAAAAGGAAGGCTGGCAGACATAAGATGAGTAGAAAGAGGCAACAAGATGAAATGTTAGACAAGCAAGATCTGAGCAAGAGAGGATATATCAAATGTGAAAAATGCAATAAGTTTGGCCACAATAAAAGGAGCTACAAGTTCCAACCTTAAAGTAACCAGGTAACTAGATATTTAATTGTTCACCTTTATATTATGCTTCAATTAATAGCAATATATTAATTAATTTTTCATTTGGCAGAGAACAGAATCTGCATCCAATTTTTCTACAGGGACATCACACACAACATTAAGTGTCTCAAAGGCTTCACATCACATCTCTCAAAGACATTCACAACCTAGCCAAGGACTTAGACACACTGCTATATTCAGAGGCAGAAGTAGAGGTAACTCAAAACCATTTCATAGCAAACTTAATTCATATATCCAATTGCATTACATTTTTAAACTAATTAGAATACATGTTGTCATTCCTAATAAAACCCTTAGCATGAAAACAACTAAAATTATTAAAACTAGTAGCCATAGTCTAGTAAGTGCATAAGAGCTTGCATGCCTTCTTATGAGCAATTGTTGTTGTGGCTCATATGTATCAGATAAACTTTCATCATATAGTATGTAATCATAAAAACTTCTAATTGTATTAAACTACTCAAGTTCAGGTTTTCAAAACCTGAAAAACTTGCATTTCTTACGCATACACCTGAAATATAACTTATTTGGGTTTGCTTCAGATTCTGAAATTTCTACATAGGCCTTTTCATTACACTAATAGGTTATGTTTTTAAATTGTATCAGGTGTCCATTGACTTTATCAAAGCTATAACGAGACCTAATGGAGACTCTAGAGTTGGAGCTTTGATCCATAGCTGTATGTTTAGTACTTATTTTTTGAATGCTGATCACTGTTATTGATATCGGTGTTGATGCACTAAAGTTGGAACTTAATGCACAGAGTTGGAGCTTTTGTGTTTTAGAAGTTGTTGATATCGTTGTTGAAGTTGGGAGATGGTGAGTTGATGATTGAGTTTATGAACTTAGTTGGGAGCTGAGTGGTATTGAAGCTGGATTTTTGAATGTGCTGAATTTTTGAATACTGACAGTTGTTTTGTTTTGAGCTATAGAGATGTTGAAGAACTAATTGACAGTTATTTCAAGCTTGAATGAATTTTCAGTGTTTGAAGCTATATAAACATGCTAAAATGAATTGTATAAACTGTTTGAATTGTTGTCTAGAGTTGAAATGTGCTTGTTGGCTATTTATGCTTTAAACTGCCCTTAGCATAACAAGCAAAACGGCTATTTAAATGGTTATATTTAAGGGCAAATGTGTAATTTTTATGAACATTAATTGGCCCAAAATTCATCTACAGCAGGCATTTAAATAATATTATTATTTTTTTGACGTGTATATCATTTTACATAAAGTCGTTTAACTAACAAATAAATTGGGGGTAAAATGGTTAATGTACTCAAAAAAAGGATTTTGTGTCAATTCTAACAGACTATGACAGAATTGGGTTTTTTTAAAATTTGTGGGACAAAATTAAGAATTATGTCAAATTTATGGGAGAAAAATGTCCTTATCACTTATAAATATTATGAAACATCAAGAAAGTTCTTTTTTTAATATTATGAAACATTAAGAGGTTCTTGGTACTTGAAAAAGAATATATATAAGAGAGTAAATAACAAACTCCCAAATAATTCATTGAAGTTTGAGGCTAGGATGTTTGCATAAATTACAAACCCACTAAAAATTCTAAACATTTCAAATTAGTGCTATAGACTTCCAATAAATTATTACCACATATGTGTATACACTCAATCACTACAAATAAATACACATGTAATACTATTGTAAACTATATTATGACTAGCATAAATGATAATTATGTATCTTTAAATATTAATTTCGTTTACTATGAACTATTTTTACAATGCAACAATCGATGTATACATTAATATGTCCTTGATTTATTCTATTTAGATCATTAATTTTGGGCGGTTGGTAACATTCTGTTGCAATTTCAATGTCTTTTTTTCCATCCATTAATCTCTGGTTTATATTTGCAAATCCTATCAAAAGGCATGCATCATTCGCTAGAAGATGAAGAAAAAAACATCGTCAGTTTATAATTGTAATACCCACATTTTTTTGTTTTACTATTATTAAAATGTTGCCAAAAATATTATTATCTATATTATCATGGAATATGTTGAGCGAAAGGAATAATTGTGTATAATTTATACAAATATATTTTATACATATAATTATATGAATTATTAAAGGAATCATTAAAAAATTGTTAGATTTTCTTATAGTTACATCTTAGTCTAAAACTTTTATAAAATATTAGAGTTTAATTTTAATTTTGATATTTAAAAATATTAATTTAGATATATTTATAGTCATGTAAAATTTGAATTGTTTACAAAGTCCATAAATTTGAGTTTTAGTAATTTTTTAAAAATGATCATGAAATTCTAAAAATTCCTTTTCTCTGAAGTATAAACAAATGAAAAATTAATTTTGATCTATCAAATAATTTTATAAAATTATGATTTACTAGAATATTAAACTTATATATGTCTATTATGACATATTAAAATCTCATAATTTAATTCAGTATGTTCGAATTGTTATAATTTTCTAAAGTAAGGTAACCCCAGTTCAAAAATTTGTAAACAGATTATGAAATGTTTGAAATAAATTTATTTTAAAATACTTTGTCAATGATATTTTTTTGTAATGATTTATGTTAGACTAAGATATATATCATGAGTAAGTTTGAGGTAGTTTCATAATTTTGTAGTAAGTATGTGAATTCACAAAATTTAGACATTAAAAGTTGTCCAGTGAAAGTTCTAATATGGTCCTATCTTGATGACTCATTTATCAATAACTTATACTTTTAGATATAATTACGCCTAGTGTTAAATATGACCTATACAAGTACTTAGCAAACAAGTACTTAGCAAATAAGTACCTAATTTAATCACATCTTGATGACCCATTCATAACTTATACATATGCTTTAGATAACGTTATGTTTAATGATGAATATGGTCTATACAAATACTTAACAAATAAGTTCCTAATTTGATTCTATCTTGATGGTTCATTCATCAATAACTTATACATATATTTTTAGATAAATTCATGCCTAGTGATGAATAAGATCAAACACAAGCACTTAGCAAATTTAACAAACAAATACCTAATTAGGTCTTAATTTAATGACTCATTCATAAACTTAATATATCCACTCTAAGTGAGTGGATTTATCATCATATACCACTCAAATAGACACTATACATAGATGGTGTGTATGTGAAAAAGTGTAGAAATTGATTAAAAAGAAATAAAACTAGAGTGTGTATATGAATTGAGATTGTTGAGACATAGAACAATCATGTAGATTTGAAAAGGAAGGAGAAAGAAGATAATTAAATGTTAAGTGTTGAGTTGAATCTTGTTCACAAGTATATTTCACATTTTCATACTATGATTTCTTTAGTTATACTTTTTATAACTATATAGTGGTCACACCTAGTGTGAGAAAGTTTATTAAAAAATATTGTAATATGATTTAGAGAACAAATTAAGTGCGTTGAGTATGTAAAAAAGTAAGAAGGACTTAAACAGAGGCAAAAAAATGAAGGTAGGACTACCTAGGGTGGAGCACCGCGGTGCTTCCAGGCATTAATCACCGTGCAGTGCTAGAACGCTGTGATTAATGCCTGGGAGCACCGCGGTGCTCTAGCACTGCACGCTGTGATTAATGCCTGGAAGCACCGCGGTGCTTCCAGGCATTAATCACAGCGTGCAGTGCTAGAACACCAACACCACAACACTAGGAAGAATCGTACTCAGTGCTGCAGCGCCAGAGAACCAGCATTGCTACGCTAGTGTGGAAAAATAGTTTTCCATTTTGAAACAATCTCTTAAGTGTTTTAAGACTTCATAATCCGATTCCCACCCAATTTAGGGTTAACATAGGTCATTCTAAACCTATATAAAAGCTCTTTTATGACTTATAAACTTATATTTATAATCTTTCTGAACTTTGTGATTCTTAATGAACGAAGCCCTAGAATACATAAGAGAATTTTATTTTTTGTGAGTTCTTGAGTTCATTCTTATAAAAAGGCATACTTTGTGAGTGTCTTGTGATTCAATAATAAAAGAGTGGGATCCTAATCTGCTGTGGATGTAGGTAAGTTGCTAAACCGCATAAATTTTGTGTATTTTTCTTCTCATTTCTCTCTCTAGTTTATTCCTAATTACTTTGTTGCTACATTACATACTTGGGTTTATTGTTTTCATTTCAGAAAACTAATATCAGAGCTTGGTTTTAAGTAAACATGGCCACACCCAAGTATGAGGTAGAGAAATTCAATAGAATGAATGACTTCAATATATGGAAGATAAAGGTTAAGACATTGTTGGTGAGTCAATTGTTAGACTCGTGATTAGAAGAAATTGCAACTCCATCTAGTGAAGAAGAAAAGATGTCAGAGTCATCTAAAACTGAAGTAGAAAGAAGAGACATTCAATAAAGAGCTTACAGTATAATCGTTCTATCATTGAGTAATGAAGTACTCAAAGAAATATCAGATGAGACGACAGAATTAGTCTTTAGAAAAAGTTTGACTCTCTTTATATGCAGAAATCGTAGGCTAATAGATTACATATAAAAAAGAAGCTGTATCAGTTATCTATATTAGAAGGGACACCGATTAAATACCATATAGACGCATTCAACAGGATTATTATTGATATTGAATCTATCAATATTAAGATGGAGGATGAAGATAAGGCAATTATTCTATTGAGTTCACTTCTCAAAAGTTATGAGAGCTATGTTGATACGTTACTTTACGATAAAGAGAGTTTAATGATGAGCGATATAAAATCATCATTAAACTCAAAACTATTAGAAAAGAAGATTGAGGTAAATGCAGAAGGGTTATCTATAAGAGAAATATCCTCATATAGAGATAGGAAAAAGAAAGGCTCTAGATCAAAGTTCAGGACTCCTAGAAAGTGCTATTGTTATAAGAAAAAATGGCACTTCATAAAAAACTGTCTAGAGAAGAAATCATAAGACAAGAAGAAAGCGGATGTTACGCTTGCCTATGATGATGGCTATGACGCGCAGAGACTCTAGTCACAACTGATGGTAAGAGTATTAAACAATGGGTTCTTGATTCTGGTTGTACTTTTCACATGTGCCCACACAAGTCTTGGTTTATAAATTTTTAGCCCATTAGTAATGGTAAGGTGTTAATAAGTAATGACGTTACTTGTCAAATAATAAAAATTGATAGTGTCAATTTTAGATTGCATAATGACGAGTGGGAGAGTTAACAGAAGTTAGGTATGTTCTCGACCTCAAAAAGAACTTAATCTCTTTAGGGGCTTTAGACCAAAATGGGTGTTCCATCAAAATCAACGGAGGGGTTTTGAGAGTGTTAAAGGGTTTTATAATTATAATAAGAGGTGAGAAGCACAAAGGTATTTATGTGCTTAAAGAAGAATGTGTAAGTGATTCTATATTATTCTCTATAGATAATGAGAATATGTAGATCAAGTTGTGGCATCTTTAACAAGTACACCTAGGTGAAAGAAACATGAAATAGTTATTTAGTCAAGAGGCATTTGGTGATGATAAGTTTCAACCATTGGAGTTTTGTGAGCATTATGTGCTTAGGAAAGCACATAGAGTGAGGTTTAGTACTGGCGAGTATAAAATCAAGGGAACTTTTGACTATATACACGCGAATCTTTGGGGACTAACTCAGACTATAACTAATTATGGGACTATATATTTTCTCAATTTTATTAATGACTATTCGAGGAAGCTGTGGGTCTATGTATTAAAGAGTAAGGATTAAGTGCTTGATATGTTCAAGACTTGGAAGACTCTTATTGAAAATCAGACTAATAAAAAGGTTAAGAGGCCGAGAATTGACAATAACCTTGAGTTTTGCAATAGAGAGTTTGATGGGTTTTGTGCCAAATATGAGATTATAAGGTATAGAACTGTGAGATTAACACTGCAGTAGAATGGTATAGTTGAGAGAATGAATAGAACTAAACTTGAAACGGTTGGATGCATGCTTATTAATGCAAATATGTTCAAGGCATTATAAGGAGAAGCTGTAGTAACTGCAGTTTGTTTGATTAATAGAAGTCTCTCATCAACGATAGACTTTAATACACCAGAAGAGAAATAGTTTGACAGCCTTCTTAAGTATGATCACTTCATAATTTTTAGTTGCTTTGCCTTTATTCATATTAAAAAGGGGAAATTGAATCCTCGATTTATCAAAAAGGTATTCATTGGGTATCCCGAAGGTGTGAAAGGATACAAGGTGTGGTGTAGAGAGTTAACACCCCTAAGAAATATCATAAGTCGTGACTTAACGTTCAATGAGATGACAATGTTAAAAGCTTCCCAAGAAAATGAGAAAGAAGAACCTATGTCCAAGGAAGACTCAGTATTCGAGTTAATAGAAGTTGAAGTAAAACCTGAGTATAGATTTTATATTACTTAGACTAGCACTTTAATAAGAAGATCCTTGAAGATAAGTCAAGAACACTGGGGAGTTCTTCCAAGTCCACCTAGAGAAAGACTAGGACTCTTGAAATGGAACTTAAAGAGTACCAGCTAGCCAAAGATAAGCTAAAAAGAACGATTAACCCGTCAATCAATTATGCAGAAGTAGATTTAGTTACCCATGACTTTAATTCTTATTATACTTTTGAATTTAATGAGCCTAGACCATATGGTGAGTTTATAAAAAGTAAAAATAGAAATAAATGGCAACAAGCAATGGAAGAAGATATTAGTTCTCTTAGAAAGAATTGTTAGAATTTGTGCTTACGTGCTATCCCTTTATGTATGAATATTTATTTAATATTTATACTAGTATTATCATTTCATTAAATCACTAATTATATTTTATATATGGTAATATGCTTGTAATGTTTTAGACATTGTATGATTTGAAAGAGTTCAGATCTGATTTAAATGAGTGTAGATCAGTGCTAAGAATTAGCAATACTAAGAGTTATAAATGCTAAGAGTTGGTAGTGATAAGAGTTATTAGGTTATAAGAGTCAGTGATATCTAAAGAGTTAGAGCCTTGTCTGAAATTGGACAAAAACCTAAGAATATATTAGTAATGATGTAGTTACAAAGAGTTGCAAATAGTGCTAGGAAATGTCATTATGCAAATATATTCTCAAATATTATGTTCCTGATCTATCTTCACTGATGTTGGTCTGTCAGTAAATACCTTAATAAATATATAGATTGGTGTATGTCTATATCTGGATGGTCAATATGGTTAGTCTTAGTAAACTATGAGTTTAGTGGAAGCTCGTATAAAGATACAGGTATTCAGTAAGGACTGAATATGAACATACTTACAAAGATCTCCAATAGACATCCATAAAGTCGTCAATGGAGGGTCTTTCGAGTTGAGCAGT
This sequence comes from Ailanthus altissimus, assembly GCA_946807835.1. NCBI lineage: Eukaryota > Viridiplantae > Streptophyta > Magnoliopsida > Sapindales > Simaroubaceae > Ailanthus > Ailanthus altissimus. The sequence continues at coordinate 32,015,209 of OX327687.1, forward strand.
ATTCGTGGTCCTTTGACCTGAGTGTCACGGTGGGCTTGTGAGTGATCCACCATACTTTGGTTCGACAAATGTCAGAAACTTTTCATGGTCTGACCGCTGAGTGTCGCTGGGTATGATTCGATGCTCATGGAGTCCGATGTGCATAGATATGAGATCCATCAGCTCATTTGGGTGAGTATTATATCCTAATGCTCTAAAGATTGTATTTCAGAAAGTCTTATGGCCATAAGCAGTAATTCTCGAAAAAATATTTTAATCCTAGGGATAAATAATATTACAAAAGTATTTGAGAATATTATTTATTAAAATACAATTCTAGAGATAAGCTTTCGGTTGGGCATATGGAGATTTGACAGTGTTGATCTATATCTTTGCTCTATTGGATATAAATATAAAGGGATTATTTGAATATGTTATAATCTCAACTTATATGGTCTAACGCGCCGCTTTATAATATCTGTAATGTGTGTGTGAGGTATCGTTCACGGACGTATGAAAGGGTTTCATATGACAATTCGGGCGTGGAACTAGAGAGTCTTTCAATATAAAGTGTACTCATTATGTATTGGGATAGCATAATGAATTGAACAGTTCCATCCTAGAAATTTCAGCAAACCGAAAATATGTTTCGAGGTTCCTCAAGTTGTGCATTTGTTTAGACTTAAATGTTAAGTATATCATTTAATTAGTTGACAAGAGTTATTAACTAATTAGATGTTAACAAGTGGGACAATTTTATTCCATGAGTTGTTTTATCATAAATTTACCCATTAACCATATTACTAAAATCAAATAAGCTAAATATTAATTATTTAAATAGTTTTTGAATAATTAAATAAATATTATTTAAATAAATAAAATATGATTATATTTATTTGTTATTTTATTCACAAATGGAAGACATACCTAATTTGACAAACATAAATTAAATTAAGTGGAGTATCATTTTGTGATTAATGGTTAATTTTATTAGACTATTAAAATGGCCAAAAAAATTATTTTGATAGTTGGCCACTTAATCTAATTTTAGTGCAGCACTTGTGAAGTGTTGATAGCACTAAAAATGGTTGGGTTTTTATGTGTATTAACAAGTGTATGAATCAATTTTCGTGCAAAGTAAAAAGAGAAAAAAGAAGAGTTGGTTTTGAGAGAGTTTTTCATTAAACAAAGACTTGTAAGAAAAACCAAATGAGAAAGAAAAATAAATCCTTCTTATTTTTCTTTCAAGCAATATAAACCTTGTTGCTAGAGATTATATTGCTGTTATTCTAACTTCACAATCCCACCGAATTGTTGTGAACTAGAATTGAACAAAAGTGCACTTTAAGGTGAGCTCAAAGTTAGAGCAAAGAAATTCGAATTTTGAAATCTTCATCGGAGGTCTTTAAAGGTATGTTTTCTATATTCTTAAGTTGTTAAGAATTGAAGTACATGTGTATATGTTGATTGCATGATAAATTCTGCTGCCAAGTTCTTGTATATGATACATGTGTTTAGTTTTTTCAATGTGTACACAATCACATGCATACACCATAAAATACGTCAACAAGAATAACACCTAGAAGTTAGTGTATAGACCTCAAAAGAAACTAGTGGGGTGTAAATGAGTGTATAAGGTTAAGGAGAGGATACTGAGGGTAGAACCTACAAGATTCAAGGCTAGACTAATTGCACAAGGTTTTACTCAAAGAGAGGGAGTTGACTTTCATGAAATATTCTCTCTAGTCATTAAACACGCATTCATTAGAATTCGGTTAGCTATGTGTGCAAAACTTCATTATATCTAGAGTAGATGGATGTAAAGACAATTTTTTTGTATAGAGATTAAAGAGACAATATACAAGGTACAGTCACAAGGGTTTGTGGAGCCCGATAAAGAAGAGCATGCTTGTTTACTAAAGAAGTCATTATATAGGTTAAAGAAATTACCTAAATAGTGGTATATGAGATTTGATGAGTTTATGATAGCTTCTAGATTTAGTGGGAGTAAGTATGATGGATTTGTGTACTTTAAGAGCTTGAGCAGTAGAATGATGTATTTGCTTATATATGTCGATGATATATTGATCACATGTAAAAATATAAGAAAAAGTAGAAACTCAAGAAGTAGTTGAGTGATGAGTTTGAGAGGAAAGATTTAGGAGCAGCAAAGAAGATTTTAGGTATGGATATTATGAGAAAAAGAAGAGATGTTATCTTTTTGTCACAACAGTAGTATATACTAAAGATCTTAGAAACGTTTTGGCATGTCTAAAACAAAAGCTGTCTCCACTCATTTGGGCAAGTATTTTAAACTTTCAGCAACACAATCGCTAACGTGGGAAAAAGAAAAACAGCAAATAAGTAAAGTACCATATGTAAGCGCTATAAGGAGCATCATATATGCAATGATTTGTACAAAACTAAATATAGCACAGGCTGTGAGTGTGGTAAGTAGATATATGGTGAATCTAAGAAAAGATCATTGACTTACAGTGAAGTGGATATTGAGATATCTCAAGAAAACATTAGATCATGGATTAATGTACAAATGCTAAAGATATTAGTGTAATGGTAAAATGATAGGTCAACTCTGATTATGTAAGTTATCTAGATAAGAAAAAATTGTTGGCAGGTTATGTATTCACGGTGTTTAGGTGTAGTGTGTGTTGGAGGTTAGTTCTACAATATGTGGTTGTGCTATTTACCACAGAGGCGGAGTACATAGCTATTGGAGAAGCTATTAAGGAGGCTGTGTAGTTGAAAGGCATATGCGCGAAGGTAATGACTACTGAAGATGTGAATACCGGTGTGTATAGTGATAGCCAAAGTACTATACACCTAAGTAGGTATCATGTGGTTCACGAGAGGTCTATACACATTGATGTATAACTCTATTACATTAGTTTAACAAAGATAGTGTTGTCTTAAAACTCCGCTACAATGTTAATTAAGCCACTACCATCAGTTAAGTTCATCATATACAAGGACTTAACTGAAGTCACTATTATATAAGGGTGACCAAAGATGCGAATCTGAGTGATCATGGTTACTTTCTGAATGATTTTGAATTAAGAAGAATTTATGAGAAAGTTGATTAAAATTATTGTAATATGATTTGGAGAACAAGTCAAGTGTATTAGGTACACAAGAAAGAAGATAGACGTGAAAAACGAAGGTAGGGCTAACAAGTTTAGGCACTATAATGCCTAAGGTGGACCATTGCGGTGCTTCTAGGTAACAACCACAACACCGTTGCACTGGAAAAAATCATGCTCAGTACTGCGGCACCAAAGATCTGGTGCTAAGATTCTAGTGCGGGAAAATAATGTCCCATTTTAAAACAATCTCCTAAGTTTTTTAGGACTCTTTAATTTTATTGTAAGTATCAATAAAATTTTATAATTTATATAATAATTAATATAAATTTCAATTACCCTTTTAATAATACTTCAAACTTTTAATCTTGACCTTTCTAGTTACCTTAAAAATCATAAATCCTTGAGACTTTTTCACCACATGTTTTTATAAAAAGTTAAAGAGAAAAAAAAAAAAAAGGAATAGAGTTAAGGTTTTAATATTTTTATTTCAAAAAAGCGAAGCATGACTTTTTTTCATCTCTTAGTAAAGAAAAAAGGATAAAGATAATTACACTTCTATGGTATGTTTAAAAGGACAAATTAGTTACCTTATTTTTTAAAATATCTAAAAATACCTCTCATCTATTAAAATTTATTGTTAAATTGTATAATAATTATTATAATCATTATAATATCTTTTAAATTACAGTTTTCTTTACATTTAAATATAATTCATACAATATTGACATAAGACATTATTTGACTATTAACCGACATTAATCGATCATTAACCAACGTCGTAATGACTCATTTATCAATAACTTATACATATACTTTTAGATAAATTTATGCCTAGTGATGAATATGATCAAACACAAGCACTTAGCAAACTTAGTAAACAAATACTTAATTAGGTCCTAATTTAATGACTCGTTTATAAACTTAACATGTCAACTCTAAGTGAGTAGATTTATCATTATGTACCGCTCAAATAGATACTATATATAGATGGTGTCTATGTGAAAGAGTGTAGAAATTGATTAAAAAAATAAAATTAGAGTGTGTATATGAGTTGAGATTGTTGAGACATGGAACAATCACGTAGATTTGAAAAGGAAGGAGAAGAAGATAATTTGACCATTAACCGACGTTAATCGATTATTAACCAGCGTCGTAATGACTCATCGTGGATATCTTCGGATTCTAAATTTTATGATTTATGCAATAATGAACTTATTTTTTTTTACTAGTAGAATATTAGAGTAGTTCTAAAATTAACAAAAAAATGGCACCCCTAGTATTTTGATAACAACAATTACGAGGTTGTCATTTTTCTTACTAATTTTAGGAATTTTCTTATATTTTATTAATAAAAATAATCTCATCATTACTTATATTCATGAAATTTAAAGTTTTATGTTGTCTACGGTGAGTTGATACAACGCTGGTCAACGGTCAGTCAACTCTAATTACAAGAAGTGACTAGTTATCCATCTAAAAGAGAATAATAGTATTTATTAAATTTTTTAAAAAAAAATGGATAAAAATGTTAAAAAACAAATAAGCAACTAGTAATTTTCCTTAGTTTTATAGTAAGATCATTCCGTTGTCACCAATTTTGTTTCGTTTCTTATGAAATAATTTTACAAATATTCAATCCATCCTTAATGATCCATTAATATAATTGTACGACGTTACTTAATAGTTTAAATTTTTTTAGTCTAATAATTTCTCTTACCAAGATTAACAAGTATTTAAGAAATTATATATATATGTAATTTTTTTGAAAGAAAAAAGAATTAGTGAATATTACCATAAAAATGGATTGGTGAAGAGGAAATGCAATTTTCTTTCTTGTGGGTTTCGTAGGGCCTTGGAGCGAATTAAATGGCTCTATTAACAATAGTTGTATTTAATTTGAAGGCTTAATTAAAGTGGTAAGCTTTTATTGTAAGTGCACCCCTTTGATCAAAGGTCAAGGACTCCTCACCCATATTGTAATAATTATAATATACGTTAAAAGAAAAATTGGACTTTGAAAAGATAAAAAACATAAAAAAAACAAATAAGAGTAATGCTATGTTTGTTTTTTTAAGTTATATTTAAATTTTTTATTTTAAATTTATACGTCAAATAATAATTAAATAATAAAATAGTATAATTTTTAAAATAATTTATTATATTATATTATTATTTAATAATTATTTGATTTATTATTTAAAATAAAAAAATTTAAATATTATTTAAAAAGTGTAACATTATTCAACAAATTTGTTTTCAAAAATCTCAAGAAAGTTTAAGAAAAAAAAAATTGTTGATGCCAGATTTACTTTTTAAATTCAACCCAAGCTTCTAAAAAGTTAAAAGACAAAAAATTGTGGATGTTGATTTTTTTTTTTTTATCTTAAGTCGTAACTTGAGTTCTTTTGTACCAGTAATTAAGAAATGATAAGAAATCATATATGTATAGTACAAAAAACTATATTGTTAGGAGCCTAAAAATGTCATTGTAAACAAATTATGTAGATTAATGTTTACTTTTTAGCATATAAGGTCGATCTCAAGTCCATATATGATAATCAAATGCTATTACTATAACAGCTGTTATAAATTACGGTATTAGATCAGCAACAAATTATCGTTCATCAAATTAAGAATCTAATTAATACATATGTGAATTGGTTGATAAAATTGATATGTGTTGTGTGAATACAGAATATATGAATTGACTTGAACTGTGTTAGGAGGGAGGTCATTTTCTTAGAATATTAGGTGTCATGTAAAACAAATTCAGAATCTTAGGTGTGCAATTTTTGTGAAAAGCAGTTATAAATTGATTTTAATATTTGAAAGTTGTCAAAAGAGTTATGAAAATATTAGACGTTGATTTAGGCAGAGACGTGTTGGGATTTAAGTTATGGAAAGTAATTTCATCTGAAGGCGCAGAAGTTGCTTTCCTTGGTAATTAATATGGTTGACTTCAAGTCATCCCCATGATATATGTGCATCAGATATCTGAGATTCTAAAATTTTCTTTCTTTGATCAATTTACCATCTGTGAGTTATGGCTGATGCAATTATTTCGGTTATCTTGGATCAGCTGGCTTCGATCCTTCGTGAACAGGTTGAAGCTGGGGTGAAGCTGGTCGTGGGTGTTGAAGAAGAAGTCCAAAAGCTCACAAGCAGTTTCAGGGCCATAAAAGCTGTGCTTGAAGATGCAGAGAGCAGACAAGTGAAGGAGAATGCTGTAAGAGATTGGTTAGATAAGCTTAAAGACACGTCCTATGACATACAGGATGTGTTGGATGAGTGGAACACTGCAATTTGGAAATTGCAGATGAAGAAAGTTGAAAATGCTTCCAAACTTAAGAAGAAGGTAAGTTCTCTCATACCTGCATATCAATTTTCTCCTGGGCAGATTGTCTTGCGTCGTGACATTGCTAGCAAGATAAAGAAGTTGAATAAGACGCTAGATAATATTACTAGGGAAAAGGATATGTTCAATTTTAGCTTGATGAGCAAGAGCACTGGAGAAGTAGAAAGACAAACAACTACTTCTATGATTGATCTGTCAACAGTCTATGGAAGAGATCAGGAGAAGACTGAGATAGTCGACTTGTTGTTGAGTGAGGACAGTCAAGAATTGGCGTCCATCCCAATAATTTCCGTAGTTGGAATGGGCGGAAGTGGAAAGACCACTCTTGCTAGGCTTGTTTACCATGATGAGAGGGTCAACACCCATTTCGATAAAAAAATTTGGGTGTGTGTTTCTGATCCATTTGATGAGATTAGAATAGCCAGAGCAATCCTTGAATCTCTTCAAGGTTTTGCTCCAAACCTAATTGAATTTCAAACTTTATTGGAACACATAAGTGAAACTATTGTGACCAAAAAGTTTCTTTTAATCCTCGACGATGTATGGACAGAGGATGGTAGTAAGTGGGAACAATTGAGAGACGCTCTGAAGTGTAGTTGTCGGGGAAGTAGAGTTTTATTGACCACACGTAAGGAGAATGTTGTGAAAACAATGAGAACCAGCAAAATGATCGCACTAGGAACATTGTCGGATGAGGATTCTTGGTCATTGTTTAGTCAAGTTGCACTATTTGGAAGAACAAAGGAAGAGTGTGATAACTTAGAAGATGTTGGTAGAAAGATTGTTAATAAGTGCAATGGCTTGCCACTTGCTTTAAAGACTTTAGGGAGTGTACTGAGCTTTAAAGGAAGAGCTGAACAATGGCAAAGTGTCTTAGACAGTGAGATGTGGAAGTTAGAAGAGGTAGAAAAAGGACTTTTCCCCCCTCTATTGTTGAGCTACTATGATTTATCCCCTAAATTGAGAAAATGCTTTTTATACTGTGCCATCTTTCCAAAAGACTATGAAATAGAGAAAGATAGGTTGATCAAGTTATGGATGGCTCAAGGTTATCTTAATGTAGAAGGAAGGGAAGATATGGAATTAGTTGGTGAAGAGTATTTTGAAAATTTAGCAATGCGCTCTTTCTTTCAAGATTTTGAGAAGGATGGTGATGATGGTAGCATAATAAGTTGCATGATGCATGATGTAGTGCATGACTTTGCTCAATTTCTTACTAAGAATGAATTTCTTACTATAGAAGTTAATGATGTTGTAGAGTCTCAGTTAGAGTTTTCTTATAAAAACTCTAGACATTCCTTGATAATACTGAACAAACCTGACTTCTTTCCTATGTCTATCTACAACGAAACAAAATTGCGTAGTCTTTTGGTTGAATGTGACGATGATTCTTTGACTAGTGACATTATTTCAAAATTGTTGTGTCATAAGTTGGCATGCTTGAGGACGGTAGAGTTTTCTAAAATTTTAACGTACGGAGATTTTGGATCGATCAAAAAAGTTCCAAGAGGATTAGAAAAATTATTACATTTAAGATACCTTAATTTGAAATATTTTGATGAGATAAAAGAACTGCCTGAGTCATTGTGCCATTTGTATCACCTACAAACTTTAGGTCTTTATTCGTGTAGAGGTCTTCTGAAGCTACCAAAAGGAATAGGAAAGTTAATCAATCTCAGGCATTTAATAATTGATAAGACTGATTCATTGAGGTACATGCCAAAAGGAATGGAGAAATTGACTTGTCTTCGAACATTAAGTAAATTCAAGGTAAGTAGCGGCCGCCATGGTAGCAAAGCATGTACTCTGGAATGTTTGGAAAAGTTGAACTACCTTGAGGGGTCGATTGAATTACGTGGTTTGGGAAACGTGAGGGATGTTGATGAAGTTAAGAAGGCAGATCTGAAGAGTAAGAAAAACCTCCTTCAATTGGTTTTAAGCTTCTATAAAGATGAGGAATTAGAGGGGATGATAAATTTGGAGAATGAAATAGTTCTTGAAGCCATTGAACCACCTCCAAATCTTAAGAAATTGAAGATATGGTTCTATGAAAGCAAGACTATGCCCGCCCACTGGATGTTGCCATTGACCAAGCTGACGAGTTTAGAGCTCGGCTGCTGCAATGAGTTGAAGAATTTGCCATGTTTAGGACAGTTGCCCTCCCTTGAATTACTCTGCATATCTGAAATGAAGAGTGTAAGAAGAGTGGGCAATGAATTGTTGAGAATAGATCGTCAAAGTCATGACTACACATCCTTGTCTTCATCCTCCAATATTGCCTTTCCTAAACTAAAAAATCTAGTATTTGAGTTGATGGATGAATGGGAAGAGTGGGATTTCAAATTTATGGGAGAAGAAGAAGCAGATATCATTATCATGCCAGGTCTTCGTTCTCTGAGCATTGACGGGTGTAACAAACTAAAGTCAGTGCCCGACCGCCTTCTTCAAAATACAACACTTGTGGAATTGAGGATCGCTAATTCCGGAAATCTAGGAAAACGTTATCGACGGGGCAAAGGGGAAGACTGGCACAAGATCTCTCACATTCCTTTTGTCGACAATCAATTATGGGAGATGAAGAGACACATAAAGATGAATTAAATTAACTTCTACAATTTCCATCCACATTGAACTGAAGCGGTAATAAATTCTTCCATTCTCCTTCTCCATTTTGTTTTTCCTTCGAAACTTTTATTTAGAGTGAATCGGAATGTGTTTAAGTAATCCTCATGTATGTATATAATGCTGATGAAGATGGCAGAGAGAAGAGAACAGGGGCTAATTTGTGATGGGCTCACAATCAGAATGATCTTCAATGCGGCAGAACTACTGCATTTGCTCAGCCATAATTGGTGGCCTGGAATGCTGTCACTTTGTTATTATCTTCTTTTCCCACTTTCATTTGTCTTTTCCATGTGTATTTAAAATCTTGTTTCAGGTTCTTAATACAGATGCTATTATGTTAATTTCTTGCAACAGTCACAATCAAGATTACTTATTTTCTCTTGTTTAGTCTATAGAGCCAAAGCGATTCTTCTGTTCTTTTCTTTTCTTGCTCTTTCTTATTAAAAAAAAAAAAATGCTGGCCTCGGATGTATTTAGGATTTGGGTTTGTTTGATATAGATAGTTATATGTGATCTCTTTCACTGAAATTTCTTTAACATTTTCACTCGTAGGCCTAAAATTGAATCACATAAATTTTTTTTCTTTTATATTATTTTGTACCATGTAACTTTATTTCTGATTATCATCACAAGCATAAAACTTTTTCAGGGAATTTTCATTTACTCCCCAATGTAAAATCATCAACTATTAGAAATCCCTTAATGTTTCAAAAAAAATTTAAAAAGAAAAAATCCTCACATCAGTGGTAGCATTGGCTTTAGAAATTAATTTTGCCTTAAAAACTAATTTTAGAACTTTAATATCGTAATCAATGAGGAGATTTATAAATATTATGAAACATCAAGAAGGTTCTTTTTTAATATTATGAAACATTAAGAGATTCTTGATGCTTGAAAAATAATATATATAAGAGAGTAAATGACAAACTCCCAAATAATTCATTGAAGTCTGAGATTAAGATGTTGGCATAAATTACAAACCCACTAAAATTTCTATAACATTTCAAATTAGTGCTGCAGACTTCCAATAAATTATTACCACATATGCATATACTCAATCATTACAAATGAGTGCACATGTAATACTATTGTAAACTGTATGATGACTAGCTTAATAGCATGTTGTTTAAATGCCTCATCTTATCATAAGGAGTTCACATTTTATTGACAATAATCTTCAATGTTTGTATTGCTTGTATGGTGCCATAAATGATAATTATGTATCTCTAAATATTAATTTCATTTACTATGAATTATTTTTACAATTTGACAATTGATGTATACATTAATATGTCCTTGATTCATTTTGTTTAGATCATTAATTTTGAGCGGCTGGTAACATCCTATTGCATTTTCAACGTCTCTTTTTCCATCCACTAATCTCTGGTTTATATTTGCAAATCCTATCAAAAGGCATGCATCATTTGCTAGAAGATGAAGAAAAAAACATCTCAGTTTATAATTGTAATACCTGCATTTTTTTTAATTTTATTATTGTTAAAATGTGGCTAAAAATATTATTATATATTATTATGAAATATGTTGAGCTAAAAAAATAATTGTGTATAATTTATACAAATATATTTTATACGTATAATTATATGAATTATTAAAGAAATCATTAAAAAATTGTTAGATTTTCTCATGGCCACGTCTTGAAACTTTTATAAAATATTAGAGTTTAATTTCAATTTTGATATTTAAAAATATTAATTTAGACATATTTATAGTCATATAAAATTTGAATTGTTTACAAAGTCCATAAATTTGAGTTTTAGTAATTTTTTAAAAATGATTATGAAATTTTAAAAATTCTATTTTTCTGCAGTATGAACAAATGAAAAATTAATTTTGATCTATCAAATGATTTTATAAAATTATGATTTTCTGGAATATTAAACTTATATATGTCCAGTATGACATATTAAAATCTCATAATTTAATTTATTATGTTCGAATTGTTATTATTTTCTAAAGTAAGGTAACCCCATTTTGAAAATTTGTAAACAGATTCTGAAATGTTTGAAATAAATTTATTTTAAAATACTTTGTCAATGATATTTGCCTGGAATGATTTATGTTGGACTACGATATATGTCATGAGTATGTTTGAGGTAGTTTCATAATTTTTTAGTAAGTATGTGAATTCACAAAATTCGAACATTAAAGGTTGTCGTGAAAGTTCTAATATGGTCCTACCTTGATGATTCATTTATCAATAACTTATATATGTGTTTTAGATATAATTACGCCTAGTGTTGAATATGACCTATACAAGTACTTAGCAAACAAGTACCTAATTTGGTCCTATCTTGATGACCCATTCATAACTTATACATATGCTTTAGATAAAGTTATGCTAGTGATGAATATGATATACACAAATACTTAACAAATAAGTATCTAATTTGATTCTATCTTGATGGCTCATTCATTAATAACTTATACATATACTTTTAGATAAATTCATGCTTAGTGATGAATATGATCAAACACAAGCACTTAGCAAACAAATATCTAATTAGGTCCTAATTTAATGACTCGTTCATAAACTTAACATATCCACTCTAAGTGAGTAGATTTATCATCATGTATCACTCAAATAGATACTATATATAGATGGTGTCTATGTGAAAGAGTGTAAAAATTGATTAAAAATAAATAAAACTAAAGTGTGTATATGAGTTGAGATTGTTAAGATATAGAACAACCATGTAGATTTGAAAAGGAAGGAGAAGAAGATAATTAAGTGTTAAGTGTTAAGTTGAATCTTGCTCACATGTATGTTTCACATTTTCATACTATGATTTCTTTAGTTATACTTTTTATAACTATATAGAGGTCATACCTAGTGTGAGAAAGTTTATTAAAAATATTGTAATATAATTTAGAGAACAAGTTAAGTTCGTTGAGTATGTAAAAAAGCAAGAAGGACATAAAAGGAGGCAAAAAACGAAGGTAGGACTACCTAAGGTGGAGCACTACGGTGTTTCTAGGCAGTAACCACAGCGCTACAGTGCTAGAACACCAGCGCCACAACACTAGGAAGAATCATACTCAGTGCCGCAGCGCCAGAGATCTAGCACTACAGCGCTAGTGTGGAAAAAGAGTTTTCCATTTTGAAACAATCTCCGAAGTGTTTTAAGACTCTATAATCTGATTCCCACTCAGTTTAGGGTTAACGTAGGTCATTCTAAACCTATATAAAAGCTCTTTTATGGCTTATAAACTTATCTTTGTGATCTTTCTAAACTTTATGATTCTTAGTGAACAAAAATCCTAGAGTATAAGAGAGAATTTTATTCTTTGTGAGTTCTTGAGTTCATTCTTATAAAAAGGCATACTTTGTGAGTGTCTTGTGATTCAATAATAGATGATTGAGATCCTGATCTGCCATGGATGTAAGCAAGTTGCTGAATCACGTAAAGTTTATGTGTTTTTCTTCTACTTTTCTCTCTCTATTTTATTCCTAATTACTTTGTTGCTACATTACATACTTGGGTTTATTGTTTTTACTTAAAAAAAATGGTATCGGAGCTTGCTTTTAAGTAAACATGGCCACACCCAAGTATGAGGTAGAAAAATTCAATAGGATGAATGACTTCAATATATGAAATATAAAGGTTAAGACGTTGTTGATGAGCCAATTGTTAGACTCAGGATTAGAAAAGATTGCAGCTCCATCTAATGAAGAAGAAAAGATTCTAAAGTCATCTAAAGCTAAAGCAGAAAGAAGAGACATTCAAGAAAGAGCTCACAGTATAATCGTTCTATCATTGAGTAATGAAGTACTCGAAAAAAAATATCAAATGAGACGACAGTAATTGGTCTTTAGAAAAAGTTTGACTCTCTTTATATGCAGAAATCATAGGCCAACAGATTACATATAAAAAAGAAGTTGTATTAGTTATCCATGTTAGAATGGACACTGATGAAATACTATATAGACGCATTCAACAAGATCATTATTGATCTCGAATCTATCAATATTAAGATAGAGGATGAAGATAAGGAAATAATTCTATTGAGTTCACTTCTCAAGAGTTATGAGAGTTATGTTGATACGTTATTTTACGATAGAGAGAGTTTAACAATGAGCGATATGAAATCATCATTAAACTCAAAACTATTAGGAAAGAAGATTAAGATAAATGTAGAAGGGTTATCTATAAGAGAAATGTCCTCATATAGAGATGAGAAGAATAAAGGCTCTAAATTGAAGTTCAGGACTCTTAGAAAGTGCTATTGTTATAAGAAAGATGGGCACTTCATAAAAAACTGTCTAGAGAAGAAAGCATAAGACAAGAAGAAAGCAGATGTTGCGTTTGCCTATGATGATAGCTATGAAGTGCAGAGACTCTAGTCACAATTAATGGTAAGAGTACTAAACAATGGGTTCTTGATTCTGGTTGTACTTTTCACTTGTGCCCACACAAGTTTTGGTTTATAAATTTTTAGCCCATTAATAATGGTAAGGTATTAATGGGTAATGACGTTACTTGTCAAATAATAGAAATTGATAGTGTCATTCTTAGATTGCATAATGACGAGTGAGAGAGTTGACAGAAGTTAAGTATGTTTTCAACCTCAAGAAGAACTTAATCTCACTAGGGGCTTTAGATAGGTATGTTTCCAACCTCAAGAAGAACTTAATCTCACTAAGGGCTTTAGACTAGAATGGGTATTCCATTAAAATCGACGAAGGGGTTTTGAGAGTATTAAAAGGTTTTATAGTTGTAATGAGAGGTGAGAAGTATTAAGGTATTTATGTGCTTAAGGGAGAAGTTGTAAGTGGTTCTGCATTATTCTCTATAGTGATGAGAATATGCAAATCAAGTTGTGGCATCTTCAACAAGCACACCTAGGTAAAAGAAATATGAAGGAGTTATTTAGTCAAAAGGCATTTAGTGAGGATAAGCTCCAACCATTGAAGTTTTATGAGCATTATATGCTTCGAAAAGCACATAGAGTGAGGTTTAGTACCAGTGAGTATAAAACCAATGGAACTTTTGATTACTTACACTCGAATCTTTGGGGACTAGCTCAGACAGTGACTCATAGTAGGACTATATATTTTCTCAATTTTATTAATGACTATTCGAGGAAGCTGAGGGTCTATGTATTAAAGAGTAAGGATTAAGTGCTTGATATGTTCAAAACTTGGAAAGCTCTTATTGAAAATCAGAGTAACAAAAGGGTTAAGAGGTTAAGAATTAGCAATGACCTTGAATTTTGCAATAGAGAGTTTGATGGGTTTTGTGTCAAGTATGAGATTGTAAGGCATAGAACTGTGAGATTAACACTACAACAGAATGGTGTAGTTGAGAGAATAAATAGAACCATACTTGAAAGGGTTGGATGCATGCTTATCAATGCAAAGATGTCCAAGGCATTCTAGGGAGAAACTGTGGTAGCTGCAGCTTGTTTAATTAATAAAAGTCCCTCATCCGCGATAGAATTTAAGACACCAGAAGAGAAATAGTTTGGCAGCCCTCTTAAGTATGACCACTTTATAATTTTTAGTTACTTTGCCTTTATTCATATTAAGAAGGGAAAATTGAATCCTAGATCTATCAAAATGGTATTCATTGGGTATCTCGAAGGTGTGAAAGGATATAAGGTATGGTGTAGAGAGTTAACACCCTTAAGAAGTATCATAAGTCGTGACGTGATGTTTGATGAGACGACAATGTTGAAAGCTTCCCAAGAAGATTAAAAAGAAGAACCCGTGTCTAAGGAAGACTCAGCATCCGAGTCAATAGAAGTTGAAGTGAAACTTGAGTGTAGATTTCATGTGCCTCTAGACCAGCACTTTAATAAGAAGATCCTTGAAGATAAATCAAGAACACTGGGGAGTTCTTCTAAGTCCACTAAGAGAAAGAATAGGACTCTTGATATGGAACTTAAAGAGTACCAGCTAGCCAGAGATAAGCTAAAGAGAACGATTAACCTGTCAATCAAGTATGCAGAAGTAGATTTAGTTGCCAATGACTTTAATTCTTCTTACACTTTTGAATTTAATGAGTCTAGAGCATATGGTGAGGTTATAAAAAGTAAAAATAGAAATGAATGGCAACAAGCCATAGAAGAAGAGATTAGTTCTCTTATGAAGAATAACACCTAAAAGTTGGTGTAGAGACCTCACAAGAAACTAGTACGGTGTAAATGAGTGTAAAAGGTTAAGGAGAGGATATTGAGGGTAGTGCTTATAAGATTCAAGGCTAGACTAATTGCACAAAGTTTTACTCAAAGAGAGGGTGTAGTAACCACTTATCCACAACCAGTAAAAATAAATATTTATATATGTATATATATATATTTTATTTGTATGTGGGTGGTATTTGATTTATATATTGTTATTAGTACTATTAGTATAGATTAAGGACCTACTGTTAGTATTGATTTTATTTACAAGACTTTAGATTTATTTTAGGGACCAAATTATAATACTTTGAAAGTTTTAGGGGCTAATTCGTAAATATTAAAAATTAGCCTTTTAGTATAAAAATACACATTTGTAACCCTAATTCACTCATTTTGATTGAGCCACATATTTTAGAGTGAGAAAAGAGAGAAAGAGAAGAGGAAGAAGAAAAAGAAGAAAAAATTTAAAATTTAAGCTTTAAGAGGTATATTATAACCCTTTCTTAGTTTCTTGGTGTTAATTTAGTTAATTCCTTTAAATTTTGATTTCTGAAAATATGAAAAACTGGAGATTTGATGTGGATTTTGTAAGATATATTGATAATTGATGATGATTGTGTAGATAACTTGATAAATAATGATGAATTGTAGAATTTCTACTTGATAGTCTCTTGATCCAAGAATTTTATAAATTGTTGTACTTTGATTTTAATTTTGGATTATGAAAATATGAAATTAAACATGTCTAAAATCATTTGAGACTTTGAATCGATTGAAAATTTCAGAAATTAAATTTGTAGTGAATTTACCAAAATGACCCTGAAATTCTAGAAATTTTCTATGTTAACAATATGATACAGTGACAAATAATTTTTTATCTACTAAATAATTTTCAAAAATTACAAATTTATGGAATATGATAATTTTATATGTCTAATATGATATATTCAAAATTGAGAATTTAGATCAATATGGTTAAATTATTATGATTTTTTAAAGTGTATCAGCTCATTGCAGTATTTGATTAACAGATTTTTAAAGCTATGAAATAAAATAGTTTTAAAATATTTTTGGCGGGAATTTTGAAGTGAAATATTTATCAATGACTGTGATATGTGTTAAGAGTAATTCTGTGGTAGTTTTATAATTTTTGAGTTAGTATATGAGTTTATAAAATTAGGAGACTGAATACTGTTCAGTAAATATCTTGATCCTGCCAGGATAATATTTTAGATTTGATAGTGTTTATAGAATGGATTGTGTAGGAATTATGATAAAATATTCATATATAAGAAAGATATATGAGTCAAGAATGATATATTCTGATTTTGGAGTAATTTGACATCATTTGATGTATAAGAAAATTTTGTTAAATATAAGTGATCAGAAGACAGGTTTTGAGAAACTAAGTAATTAAACCAATTCGATGTGATAAGTGCAATATGTGTAATTTTGTAAGCTATTTAAGTGGTTTGTGTGAATGTTGAGGCTTATGAAATGATTAATCTCTATTGATAGGTTAAAGAAAATTAAGCCTTGTAGCCGAAAGTGCTAAGAGGTAAGTATACTAGATTTTTATCGAAATCATAATAAATATAGTAATTGTTATGTATGATTTTGTAAATGTGCTTAGGAATATGTTTATGTTATGTCAAAAAGACATGTGTTTATGAATGTGAGCATGGTCATACATGACATATATATGTTTTTGAAAGTGAGCTTTCAAAATGAAATATGTTTAACAAAGAAAGCTTTTGAAGTGTAATATGTCCATAAGAAATATTTTGTGTTTTGAGGATGCTTGAACTTACTGTTGACTTAGTAGGCATTTTATGTGATTTATGGAGCCTCTATGTGTTGCATTTTCTTTGAGATTGGTATATATTATGTGTTCTATATGTAGGGAGCTATTGATACCTAAAGGAAGAGTGAGTCATCATATTAATGTGGTGACGTATTGGTGCATGTGAGAGGACTCATCGATGATCAAGGTGAGGTTTTGGCTCTTACCTTCGGGCATGAACATTATATATATATATATATGTAATTTAAATCTCACTTGTACTATTTCTCTCATACAGTATGTCACCTATGAGTGACATTTGACTCATTATATGATATGTGTTATAGAAGTCCTATTAAGTAGTAGTTAAGTGATGGTATTCCTATTATATATTTTAAAAGAATGTGTAAGCGCTTACCTGACATGTGATTTAATAACATTATAATTTTTATTTATCACAACATATCATACACATGCATTGTGTATATATATGTATTTTTATTTTGATATATGAAAAACTAATATGCTTACTGAGGTTTAAACTCATTATAGTTTAAGATGATTTCAGGTAAATAAAGTACATGTGTGCTTAGCGAATTTGGCAAAGCTTTTGCTGTCCCTTGGGTTCCCTAAGTTGCTAGATTGCTGAGTGTTTCATTTGTAGATACGTGGTTTAAGATATTTGATTTATCCTTATTGAAAAAATACTTGTGTATTATTTTATTAAGTGTAGTTGTATTTGGTTTAAGTTTCATCAAGTATGGTTATCAGTTGATTTTAGTATTGAACTTACTAGCAACTTGCTAAGGATTCCTATGTTGAATTAAAGTTTGAAATTTTATGCAATATTATTTATGAGTGCACATTATTGAATGAATGTAAGTTATGTCATGTGTCAGATCTTTTGGGTCTGGGGCGTGATAGAAGAAGTTGACTTTCATGAGATATTCTCTCCAGTAGTCAAGCATACATCCATGAGAATTTTGTTAGCTATGTTTGCAAACTTTCATTTATATCTAGAGTAGATGGATGTAAAGATAATTTTTTTGTATAGAGATTAAAGAGATAATATACAGGGCACGATCACAAGGGTTTGTGGAGCCCGATAAAGAAGAACATGCTTATTTACTAAAAAAGTCATTATATAGGTTAAAGCAATTACCTAGATAGTGGTATAGGAGACTTGATGAGTTTATGATGGTTTGTGGATTTAGTAGGAGCGAGTATGACAGATTTGTGTACTTTAAGAGCTTGAGCAGTGAAATGATGTATTTGCTTCTATATGTTGATGATATATTGATCGCATGTAAAAATATAAGAAAAAGTAAAAACTTAAGAAGCAGTTAAGTGGTGAGTTTGAGATGAAGGATTTGGGAGCAGCAAAGAAGATTTTAAGTATGGATATTATGAGAAAAAGAAGAGATGTTATCTTCTTGTCACAACAGCAGTATATACTAAAGATCTTAAAAAAGTTTGACATGTCTAATGCAAAAGCTGTCTCCACTCCTTTGGATAAGTATTTTAAACTTTTAGTAACACAATCGCCAACGTCGGAAGAAGAAAAACAGCAAATGAGTAAAGTACCGTATGTAAGCGCTATATGGAGCATCATATATGCAATGGTTTGTACAAAATCAAATATAGCACAGGTTGTGAGTGTGGTAAGTAGATACATGATGAATCTAAGAAAGGATCATTAACTTGTAATGAAGTGAATATTGAGATATCTCAATGGAACATTGGATCATGGATTGATGTACAAATGGCTGAATATTTTAGTGTAATAGTAAAATGATACGTTGACTCTGATTATCCAAGTTATCTAAACAAGAAAAAAATCGTTGGCAGGTTATATATTCACGGTGTTTGGGTGTAGTGTGTATTGGAGATTAGTTCTACAATATGTGGTTGCACTGTTTACCACAAAAGCGGAGTACATAGCTGTTGGAGAAGCTATTGAGGAGGCTGTGTGGTTGAAAGGCATATGCGCGAAGGTAATGGCTACTAAAAATGTGAACACCGGTGTGTATAGTGATAGCCAAAGTGCTATATACCTAAGCAGGTATCAAGTGATTCACGAGAGGTCTATACACATTGATGTATAACTTTATTACATTAGTTTAACAAAGATAGCGTCGTTTTAAAATTCTACTGATATATTGACTAAGCCACTACCATGAGTTAAGTTCATCATATACAAGGATTTAACCGAAATCACTATTATATAAGGGTGACCAAAGATGCGAATTTGAGAGATCATGGTTACTTTGTGAATGATTTTGAATTAAGGAGGATTTGTAAGAAAATTGATTAAAATTATTGTAATATAATTTGAAGAACAAACCAAGTGTATTGGGTACGCGAGAAAGTAAGATGGACGTGAAAAACGAAGGTGGGGCTGACAGGTTTAGGCGCTGCAATGCCTAGGGTAAAGCATCGCAGTACTTTCAAGCAGTAACCACAGTGCCGCTGCAATGGAAAACATCATGCTCAGCACCGCGACGCTAAAGATCCGATGCCGAGTTCTAGTGTGGGAAAGTAATTTTTTATTTTGAAACAATCTCCTAAGTTTTCTATAACTCTTAAATTTTATTTTAAGTATCAATAAAATTTTAAAATTTATATAATAATTAATAAATATTTCGGTTACTCTTTTAATAATACTTCAAGCTTTTAATCTTAACTTTTGTAGCTACCTTAAAATTTATAAATCTTTGAGACTTTTTCACCACATGTTTTTATCAAAAACCCAAAAAAAAAAAAAAAATAAAGTTAAAGTTTTAATATTTTTATTTCATTAAAGGGAAGCATGTATTTTTTCATCTCTTAATAAAGAGAAAAGGATAAAGATAGTTACACTTTTATGGTACGCTTAAAAGAACAAATTAGTCATTTTATTTTTAAAAATATCTAATAATACCTCTCATCTATTAAAATTTATTATTAAGTTGTATGATAATTATTATAATTACTATAATATCTTTTAAATTATAGTTTTCTTTGCATTTAAATATAGTTCATACAATATTGACATGGGATATAATTTGATTATTGACCGACGTTAATCGATCATTAACTGGTGTCGTAATGACTTATCGTAAATATCTTTGAATTCTAAATTTTATAATTTATGCGTGATAAACTTATTTTTTTATTAGTAGAATATTAGAGCAGCTCTAAAATTAACAAAAGAAAGTGGCACCCCTAATACTTTGATAACGACAATTACGATGTTGTCATTTTTCTTACTAATTTTAAAATTTCTCTTACATTTCATTAGTAAAAATAATCTCATCACTATTTATATTCAAAAAATTTAAAGTTTTATATTGTCCACGGTAAGTTGATACGATGTTGGTCAACGGTCGAGCCAACTCTAATTACAAGAAGTGATCAATTATCCATCTAAAAGAGAATAACAGTATTTATTATTATTATTTTAAAAATGAATAAAAATGTTAAAAAATAAATAAGCAACTAGTAATTTCCCTTAGTTTTATAGTAAGATCATTCTGTTGTATTGTGCATCTCCAAGTCACCAATTTTGTTCAGTTTCTTATGAAATAATTTTACAAATATTCAATCCATCCTTAATGATTCATTAATATTATTGTAGGACGTTACTTAATAGTTTAAATTTTTTAGTCTAATAATTTCTCTTACCAAGATTAACAAGTATTTAAGAATTTATATATATATATATATGTAATTTCATGAAAGAGAAAAAGAATTAGTGAATATTACCATAAAAATGAATTGGCGAAGAGGAAATGCAATTTTCTTTCTTGGCTTGTGGGTTCATAGGGCCTTCGGAGTGAACTAAATGACTCTATTAATAATATTTAATAATTGTTTGATCCATTATTTAAAATAAAAAATTTAGATATAATTAAAAAATATAATATTATTCAACAAAAAATTTTAAAAAAATCTCAAGAAAATTTAAGGAAAACAAAAACTAATGATATGAAATTAACTTTTTAAATTCAACCCAAACTTCTAAAAAGTTATAAGACGAAAAATTGGGGATATTGATTTTTTTTTTCTTAAGTCGTAACCTGAGTTCTTTTGTACCAATAATAATGAAATTATAAGAAATCATATATGTATAGTACAATAAACGATATTGTTAGGAGCCTAAAAATGTCATTGTAAAAAAATTATGTAGATTAATGCTTATATTATAAAAGATTAAAGTATTAAATTTTAATCTATAAAGGCCAAAATTTAAAAGTGTATATTTTAAGAAGGTGAAATTATAAAACCTACTCGTAATTTTTTAGCATATAAGGTCGATCTTATGTCAATATATGATAATCAAATGATATTACTATAACAGCTGTTATAAATTACGGTATTAGATCAGCACCAAATTATTGTTCATCAAATTAAGAATCTAATTAATACATATGTGAATTGGTTGATAAAATTGATATGTGTTGTGTGAATACAGAATATATGAATTGACTTGAACTGTGTTAGGTAGGAGGTCATTTTCTTAGAATATTAGGTGTCATGTAAAAAAAATTCAGAATATTGGGTGTGCAATTTTTGTGAAAAACAGTTATAAATTGATTTTAATATTTAAAAGTTGTCGAAAAGAGTTATGAAAATATGAGCCGTTGATTTAGGCAGAGACGTGTTGAGATGTTACTTTCCTTGGAAATCAATATGATTGACTTCAAGTCATCTCTATCGTATATGTGCATCAGATATCTGAGATTCTAAATTTTTCTTTCTTTGATCAATTTACCATCTGTGAGTTATGGCTGATGCAATTATTTCGGTTATCTTGGATCAGCTGGCTTCGATCCTTCGTGAACAGGTTGAAGCTGGGGTGAAGCTGGTCGTGGGTGTTGAAGAAGAAGTCCAAAAGCTCACAAGCAGTTTCAGGGCCATAAAAGCTGTGCTTGAAGATGCAGAGAGCAGACAAGTGAAGGAGAATGCTGTAAGAGATTGGTTAGATAAGCTTAAAGACACGTCCTATGACATACAGGATGTGTCGGATGAGTGGAACACTGCAATTTGGAAATTGCAGATGAAGAAAATTGAAAATGCTTCCAAACTTAAGAAGAAGGTAAGTTCTCTCATACCTGCATATCAATTTTCTCCTGGGCAGATTGTCTTGCGTCGTGACATTGCTAGCAAGATAAAGAAGTTGAATAAGACGCTACATAATATTACTAGGGAAAAGGATATGTTCAATTTTAGCTTGATGAGCAAGAGCACTGGAGAAGTAGAAAGACAAACAACTACTTCTATGATTGATCTGTCAACAGTCTATGGAAGAGATCAGGAGAAGACTGAGATAGTCGACTTGTTGTTGAGTGAGGACAGTCAAGAAGTGGCGTCCATCCCAATAATTTCCGTAGTTGGCATGGGCGGAAGTGGAAAGACCACTCTTGCTAGGCTTGTTTACCATGATGAGAGGGTCAACACCCATTTCGATAAAAAAATTTGGGTGTGTGTTTCTGATCCATTTGATGAGATTAGAATAGCCAGAGCAATTCTTGAATCTCTTCAAGGTTTTGCTCCAAACCTAATTGAATTTCAAACTTTATTGGAACACATAAGTGAAACTATTGTGACCAAAAAGTTTCTTTTAATCCTCGATGATGTATGGACAGAGGATGGCAGTAAGTGGGAACAATTGAGAGACGCTCTGAAGTGTAGTTGTCGGGGAAGTAGAGTTTTATTGACCACGCGTAAGGAGAATGTTGCGAAAACAATGAGAACCAGCAAAATGATCGCACTAGGAACATTGTCGGATGAGGATTCTTGGTCATTGTTTAGTCAAGTTGCACTATTTGGAAGAACCAAGGAAGAGTGTGATAACTTAGAAGATGTTGGTAGAAAGATTGTTAATAAGTGCAATGGCTTGCCACTTGCTTTAAAGACTTTAGGGAGTGTACTGAGCTTTAAAGGAAGAGCTGAACAATGGCAAAGTGTCTTAGACAGCGAGATGTGGAAGTTAGAAGAGGTAGAAAAAGGACTTTTCCCCCCTCTATTGTTGAGCTACTATGATTTATCCCCTAAATTGAGAAAATGCTTTTTATACTGTGCCATCTTTCCAAAAGACTATGAAATAGAGAAAGATAGGTTGATCAAGTTATGGATGGCTCAAGGTTATCTTAATGTAGAAGGAAGGGAAGATATGGAATTAGTTGGTGAAGAGTATTTTGAAAATTTAGCAATGCGCTCTTTCTTTCAAGATTTTGAGAAGGATGGTGATGATGGTAGCATAATAAGTTGCATGATGCATGATGTAGTGCATGACTTTGCTCAATTTCTTACTAAGAATGAATTTCTTACTATAGAAGTTAATGATGTTGTAGAGTCTCAGTTAGAGTTTTCTTATAAAAACTCTAGACATTCCTTGATAATACTGAACAAACCTGACTTCTTTCCTAAGTCTATCTACAACGAAACAAAATTGCGTAGTCTTTTGGTTGAATGTGACGATGATTATTTGACTAGTGATATTATTTCAAAATTGTTGTGTCATAAGTTGTCATGCTTGAGGACGGTAGAGTTTTCTAAAATTTTAACGCATGGAGATTTTGGATCGATCAAAAATGTTCCAAGAGGATTAGAAAAATTATTACATTTAAGGTACCTTAATTTGAAATATTTTGATGGGATAAAAGAACTGCCTGAGTCATTGTGCCATTTGTATCATCTACAAACTTTAGGTCTTTATTCGTGTAGAAGTCTTCTGAAGCTACCAAAAGGAATAGGAAAGTTAATCAATCTCAGGCATTTGATAATTGATAAGACTGATTCATTGAGGTACATGCCAAAAGGAATGGAGAAATTGACTTGTCTTCGAACATTAAGTAAATTCAAGGTAAGTAGCGGCCGCCATGGTAGCAAAGCATGTACTCTGGAATGTTTGGAAAAGTTGAACTACCTTGAGGGGTCGATTGAATTACGTGGTTTGGGAAACGTGAGGGATGTTGATGAAGTTAAGAAGGCAGATCTGAAGAGTAAGAAAAACCTCCTTCAATTGGTTTTAAGCTTCTATAATGATGAGGAATTAGAGGGGATGATAAATTTGGAGAATGAAATAGTTCTTGAAGCCATTGAACCACCTCCAAATCTTAAGAAATTGAAGATATGGTTCTATGAAAGCAAGACTGTCCACCCACTGGATGTTGCCATTGACCAAGCTGACGAGTTTAGAGCTTGGCTGCTGCAATGAGTTGAAGAATTTGCCATGTTTAGGACAGTTGCCCTCCCTTGAATCACTCTGCATATCTGAAATGAAGAGTGTAAGAAGAGTGGGCAATGAATTGTTGAGAATAGATCGTCAAAGTCATGACTACACATCCATGTCTTCATCCTCCAATATTGCCTTTCCTAAACTAAAAAATCTAGTATTTGAGTTGATGGATGACTGGGAAGAGTGGGATTTCAAGTTTATGGGAGAAGAAGAAGCAGATATCATTATCATGCCAGGTCTTCGGTCTCTGAGCATTGACGGATGTAACAAACTAAAGTCAGTGCCCGACTGCCTTCTTCAAAATACAACACTTGAGGAATTGAGGATCGCTAATTCCACAAATCTAGGAAAACGTTATCGAAAGGGCAAAGGGGAAGACTGGCACAAGATCTCTCACATTCCTTTTGTCGACAATCAATTATGGGAGATGAGGAGACACATAAAGATGAATTAAATTAACTTCTACAATTTCCATCCATATTGAACTGAAGCGGTAATAAATTCTTCCATTCTCCTTCTCCATTTTGTTTTTACTTCGAAATTTTTATTTAGAGTGAGTCAGAATGTCTTTAAGTAATCCTCATGTGTGTATATAATGCTGATGAAGATGGCAGAGAGAGAAGAGAACAGGGGCTAATTTGTGATGGGCTCACAATCAGAATGATCTTCAATGTGGCAGAACTACTGCATTTGCTCAGCCATAATTGGTGGCCTGGAATGCTGTCACTTTGTTATTTTCTTCTTTTCCCACTTTCATTTGTCTTTTCCATGTGTATTTAAAATCTTGTTTCAGGTTCTTAATACAGATGCTATTATGTTAATTTCTTGCAACAGTCACAATCAAGATTACTTATTTTCTCTTGTGTAGTCTATAGAGCCAAAGTCATTCTTCTGTTCTGTTCTTTTCTTGCTCCTTTTTTTTATAAAAAAAATGCTGGCCTTGGATGTATTTAGGATTTGGGTTTGTTTGATATAGATAGTTATATGTGATCTCTTTCACTGAAATTTCTTTAACATTTTCACTCGTAGGCCTAAAATTGAATCACATAATTTTTTTTTTCTTTTATATTATTTTGTACCATGTAACTCTATTTCTGATTATCATCACAAGCATAAAATTCTTTCAGGGAATTTTCATTTACTCCCCAATGTAAAATCATCAACTATTAGAAATCCCTTAATGTTTCAAAAAAATTTTAAAAAGAAAAAATCCTCACATCAGTGGTAGCATTGGCAGATCCTATCAAAAGGCCTTTTAAGTATATTTTATAACTATCGTAATAGTTATAAAATATACTTAAAAAAAGGCAGATCCTACAATATCAAAAGGCATGCATCATTTGCTAGAAGATGAAAAAAAAAATATATCGTCAGCTTATAATTGTAATATCTGCATTTATGTTATTTTACTATTATTAGAATGTGGCCAAAAATATTATTATTTATATTATTATAGAATATGTGGGGTTAAAGGAATAATTTTATAATTTTATATGTATAATTATATGAATTATTAAAGGAATCATTAAAAAATTGCTAAATTTTCTCATGGTTACATCTTAGTATGAAATTTTTATAAAATATTAGAGTTTAATTTTAGTTTTGATATTTAAAAATATTAATTTAGATATATTTATAGTCATGTAAAATTTGAATTGTTTACAAGGTCCATAAATTTGAGTTTTAGTAATTTTTTAAAAATGACCATAAAATTCTGAAAATTTTCTTTTTCTGCAATATGAATTTTGATATATCAAATGATTTTATAAAATTATGATTTTTTAAAATATTAAATATATATGTCTAGTATGACATATTAAAATTTAATAATTTAATTCATTATGTTCGAATTGTTATCATTTTCTAAAGTAAGATAACCCCATTTCAAAAATTTACAAATAGATTTTAAAATGTTTTAAATAAATTTATTTTAAAATACTTTATCAATGATATTTGCTTGGAATGATTTATGTTGGACTAAGATATATGTCATAAGTAAGTTTGAGGTAGTTTCATAATTTTTGAGTAAGTATGTGAATTCACAAAATTCGGGCATTAAAGGTTGTCCAGTGAAAGTTTTAATATAGTCCTATTTTGACGACTCATTTATTAATAATTTATACATATATTTTAGATATAATTATGCCTAGTGTTTAATATAACCTATACAAGTACTTAGAAAACAAGAGAAGAGAAAAGAAAGAAAAGATTATGGAAAATTGAGAGAAAAAAAAAAGAAAAAGAGAAGGGAGAAGACAAAGAAAAAGTTGAGAGCCAAGAGAAAAATATAATGAAAAAAAAAAAAGAAAAAGAAAGGAAGACTGAAAGAGGAAAAAAATAAAAAGAGAAATATAAGAAATAAATTTGAGTAATTAGATTTATACTTAGTGATTTAGTAGGTAATAGTTTTACGATATTAAAATATTTATATTTCAATTTTTATAATACATATCAGTATAAAAAAATATATTTTATTACTCTATTATTTAGGGATTATATCAATAGCTAATAGATCTCTTGATCTAGACCTAACTTATGATTAGCGCAATTTTGTGAGTGAATAACTTTATATATTTTATATGCTTTTAATACAACAGTTTATATTTTAATTATACGTTATCAGATTTATTCATGATTTATTTAATTAGATAAATATTTATGCTATTTAGTATATTTAAAAATATTTTAGAATTTATTATAGTATAACTTATGATTAAGTTCAGTACATAAATATGTATTTTAGAATAGTTATGCTTCCATGATATTATATAATAGTAATTTTTGAACTACCACATGCGTACCCTCCCTTTTAGTGTAGTTGTTCTGCACATGTGTTAGATCAGCTTTATTTACTCTACCCGAGCGATGCAGCATTCCGCCGGGTTAGACTAACTCAAATTCCCCGCTCAACTTGTGCGTAAGTTACCCCCAGATTAGACTAACTTTTCCTTGAATACAAATTTGGTGTGGTATTCAGTATATATAGTACATATTTTTATATTTATATTACATATATTTAGCTTTAGAATAGATTTTATGACAGTATAATTTCAAATTTTCAAATTTTGTTATCATTTCTAGTTTTAGTACAAAATTTTATAATACCTCATATTTTTAGCATAATTTTATCGATTACTTAGTATATAGTTTTATGATTTTTTATATTACGAATTTCTACGTGTATATTATATATAATATTATTTATTATTAAATTATTATTAAGAAGCTATTATTTATAGTGCATATAAATTATAAAATATTTTTAAATTATGTCTACTCACTGAGTCATAAGCTCACCATTTTTTATTTTATCTTAATTTTTTAGGATGTCACAAAAAATCGTGTGATGTGATACAGTCTTCATATTTTGAGATTGACCCACGGAACACATAACTGCATGAGTTATTATGTTTTATATATTTATGTACACATGTATAATTTTATTGAAACACTTAACTATGTTGCATCAGATGCAATGAATAAAAAATATATTAGTCATATATCATTGTAAGATACGCTTTAATTTTAGAGAAAGACTTGGGTCAGATTTTATATAAAAAAAATATAAAGATATGCCCTTAAATTTAAAGCATATAATTTTCTTTTGTACATTTTTTTATATCTTTAGATTTTTGATATTCTTTACATACGTTTAGGATTGAGATTGATTTAATTTAATTACATGAAATTAAAAGATTGATAAAAGTATTTACGATAATTGAGAATAGATGTTAAATTGAAAACCCTCAATTTTAGATTTAAAGTTGATACAACTATTATTAGTTTATTTATCAAGTTATTTATTTTTATAATATCTTATAAGAATTTTTTAGTATTTTTACTGTTAAAAATTGTTTCAAAACTGTTTAAAAAATAGTTTCTTAAAAAAATTATTAAAATTGGAATGGTTTATGAAATTTTGTGGATAACCTCATCCTTAAAATTTTTTTTTGGTGATAAGACTTTATTACAGTGTAATTTTGTTAAACCTTAAGGGGTAACAGTGTTAATATGTCGAGTAGAGTAGAGGGTGTTAGCCGAATGGCAGTCCCTCGTGTTCACTCAGATCAAAAGTTTGAATCCGCATATTAATAATTTGTAGGTGTGTGTTGTACACTCACCAAAAAAAAGAAAACAGTGTTAATACCTCTGTTGAGAAGTAATCGTGTCTGAAGAGTGCAGAAGATGCTTGCCTTTGCTCGGAAATTAATAAGGCTGACTTCAAGTCAACGGAGAAGATAAAGTTGGCAGTATAAGATATTCACCATCGTATACGCACATCAAATATATCAGATTCTAAGATTTTCTCTCTGATCAATTTACCATCTTTCAGTCATGGCTGAAGCAATTGTTTCGGTTGTCTTGGAGCAGCTGGCTTCGATCCTTCGTGAACAGGTTGAAGCTGGGGTGAAGCTGGTCGTGGGTGTTGAAAAAGAAGTCCAAAAGCTCACCAGCAACTTCAGAGCCATAAAAGCTGTGCTTGAAGATGCAGAGAGCAGACAAGCGAAGGAGAATGCTGTAACATATTGGTTAGATAAGCTTCAAGACACGTCCTATGACATACAGGATGTGATGGATGAGTGGAACACTGCAATTCGGAAATTGCAGATGAAGAAAATTGAAAATGCTTCCGAGCTCAAGAAGAAGGTACGTTCTCTCATCCCTGCATATCGATTTTCTCCTGGGAAGATTGTCTTGCGTCGTGAGATTGCTAGCAAGATAAAAAGCTTGAATAAGACGCTAGATAATATTGCCAGGCAAAAAGATATGTTCAGTTTTAGCTTGATGACCAACAGTAGCACTGGAAAAGTAGAAAGACAAACAACTACATCTATGATTGATCTGTCAACAGTCTACGGAAGAGATCAGGAGAAGACTGAGACAATAGACCTGTTGTTGAATGAGAGCAGTCAACAAGTGGCGTCCATCCCAATGATTTCTATAGTTGGCATGGGCGGAAGTGGAAAGACCACTCTTGCTAGGCTTGTTTACCATGATGAGAGGGTCAACACCCATTTCTATAAAAAAATTTGGGTGTGTGTTTCTGATCCATTTGATGAGATTAGAATAGCCAGAGCAATTCTTGAATCTCTTCAAGGTTTTGCTCCAAACCTAATTGAATTTCAAACTTTATTGGAACACACAAGTGAAACTATTATGACCAAAATGTTTCTTTTAATCCTCGATGATGTGTGGACAGAAGATGGCAGTAAGTGGGAACAATTGAGAGACGCTCTGAAGTGTAGTTGTCGAGGAAGTAGAATTTTGTTGACCACACGTAAGGACAATGTTGCGAAAATAATAAGAACCAGCAAAATGATCCCACTGGGAAAGTTGTCGGATGAGGATTCTTGGTCATTGTTTAGTCAAGTAGCACTATTTGGAAGAACCAAGGAAGAGTGTGATACATTAGAAGATGTTGGTAGAAAGATAGTAAATAAGTGCAATGGCTTGCCACTTGCTATAAAGACTTTAGGAAGTCTTTTGAGCTTAAAAAGAAGAGCTGAACAATGGCAAACTGTATTAGATAGTGAGATGTGGAAGTTAGAAAAGGTAGAAAAAGGACTTTTCCCCCCTCTATTGTTGAGCTACTATGATTTATCCCCTAAATTAAAAAAATGCTTTTTATACTGTGCCATCTTTCCAAAAGACTATGAAATAGAGAAAGATAAGTTGATCAAGTTATGGATGGCTCAAGGTTATCGTAATGTAGAAGGAAAGGAAGATATGGAATTAGTTGGTGAAGAGTGTTTTGAAAATTTAGCAATGCGCTCTTTCTTTCAAGATTTTGAGAAGGATGCTAATGATGGTAGCATAAAAAGTTTCAAGATGCATGATGTAGTGCATGACTTTGCTTAATTTCTTACTAAGAATGAATGCCTTACTATAGAAGTTGATGATGGTGCAGAATCTCAATTAGAGTTATCTTATAAAAACTCTAGACATTCCATGATAATACTGAAAAGACTTGGCATCTTTCCTATCTCTACACACAATGATACGAAACTGCATAGTCTTCTTGTTGAATGTGAAGGTGATTATTTGATTAGTAATATCGTTTCAAAATTATTGTGTGATAACTTGACATCCTTGAGGACGATAGAGTTCTTTAAGTCTTTTTATGGAGGTTATACGTTAATTAAACAAATTCCAAGTGGAATAGAGAAATTAATACATTTGAGGTACCTTAGTTTGAGATATTTTAGAGCGATTAAAGAATTGGCCGTGTCATTGTGTGATTTGTATAATTTGCAAACTTTAGATCTTTTTTCGTGTACGAGTCTTCAAAAACTACCAAAAAAAGATAGGAAAGTTAGTCAACTTGAGGCATTTAATAATTGATGAGACTCGTTCACTGTAAAACATGCCAAAAGGAATGAAGAGATTGACTTGTCTTCGGACATTAAGTGAATTCAAGGTAAATGGTGATGGTACCATGTGTCACGACCCGATTTCTTGAAATCGGGCGGTCTTAGATATTTGTAAGTGCTAAACAGCCTATAAGACTCCAATTAATCAAAGAAAGAGATGAAGAAGAAGCACACTAAATATTTGAGAGAATACTCTCATATTTTATTACTAAAGAGAGAATTACAAAGTTATACAATTACAAGCTAAGAGTATTTCTATCATTTAGAGGATGGATTCTCAAATGAGAACACCATCTATTTATAGTTAAAGTTATATACAATGGACGGTTAGGATTAACTCTAATCCAATGGTCCACATCTAAAGAAGAGAATATGCTAAAGAATATTCCAAAGATGCCAACTACCAAGAGAATATCTCATAGAATATGTCTTTTCTAGAAAACTCCCCCACCTACCACACACATGTGGCATTAACCCAAATTCATTGGGCCTTCTAGAAGCTCTAGCCCATTTAACCAAAAATGGACTAAGACACCCCCCTTTGGTGGTTTTGTCGCGCGCCAAATACTCGAGCAATTGCTTGAGAATATTTGGGGCGTGACATTCTCCCCCACCAAATTCACGCGACGCCCTCGTCGCATCTTTGCTGGAACTTGCACACCCCGTTCTGCAAACTCTGGCTGTGCGCTCTCGTGTCCCAAGCGTGCTCTCCTATCCGGAAACCCTTTCCACTCGACAAAGTACTCAAGACTCGTCTTAAGTTGCTCATATTTGTCATGGCATGTGAAAATCCCCAAAGGTTCCCGGTTGTGTGGCTCAAATTCTGCATCTCCCATACCTCCTTGGTACTGCTTCCAACAGCTTGTGGAATGCACCTGATGTCGCCACTGCCGCTGTCTCGAAGGTAACTCAACCTTATGCGAGACGTTGCCAACTCTCTTGGAAATCAACCTTGGCCCCTCGTCCCCACGATCAAGGCCCTTGTGAAGTGGGCGTTCTGACTTGCATTGTGGTGAAAGTATCGTCTCCATCACCAAGTCCCCTGCACTATGCTTGACACGTCGCTGCTTGTCTTCGACCCACTCCTTGTGCGGAAACTGCACATCATGTGACACCTTGGACTTTTGGATGACACCCGTATCCAACAACTCCTCAAGCTGCCCCTGCAACTCTCCCATCTCCGATGGAGGCGTCAACCCCATAGTTGGAAGCATAATCTCAAGCTCCAACTTGCCCTCAATTACATCTTTCGAAGGTGGTTCTTCCGGTATGGCAGTAGGCTTGACCCCATTGTGCTCTCCGAGCACTTCTGCAACAGCCTTCGGTATTTCATCCTTGCCCTCATTTGCCGCATCATCCACCCCCATTGTTGAGGCTGAATGTAACCTTCCTTTGCGCCCAGCATCTACCCTTAGTTGCATTGCGGAAAGGACCTTGGCGTTTGGCTTGGATCACCCACCCTTGGGCATGTCTACCGTCGGTATCATTCGGGGCCCTCCTTCCAAAATACATATATAGTTGTGTTGAGGAAGTAACACCACATTGTACTGCTGTAAGAACTCCATACCTAGCACCACATCAAAATCATCGATAGGTGCTACCGAGAAATTTACCTCACCGTGCCATTTGCCAAGGTGGATTTCAGCTCCACGAACCACCCCATCCAGCGGCTTGGCTCTTGCATTTACGGACTTGAGGTATCCCTCTCCTTTCTCTACATAAAGGTCCAAGCGTTCTGCTTCCGCACACTTAATGAAGTTGTGCGTAGCCCCGTATCAACTAACACTTGAGTCTTGATGCAATTGACATAGGCTTCAATGTACATGAGCGTCGTCCCCGTTGACGCGTCTGCACGCCGCTTGGCATTGAGGGAATTAAACAGCTGCATGCAACCCATACGGCTCTGTTCGCCCTCATATTTTGCCTCGCACATTGCATTGAAAGCCTTCTTCTTCGGACAGTCCTTCACCCAATGATCCCCATCGCAGAGAAAACAGTTAGACTTCGGACCATTACCTCTATGGCCGTTGCGTTTCTGCTCCTTCCACTTGGGCGGTTTGCCTTTCTCCTCTTTACTCTCCAGAGGCTAAAACTCCTTGGCTTCCCCACCCTTACTGTGATTGGGTTTAGAATTCTTGAACTTTCCCGAATCCCCCTTGCGGTAATCCATGAGCGTCTCTGCCATTGTAAGGGTGTCGGATATATTCTGCACTCCACGCCGCTTCAACTCATTGGCAGCCCAGGATTGTAACCCGTCCAGGAAATTGAACAACAAGTCCTCCTCGGTCATGTTGCGGATTTGCAGCATCAACAAAGAATACTCCTCCACGTACTCCCCAATGGACTTTGTTTGTTTCAACTCCTTCAATCGCTTGTGAGCGTCGTGTGCCACATTCTCCGGATAGAATTGGCGTTTTA
This sequence comes from Ailanthus altissimus, assembly GCA_946807835.1. NCBI lineage: Eukaryota > Viridiplantae > Streptophyta > Magnoliopsida > Sapindales > Simaroubaceae > Ailanthus > Ailanthus altissimus. The sequence goes on from OX327687.1 coordinate 32,048,207, forward strand.
ACTCCCGTTGCAATTTCTCCAATGTGTCTATGGTGCAGGTACCCTTGTGAATCTCCTCGCTTTTCCTACGCCACCACAGAATTGCATGATCGGAAAGGTATAAAGTTGCGGTACTTACCTTGTGTTCGTCCCGCACGCCCATAGCGTTAAAATACCTCTCCATTTGCCAAAAGAAGTTGTCAAGCTCCTTGGCATCCCGTCTGCCGCTAAACTCTTTTGGTTTAGGAGCCTCGACCTTTGGTGCAGCCACTGCAGTTTGAGTAGCTACGCCGTTAGCGACCGCTCCCTTGTACAACACCACATCCTCCTTAACACCTTCAAACCCCTTTCGTAAGTCTTCTACTTGGGCTTGAATTTTGTCCATGGTGTTGTAAACCTTCTCCTGAAAAGCCTTGATCCAGTCCCGTTGCTTGTCAGCATGTTTGTCAATGGAGCTTTCGATGAGGGAGCGCAGCTCGTCACCTTGAGTATCGAGGCCTACCTCGACATTCTGGACTTGCTCCTCCAACTCCCCAAGGCGGTCCGTCGCCTTGCTCACAGCACCACCGAGCTTCATAACCATGTCCCTTAGATCATGGTTCGGATCAACGAACTTTTCTGGCGAAATACTCCCATGTCTCTTAGCTTTGGGGTCTCTACCCTTCCCTTCAGTAATCCCCGATGATCCCGCAATTCCCTTCACCATTTTCTTTGAACCCGCTCTGATACCACTTGTCACAACCTGATTTCTCAAAATCGTGCGGCCTTAGACACTTGCTAGTGCTAAGCAGCCTACAAGACCCCAATTAACTAAAGAAAGAGATGAAGAAGAAGCACACCAAGTATTTGAGAGAATGCTCTCGTATTTTATTACTAAAGAGAGAATTACAAAGCTATACAATTACAAGCTAAGAGTATTTCTACAATTTAGAGGATGGATTCTCAAATGAGAACACCACTTATTTATAGCTAAAGCTATATACAATAGACAGTTAGGATTAACTCTAATCCAATGGTCCACATCTAAAGAAGAGAATATGCTAAGAAATATTTCAAAGATACCAACTACCAAGAGAATATCTCATGGAATATGCATTTTCTAAAAAACTCTCCGACCTACCACACACATGTGGCATTAACCCAAATTCATTGGGCCTTCTAGAAGCTCTAGTCCATTTAACCAAAAATGGACTAAGACACCCCCCCTTGGTGGTCTTGTCGCGCGCAAAATACTTGAATAATTGCTTGAGAATATTTGGGGCGTGACACATGGCAATCTTGAATGTTTAGGGAATTTGAAATACCTTCAGGGGTATATAGCATTGTATGAGTTGAGAAATGTGAAAAATATTGAAGAAGTTAAAGGGGCAGATTTGAAGAGCAAGGAAAACATCGTTTATTTGGATTTATGTTTCCATAACAATAAGCAATGGGAAGAAGAGGGAAGGATAAATGTGGAGAATGAAGTAGTTCTTGAAGCCATTCAACCACCTCCAAATCTTAAGAATTTAGAGATATGGAAATATGAAAGCAAGACCATGTCCACCCACTGGATGGTGTGATTGACAAAGCTGACGAAGTTAAAGCTTTATCGTTGCAACGAGTTGGAGAATTTGCCTGCGTTAGGACAATTGCCCTCCCTTGAATCAATCATCATATGTTATATGAAGAGTATAAGAAGAGTGGGTAATGAATTTTTGGGAATACATCATCATCATCAGCAGCACAAAAGTCATGACAACACATCCTTATCTTCATCCTCTAATATTACCTTTCCTAAATTAATATCTCTCTCGTTTACTGAAATGAGAGAATGGGAAGAGTGGGATTTCGAATTTATTGGAGAAGAAGAGGATATTACAATCATGCCATGTCTTCGTTTTTTGCACATTTTCTCGTGTTCAAAACTAAAGTCAGTGCCCGACCGCCTTCTTCGAAATAAAACGCTAGAGATATTGTCGTTCTATGATTGCAGAAATCTAGGAAAACGTTATCGACAGGGCAAAGGAGAAGACTGGTACAAGATCTCTCACATTCCTTCCGTCAACATAATCAATTGAGGAGCTGAAGAAAGGGAATTTCCGTCCACACTGAACTGAAGAGGTAATAAAGTCTTCCATTCTCCTTCTACATTTTGTTTTTACTTGAAATTTTTATTTAGAGTGAGTCCTCATATATGTATATGTTGATGAAGATGAAGATGGCAGAGAGAAGAGAAGCGAACAGGGGCTAATTTGTGATGGGCTCTCACTCAGCATGCATGATCTTCAATGGGGCAGAACTACTTCATCATTTGCTTACCCTTCATTGGTGACTAGGATTGCTGTAACCTTCATATCTTTCTTTTTTTTTTTTAATAGAATGTCTCTTTAGGCGTATTTGAGATTTGAATTTATGGGTTATAGATGTTTATTTGCAATCTTATTTTCACTCGTGGACTTGGATTTAAAACTAAACCATGTAAATATTTTTTTTGCCTTGTATTATATTATACCATGTAATTTTGATTTCTGAATATAAGCACAAGCATAAAATAATTTCAGACTTAAAACTGAAATTTTTAAGTACATTAATATTTAATACTTTTGCGAAAGAACAAATATATTACGATTTTATTATTTTATTACTTTATAATAATTTTATTTTAAAAATATAAAAAAATTATAATGCATTAATTTTTTCTAATGAACATTAAATATTAATAAAAATTAAAAAATAGAATGTTCATCTTTCTACCATTGCATAACTTATGTTATACTTTTATTATTAGAATATTTAGTTATTTTTAGTAGTTTTTTTAATAATAATAATAATAATAACTATTATTATTAGTATTTATTGTTTTTAATGAATATTAAATACTAATGTATTTAAAAATATTTAGCATTAATGAAATTTTAAATTCTAAAATAAAATAATTAGAATACTCACCCTTTTATTTATGTTATAGTATTTATTATTATTTTTTTTAAATATATCATTAACTTTTGCAAAAAAGTAATAAAAAGATGATAGCAATGATGTCATCAATGTAAGGATAAAATAGTAAAATGACAATATTTTTTGTAATAGTATAAAATTTTAAATAATATAAAATATTTGAAAAGTAAATAAATAATACTTGACACGAAGACATAATTAGTCGCGTATTTATTAGAATAGAGTATTACAATAAAAGTAACAAAACAAAATAATTATTTAATAAAAGTTTTTTAACGACAAAAACTAACACGGTATTTATTAAAATATAAAAGACTAAGTTGGTATATACTAATAAATTTAACAGTTAAATTGTCATTTTTCATAAATAAATAATAAATAGATAAGAAGAAAAAAAAACTGAAATTAATTAGGCCTGCAATTTTGTGAAAATAGATGTTTTGAAGTGTATGATATAAGAGATGATTCCATTTCCTTTGACTTCTCAAGCCCGAAGATGCTTTCCCATTCGTAGGAAATTACAATCATTGATAAAGTGTCGATACACCCACTACAAGAAAATAAATTTCATTGACATCATAATCATATATATATTTTTTATATCAGAAAATGTAAGTGATGATTAATAAGGATATTTAGTAATATTCGTCGGTGGGTTTGGTCTCGTGTGACTTTGTTTATAAGAACCGAGTCAAAGGAAGCATTAGCATCACATAACGAACACATTAAACATTTGAGTTTCTTTGATCAATTACCATCTTTGAGTTATGGCTGAAGCAATTGTTTCAGTAGTCTTGCAGCAGCTGGCTTCAATCCTTGTTGAACAGGCGGAAGCCGGGGTGAAGCTGGTCCTGGGCGTTGAACATGAAGTCCAAAAGCTCACTAGCAATTTCATAGCCATAAAAGCGGTGCTTGAAGATGCAGAGAATAGACAAGTGAAGGAGAACGCTGTCAGAGTGTGGTTGGATAAGCTGAAAGACACGTCCTATGACATATTGGACGCGCTGGATGAATGGAACACTGCAATTCGGAAATTGCACTTGAACAAAATTGAAAATGCTTTCAGGCTTAAACGGAAGGTACGTTCTCTCATCCCTGTATATCGATTTTCTCCCAGGCGGATTGTCTTGCGTCGTGGCATTGCTAGCAAGATAAAGAAATTGAATAAGACGCTACATAACATCGCTAGGGAAAAAGATATGTTCAGTTTTAGCTTGATGACCAAGATCACTGGAGAAGTAGAAAGACAAACAACTACTTCTGTGATTGATCAGTCAAAAGTTCACGGAAGAGATGAGCATAAAAGTCAATTAGTTGAGTTGTTGTTGAATGAAAGCAGTCATGGAGTTCCGTCCCTCCCTATCATTTCCATCATAGGTATGGGCGGTGTTGGAAAGACTACTCTTGCTCGCTTAATTTATCACGATAATAGAGTGAATACCCATTTTGAAAAAAAAATTTGGGTGTGCGTCTCCAGTCCTTTCAATGAGATTAGAATTGCCAGAGCGATCCTCGAGTCTATAGAAGGTGTTGCGTCAAATTTAGTTGAATTGGAAAATATATTGCAAAAGATAAGGCGAGTTATTGAAAACACAAAGTTTCTTCTTGTCCTTGATGATGTATGGACAGAAGATCCAAACAAATGGGAACAATTGATGGACAATCTTAAGTTTGGTTGTCAAGGAAGTAGAGTTTTATTGACCACACGTAAGGAAAATGTTGCAAAAGTTGTGGGAACCACAAACATGTTCACTCTAGGAAAATTATCTGAGGAGGATTGTTGGTCCTTGTTTAGCCAAGTTGCGTTATCTAGAAAGACATGTGAAGAGTGTGAGAAGCTAGAAGGTATTGGTAGAAAGATTGTAAGCAAGTGCAAAGGCTTGCCACTTGCTGTAAAGACTTTAGGAAGTCTATTGGCTTTGAAGACTAGAGTTGAACAATGGGAAAGAGTCTTAGATAGTGAAATGTGGAAGTTAGAAGAGGTAGAAAAAGGGCTTTTCGCCCCTCTACTTTTGAGCTATTATGATTTATCTCCTAAATTGAGAAAATGCTTTTCATATTGTGCCATCTTTCCAAAAGACTGCAATATAGAGAAAGATAAGTTGATCAAATTATGGATGGCTCAAGGTTATCTTAATGTAGATGGAAGGGAAGATATGGAGTTAGTTGGTGAAGAGTGTTTTGAAAATTTAGCAATGCACTCTTTCTTTCAAGATTTTGAGAAGGATGAAGATGATGGCAGCATAATAAGTTGCAAGATGCATGATATAGTGCATGATTTTGCTCAATTTCTTACTAAAAATGAATGTCTTACTATCGAAGTTGATGATGCTGCAGAGTCTGAGTTAGAATTTTCTTATAAAAACTCTAGGCATTCCATGATAATATTGAAAAGACCTGGCGTCTTTCCTATCTCTATTTACAATGAAACGAAACTTCATAGTCTTCTGGTAAAATGTGACGGTGATTATTTGACTGAAAATATTATTTCTGAGTTGTGGGATAAATTGAAATGTTTGAGGACGATAGAGTTTTCTAGAACTTCAGTATTTGGAAGTTTTAAATCAATCAACAAAATTTCAGGAGGAATAGAAAAATTAATGCATTTGAGGTACCTTAGTTTCAGATTTTTTGAAGAGATAAAAGGATTGCCCGAGTCATTGTGTGACTTGGTTAATCTAGAAACTTTAGACCTTCATGGTTGTTATGGTCTTGAGAAACTACCTAAAGATATAGGAAAGTTAATCAACCTGAGGCATTTAATAATTTCTTATACTTATTCACTGAGGTACATGCCAAAAGGAATGGAGAAATTGACTTGTCTCCGAACACTAAGTGAATTCAAGGTAAGTGGCGCGGTCCATGGCAGTAAAGCTTGTACTCTTGAATGTTTGGGAAAATTGAAATATCTTCAGGGGTCTGTTAAATTTTTTGGGTTGGGAAATGTGACAGATGTTGATCAAGTTAAAAAGGCAGACCTGAAGAGTAAGAAAAACCTCCTTCATTTGGTTTTATTCTTTGGTAAGGATGAGGAAGTAGAGGGAAGGATAAATGAGGAGAATAAAGTAATTCTTGAAGCCATAGAACTACCTTCAAACCTTAAGAAATTAAAGATATGGGGCTATAAAAGCAAGACTATGTCCACCGCCTGGATGGTGCCATTAAACAAGCTGACGAGGTTAGAGCTCGGGTGTATCAATGAGTTGAAGAATTTGCCATGTTTAGGACAATTGCCCTCCCTTGAATCCCTCCGCATATCTGAAATGAAGAGTGTCAGAAGAGTGGGTAATGAATTGTTGGGAATACATCATCATCATCATCATCATCAAAGTCACGACTACACGTCATTATCTTCATCCTCTAATATTGCCTTTCCTAAATTGAAATCTCTCACATTTCATGCAATGGATAAATGGGAAGAGTGGGATTTCGAGTTTATGGGAGAAGAAGAAGATATAATAATCATGCCTTGTCTTCGTTCTTTGTGCATTTTCGGGTGTCACGAACTGAAGTCAGTGCCTGGCCGCCTTCTTCAGAAAACAACACTTGAGAAATTGGTGATCTGTGATTGCACAAATCTAGAAAAACTCTATAAAAAAGGGGAAGACTGGCACAAGATCTCTCGTATTCCTGATGTCCAATTTTTTACATCTAATCGTTTGAAGAAGATGAAGTCAATATAGTCAATTTCCATCCCCACTTAAGAGGTAAATTCTTCCATCTCCTTCTCCTGTTTTCTTTTTTCTTCTTTTTTTAAGAGGTGAATTCTTCCAACTCCTTCCCCTGTTTTCTTTTTCCTTTAGTTTACTCGTCTGTTATAACATCCTTAAGTATACTCATATATGTATGCCGATGAAGATGGCAGAGAGAGAAGAAAATGGTGACTAATTTCAGAAGGAAACTTTGTGCTGGGCTGTCACTCAGAATGATCTTCAGTGGAGCAGAACTACTGCATTTGCTCAGCCTTAATTGGTGGGAAGAGGTATAACTTTGTACTGCATGAATTTGTTAGTTTCTTGCTTGGCCTTTTAAGTTCAGAAACCACATTTTTCATTAGTTTTTTTTTCACGTGTATTTGCTTCAGGTTCTTAATCCAGATGCTAGTACATTAATTTCTTGCGGGATTTATAATTAAGATTACTTTATTTAGTCTCTTGAAATAAAGAATAGAATCATGCCTACTTGACCTTTTCTTCAGTTAGTTGTATTTGTAACTTAAGAAGTATAAAAAATTAGCATGAATTAAGTTTCCATGTTCTACCGTTGTTGTCTTAGAATTAAGAGATAATGTTTGAACATTTCTATTATCATCTGATCAATGTTTGACTGAATTAATATTTACTTTTCAACTGTTTTAAAAGAAAATTTTAATAGATTGTCTTGGACACTTGTGTAGACGAGTTTGCTTTATTCTATTGATCAATTTGTTGTCTTGAAACGTTAATTTTTTACATATTTTCTAGATGCTAATTACTGATATAATCGACAGGATAGCTGTCATCGAGGAAGATCTTTCAACCTGAGACTCAGAGAGATGATGGGAAAATCGGATCTTCATTTTATATTTGCATTACAGGAGAGTTTTGGCTAGTTTATTCTGATGCCTAGCATTGGGGGAATGAGATTGCAATATTCTTGGCTTCTGTCTAATGGAAAAAATGGGCTCGCAGCTCTCATTTCTTTGGCCATTAATATTTCACATCCAAGGTATTAAATTTCACCAGCTGATTTTGCTTAATCTCGTATTCTAGTAATATGACCAGTAAAAATTGGCTTAGGCTGCGCTTTCTCATCCTCTTGTTGTTGCACTCTCTAAGTCTCAAAAACAATTTGGACTTGTGTACATATTTATCAGTTGTCATAGTTTCTGTGTAATCCAGCTTAAATTAAGTCTGTTGCACCAATAGAATTAGAAAACTTATCCTTGGAGCCATTTGGTGAAGAATTTGAACTTGAAGCTCGTTTTAAAGTGTTCACTTGATCAACTCTAGACTCCAACACTGGTGGGATTGAAATACTAGAATAGTAGCAATAGTACTATACAAACAATCAACATACCTTTTAGTTAACTCATTGAGTTACATTTTCTTTCATTTGCCTTTAAATCTGAAGACTTGTCAATTAATATAGACTCATTGAAATTCTGTTTGTCAGACAGATGATCATAGAACATAGCTGAGAGTATGCATTGATACTCTCATTGTATTTATAATTGGATACTCAATGGTATTTCAGCTCTTACTTGCTTAAATAAGATCAATCCAGATATAACCAAATACATGTACCTCTGTTTAAAACATTTTCATTGTATTTAATACATTTTACATCTCCAAAAGTTCAGGTACACAGAAGATGATACAAGGTACAGACCTGGTTTGCAGGGTCATGGAATATGAGAACGTGAATTGCTGCTGTTGGATCAAGTAAGAAAGTGGTTCATTCTGGAACACTCTGCTAAGCAATTGTACACTGAATTATTTTATCTGAATTTATTAAACTGACCAGATGTGATTTTTTACAGGGAAATTATATTTTAATATTGTTGATGATAATGCTATTGCACTACCATAGGAAGACATCACTAAAATATCTGGGGAAAGTAAGCTCATCCTCAGTCAAATATTTGTATACATGTAAAATTCTGGCTAATTAACTTTTGGCTTGAAATGTTGTAGTGAGCCAAACTTGTTTTTCAGTATTAAATTTTTGAAATGTGTTTTTAGATCTCAGAAAGTGGATTACCCTCTAGAGTTGGATAAATGTTTACAATTTATATTATGATGATCTTCAGCAGAAGATTGGAAGCCCCTCTTCAGGTATCTGCTTGTTTTTTGCTTTACTTTTATGTTAAATCTCTATTGATTAAATGATAGCGATATTGATAAACTCTTCAGAAACCAAGGGATGAAGAAGGTGCTTGGTTTAAAAGCCAGTGATAAGAGCCCTAATTGGAAAGATAATGAATGAAGCTGAGGTGATGGATAAATTTAACTGTACATGCACGGATGAACCCAGAATCCTACATAGATATTTTTGCTGTAAAGTAAAGGTCTTTTTGTGCACACAGGGATCATGATCATTTCAGCATCAAATGGACGTGGAGAATGATCCGCCGATGCATCTCAAGATGGTAAAAACCTACATATAATTATTTTTATTTCTCCGATTTAACACGTTGACTTTCTGACTACTTGCTCTTGCCTAAGATATTACATCTTGTTACAAGAGTGACTAAGAAGTTGCATATATACTGAATAATAGGCTAAACAGTTGCTAAAGAATTAGTCAAAACTGATTATGCAAGATATCTTTGAAGATCAAGTCTTTAGGAAGATAATGATATTATTTGTTTATAGTTTGATATTAGGAAACTGTTAGTCATGCTTTGTGTCACGCCCCAAATATTCTCAAGCAATTATTCGAACATTTGGCGCGCGACAGAACCACCAAGGGAGGGCTTAGTCCATTTTGGGTTAAATGGGCTAGAGCTTTTAGAAGGCCCAATGAATTTAGGTTAATGCCACATGGGTGTGGTAGGTGGGGGAGTTTTCTAGAAAAGGCATATTCCTTGGATATACTTTGGTAGTTGGCATCTTTTGGAATATTCCTTAACATATTCTCCTCTTTAGATTTGGACCCTTGGATTAGAGTTAATCCTAGCCGTCCATTGTATATAGCTTTAGCTATAAATAGGTGGAGTTCTCATTTGAGAATCAATTCTCCAAATGGTAGAAATACTCTTAGCTTGTAAGTGTATAGCTTTGTAATCTCTCTTTAGTAATAAAATACGAGAGCATTCTCTCAAACACTTGGTGTGCTTCTTCTTCATCTCTTTCTTTGGTTAATTGGGGTCTTGTAGGCTGCTTAGCACTAGCAAGTGTCTAAGGCCGCACGATTTCGAGAAATCGGGTCGTGACAAGTGGTATCAGAGCGGATTCAAAGAAGATGGTGAAAGGAGTTGCTGGAACATCGGGGATTACTGAAGGGAAGGGTAGAGACCCCAAAGCTAGGAGACATGGGAGTATTTCGCCAGAAAAGTTCGTTGATCCGAACCATGATCTAGGGGACATGGTTATGAGGCTCGGTGGTGCTGTGAGCAAGGCAACAGATCGCCTTGGGGAGTTGGAGGAGCAAGTCCAGAATGTCGAGGTGGGCCTCGATACTCAAGGTGACGAGCTGCGCTCCCTCATCGAAAGCTCCATTGACGAGCATGCTGTCAAGCAACGGGACTGGATCAAGGCTTTTCAGGAGAAGGTCTACAACACCATGGACAAAGTTCAAGCCCAAGTAGAAGAGCTACGAAAGGGGTTTGAAGATGTCAAGGAGGATGTGGTGTTGTGCAAGCGAGCGGTCGCTAATGGCGTAGCTACTCAAACTGCGGTGGCTGCACCGAGGGTCGAAGCCCCTAAACCGAAGGAGTTTAGCGGCAGACGGGATGCCAAGGAGCTTAACAACTTCTTTTGGCAAATGGAGAGGTATTTCGGCGCTATGGGCGTGCGGGACGAACACAAGGTAAGTACCGCAACTTTATACCTTTCCGATCATGCAATTCTGTGGTGGCGTAGGAAAAGCGAGGAGATTCGCAAGGGTACCTGCACCATAGACACATGGGAAGAATTGCAACGGGAGTTAAAACGCCAATTCTATCCGGAGAATGTGGCGCATGACGCTCGCAAGCGGTTGAAGGAGTTGAAACAAACGAAGTCCATTGGGGAGTACGTAGAGGAGTACTCTTTGTTGATGCTGCAAATCCGCAACATGACCGAGGAGGACTTGTTGTTCAATTTCCTGGACGGGTTACAATCCTGGGCAGCCAATGAGTTGAAGCGGCGTGGAGTGCAGAATATATCCGACGCCCTTACAATGGCGGAGACGCTCATGGATTACCGCAAGGGGGATTCGGGAAAGTCCAGAAATTCTAAACCCAATCACAGCAAGGGTGGGGAAGCCAAGGAGTTTTAGCCTCCGGAGAGCAAAGAGGAGAAAGGCAAACCGCCCAAGTGGAAGGAACAGAAACGCAACGGCCATAGAGGTAATGGTCCGAAGTCTAACTGTTTTCTCTGCGATGGGGATCATTGGGTGAAGGACTGTCCGAAAAAGAAGGCTTTCAATGCAATGTATGAGGCACAATACGGGGACGGACAGAGCCGTATGGGTTGTATGCAGCTGGTCAATTCCCTCAAAGCCAAGCGGCGTGCCGATGCGCCAACGGGGACGGGGCTCATGTACATTGAAGCCTATGTCAATTGCATCAAGACTCAAGTGTTAGTTGATACGGGAGCTACGCACAACTTCATTAGGCGTGCGGAAGCGGAACGCTTGGGCCTTTATGTGGAGAAGGGAGAGGGATACCTCAAGTCCATGAACGCAAGAGCCAAGCCGCTGGATGGGGTGGTTCGTGGAGCTGAGATCCACCTTGGCAAATGGCACGGTGAGGTAAACTTCTCGGTAGCACCTCTCGATGATTTTGATGTGGTGCTAGGTATGGAGTTCTTACGGCAGTACAATGTGGTGTTACTTCCTCAACACAACTATATGTGTATTTTGGAAGGAGGGCCTCGAATGATACCGACGGTAGACATGCCCAAGGGTGGGCAATCCAAGCCAAACGCCAAGGTCCTTTCCGCCATGCAACTAAGGGTAGATGCTGGGCGCAAATGAGGGTTACATTCAGCCTCAACAACAGGGGTGGATGATGCGGCAAATGGGGGCAAGGATGAAATACCGAAGGTTGTTGCAGAAGTGCTCGGGGAGCACAATGAGGTCAAGCCTACTGCCGTACCGGAAGAACCGCCTTCAAGAGATGTAATTGAGGGCTAGTTGGAGCTTAAGATTATGCTTCCAACTATGGGGTTGACGCCTCCATCGGAGATGGGAGAGTTGCAGGGGCAGCTTGAGGAGTTGTTGGATGCGGGTGTCATCCAAAAGTTCAAGGTGTCACATGATGTGCAGTTTCAGCACAAGGAGTGGGTCGAAGACAAGCAGTGGCGTGTCAAGCATAGTGCGGGGGACTTGGTGATGGAGATGATACTTCCACCACAATGCAAGTCAGCACGCCCACTTCACAAGGGCCTTGATCGTGGGGACGAGGGGCCAAGGTTGATTGCCAAGAGAGTTGGCAACGTCTCGCATAAGGTGGAGTTACCTTCGAGACAGCGGTAGTGGCAACATCAGGTGCATTCCGCAAGCTGTTGGAAGCAGTACCGTGGAGGTACGGGAGATGCAGAATTTGAGCCACACAACCGGGAACCTTTGGGGATTTCCACACCAGGACAAAGGGGAGAAACTCGGGATGAGCCTTGAGTACTTTGTCGAGTGGAAAGGGTTGCCGGAGGGGAGAACCTGCTTGGGACACGAGAGCGCACAGCCAGAGTTTGCAGAACGGGGTGCGCAGGTTCCAGCGAAGACGCGACGAGGGCGTCGCGTGAATTTGGTGGGGGAGAATGTCACGCCCCAAATATTCTCAAGTAATTACTCGAACATTTGGCGCGCGACAGAACCACCAAGGGAGGGCTTAGTCCATTTTGGGTTAAATGGGCTAGAGCTTCTAGAAGGCCCAATGGATTTGGGTTAATGCCACATGGGTGTGGTAGGTGGGGGAGTTTTCTAGAAAAGGCATATTCCTTGGATATACTTTGGTAGTTGGCATCTTTTGGAATATTCCTTAGCATATTCTCCTCTTTAGATTTGGACCCTTGGATTAGAGTTAATCCTAGCCGTCCATTGTATATAGCTTTAGCTATAAATAGGTGGAGTTCTCATTTGAGAATCAATCCTCCAAATGGTAGAAATACTCTTAGCTTGTAAGTGTATAGCTTTGTAATCTCTCTTTAGTAATAAAATACGAGAGCATTCTCTCAAACACTTGGTGTGCTTCTTCTTCATCTCTTTCTTTGGTTAATTGGGGTCTTGTAGGCTGCTTAGCACTAGCAAGTGTCTAAGGCCGCACGGTTTCGAGAAATCGGGTCGTGACACTTGTAATCAGCAAAATTTTTTTATTTTTTTTTTAAATTTAACTTTATATAAAGAGTTGTGCAGTGAATAAAAATAACACGTCAGAAGTCAATTTTGTCTTTGTTTATCATCTTTTCTTACCTCTTTGATCAGCTCTTATATTTTATAACAACACATCTAACACTACCAAGGAAACACATTTAACTGGGGTTTACCATTTGATTTTTGTCGTGATCCATAAGGGCAGGAGTCTTGATTCAGGGCATATATTATTTGTGTTGAGAGTTTTACAGAATTTTGTTGTAGTACTATTAAAACTGTCGTATATTTGTGTTGAGAACATATATTATTAGGGTGTCATTTTTAATTAATTAGTCTATGAGTGTTATTTCTTTTTAAAGAGGAACAAAATTAAAACATTCCCTTGGATGCTCTATATATTAACTTTTGCAAGAATCGGTTCATGTGAGAAGATTTCAAATACCTGGCTGCTTCTTTGTGCGCTTCGTTTGATTTTCATTTTTAATGGAAATTCTTTTAGGATGACTACTTGTATATACCACATAGGTGAATGTACGAGGCCCATATCAGAAAGTTTGTATTTCGAATTTCAGTTATATTTTATTATTATATATAGTGCTACCTTTTTTAAAAAAATAATATTAATATATTATCATTGATGAGCATAAAGATACTACATTGTAGTGTTACCCTTTTTTTAAAAACAATGTTGATATATTATCATTGATGAACATAAAAGATATTACATTTGGTGACCTTTGATAGTACAAACAAGGATTATCAAGATAATACTATATTTACACAAGAACGCATACTCAAACAATACTCTTAAAAAGAAGAGAAATAATTATACTGTAAACCAGGAAAGAAAGCCTTTAGAGGGGAACACATATTCTTTCGAGAAAGGAGAATATAGGTCTTCTTGAAAAAATGATAGACAGACTATTCTGGAAAAAAAAATGCACATACCTTACAAAGGAGAGAGATACAAGCCCTTAAAAGGTGAGATTATTTGACCTAAATAAAAAAAATTATTCTACAAATAAGAAATACGTGAAGTTGTTTCAAACTAAGAATACACAAATTAAGACTACAACCTAATACTAACATCACAAGGAAAAAAACACTATGCCAACGGTGGATGGCAACAGTAGCTAGTTGCAAAGCTTGCAAAAGGAAAATAAGGGTGGTGGCATCCGATGGAGGCCCAAGCAAAAACTGGTAAGGTCTCATCTAAGGTCGACCAAATCCGAGGAAGATCAATGGAGGGAAAGATCCTAGGTCGAAGTCAAGGAAGCCTAGTAGTGGCCAATGAGGCTTGGTAAGAGCCGAGGAGGCTCAATGGTGGCTGAGGAGACACTAAATCTTTCACCACCATCCCGTTGTCTAGAAAATGAAACGTAAATAAAAACCAAAAAAAGTCATCAAATGAAAGAGAGAGAAAACTGTGAAGGCTGTGATGAAAATAAAGAGAAAGTCCACTTGAAAAGGGCCCAAAAGCCCCTTTTGTGGTGGAGATGTTGATGGGGCAATGGGGGCGCAACAACTGACTAAGATAGTTGAGAGAAGACTCATACTTATTGTAGTGTTACTTATTTAGAGACTTTAAAGTATTATTATTATTTTACAAAATATAATTAATTAACTTCTTATTTTTGCGTTCAATTTAAGAAGTGTTTAGGGGAATAAAATTTCAATTATATTATGTTAATAATGAATTTTTTAAATACCAACATCACATATCAAAAATTTGTTGAGCATACTTAGAAATCTATTAAGATCAACTTGAAACAAAGTTTTGGCATATAAATAAATATATATATATATATAATAATAATAATAATTAGTGAACTACGTAGCTCATCATATAGAGAGCTCTTGGATATGTGTCAAAATTCTATAGCACATTGTATGAATTGTCTAAACGTTGTGGATTTATTAAATAGTATCACATAACAATGTTGTGTAAGAACTTAAGTATGATTTAAACATGCTTTAAAATAATTAAAAAGTATTTAGATCAAGTACAAAATTAAATAGATAAAAAAAAATTATACCTCTAGCCATTGATGCTTTACACAATCTTGTAAGGTGTAATTAACTTTTAATGATGGTGTAAGATTCAGAGAATGAGATTGAATAGCTTAGAGACCTCTACTGAAATTTCACCACATATATAGATATTCTCCTATAAAGAATGTCATGTGAAATAATCTAAAGATTATGAGCTGCCTTAGCCATTAAGTTTGATTATTTAGAATGGAATATTAGAACAAATTCATTCAAATAAAACGGTTTGAATAAATTCAAACCTCCAACTTTGAATGAGTTTTACATATTGCTCACCATACAGTGAGCTTAGTAGTCCACTAAATTATATATATATATATATATAGACACAAAAAACCTATTTTGAGACTGAAAATTAGTTATTAGAATTCATTAAACCTCAAGAAACATTAATGTCGATGGAATAAAGATTAGTTTTTTGAGTAATTGTGTAAAATGTTTCCTTTTCTTTTCTCAACACCTATTAGTAAGATTCTTGCCTTAAGATTTGGTGATGAACTTTTACTTTGTTCTATCTAAATCATTCCTGTGAGAGAAAACCACATACTTTAACAGGTAGAAGAAAGTATTTGACTGGTTGTTGGTGTCAAGCACAAAGATAAAAGGCTGCAGAGCAACTTCCTGACCATAAAAGTGGTTGAAGATGCCAATAGTGGATAATTGAAGGATAACATTGTGAGAGATTGGTTGGATAAACTCGAAGATGTTTCCTATCACATAGACGATATATTGGATGAGTGGAACACAACCATTAAGAAATTAAGAATCAATAAAGTTGAAAATGCTTCCAAGCTTTGAGAAAAGCTATCTTTTCAAAAGACCTGGAGTTTGAAAGCCTATCTGTGTTAATTCTGACCCATCCATGACAAGAAATATTCCAAAAAAAAAAGAGTATTTCTTAAAACATGTCTCAGATTAGAAGTAATATCCAAGCGATCTAAAATAGAATGATTTTCACTATAAGAGATAAACACTATGACATAACGATGCCAAATAATGAATATGAGCAAGGCAATCCACCTTGATGCTATTTAAATTAAAATCCCAATTATCAAACTTAAGGCGATTCTGACTTCGCAAAATGAAATACAATAGATAAACAGCTGGCAATCTTCAAATATTTAATAGTTATGGGTTGAATTTTTTTTTTTGATAAAATCACTTTCCATAATTCTATAACAGATGAGACCGGTGGAAATTATTGACTAAACAATTGCACAAACCAAGTTCAAGTATCTATAGTTGAAAGGCAATAGATAAATAAATGGTTCACTGATTCTATATCTCTCGTGCAAAAAGAACAAACTAGAACAATAAAAATACCACAATACCACATCAATAAGAAGAAGATTTTGAATAAGTTGCCACATAAAAACAAAATCTTTAGGTGCAAAAACGCCTTACTAAAGAGATTAATAAAACGAATCAACAACTGCATGACTTTTAATGTAATTATAACTCTTTTTTAGAGATAAAATCTCATCTCTAGTATAAACCCAAACAAATTTATCAGGCTTACCATTAACTAGCAGAAGAATATCATTAACCTTCTCCTTTAAATATGAAAAAACAAAATAAAAAGAATATAGAATCCTCCACTAACTTTCTTTTATCGCTTTTTTCAATAAACATTCTAAACCTAAATTGCCAAGAGGAAGAATAAGTTCATCTAATCATTTATCATACCAAAAATTAACCAAAGTCCCATCACCAATGATCTACTGCTTCCCTTTATGAAAATTAGAAAGAACAAATTTAAAACAATTCCAAAGTAAAGAATAAAGATATCTCTAACTTGCACACTGTTTCCTCATGACATCGCAGCAAATTGTATCTATTTAGCGGACATCCCAAAGGGACTTAAGAAGACAAGCCTTATTAAGTAAATTCAATCGATGAAGACCAACCCCACATACCTTCTTTAGCATGTTAAGCCTATTCCAAGACATCAAGACCATCTTATGAGAGAAAAAATTCCCCAGGTAATGAAATTACAAGCCCATCCATTGAACTGTGTAGACTAGCTTAATTCTACTAACCATGGAGTGAATCTTACCTTTTCAACCACTAAAAAGTGCACACACCTTATTTGCCAGAATCTTAAAAATGGGAACTCCCAAATAAGTGAAAGAAAGTTTTTCAAGAGAAAACCTCATAAAAGTTGAAATATCTTGATAACGATGAGTTGCATATTTACCAATAAAGAATTAACTTTTTATTCATATTAATTATTTGACTCGAAGTCATATTGTACTACTCTATAAAGTCTATTATGGAGCTAAGCGATCAACTATCACCCTTGCAAAAAAGAAAAATATTGTCTGCATATAAAATATGACAATAAGCTAGACACTCACTTAGAATTGATATAATTGTCACCCTTTTAATATCCACCAAACTCTGAATATCGCATGAAAGAGCATCATTAACCAGTCAAAAGAGTAAAGGAGTTTAATACACATGTTTCACTTTTTGAAGGGGTTAGTGGCATAAACAAAAAATAGAAAGAAATAATTTTTTTTTAAATGAAAAAGAATTAGCCAAGCGGTGCAACCACCTTTGAAACATATATATATATATATATATATATATATTTGCTTCATTTGGAAGCTAACGAGAAGAAGAAAAATTTTAAACAGAAGAGAGAAAAGAAAAAGAAAAAAGAAGGAAGAAAGAAAAAGGAATCCGGGAGAAAAATAAAGAAGAAAGAAAAGGAAAATTTACAGGAAACAAGTTTAGGTAATTAGGTTTATACCCAATGATTCAGCAGGTAATAGTTTTACGATGTTAGAATATTTATATTTCAATATTTATAATACATAACAGTACTAATGATATATTTGTGTTTATGTTTCAATATTCATTTGGAAGCTAATGAGAAGAAGAAGAAAAATTTTAAACAGAAGAGAGAAAAAAAAAAGAAAGGAGAAAAGAGAAGAAAGAAAATGGAAAGAAAAGAAAAAGAAAAAGGAATCCGGGAGAAAAATAAAGAAGAAAGAAAAGGGAAATTTATAGGAAACAAGTTTAGGTAGTTAGATTTATACCCAGTGATTTAGCAGGTAATAGTTTACGATGTTAGAATATTTATGTTTCAATAGTTATAATACATATCAGTACTAATGATATATTTTTACACTCTATATTATAGGAGGAGTATCGATAACTAGTAGACCCCCGAATTCAGAACCAACTCAAAATTAGTGTACTTTTGTGAGTGGATAATTATATATATTTTATATAATTTTAATACAGCAATTTATGATTTAATTACGCATTATCAACATTATTCATGATTTATTTTAAACAGATAAATATTTTATGTTAGTTAGAATTAATTATATTATAATTTATGATTACGTTCAATACAAAATTATATATTTTAGAATAGTTATGTTTCTATGATATTATATAATAGTTTTTGAACCATCAGATCTGTATCATCCCCTTTAGCGTAGTTAGTTTGCACATGCATTAGATCAATTTATTTGCTTTACCCGAGCGATGCAGTATTTTGTCGAGTTAGACCAGATTAGATCCCTCGCTCTGCCTGTGCGTAAGTTACTCCACCAGGTTAGACTAGCTTTTCTTTAGATATAAATTTGGTGTGATTTTCAGTATATATGCAATATATATTATTCTCAGTATTATATTATGTTTATTCAATTTTAGCAACACATTTTATGACAGCTTACACTTTTAGATTTTCATAATTTTAATATTTTATTATAATTTTCAACTTTAGCACAGATTTTTATGATAACTCATATTTCTAGTACAGTTTCATTGATTACTCAATACAGTTTCATAATTATTTTATATTACAAATTTTTACGTGTACATTATCTATAATATTATTTATTATTAAATTATATTTAAGAAGTTATTATTTATAGTACATATAAATTATATAGTATTTGTTACATTTTATAGATTTTCATCATGCATCCACATGACTAACCTCACATGAAAATTGTGGCTGAACTAGAATCTCCCTTAGTATGATATAGAAGGGAGGAACTTATTAGAGAGAAAGTAGTTGAGTCAATTTCTCTTGTACCTATACCTCAAACCTAGCTAAATCTAATTGTTTAGGTGATACACCTTCAACCAGCGCCATAGCCTGTGATATAGTCTATATAAGGGCAGCCTAATAAACTTTTCTTAGAGTAATCCATAGATAAACTAGCCCAGTTAGTTACAGGTACAGTGGAGAAACAATCACAAAATAAACTAGGAGAGAGAACACAATAGAGCGTATTCGCAGTTTAAGAGTGGAGAATTTTTCAAGCACTATAAAGCCAGTTGATGCAGAGTTATGGTTGACTAGAGTTGAACGAATATTTGATGTTATGAGATGTACTGATGATGAGAGAGTTTCATTTGCTACATGTTTACTTAAGAGTGGGCATACCACTAGTGGAGATCAATATCACATAGATAAAGAGTGCTAGTTGATTTTTGTAAGGAATTTATCAAGACATCTAAGCGAGTAAATTTTTTGAGCTAGAACAGGGATCGATGATAATAGAGAAGTACGAGAACTGATTTATAGAGTTATCAAAGATTTGCCTCATATGCAGTATGGAATGAGATGGATAATTATAAGAGATTTGAACAGGGTCTTAGAGGTAATATCAAGATAACACTTATAGCCATGGGATATAGTGATTTTAGTGAATTAGTAAGGGCTGCAATGAGGGTTGAGAAAAGCTTGATAAAGACACGCAGAGCTCAATCATTCATGCAGAAATAAGGTCACGGTTGGTCAGCTAATAGATTCAGTAGTAGAAAAGCATCTAGATGAGAGATATCCCATATATGATATTTAGTTAGTCAATGGTATAGTCAGAGCCCTATACTATCAAGAAGACAGAAACAGAGTTTTAGTCAAAATTTTATACCACCAGCTATTAGAAGTAACATAAATATTCAGATACCTTAGGGCGGTAGTCAGTTAAAAAGTAGTGCTAGCATGAGAAGGTACCCTTAATGATCCATCTGTGGCATGTGTCATGAAGGACAGTGTTTGAGAGATTTTAAAGGTTGCTACCATTATGGATAGACTGGATATTTGAGAAGAAATTGTCTCTTTTAAGACAAAGTAGTAGTTTAGTACATGGTATAATTTCTCAAGGTTTTCAATATAGTTGTAGCCAAGTTCAGAGACAAACAAGATCCCAAATAGGAGGACCTATTTCTAGGCCTGGTGTATAGTTTAGAGCTTGAAGAGCTAGTAGAGACCCACAGAGGAATTACTTAGGTCAACCCCGCATCTAAGAATGTGTATATGCTTTGACTTAGCAAGAGGCACAAGCTGCCCTAGATATTATTAGAGGTATGCTAACTATTTTTTATCGAGAGTCCCATATTTTAATTGATTCAAGTTCTACGCATTCTTTTGTTTCCTATACTTTTGCTGTACATACGAATAAAGTGTTAAAATCTCTAGATTATAGCTTGATAGTAGCTACAGTAGTTGGACAATCATTATTGGTTGAGAGTGTATTTCAGGGGTGTATTTCAGGGGTGTATTGTCAAAGTGGGTAGTAGTGAGATGGTAGTAGATTTAATTCTTATTGATATACATGATTTTGATATGATATTTGGGATGGACTAGTTAGCTAATCATCATGCTACTGTAGACTATTTTTGGAAAGATGTTATATTTAGAAGATATAGAGAACTTGATATTATTTTTTATAGAGAGCGACGAATTCTTTCATCCTGTGTTATATCCATTATAATAGCAAAACGGTTGCTTAAAAAATGATATTCAACCTATTTGGGACATGTCATTGATACTAGAGTCACTGGAGCTAAATTATAAGATATTTCGGTGATCGGAGATTTTTCAAATGTATTTTCTGAAGATCTTCTAGGTTTACTACCAAATAGAGAAATTAATTTTAGTATTGATTTGATTCTAAGCATCTCTCTTATCTTTAGAGCACCATATAGAATGACTCTATCAGAGTTAAAAGAATTGCAGACTCAATTACAAGAATTAGTATATAATGGTTTCGTCAGACCTAGTGTATTGTCATAGGGGGTACCAGTATTGTTTGTTAAAAAGAAGAATGGAACCTTGAGGCTATGCATTAATTATCGAGAGCTGAATAAAGTCACTATACGCAACTAGTATTGTCATACCCTAGACCCAAAAGATCTGACACACGACATCACTTACATTCATTCAATAATATTTCTAAGCACATTCATTTTAAATTTCTTTCAGAATTATAGCAATTGAATTATGACTGGGACAATTAGTAAATTGGAGATACGCAGAGTTTTCTCAGAGATTAACACTCTACTACGTAACCAGTAGCAACTTTGTTACCGGAAGTCCAGAATATATTCATTTCAAATTCTTACTTAAAATCAATCCATTACTACACTTGGTGAAACTTAAAATAAATCCAACCACACACAATAAAATAATACATAAGTATTTATTCAATAGGGACAAATCAAATATCTTGTCCCACGTGTCCTCAAATGAAACACTTAGCAACCTAACATCTTAGGGAACCCAAGAAACAGCAGAAGCCTTGCCAAATTCACTAAGCACACATGTACCTTATTTACCTGAAATCACCATAAACTATAATGAGTATAAAACTCAGTAAGCATACTAGTTTTTCATATATCAAATACAAATACATATATGTACACAATGCATATGTATGATATGTTGTGATCAATCAAAGTCATAATCTTATCAAATCACATATCATGTAAGTGCTTACATATTCTTTCAAAACACATAATAGGAATACCATCACTCAACTACTACTTAGTAGGACTTACATATCACATATCACATAATGAGCCAAATGTCACTCGTAGGTGACATACCGTATGAGAGGAATAGTATAAGTGAGGCCTTTATAAACACATATTTAATGCTCATACCCGAAGGTAAAATCCAAACCCTCACCCTGATCATCGGTGAGTCCTCTCACATGCACCAATACGCCACCACACGAATGTGATGACTCACTCTTCCTTTAGGTACCAATAGGATCCTTCCTACATACGAAACACATAACATATACCAATCCCGAAGGAAAGGCCACACATAAAGGCTCCACAAATCACATAAAATGCCTACTAAATTAACAGTGAGTTCAAGTACCCTTAAAATATAAAATATTTCTCATTGACATATTACACTTCAAAAGCTTTCTTTATTAAACACATCTTATTTTGAAAGCTCACTTTCAAAAATACATATATGTCCATGCTCAATGTCAATGCTTACATTCATAAACATATATTCACATTTCATATCAAAATATACTTTGACATAACATAAACATATTCTTAACCCCATTTACAAAATCATACAAAACAATTACTATGTTTATTGTGATTTCATTAAAAAGTCTAGTATACTTACCTCTTAACACTTTCAGCTACAAGGCTTAAATCTCCTTAACCTATCAATGGAGATTAATCCTTTCATAAGCCTCACAATTCACACAAAATACTTTAAATAGCTTACAAAAGTATACATAATTCATTTATCACATCAAATTGGTCTAAATACTTGGTTTCTCAAAACCTGTCATTCTGACCACTTACACTTAACAAAATTTTCTAATACATCAAATGATGTCCAATTACTCCAAAATCCGAATATACCATTCTTGACTCATATATCCTTCTTATATATGAATATTATATCAAAATTCCTATACAATCCGTTCCATACACACCATTGAATCCAAACTACTAACCTGACAGGATCAAGATACTTACTGAATAGTATTCAATATCCTAATTTTATAAAATCATATACTAACTCAAAAATTATAAAACTACCACATAATTACTCTTACCACATATCTCAGTCTATGATAAATATTGTAACTTTCAAATCACTGCTAAAAGTATTTTA
Source organism: Ailanthus altissimus (assembly GCA_946807835.1). Lineage (NCBI taxonomy): Eukaryota > Viridiplantae > Streptophyta > Magnoliopsida > Sapindales > Simaroubaceae > Ailanthus > Ailanthus altissimus. The sequence goes on from OX327687.1 coordinate 32,071,074, forward strand.
AAAGTATTTTATTCCATAGCTTTAAAACTCTGTTAATCAAATATTGCAATGAGCTGATACACTTTAAAAAATCATAACACTTCAACCACATTGATCTAAATTCTCAATTCCGAGTATATCATATTAGACATATAAACTTATCATATTCCACAAATTCATAATTTTTGAAGATCATTCAGTAGGAAAAAAATTGTTTTTCACTGTATTATACTGTTCACATAGGAAATTTTCAGAATTTCAGGGTCATTTTGGTAAATTCACAAAAAATTCAATTTCTGGAATTTGGAATCGATTCAAAGTCTCAGATGATCCTAAACATATCTAATTTCATATACTCAAAATTCAAAACCAGAATCGAATCACAACAATTTATAAAATTCTTTGATCAAGAGACTATTAAGCAGAAATTCTACAATCCATCATAATTTATCAAACTATCTTATAGATCATCATCAATTCTCAAAATATCATACGAAATACACATCAAATCCTCAATTATACATATTTTCAGAAATCAAAACTTAAAGAAATTAACATAATTAACACCAATAAATTGAGAAATAGTTGTGATATACCTCTTAAAATCTAAAATTCCAATTTCTTCTTCTTTTTCTTCTCCTTCTTCTCTTTCTCTCCCCTCTTTTTCTCTCTTCTCTCTCTCTAAAAGAGGTAGCTCTACCAAAATGAGAGAATTAGGGTTTTAAAAGTGTATTTTTATACTAAGTGGCTAATTTTTAGTATTTATAAATTTACCCCCAAAACTTTCAAAGTATTACAATTTGGTCCCTAAAATAAATCTAAAGTCTTGCAATTAAACCCAATGCTAATAGTATGACCTTAACCTATACAAACACTACTAATAACAATATATAAATCAAGTATCACCAACATACAAATAAAATACGTATATTTATACATATATAAATACTTATTCTTACCAGTCGTGGATACTGATTACTACAAGTACCCACTAATTTACATTGATGATTTATTTGATCAGTTACAAGGTGCAAAGATTTTCTCAAAGATTGATCTACAACCAAGGTATCATCAGTTGAATATTAGAGATACTGATGTGTCTAAGAGTGCCTTTAGAACTCGATATGAGCATTGTGAATTTTTAGGAATGCCATTTGGGTTGACTAATGCTCTAACTGCATTGATTGATCTTATGAATAAGATATTTCGTTCATATCTTGATCGATTTGTTATAGTATTTATTGATGATATCCTTATTTATTCATAAAGTACAGAGGAATATACAGAGCATTTGAGGATAGTATTGCAGATTTTAAGAGATAAACAGTTATATGCTAAATTCAAAAAATGTGAGTTATGGCTAGATAAAGTTACCTTTCTAAGCCATGTGATATTAGCAGATGAAATTTATGTAAATCCTCAGGAAATTGAAGTTATGGTAAATTGGGAGTGACGAGCTAATGTGATAGAAATTAGAAGTTTTCTTAGTCTAATAGGTTATTACCAGAGGTTTGTTAAGGATTTCTCTGAGATTGTTGCACCACTTATGAAGTTAACCAGAAAGAATGTAAAGTTTAAGTGAATAAATGAACGTGAAAGTAGTTTCCAAGACCTTAAAAAAGGATTAACTTCAGCTCCTATTCTCACTCTTCCATCTAGCACCGAAGGATTTTAATTTATAGTGATGCTTCTAAACAGGGATTGGGTTGTGTATTGATGCAACACGGGAAAGTGATAGCCTATGCTTCTAGGCAGCTTAAGAAGCATGAATTGAATTATCAAACCAATGATTTAGAATTGGCAGTGGTAATATTTGCCTTAAAGATTTGGAGACATTATTTATATGGTGTCATGTAAGATTATTGATTGAAAATCATCGAAATAAGATTTAGAGATTAAGCCAAGTGCGTAGGGTGCACATGGATCGAAGAAGGACGCGAAAGGAGGCGAAAAATGAAGAATGGCTCACCAGGCGCCAGCGCCGCGGCGACCAGATGTGAACGCCGCGACGCCCAATCCAGAACTTCAGTGCCGCAGTGACGAGATCCCAGCACCGAGGCGCTGGAGACGGGAACAGTATCCCGAAATAAGGAAACTTCCTTATTTCATCTCCCACTCGTTTTAGGACTCCCTAATACGACTCCCACACATATAGGGTAAACCTAGGTCATCCCAAAGCCTATATAAAGGCTACCAATTGGCTTGTAAACACATCTTTGTGATCAAGTAAGAGATCTTTGTGATCAACAACAAATCTTAGTGATAATCTTTGTAGTTCTTAGTGAGAGAAAATCCTTAGAGTACAAGAGAGAGTTTTCTTTGTGATCTTTCTTGTAATAGGCATACTTTGTGTTTGCCTTGTGATTCATAATAAGTGAAGAGTGTGATTTTGATCCGCCGTGGACGTAGACAAGTTACCGAATCACGTAATTCTTTGTGTGTTCTTCTTTTACCCATTTCTCTATTTATTTCTTAGTAACTTGTTCTGCATTATTATTTACTTGGGATATATTTTGTTTACTTGTTTGTGTGCTTCTGCTTCAACAAACTGGTATTAGAGCATTAGTTTTAAACAGACATGATCACATCCAAGTATGAGGTAGAGAAATTCAACGGTACGAATGACTTTAATCTATGGAAGATGAAGGTTAATTCGTTATTGGTGAGCTAAAGGCTTGGCTCGGCATTAGAGGAGACTGCAGCTCCATCTAGTGATGAAGAGAAGACTCTAGAGTCATCTAGAGCTGAGACAGAAAGAAAGGACATTCAAGAAAGAGCTCATAGCACAATCGTTCTGTCATTGAGCGATGAAGTATTAAGAGAAGTAGCAGGTGAGACGATGGCAATAGGTCTTTGGAAGAAGCTTGACTCTCTTTATATGAGAAAATTGTTGGCCAACAGATTACATATAAAGAAGAAGCTGTATCAATTGTCCATGTCAGAGGGGATGCCGATGAAAGATCATATAGACGCCTTCAATAAGATCATCCTTGATCTTGAGTCTATCAACATCAAGATAGAAGATGAAGATAGAGCAATTATCCTATTGAGTTCACTCCCCAAGAGCTATGAGAGTGTTGTTGATACGCTACTCTACAGCAGAGAAAGTTTAACGATGAGTGATGTGAAATCATCATTAAATTCAAAGTTATTAAGAAAGCAGACCGAGGGCAATGTAGAAAGTTTATCTGTAAGAGGAAGGCCCTCATATAGAGATGGGAAGAAAAAAAGGCTCAAGGTCGAAGTCTAGGACTCCTAGGAAGTGCTATTGCTGCAAGAAAGATGGGCACTTTATAAAGGATTGTCCTGAGAAGAGAGCACAAGACAAGAAGAAAGCGGATGTTACGCTTGCCTATAATGATAGCTATGACAGCGCAGAGACACTCGTCGCTACTGATGGTATGAACTTTGAACAATGGGTTTTAGATTCTGGTTGTACTTTTCACATGTGCCCGCACAAGTCTTGGTTTACAAATTTCCAACCCATTAGTGGTGGTAAGGTGTTAATGGGTAATGACATTGCATGTCAGATGATGGTAATGGGTAGTGTTAAGCTTAGGCTGCATGATGGGTGAGTGAGAAAGTTGACAGATGTTAGGTATGTTCCTGACTTGAAGAGAAACTTGATCTCATTGGGGACTTTAGACCAGAATGGATGTTCCATCAGGATTGACGGAGGGATTTTAAGAGTTTTGAAAGGTTCCATGGTGGTAATGAGAAGAGAAAAGTGCAAAAGCGTTTATATGCTTAAGGGTGAAGTCGTGAGTGGGTCTGCACTATTCTCTGTAGATGAAGAGAGTATGCAAACTAAGTTGTGGCATTTTAGACTGGCACACCTAGGCGAGAGAAACCTAAAGAAGTTATATAGTCAAAAGGCGTTTGGTGAGGATAAGTTCTAGCCCTTAGAGTTTTATGAGCATTGTGTGCTTAGGAAAGCACATAGAGTGAGGTTCAGTACTGGAGAACACAAGACTAAGGGGACTCTTGACTACATATACTCGGATCTTTGGGGACCAGCTCAGACAGCTACTCGTGGTAGTGCCAGGTATTTTCTCAGCTTGATTGATGACTATTCGAGGAAGCTGTGGGTCTATGTGTTGAAGAGCAAGGATCAAGTATTTGATGTGTTCAAGACTTGGAAGGCTCTTGTTAAGAATCAGACTAGCAAAAGAGTGAAGAGGTTGAGAACTGACAATGGCCTCGAATTTTGCAACAGAGAGTTTGATGGGTTTTGTGCTAAGCATGGGATTGTAAAGCATAGAAAGGTAATATCAACACTGCAGCAGAATGGGGTAGCTGAAAGTATGAACAAGACCCTACTTGAAAGGGTTAGATGCATGCTTACCAATGCAAAGATGTCCAAGACATTTTGGGGAGAAGCCGTAGTGACGGCAGCTTACTTGATCAATAGAAGTTCCTCATCAGCAATTGACTTCAAGATGCCAGAAGAGAAATGGTCTGGCAATCCTCCGAAGTATGACCACCTCAGAATATATGGTTGCCCTGCCTTTGTACATATTAAGGAGGGGAAGTTGGAACCTAGAGCTATCAAAGAGGATACAAGGTGTGGTGTAAAGACTTAACAGCACCAAGGAGTATCATAAGCTGTGAAATGACATTCGATGAGATGACGATGCTGAAAACCTCCCAAGAAGATGAGAAAGAAGAACTTGTGACCAAGGAAGACTCAGCACCCGAGTCAATAGAAGTTGAAGTAGAGCCTAAACATGGATCTGATATGCCCCCAGATCAACACTTCAACGAGGAGATCCTTAAAGATGAATCAAGAACACCGACGAGTTCTTCCAAGTCCACCCAAAAGAAGACTAAAACTCTTGAGTTGGAACTTGAAGAGTACCAGCTTGCTAGAGACAGGCTAAGGAGAACGATTAACCCACCAGTCAGGTATACACAAGCAGACTTAGTTGCTCATACTTTTAATTCTGCTTACACTCTTGAGTATGATGAGTCTAGGACATATGGTGAAGCTATGAAGAGTGAAAATAAGAAAGAATAGCAGCAGGCCATGGAAGAAGAAATTTGTTCTCTTAGGAAGAAGAAATTTGTTCTCTTAGGAAAAACAATACTCTGAAAGTTGGTAGAAAGACCTCAAAAGAAGCTAGTCGGGTGTAAGTGGATGTATAAAGTAAAGGAGAGGATACCGGGGATTGAGCCTACGAGATTCAAGGCTAGGTTAGTAACACAAGGTTTTACTCAGAGAGAATGAGTCGATTTTTATGAGATATTCTCTCCAGTTATCAAGCACGCATCTATTAGGATTTTGTTAGCCATGTGTGTAAACCTTGATTTACATCTAGAGCAGATGGATGTAAAGACAACTTTTTTACATTGAGAGCTTGAAGAAACGATATACATGGCACAGCCGCAGGGGTTCAAGGAGCCCGAAAAAGAAGATCATGCTTGTTTGCTAAAGAAGTCATTATACGGGTTAAAGCAATCACCTAGACAGTGATATAGGAGATTTGATGAGTTTATGATGGCTTGTGATTTTAGTAGGAGCAAGTATGACGGATGCGTGTACTTCAAGAAAATAAGTTGTGGGATGATGTATTTGCTTCTATACGTCGATGATATGTTGATCGCGTACAAGAACATGGAAGAAATACAGAAGCTCAAGAAGCAGTTGAGTGACGAGTTTGAAATGAAGGATTTGGGAGCAGCAAAGAGAATTTTGGGTATGGATATTGTGAGGGAAAGAAGAGATGTTATCCTCTTGTCCCAATAGCGATTTATAGTCAAAATTTTGGAGAAGTTTGGTATGTCAAACGCGAAGGCTGTCTCTACTCCTTTAGCCATGCATTTCAGACTTTTAGCAGCACAGTCGCCGACATCTGATGAGGAGAAACTACAGATGAGCAAAGTACCGTATGCAAGCGTTGTAGGGAGCATCATGTATGCAATGATTTGCATAAGACCAGACATAGCACAGGCTGTGAGTGTGGTGAGTAGATATATGGCAAATTCGAGAAAATATCACTGGCTTACAGTAAAGTGGATTCTGAGATATCTCAAGGGAACGTCGAATCACGGGTTAGTATATAAGAAGGATAAAGACAACAATGAAATGGTAAGAGGGTACGTAGACTTAAATTATGTAGGTGATCTTGACAAGAGAAGATCGTTGACATAATACGTATTCACAGTGTTTGGGTGTAGTGTGTGTTGGAGATCAGTTCTACAATATGTGGTTGCACTATCTACCATAGAGACAGAGTACATAGCTATTGGTGAAGCTATCAAGGAGGTCGTGTGGTTAAAAGGCATATATACGGAGGTATTGGCTAGTGAAGATGTGAACACCGGTATGTATTGTGATAGCCAGAGTGCCATACACCTAAGCAAGCATCAAGTGTTCCATGAGAGGTCGAAGCACATTGATGTGAGGCTCCATTACATTCGAGAGATTGTCCAAAGTGGTAAAGTTAGTCTAACAAAGATAGCGTCATCTAAACACCTTGTTGATATGTTGACTAAGCCACTACCTTCGGTTAAGTTCATCCTATGCGAGGACTTAACCGGAGTCACTACTTTGTGAGACTGACTGAAGATGTGAAAATGAGAGATCGAGTTACTTTATGGATGATTTTGAATCAAGGAGGGGATTTGTGAGATTATTGATTGAAAATCATCAGAATATGATTTGGAGATCAAGCCAAGTGCGTAGGGTGCGTACGGATCGAAGAAGGATGTGAAAGGAGGCAAAAAAATGAAGAATGGCGCACCGGGCACTAGTGTCGCGGCGACCAGGCGTGAACACCGTAACGCCAAGTCCAGAACCTCAGCGTCGTAGCGCCAGGACGCCAGCGCCGCAGCGCTCAGCAGAAGCACGCCAGCGCCGCGGCGCTGGAGACGGGAACAGTATCCTAAAATAAGGAAACTTTCTTATTTCGTCTCCCACTCATTTTAGGACTCCCTAATACGACTCCCACACGTATATGGTAAACCTAAGTCATCCCAAAGCCTATATAAAGGCTATCAATTGGCTTGTAAACACATCTTTGTGATCAAGTAAGAGATCTTTATGATCAACAACAAATCTTAGTGATAATCTTTGTGATTTTTAGTGAGAGAAAATCCCTAAAGTGCAAGAGAGAGTTTTCTTTGTGATCTTTCTTGTAATAGGCATACTTTGTGTTTGCCTTGTGATTCATAATAAGTGAAGAGTGTGATCTTGATCCGCCGTGGACGTAGACATGTTGTCGAACCACGTAATTCTTTGTATGTTCTTCTTCTACCCCTTTCTCTATTTATTTCTTAGTAACTTGTTCCGCATTATTATTTACTTGGAATATATTTTGTTTGCTTGTTTGTGTGCTTCTGCTTCAACATGTCACATTTTAAATCTTCACTAATCATAAGAGTTTGAAGTATTTGTTCACATAGAAATATTTGAATCTGAGATAACGGAGATGGTTAAAACTGATAAAAGATTATAAGTGTACAATTAACTATCATCCAGACAAGGAAAATGTGGTAATATATACACTTAACAAGAAGTCTTTTATCTCTGTAGTTCGTTTGAAAGTGACTTATCTCTCATTGTTAGTTGAATTAAAATCTATGGGGTTGAATTATCTGTGGATGAGTTTGGAATTCTTCTAGTACATTTTCAAATTAGGCCTATAATGATTGATCAGATTCTAGATATGTAAGTGAGGATCCTAATTTAGTTAAACTTAAGTAAGAAGTAAGGAATGGAATGCGGACTAATTTAATATTGAAAGCTAATGGGGCATTGGTTATGGGTAATAGGCTTTGTGTTTCGAATAACTCAAAGTTAAAAAAAAAATAGATTTTAAAAGAAGCTCACAGTTCAACATATATTATGCATCCTGACAGCACAAAAATGTATCGTACTCTGAGAAAACATTATTGGTGGTAAGTTATGAAAAGAGAAATTGTAAAATTTGTATCTCATTAGCTGATTTGTCAGCAGATTAAGGCAAAACATCAGAGGCCAACAGGATTCTCAGCCACTTTTAATTTTTGAGTAGAAATGAAAACATATCACCATAAAATTTGTTGTTGGGCTTCCACGTACTCGAAGTGGCCATAATAGTATTTGAGTGATTGTTGATCGGCTCACGAAGTCAACTCATTTTTTACCTTATAAGGTTTCATACTTATTAGATAGGCTGGCTCATTTGTATGTGAGTTAGATTGTATAGTTACATGAGGCTTCAGTGTCTTTTGTATCAGACAAAAATCCTCGATTCACTCCTAGATTATTGCCTAACTTACAGAAGGTCTTAAGCATTAAGTTAAATTTTGATACAACTTTTCATCTTTAAACAGATTAGTAGTCAGAAAGAACTATACAGATATTAGAGGATATGCTCAGAGCGTGGGTATTGCAGCTTAAGGGTAATTGAGATGATTATTTATCATTGATGGAATTTGCATATAATAATAGTTCTCAATCTAGCATTTAAATGACACCATATGAGACTTTATATGGAAGAAAATGCAGAACTCTAGTTTGTTAGGATGAGGTTAGAGAAAGAAAACTATTGAGTCCAGAGATTATCCAGGCCACTAACGAGAAGATCAGTATTATCAGAGATAGACTTAAGACAACTCAAGACAGATAAAAAAGTTATGCAGATAAACGTTGCAAACAACTCGAGTTTGTAGTGGGTGATAGAGTCTTCTTATGAATTTCTCCATGAAAAAATGTACTTCATTTTGGCTGACAAGGAAAAATGAGTCCTCGATATATTGGGCCATATGAGATTATAAAAAGGATTGGTGTAGTTGCTTACCGCATAACATTACCTCCTGAGTTGTCACGCATTCATAATGTGTTTCAAGTTTCTATGTTACGAAAGTATAAACCTGACCCTTCTTATATTCTAGATACTTAACTAGTTTAGTTAATGGCAGACTTGACCTATGGCCAAGAGCCTATTCAAATATTAGACTATCGCTAACAAGTATTGCGTAATAAAATTATTCCACTAATTAAAGTCCTATAAATGAATCATGCAGTAGAAGAGGTTACATCGAAGCAAGAGGATCGGATGAGAGCTCAGTATCTTCATTTGATTCAGACAAGTATATGAATTTCAAAAACAAAACTCTTATAAAGGATGAGGAATTGTAATACACATGTTTCACTTTTTGAGGGCGTTAGTGGCATAAACAAAAAATAAAAAAAAATGAATTTAAAAAAATAAAGAAAAAGAGTTAGCCAAGTGGTGCAACCACATTTGAAACATATAGTAGTTTTTGAACCATCAGATACGTATTTTCCATTTTAGTATAGTTGCTCTGAGCATCCATTAGACTAGTTTATTTGCTCTACCCTAGCAATGCAACATTCCGTCAAGTTAGACCAGCTTAGATCCCTCGCTCTACCTGTGCGTGAGTTACTCCGCTAAGTTGGACCAACTTTTTCTCGGGTACTAGTATGGTTTTCAGTATATATTATTCTCAATATTATATTATATTTATTCAATTTTAGCACAAATTTTATGATAACTTACACTTTTAGATTTTTAAAACTTTAGTATTTTGTTATAATTTTCAGTTTTAGCACAGATTTTTATGACAGCTCATATTTCTAGTACATTTTCATTAATTACTCAATATCAGTTTCGTAATTATTTTTTATTACAGATTTCTATGTGTACATTATATATAGTATTATTTATTATTAAATTATATTTAAGAAGCTATTATTTCCATAGTACATATAAATTATAAAGTATTCTCATATTACATCCACTCACTGAGCCACAAATTCACTCTTTTTTCTATTTTTCTTATTTTCCAAGTTATCATTGGGACGTTGTACGATGTGAATTGTACTTCACATTTGGAAGTCTAGCCATTAAAAGCATAGCAATATAAGTTATTATATTTTGTATATTCATATACACGTGTACATTTTTATTGAGACAAGTAGCTTCATTGTATCAGATACAATGAATAAAGAATATGTTAGTCCCGTCTCATCGTAGAATCTGTCTTGATTCTCGAGGAAGGCTCAGGTCAGGTCCTGTCAAGGAGACAGAGGATCCCCCTAGTGAACCCCTCTAGCACAATTGAAAAACTTTTTGGAGTGCCATTAACCATAATAGATAAACACAAAATAAAGAATGATGGAAATCCAATCAATAAATTTTTTATTGAAACCAAATCAATTAAGAACTTGAAGAAGAAAATTCCAACTAATTGTATCAAATGCTTTGGCAATATCCACCAAGATTGTGAAATTTTCCGACAAGGTTATTTGCAATGGAATTTTTAAAGATGAGATGGATTCTTTTTTAAGTGGTTTCTCTAGTCCCCTAAAGATTAAGACGGCTTATTTTGTAGAATTATGACAGTTATTTTGCTTTTACTCGTGGATGGAACAAGGTTATTTTGGAGTGTGATTCTATCTTGATCAACCATCTTTTTTCTAATCCCTTATTATATCCTCCTTGAAAACATTACAATTGGTGGCACCAGTATAAAGATTATATTGCTCATTTGTAATTTAAATTTATTTATACATTTCGAGAAAATACTGCAGTTGTAAATAAATTAGTAAATCTTTGATTTCAATTTGATGATTTTACATTGTGGTTACAACCTCCTTCAAATATAGTATATACTCTTTAAGTGTGTAAATGGATTGCCTAGTTACCAATTTCATTAAAAAAAATTCATTTGGAGAGGATTTGTTTCCTTCCTCGTCGTTTTTATTTGCTTCTTTCTTATGGGTATTTTTTAGGATAAGGAGTACAATGTCTCCCTTTGATAGCATCTCTCTTTTCTTTTTTTTCTTTTATTAATAAATTTTTTTTATTATAAAAGAAATATTTCATTCATAGAATTTGGAAGGAGTAAGAATCCTCAATTACAAGATGTTCAATTTGGGGAGGCATTTTGCCAAACCAAATAGAATCAGAGTCTAAGTTATAGACAAGATGTGCCAATTTATGTGCAACTTGATTGAATAATCGATGACCATAGATAAAAGAACAATAAGAGAATAAGAAAGAAATAACAATAATATCTTAAAGGACCAAGCCCTGTTCCAAAGCAGAAAGAGAGCGATTGTTGATGTTTATTAATAAAATTTGTTACTCTCTCGAGTTTGCCAAAAAAACTTTTAAGTTAGAAAAAGAGAAGTTGATCAAGTTGTGAATGGCAAGCTTATCTTAGAGCCAAAGGAAGAGAATATCTAGAGTTAGTTTGGAAGAATATTTTGAAAATCTAACAATGATGTCTTTCTTTCAAGATTTTGAAAGAAGTGAATATGATAATAATATATTGTTAACGAATCGGTTTTGTTATTAAATCTAATATCAGCTAGGTATTAATTTCAGTTTTAACATTAATATCAAATTTTGTCTCACATGCAAATATTTCAAAATTTTGTTAAAGGCAATTGAGTTAATTTTCATCTTCGATATCATCAACCAGTACTAGCTGCATCAAATGATTTCCGAAATCACTTTTTCAAGGAATTTTGTTTTGCAAAATATATAAGAATAGACAATTTGTTAGTTTCTGCTTTCCCTTTTAAGTTCACCGAACCCAATTTTTCATTTGTCTTTACTGAAATTGTTGTGGTCGATCTTAAGTCAATATAAGATAATCAAATTTATTGTAACAGCTATCATAAATTATGGAAAATTACCTCAGATTAGATCAGCACCAAATAATTGTTCATAAAATTAAGAATTTAATTGATAAAATTAATCTGTGTTGTGTGAATACAGAATATGACATGACAGAGGGATTATTAAACCAAATAATACATGACTTGAACTGTGTTAGTCTGAGATCATTTTCTTAGAATATTAGGTGTCATGTAAAAATAATTCAGTGATCAAACGAGTTCGGCAGAGACGTGGAAGTTAAATTATGAAAAGTAATTTCATCTGAACGGCGCAGAAGATGCTTTCCCTTTGCTTGGAAATTAATATGGTTGACTTCAACTCAATGGAGATGATAAAGTTGCCAGTATAAGAAACTCAACATCATATATGCACAGAAAATATCTGAGTTCTAGATTTTTCTTTCTTTGATCAATTTACCATCTTTGAGTTATGGCTGAAGCAATTGTTTCGGTTGTCTTGGAGCAGCTCGCTTCAATCCTTCGTGAACAGGTTGAAGCTGGTCGTGGGTGTTGAAGAAGAAGTCCAAAAGCTCACAATAAATTTCAGGGCCATAAAAGCTGTGCTGGAGGATGCAGAGAGCAGACAAGTGAAGGAGAATGCTGTAAGAGATTGGTTAGATAAGCTTAAAGACACATCCTATGACATACAGGATGTGTTGGATGAGTGGAACACTGCAATTCGGAAATTGCAGATGAAGAAAATTGAAAATGCTTCCAAACTTAAGAAGAATGTACGTTCTCTCATCCATTCATGTCAATTTTCTCCTGGGCAGATTGTCTTGCGTCGTGAGATTGCTAGCAAGATAAAGAACTTGAATAAGACGCTAGATAATATTTCTAAGGAAAAAGATATGTTCAGTTTTAGCTTGATGACCAAGAGCACTGGAGAAGTAGAAAGACAAACAACTACTTCTATGATTGATCTGTCAACAGTCTACGGAAGAGATCAGGAGAAGACTGAGATAGTCGACTTGTTGAGTGAGGGCAGTCAAGAAGTGGCGTCCATCCCAATCATTTCTATAGTTGGCATGGGCGGAAGTGGAAAGACCACTCTTGCTAGGCTTGTATACCATGATGATAGGGTGAACACCCACTTTGATAAAAACATCTGGGTATGTGTTTCTGATCCATTTGATGAGATTAGAATAGCCAGAGCAATTCTTGAATCTCTACAAGGTTCTGCTCCAAAGCTAAGTGAATTTCAAACTTTATTGGAACACATAAGTCAAACTATTGTGACCAAAAAGTTTCTTTTAATCCTCGATAATGTATGGACAGAGGATGGCAGTAAGTGGGAACAATTAAGAGACGCTCTGAAGTGTGGTTTTCGAGGAAGTAGAATTTTATTGACCACGCGTAAGGAGAATGTTGCAAAAATAATGAGAACCAGTAAAATGATCCCACTAGGAAAATTGTCCGATGAGAATTCTTGGTCATTGTTTAGTCAAGTTGCACTATTTGGAAGAACCACGGAAGAGTATGAAAACTTAGAAGATGTTGGTAGAAAGATTGTCAATAAGTGCAATGGCTTGCCACTTGCTTTAAAGACTTTAGGGAGTCTACTGAGCTTAAAAGGAAGAGCTGAACAATGGCAAAGTGTCTTAGATAGTGAGATGTGGAAGTTAGAAGAGGTAGAAAAAGGACTTTTCCCCCCTCTATTGTTGAGCTATTATGATTTATCCCCTAAATTGAGAAAATGCTTTTTATATTGTACCATCTTTCCAAAAGACTATGAAATAGATAAAGATAGGTTGATCAAGTTATGGATGGCTCAAGCTTATCTTAATATTGAAGGAAGGGATGATATGGAATTAGTTGGTGAAGAGTATTTTGAAAATTTAGCAATGCGCTCTCTCTTTCAAGATTTTGAGAAGGATGATGATGATGGTAGCATAATAAGTTGCAAGATGATGATGTTGATGATGTAGTGCATGACTTGGCTAAATTTCTAACTAGGAATGAATGTCTTACTATAGAAGTTGATGATGTTGCAGAGCCTCAGTTAGAGTTTTCTTATAAGAACTCTAGACATTCTATGATAATACTGAAAAGTCCTGGTTTCTTTCCTATCTCCATTTAAAATGAAACGAAATTGCATAGTCTTCTAGTTGAATTTCGCGGTGATTATTTGACTAATGACATTGCTTCAAAATTGTTGTGTGATAAGTTGACATGCTTGTGGATTATAGAGTTTTCTAGATATTCACATGATAGTTTTGAATCAATCAAAAATATTCCAAGTGGAATAGAGAAATTAATACATTTGAGGTATCTGAGTTTCAGAAGTTTTTAAGGAAATAAAAGAATTGCCAGAGTCATTGTATGATTTGTATAATCTACAAACTTTAGATCTTTATTCGTGCCGAAGTCTTCAGAAACTACCAAAAGGGATAGGAAAGTTAATCAATCTCAGGCACTTAATAGATGATCGTACTTAGTCATTGAGGTACATGCCAAAAGGAATGGAGAAATTGACTTGTCTTCGAACATTAAGCAAATTCAGGGTAAGCAGTGGCCGACATGGTAGCAAAGCATGTACTATGGAATGTTTGGAAAAACTGAAATACCTTGAGAGGTCTCTATGTTTGAGTGGGTTGGGAAACGTGAGAGATGTTGATGAAGTTAAGAGAGCAGATCTGAAGAGTAAGAAAAACCTCCTTCATTTGGTTTTAAGCTTCTATAAAGATGAGGAAGTAGAGGGAAGGATAAATGAGGACAATGAAGTAGTTCTTGAAGCCCTTCAACCACCTCCAAATCTTAAGAATTTAGATATATGGAACTATGAAAGCATGACTATGTCCACCCACTGGATGTTGCCATTGACCACGCTGACTAGTTTATAACTATATTATTGCAATGAGTTGAAGAATTTGCCATGTTTAGGACAACTGCCGTCCCTTGAATCACTCTTAATATGTGGAATTAAGAGTATGAGAAGAGTGGGTAATGAATTCTTGGGAATACATCAACATCATCATCATCATCAAAGTCATGACTACATATCCTTGTCTTCATCCTCTAATATTGCCTTTCCTAAATTAATATCTCTCACATTCTTTACCTTGCTTGAATGGGAAGAGTGGGATTTCGAATTTATGAAAGATCTAACAATCATGCCATGTCTTCGTTCTTTGAACATTTCCTGGTGTTCAAAACTAAAGTCAGTGCCCGATCGTCTTCTTCAAAAAACAACATTTGAGAAATTGGTGATTTGTGATTGCCTTCTTCTAGGAACACGTTATGAAAAGGGCAAAGGAGAGGACTGGCACAAGATATCTCACATTCCTTTCGTCGACATAACCAATTTTTGGAGATGAAGACACAGATTAAAGATGAATTCAAGAACGGCAATTTCCATCTACACTGAACTGAAGAGGTATTAAATTCTTCCATCACCTTCTCCATTTTGTTTTCACTTGATATTTTTATTTAGAGTGAGTCAGAACATCTATCCTCCAGTAATGTTAGTAGTTGTAACTAAAATTTGTTTATCAACTATTTATGTTAAATAAATAAATAAAAACAAGTACGAAAATTGTAGAACACTAATCATTCAAGTAAAGATACTAAGAAATCATTAAATAATAAATTCTTATACATATAAATTAGTCAAAATAAAATTAAGTATCGCACCCTTATTCATTATTATTATTTAAAAACTAAATTTTATTTAAAATTAAAGATCCACCCGCAACTCATGGCTTAATATTGGTTTGTTTTAAATTCTTCTTTTTGCTCGGAGTTTGCTTCCCCCTATAACGCGAAAATAAAAAGAGAAGTAAATTGAGAAACCACTAAACTAGCACAAACACCGTAACGATTAACATTATTTATTCTCAAGTACAAACTCTTCTACTACCTCTGAGTCAAAACATCGACTAACATTATATGTATATGCTGATGAAGATGAAGATGGCAGAGAGAGTAAGAGAAGAGGGGCTAATTTGTGATGGGCTCTCACTCAGGATGATCTTCAATATGGCAGAACTACTTCATCATTTGCTCAGCCTTAATTGGTGGCCGGGGAGGCTGTAACTTTATATTTCATTTTGTTAATCTCTTCCTTTCCCACTTTCATTTCATTTGTCTTTTCCATGTGTAAATAAAATATTGTTTCAGGTTCTTAATACAGATGCTATTATATTAATTTCTCGCATGAGTCATAATTAAGATTACTTGTTTACTCTTGTATAGTCTATAGAGTCAAATGTGATAATATTGATTAAAAATTATCGAAATATGATTTAGAGAGCAAGTTAAATGCGTAGAGTACGCAAAGATCGAAGATAGAAACGAAAGGAGATGAAAGACAAAGGTGCAGCGCCCAGGCGTGGGCGCCGTGGTGACCAGGTGTTGGGCGCCTAGAACAGAACATGAACGTTGCGGCGCCAGGAGACCATCACTACGGCACCCAGGCGGGCGCACCAGCGCCACGACGATAGGCGCTGAGAGCTACGACGCTGGGCACGGGAACAGTTTCCCGTTTTGATACTTACCTATTTTGTCTCTCATTTACTTCAAGACTCCTTAATATGACTCCTACACGTTTAAGGTAAAATTAGGACGTCCTAAAGCCTATATATAGGCTCTCTATTGGCTTGTAAATACATTTTAGTGATCATTAAGGAAATCTTTGTGATTAAGCCTTCTTTCTGATTCTTAGTGACAAAAAATTCCTAGATTGTAAGAGAGAGTTTTTCTTTGTGAGTCTTTCTTGTAAAAGGTATACTTTATGAGTGCCTTGTGATTTAATAAGAAGAGTGAGTGATCTTGATCCGCTGTGGACGTAGACAAGTTGTCGAACCATGTAAATTTTTTGTGTGTTCTTCTTCTACCTTTATCTCTTTAATCCTTTAATTACTTATTCTGCACTATTTACTTGGATGATATTACTTGTTTATGTGCTTCCACTTCAATAAACTGGTATCAGAGCTTGGTTCTAAGAAGACATGGCCATACTCAAGTATGAGGTAGAGAAATTCAATGGAACGAATGACTTCAATCTGTGAAATATGAAAGTAAAGGCATTATTGATGAGTCAACGGTTAGGCTCGGCATTAGAAGAGACTGTAGCTCTATTTAGTGATGAAAAAAAATGCCAGAGTCATCTAAAGCTGAAGCAGGAAGAAGAGACATTCAAGAAAGAGCTTATAGCATAATCATTCTATCATTGTGCGATTAAGTACGCAATTGGTCTTCGGAAGAAGCTTGATTCACTTTACATGTAAAAATCGTTGGCCAACAGATTGCATATAATGAAGAAGCTATATCAGTTGTCCATGTCAGAGGGGACGCTGATGAAAGATTATATAGATGCATTCAATAAGATCATTATTGATATTGCGTCTATCAACATCAAGATAGAAAATGAAGATAGAGCAATTATCACTCCCCAAGAGTTATGGTAGCTTTGTTGATACACTACTTTACGGCAGAAAGAGTTTAACGATAAGCGATGTAAAATCATCATTAAACTCAGAGTTATTAGGAAAGTAGATCGAGGGTAATGCATAAAGTTTATTGTAAGAGAAAGACCTTCATATAAAGATGGAAGGAAAAGTGGCTCAAGATCGAAGTCAATGACTCCTAGGAAGTACTATTATTGCAAGAAAGAGGGACACTTCATAAAATACTATCTAGAGAATAGAGCACAAGACAAGAAGAAAGTAGATGTTGTGTTTGCCTATAATGATAAGTATGACAGCACAGAGACACTCGTCGCTACTGATGGTATGAATGCTGAACAATGAGTTCTTAATTCTGGTTGTACTTTTCACATGTGTCCGCACAAGTTTTGGTTTGTAAATTTTCAGCCCATTAATGGTGGTAAGGTGTTAATGGGTAATGATGTTGCATGTCAAATGATGAGAATTGGTAGTGTTAAACTTAGGCTGCATGATGAGTGAGCGAGAGAGCTGACAGATGTTAGGTATGTTCCTGACCTTAAGAGAAACTTGATCTCACTAAAGACTTTAAACCAGAATGGGTGTTCCATCAAAATTGACGGAGGGGTTTTGAGAGTATTAAAGGGTTCCATGGTGGTAATTAGATGAGAGAAGCACAAATGCATTTATATGCTTAAAAGTAAAGTCGTGAGTGGTTCTACATTATTCTCTATAGATGATGAAAGTATGCAAACCAAGTTGTGGCATCTTAGATTGGCACACCTAGGTGAGAGAAACCTGAATGAGTTATTTAGTCAAAAAGCGTTTGGTGAAGATAAGTTTCAGCCCTTGTACTTTTGTGAGCACTGTGTACTTGAAAAAGCACATAGGGTGAGGTTTATTACCGGCAAACACAAAACTAAGGGGACTCTTGACTATATACACTCAGATCTTTGAGGACTAGCTCAAACAACTACTCGTGGTGGTGCCAGGTATTTTCTCAGTTTAATTTATGATTATTCAAAAAAATTGTGGGTCTATGTGTTGAAGAGTAAAGATCAAGCATTTGATGTGTTCAAGACTTAGAAGGCTCTTATTGAGAATCAGACTGGTAAAAGAGTAAAGAGGTTAAGAACTGACAATGGCATCAAGTTTTGCAATAAAGAGTTTGATGGGTTTTGTGCCAAGTATGAGATTACAAGGCATAGAACGGTGAGATCAACACCACAGCAAAATGGCATAGTTAAGAGAATGAATAGAGCCCTACTTGAAAGGGTTAGATGCATGCTTACCAATGCAAATATGTTCAAGGCATTTTGAGGAGAAGCTGCAGTGACTGCAGCTTATTTGATTAATAGAAGTCCATCATCAGCAATTGATTTCAATATACTAAAAGAGAAATGGTCTGACAATCCTCCTAAGTATGATTACCTCAGAATATTTGGTTGCTCTGCCTTTATACATGTTAAAGAAGGGAAATTGGAACCTAGAGCTATCAAATAGGTATTCATAAGATTTCCCGAATGAGTGAAAGGATATAAGGTATGCTGTAAAGACTTAACACTACCAAATAGTATCATAAGCCGTGATGTGATATTCGATGAGACGACAATGCTGAAAGCCTCCCAAGAAAATGAGAAAGAAGAACTTGTGTCCAATGAAGACTCAACACCCGAATCAATAAAAGTTGAAGTGTAACCTGAGAGTAGATCTAATATGCCCCTAGATCAGCATTTTAACAATGAAATTCTTGAAGATGAACCAAGAACACCGGCGAGTTCCTCCAAGTCCACCCAAAGAAAGATTATGACTCCTAAGATAGAACTTGAAAAATACAAGCTAGTCAGAGACAAACTAAGGAGAACAATTAACCCACCAGTCAGGTATGCACAAGTAGATCTAGTTGCTCATGCTTTTAATTATATTTACACTCTTGAGTATGGTGAGCCTATGACATATGGTGAGGCTATGAAGAGTGAAAACAAGAAAGAATGGCAGCAGGTTATGGAAGAAGAGATTAGTTCTCTTAGGAAAAAATACCTGGAAGTTGGTTGAGAGACCTCAAAAGAAACTAGTTGGGTGTAAGTGAGTGTATAAGGTGAAGGAGGGGATACCGAGGATAGAGCCTACGAGATTTAAAGCTAGGTTAGTTGTAAAAGGTTTTACTCAGAGAGAGGGAGTTAACTTTCATGAGATATTCTCTCCAGTCATCAAGCACACATCCATTAAGATTTTGTTAGCCATGTGTGCAAACTTTGATTTACATTTAGAGCAAATTGATGTAAGGACAGTTTTTCTCCATGAAGAGCTTGAAGAGACGATATACATGGTATAGTCGCAAAAGTTCGAGGAGTTCGGGAAAGAAGATCATACTTGTTTACTAAAGAAGTCGTTATATGGGTTAAAGCAATCACTTAGACAGTGGTATATGAGATTTGATGAGGTTATAATGGCTTGTCTTTAGTAGGGGCAAGTATGATGGATGTGTGTACTTCAAGAACATAAGTTGTGGATGATGTATTTGCTTCTATATGTCGATGATATGTTGATCGCATGTAAGAAAAATTAGAAAAAATACAGAAACTCAAGAAGCAGTTGAGTGGCGAGTTTGAGATGAATGATTTGGGAGCAGCAAAAAGAATATTGGGTATAGATATTGTAAGGAAATAAGAGATGTTATCTTCTTGTCCCAACAGCGATATATACTCAAACTTCTAGAGAAATTTGGTGTGTTCAACACAAAGGATGTCTCAACTCCTTTGGCCATGCATTTTAGACTTTCAACAGCACAATTACCGATATCCAAAGATAAGAAACTGCAGATGAGTAATGTACTGTATGCAAGGGCTATTGAGAGCATTATGTATGTAATGGTTTATACAAGACCAGACATAGCACAAGTTGTGAGTGTGGTAAATAGATACATGGCAAATCTGGGTAATGATTACTGGCTTGCAGTGAAGTGGAGCCAGTGAAGTGGATTCTAAGATATCTCAATGGGACGTCAAATCACGGGTTAATGTATAAGAGGGATGAAGACAACAGTGAAATGGTAAGAGGATAAATAGACTCAGATTATGCAAGTGATCTAGATAAGAGAAGATCGATGACGAGTTACGTATTCACAGCGTTTGGGTGTAGTATATGTTGGAGATCAGTTGTACAACATGTAGTTGCACTATCACTATCTACCACAGAGGCAGAGTACATAGCTGTTAATGAAGCTATTAAAGAAGCCGTATGGTTGAAAGGCATATGTGCGGAGGTATTGGCTAGTGAAGATGTGAACACCAGTGTATATTGTGACAGTCAGAGTGTCATACACCTAAGCAAGCATCAAGTATTCCAGGAGAAGTCAAAACACATTGATGTGTAGCTCTATTATATTCTAAAGATTGTCCAAAGTGGTGAAATTAGTCTAACGAAGATAGCGACGTCTAAAAATTATGCTGGCATGTTGACTAAGCCACTGCCCTCAATTAAGTTTATCCTATGTAAGGACTTAACCTAAGTCATTACTTTATGAGGTTGACCGAAGATGTAGAGATGAGAGATCGAGTTACTTTGTGGATGATTTTGAATCAAGGAGAGGATTTGTAAGAATATTGATTGAAAATCTCTGGGATATGATTTGAAGAGCAAGCTAAGTGTGTAGGATACATGAGGATCTAAGACAGATGTGAAAGGAGACGAAAGACGGAGGTGCAGCGCCTAGGCGTGTACGCTGCAATGACCAGATGCTGGGCGCCCAGAACAAAACATTAGCGCCGCAGTGCCAGGAGACTAGCGCAGCGGCTCCCAGGCGAGCACACCAGCGCCGCAGCGACCAGCGCTAGGCACGGGAACAGTTTTCTATTTTGATACTTACTTATTTCGTCTCTTACTTGCTTCAGGACTCCCTAATATGACTTTCACATATTTAGGGTAAACCTATAGCGTCCTAAAGTCTATATATGCGCTCTTTATTGACTTATAAACACATTTTAATAATCAATGAGGAAATCTTTGTGATTAAATTTTTTTTGTGATTTTTAATGAGAGAAAATTCCTAAATTACAAGAGAGAATTTTTTGTTGTAAGTGTTTTGTGATTCAAAAAGAAAAGTAAATGATTTTGATCTACTATAAACACAGACAAGTTATCAAATTACGTAAATTTTTATATGTTCTTTTTTTATTTTTTATTTTTATTTTTTATTAATTTATTTTATGTTATTTATTTAAATAACATATTTATTTGTATGCTTCTACTTCATCAACAAAAATTTATCTTCATTTCTTTTTTTTCTTTCCTTTCTTTTTCTATTTGCTGTTATTTTACAATGTCGACCTGTGATGTATTTAAGATTTGAATTTGTGGGATATATACTTATTTGTAATCTTTTGAATGAAATATTTTTAACTGTTGATTAGGCCTAAAATTGAATCACGTAAATTTCTTTTATCTTATATTATTTTGTACCATGTAACTTTGATTTCTGAATATCATCGCAAACATAAAATTTTCAAAGATTTGTCATTTACTCCCTAATGTAAAATCGCCAATTATTAGAAATATCCTTGATGTTTCAAAAATATTTTTAAAAAAAAATTAATTTTGACTTAAAAAATAACTTTAAAACTTCAATGTCATAATCAAAGAAGAGATCTATAAATATTATGCAAGAAGGTTCTTTTTAAATATTATGAAACATTAAGAGATTCTTGGTACTTGAAAAAGAATAAATAGAAAGGAATAAGTGACAAACTCTCAATAATTCATTGAAGTCTGAGACTAGGATGTTGGCATAATTTGCAAACCCACTAAGATTCTATAACACTCCAAATTAATCTGCAGACTTGCAATAAATTATTATTATATATATATGTATGTATGTATGTATGTATGTATTTGTGGTTTGTGTATATATTTTTTTAGTGGAACAGTTTATGTATATTTAAAATAATCAATCATTAGAAAATAAATACACGTGTAATACCATTGTAAATTGTATGATGACAAGCTCATAGCACGTTGTTTAATTGCCTAGTCTTATCATGAGGATTTTACATTTATTGACTATAATCTTCAATGTATGCATTGCTTGTATGGTGCCATAAACTCAAGATCTTGTGTTTCTGGAGCTTGAGTTTATTTCCCACAAGATCTCCATTTGAGAATTCTTTCATATCGGCTATGCACAGTCTAACTGATGATAATTTGGGGTTTGGAGAATCTGATATGGGTGGAACAAGATGCTTAATGAAGGTGCATTCTTTGATGCTTAGAGCATCCATGCTGGTCGCGAGACTTTTTGGCTGAATTTAAGGTCGTGCAAGGAATGCCGAAAGTGGAGAAGCCTACCCAAGAAATCAAGTGGCGTCCCCCAAGTTTTTTTTTTTTTTTTCTGTGAAGATCAATTCAGACGCAGATCAAGATTCGCTAAATAACAGAACCGGCTTCGGTTTTATGGCTCGGAACAGTTTGGGAGACGTGGTTGCATCGGGTTCAAGGGCTACTGATGGTCTGCTCTCGGTTCTTGTAGCTGACACACTGGCAATTCTCTTTGATTTGCAATAGGTTTCTAATACGCATCTGTCCTCTATTGAAATTGAATATGATGCTGCGATCGTAACCAATGAACTTTTAGTTAAGACGTTGGTTCTTTCGGAACTTGGTTTAGTCCTCAAGATTATTCTTTATCACTTCATACTACGCACGGGGGAAGTGGAAAGACTACTCTTGCTAGACTAGTTTATCACGATGATA
This sequence comes from Ailanthus altissimus, assembly GCA_946807835.1. NCBI lineage: Eukaryota > Viridiplantae > Streptophyta > Magnoliopsida > Sapindales > Simaroubaceae > Ailanthus > Ailanthus altissimus. The sequence goes on from OX327687.1 coordinate 32,093,820, forward strand.
GGGTGAAACACCCATTTTGACCCCAAAAAAAGAATAATAGCGTGTGATTTTGATCCCTTTAATGTAGAGGTGAGCAAATTTGGCTCGAATTTTAAAAAATAAAATCGAACTTATAGTTGAGTTCGGTTCGGTTTATAAATTTGATTCATTTTTTTAATTTTTGAGTTGTGTTTTTTAATTTGACTCAAATGAATTTAATTAAGTTTATTTTTTTTTAATTTAGTTCAATTTTTATATTTTTTTTAATTATTTTTAAATTTAATTTTTCAATTCGAAAGTTTCTTTAATTAAAAATTTGAGAATTAAACTGACAAAAAAAATCAAATCAAACCAATTTAATTTAATTTTTTAAATCCAATTCAATTTGCCAATTTTTTTTTTCACCCCTAATTTATATTAGGATTGCAAAATATCTACAAGGTTCTGCACCAAATCTAGTTAAACTTCTAACTTTATTAGAACACACAAGTCAAATTATTGAGGATAAAAACTTTCTTCTTGTTTTTGATGATGTGTGGACAAAAGACTATTAAGTAGGAAGAATTGAGAGACTCTTAAGTGTGGGTCTCGAGAAAGTAGAATATTGTTGACCACAAGCAACAAGAATATTGCCAAAATAATAGGAACCACCAACTTAGTCCCGTTAGGAAAGCTGCCTAAAAAATATATTATTGGGCATTGTTTAGCCAAGCTGCACTATATGGAAAGACCAAGGAATAGTGTTACCAATTGGAAGGTATTGGCAAAAAGATTGTAAGCAAGTGCAGTAGCTTGCCACTGGCTATAAAGACTTTGGAAAGTCTACTGAGCCTAAATGTAGGAGTCGAACAATGGCAAAATGTCTTGGATAGTGATGTGGAAATTAGAAGAGGTAGGAAGGGGACTTTTCAGCCTCCATTATTGAGCTACTATGATTTATCTCCTAAATTGAGAAAATGCTTTTCATATTGTGTCATTTTCCCAAAAGATCGTGTAATAGAGAAAGATAAACTAATCGAATTGTGGATGGCTCAAATTTATCTTAATGTAAAAAGAAAATGGAAGATCTGGAATTAGTGGAGAAGGGTATTTTGAAATTTTACCAATTAGATCTTTCTTTCAAGATTTTGTGAAGGGTGTGATAATGGAAGCATTCCAAGTTGTAAGATGCATGATATAGTGCATGACTTAGCTCAATTTCTTACTAAGAATGAATGCCTTTACTTTAGAAGTTGATGGTGTTGTAGAGTCTCAATTAGAGTTTTCTTTTAAAAACTCTCTTACATTCCATGATAGTACTAAAAAAAAGGACTCAATTCCCTCTTCAAAATAAACGAAATTCCACAAGTCTTTTGGTTGAATTGCACGATGGTTAATTATTTGACTAGTAATTATCTCCTTCTAAAATTATTGTTTGACAAATTGACATGCTTGAGAACAATAAAGTTTTCTACTAGTGTTGTTGCATATCAAGGTTTTCAATCAGTCAAAAAAGTTCCAAGAGGAATAGGAAAAAAAATTTACTACATTTGAGGTACCTTAGTTTGAGAAGTTTTTCAAAGATAGAAGAACTATCTGCGTCGTTGTTTAATTTGTATAATCTACAAACCTTAGATCTTTATTCTTATCTGAGTCTTCAAAAAAAAACTACCGAAGGGATAGGAAAGTTTATCAGCTTGAGGCATTGAATAAATTATCAAACTTTCTCATTAGAGCACATCCCCAAAAGGAATGGAAAATTTGATCTGTCTTGGATAGTTTGAGCATTTGCCTCCGTTAGGTCAATTTCCATCTCTTGAATCACTCAAGCTATCATATATGGAGAGTACAAGAAGAGTGGGTGGTGAATTCTTTGGGAATGGATCATCCTTAACTACATACTTCAATATATTATTGCCTTTCCCAAACTAAAATCTCTCGGATTTTGGAACTTGGAAGGCATAGGAAGGTGGGATTTTTAAGGGAGAAGATCAAGATATGATGACATAAATCATGCCATGTCTTCGTTCTTTGGGCATTCACTCACTGGTGTTACAAACTAAAGTCAGTGTCGCCAGACCTCATTCTTCAAAAGACAACACTTGAGGAATTGAAGTTTGCTGGATGCATTAGTCTGGAATAAGGGCACAAGATCACTCACAATATTCCTCCAAACCAGGATGGAGATGGAGACAGTAACAGCAATTTCCATTCACACTTGATCATGAGATAAATTCTTCCATCCTGGTTTGGAAATGGTCAGTTTAGTTCTTAAAAGTTTAGTTTAATTATCAAATTAGTCCTTCAGTTTTTATAAATACCTCATTAGTCACTTCTTTTTTAAAAAATATATATATCATCTTAATTGCATTTTTTAAAAGTAGTAAAATAAATTTGATCAAATATAAAATTAACTATTATAATTAGATATATGCTCTTATAAAGTGGAGCTTCAAATTTTTTATTTTTTTTTTTCAAATATAAGGATAAAAAAAATTAACTGAGTAATTCAACTTAATTCCAAGGATTAAATTGACAATTCCAAATGTTTTTGATATTATTTTTGGTTAATTTATAATCAATCAGAACATCATTAAATTAATAACTCTTAATGGCAGAGAATATGGACTCTTTCTCTAGGATTCTCAACCCTTATTAATTTCAGCTTCATTGTCAACAACCACTGCTCTCTGCAACACAGCAATATCGGAAGTGATTTCCAAAATCAAAGTTTTAATGTATTTTGTTTTGTAAAAGAATAAGAATGGAATTTTTCTTTTGGTAGTTCCATGCTTGCCCTTTTTTAAGTTTGCTGCCCTTTAAATTTGCGCAACATTTTTCCGTATGTGTTGAGCTCTCTACGTTAAAGATGGTAGAAATAAATCATAGAGAAATTGTTAGTTTTCTCCTTTATTTATTTATTTTTCTTTTTTTTTTTTGGTTAACTACCAGTTATCTCTTTTTTTTAAAAAAAAAAAAAATTGATTATCTCCCTTTTGAGACCATTTTAACTCTTAAAAAATGACTAATCATCTCCCAAAAAAGGGTACTTAATTATTTTTTATAAAAATGGTAATTACCAAAAAAAAAAAATAGAGAAGAAAACAAACAAATTTCCTAAATTTTATACTCTTCAATTATTATGAACGTGTTATGCATCAATGTCATAATTAAGAGTGTACATAATCAAGTATATTGTAAGCTAAGACCAAAATAATTCTTCTTTTTTATTTTCATTGTTTAATCATATATATATATAATTATTAATCTGTTTTGATAGTAACGAAATCTTTTTAATAATTTTATTTGTGGATGTAAGCTTAAAATTGAACCTGGTAAACTTTTTTCCCTCTTGCATTTTTTTTAATTATCTTTTTTCAAGGAATTATCTTTTTTTTCATAATTTTATTTTTGAATATCAAAGCAATAATAAATCAACTTATTGAAATTCAAGAGTAGACCGTTGTCATAAATTCCAAGACTACAGAAAAAAAAAAGGTCTTCAATGCTCCAAATGTAATACACACTTTCAATAAATTATCATAAATATGGGAAGAGTTCTCTTTAATTTAATTCTTTTACTTAAAATTGTGACTTAAATTTTTATTTATTAATTTCATTCAATCTAACGATATAAATTTAAAATCAGAAATAACATTTAATAATATACCATAATTTTTCAATTATATGATATGCGGAGTTTGATGAGAAATACTTGTATAATGTTGCGCAAAAGATGAATCTTTGGCCTAATTCTAGAATTACATCTCTAAACCAACAAATAAATATTTACTTCATCATCCTCAATGATCTTTTGTAAAGGGTACTTTTGAGAAAGTTGTATAGTAAAATCTTATAATATTGTTCTACTTCCCAATTTATTTTAATTTCTTCTAATCTCAAATGATGTAAAATGAATCAATTAAATTATAAAAATTAAGATATGGGTCTAGAGATATAGTATTATTCAAAATCTTGTAGCTATGAAAAGCACTACCACATCCCCCATCATTTGTGTTGTGTTCAAATTTTTCCCAACCATGATTATATATGAACACATGAAAATGGATAGAAATTATGTGTCATGCCAGCTCTGAGCAGCATGATAACAAATGGTCAAATGCACCTGCCTAAAATTGCCATAGACATAAGACATTATCATCATTGATGTAGACTAAAGATTGCATTGATTGAGGAGAAGAAAGCCAAGTCGTAGCTTCTTGCTATTCAAATTTGGTGGGCAAACAAATTAGAGAAAAGCTCAAATCAAAGACTCAAGTGGCCGTGTGCGAGTTGTTCTCGATGATTTTAGCCGTATAATTTGAGTGGAATGTATTTTTAAAATGTACATATTATTTTTGAATAATATTAATATTATAATATAATTGATGTAATTTTAAAATAAAAATAAAAAAGGTACGAAATCAGAAGTACGTTTACATTAAAATCCTTTCTTAATCTAAACTTGCCAAAATTTTGAATAATCTTATGTATTAATCATCTATGATTAAGATTTGATATTTTATTATTGGATTTAGAAAGCTCTATTTTGAGCCGTTTGATCATTCCTTTGCTGTGGGGGGGCATATCACACTCTTAGCCCATTTGCCAAGGTAATTTAAATGGTTGGTTGCAGAAGGAAATGACATCAAAGGGAGTGGTCCAATTGAGAGCACACATCATAGAATATGGCCCATTAGAAGTAAATGATGAGAGGAGAAGCATTTCATGATGATTTATTCAATTCATTTGGTCAGAAAAATCATCACATCAGGTTGATTTCCGGAACCTAATAATTTAACTTTGATTTTAACAAAAAAAAAATTCCAAATTAAGATGTCAACTGCTAAAAGGGCTACTGTATTTAAATTGTGAGGCCCCCAAGACCAAGAGTTTGAAAGTTCTATCGCTAGCTAGGATTTGCTTGACAAATCAACACAATGTAACATAGACCACTATGGCATTATCTTATTCAAATTGTACAGAAATTGTTAAAATTATGTTGTTGTAACACTGCTTGGAAATTTTAAAAATTCAATAATAGACTCAATAACTAAATCTATCCACCACTCGGCTAAAGGGATGAGGAGCAAAATATGATTGTAAATATATAATTAAAATATAAAATTTATATCTCAATTAATATATTTATTATTAATTTATTTGGTACAATTATCTTATTAATAAAAAAAAATAATTATTAATAATTAATAATCATCGATTAATAATACATCAATTAAAATACAAACTTTACATGATTAGAAACAATGTAGATAAAGAACTAATAAATTTTTAGGGTAATACTTAATATATACAACTTTTTTTCTATGATTGATATGATGCAATCTTAAAGTTAACAATATATGAAAGTCAAACTTTCAAGTCCAAAGATGATGGTCAATAAATTATCTTACCCATTTGTTAATCCATCACAACCAATATAAAAATTCAACACTAAAGAAGAAAAGAAACCCTAGCCCTTCAAATAATCTACCTTACAAATATATGTAAAATATAGGGTCAACAAGAATGGTGGAAATAAGATTGAATCTTGACAAGTTGCAATTAGTTAAACCAAAAGATGCATATTGGAATAAGAAACAATATCCAAGTGGTTGATGAAGTTCAAGTTTTGTCTGGCCCTTGTAAGCCAAAATTGGAACAATAGAACTTGAACTATGCACTTTTGATTTCCCATATCTTTCTCCACCATTCCATCAACTTAACTTTGTCCATAAACATCCAAAATCTAAATGCCATATATCTTCAATACTCATGCATTCCATTCCATACTCATAAAAGCAAACACAAATTCAAATGAATGATCAACAATCAAAAGTAAATATAAAGCAACCCAAACCTAGAAACATCAATGGCATTGGCATATAATCTAATAAAAGTGATGGTCATTATAATATAAAGAGTAAGTAGAAAGTCATGTCTCCCACAACAAAAAAAGGCCCAAAAAGATAAGAAAAACATTCATACTCTTTCATTTACAGAAAACACTTACAAACAAACACCACACAAAAATGAAAAAAGCAACATTGCCTATACATTCCTATGTATATATATATATATAATGCTAGTGTTGTGGCCTTGTGGTATATCATGTCATCTTCATTCTAATATAGCAAAATGGCATCATCATCATCATCAAATGCAACAACACAAGTATTGCCCCTCTCTTTCACCACCTTAGTTTCTAATTAATCATAATTAATCATCATCATACTTAACACCATTAATTAAACCCCTTCAAAAGAAAACCAAAATTAAGATTAAAAAAAAATCTCACTTTCTATTGGAAATTAGAACTTGGTGTGTAAATAGCAAGATCAGGCCACCCATTAGTGCCACCACTCCAACAACTTGAATCGCCATTACCACTTTGCATAAAATTCTCACCACCACCATTATTATTGCCTTGATTTTCTACACCGGATCCACGACCCGAGCCTGTATCCAAATTCTGACCCGAGCCATAATTCTCCCCAAAACCGCCCATTTGCACCATTTTCAAACCCGACCCATTTGGATTCAGCCCATCCAGAACACTCCCAAACCCAGCATTTGAAGCCAAGAGTGAGCTAAAGCTCCCCGTGATGTCCAGCATCTTATGATCCTGATCCACCCCCAACCCGTATAACCGACCCGGACCAGCATCCGAACCCCCAACACGGCCCCCGGAACCGGACACACCTTCTTGAGCACTGGTACTAGTTGTTGCAGCAGCTGCTCCTGCCTGCGGCTTTCGGGTCGGATTGGCTCGGTTTGGTTCAGGATCAGGCTTCTGGCGTTTCTTGGTGTTGTTCTTCCGGGTGCCGCCGCCGACGGGGATGTTCCTGAGAGCGCCACCTTTGGTCCAGTAGCGTCGGCAGTTCTTGCAGAAGTGACGAGGCTGAGAGAGGTTGTAGTTGTTGTAGTAGCAGAACTTGGTGTTGGTCGATTCACAGCGTGGGCATTTCAGTTGCTCCAGTTCAGGATAATGGGGCTTCAACGGCTGAAATGTTGCCGAATCCTGCATTCTCCTTCTGTTTTTTCAGACCAAAAAAGATTGGATTTTGATACTGCCTCTGTTTGCTTCAGATGATTCCGTGAACTGGGTTGGCTCTAGTTTAGCGATTTGGACGAGAAAACAGATTAAACTTTTCAGGATTCGATGACCAGCCCCTGAAGTATTTTCCTGGAAAATTGGACTTTGGAATCAAGAGAGTGTTGTAAAAGATCTGAATTGGGTTTTGCAAAGATTTGGCAAAATTAAGGTCTTAGCCTCAGAAGTTGTGAAACTGGCCAAAAAGGCATAAAGAGAAACTTTGGATAAAAAAGAGGACAAAAGAGCATGATATTTTTCAGACACAAACATAAGCTTCCATGGAAGTTAAAAAAGATCACTCACTGATAACCAACCAACAAACAACATCAACTCTTAAAAAAAAAAAAAAGAGAGAAACTCTCAAAAAGTTTCAAAACCAAATAACCAAAAAACAAAACAGAAATATTTGAATTATCTCACACAATCATACCAAAGACTCAATTTTGCAAGTCGGGTTTTGGTTTCATTTGAACAATTCACACTGTGAAAGATGTAGAAACAAAACAAGATGGAGAGGAAAGTGATCGAAGCTAATGTGTTATTGACGCATCAGAGTGACCACTACGAACACTAAAAATCAGTCTTCAAATAAAGAGAGAGAGCAAAAACACAAACAGTCACAGACACACTCTTCTTTCTCAAGTGGGATTTTTCTTTTTGGGGGTCGGCTAAAATCTGAAAAGGGCTTGGTTCTGGATTGACCCACTAATCCTTTTATATAATCTCAAATCAGAAAGCAACTCACTTTTTGATTAAAATTTAATTAAAACTGTAAACAGTAATCATTATTCTGATGCTTTAACTCAACAAAAGCTCTTCAAATATTTTATAATTTAAACAAGTGGAAGAACAAATGTCAACTGCCATTTTGATCAAAATATATAAAAAGCAACAATTTATCAGCTTCCTATAAAACTAATCTGAAAATAGTTGAAAAAGTAACTAACATAGACTAACACACGAGAATATATTATTAATGCTGTCGGTAGTCTAGACTATGTATGTGTTTTCTTTTTTAATCTCCATTAAAATTACCAACTAACTAGTACTTATTTTATTATTAGTTTATAATCAATCTAAATATTGTTGTAACAAATATCAAAATCAAGAATAAAAATAAAAGGTTACTTTGTTATATGCCGGCCGAGCTTCTTTTATAACAACGACTTAAGTAATTAACAAAAACAGATAACACCTTTTTAATTTTAATAAAAAAATTTTAAAAAAATTATACATAAAAGAATCTTTTTATGACTAGTGCTAACATCGAGTTGGAACCATGTCACATTTTTTATTTTTATATTTAAATAGTGTGAGATTCTCGTATTTGTCTTATATTCAATTTATATAATTTAAGTTTAAGGTTAAAAATTCTCATAAGTATTTTATATCTGACTTTTTATAAATAAAAAAAATAAGATAATTCTTAACTTGTCTTAATTTAATTTTATAAAATAATTATTTATTTTGTACAATCATAATATACTTAAAAAATATCTCAATTTAATTATCTTGAAACTTCAAGAGATTTTGATAATAAATTTTTTTTATAAAGAATAAATATTGACACCATAAAATTTCTACAAAGAACTTTTCATTTTTTAATTTACAGTCTTATATAATAATAAATTAAATTTTGATAAATAAATAAATTAGTAAAATGTTTACTAAGAAGCTAAATATAACCATGTAAGTATTTTCATTCTTCAATTTAATTTACCTATATGATACTAATTAAATTAGTTTAATAAGAAAAAGAAATATTTTAAAATATTTATATTTTATCAACGTTAAAAAATAAACTTTTAATTTTAATAACAAATAACGAATTTTAATTTTAAGTGAATAAAAATTATTATTAGAGTTTTTTTAAATGTGTTTTTAAATTAAATTTTTAAGTCAGGTTTGAGGAAACAAATCTATCTCCACCCTCATTCTGAATTTGATTCGAAGATGAATTAGCTTTCTGGTACCACTCCGTCCAAAAAAAAAAACACAATCTAAAATTCGCCTTATTCAAATTGGGTAAGAGTTCCAACCTTACGTGGAGTTCTGCTACTTTTATTTATAACCCATAAAATTCTCAATTTATTCCTATTATAATGAAAAAAATTATTATTATTTTTAAATAAAGTTACCGCTAAGATAAACTAATATATATAGTTTTTGAAAGATAAACTAAAATTGTATTTTTAAAAAACGATTAAACTAAAATTTTATTTGAAAAGGAGAAACAAGTGATAAAAAAAGTCGGCAAAGCCTAAACAGCTTAGCTTGTAGCCGAGTCAATATTTAAGCTTCTAATGATAATGATTAAGCCACGCAGCAACTCGCTAGCCAAAAGCCGATAAGCCGAAGCGAGTCCAAGGGGCAAGCGCGTGGGCCTATAAAAGGCTTTGCGTGAAAATAAAGCATGTAGGGGCATCATTCGAATTCCACCACCAAATCACAGCCGTCCAGATATGATGACCTTTGTAACATCGCAGCCGTCCAATTGTCCGAACGCGTTTAAGAATTTTAGCGTTGAAGTGCCGTCACCCAATAGCCAATTGACACAGGCACCACGTGGCGGAACCCCATGAGTGGTATAAGCATTAGATAGAGTCACTAAAGTGACGAGGCAAATCTGTAAATGTGAATGCGAACGCAATGGATTTAAGCACATGTGGATCCAAATGTCGGCCTTAATTGGTCTGTCTTGTTTGTGTATGTATTTTGTTGGTATCGTTATAATTTCCTTAAAATATTATCGTATGGTAACTTTTCGTTGCTTGGGTTATAAAAGTTAGAAATGAAAACCGGATAAGACTTTATGTTCAAGTAAATGCAAGCAAGTAATGTTTTTCCCTCATTTGATCGTTAGGGTCGATATTTTTTCTTAAAAATAATATTACATTAAATCTATTATTATTTACAATAAGATAGTTATTGTCTTTAATGTAATTTGATTGATCGTGGATATATTTTTATTTATAATTAATCAAATTCAAATAAAATTAGAGAGTACAAATATTTACAATCAAATATTTAACAAAATTTATAAAAATAATATTTATTATGACGCAACTTATAAATTTAAAAGTAGAACGAATCAAATCTAATTCTTAAAAAAATTACATTTACCATCGTTTTGGTAATTTTTTTAATATTTATTATGTGTAATTTTTTATATTTTAATTATTTATAAACGAAATCTTTTATAAAATATTTAAATAATTTTAAATATTAAATATTAATTATGAAAATATTAAAACATATACAAATTTTAACAAATAACATTAATGTTATGATTAAAATTGATACTTAAATAGTATCAATTTGAAAATTTTAATTGATTTTTTAATAAAATAATAATAAATTATTATAATAACACACTTTTAAATACTATCTTAACATTTGTTGGAAACTCAAACTCTCAACCTCATAATTAAGAAGATGCACGGTTTAACCAATTAAGACTTGGCCACTAAAGCGCCATAGTTTTGGTAGTATAATTTTTGGTGTAACAACATTTTTTTTTAAGCTTTGGTACTCATTTACAAAATTGATAGATGCTTAAAAATTGAAGGAATTTTCAGAATTTGAGCATGAACATCTACATATATAACAAAAACGATGATGGATGATCTATTTTCTGTCATTCTGTGTTGATTTGTTGCTAGGCTATTGATGGACTCAGCAGCTACATGTGTTGGATTGATCATTCTTGACTGCCGACTTATCTCTTGTATTTATTGAAATATTTAATGTCAACAAAGACTTTGATGGTTGCTTGTTTGACTAGGACTTGTTCAATTTAACTTACTACAAACAATATATATATATATATATATAATCTAAAAATCCCTTTTTGTTTTATTTTATATATATGTATATACCAAAAATGAATTAATTGAAGTATTGCAGTCGAAATTGGTGAAATTTCTGAAATAGGTGGGATAAATTAGTAAAAAAAAAAAAACCCTCAATCTCTTTGGTAAAATTTTATATCACTTAGTTATCATTTTCAAAGAATTAGGGTTTAGCTTACCTAGTCTATAACAAATCTTTAAATAGGAATGTTGGTATTTAATATTGATTGGTATTATAAATTATTATGGTAATAAAAATTAAAAATTTAATAAATGATAATCATCAATACATCAATTAAAATATAAATTTTATATCTTAATTAATAAATATATTACATATTAAAATACAAAATTTTCTTTTATATTATATATAAATATATAAAACTCTCCGTATCCATGTCCAAAAAATATTTCAGATATTTATAGCAAATAAATTTTGATTTTTTTTTCTTTTTTTTATGATATTAAGATATTTATAACAAATAAATTTGGGTTTTTTCTTTTTTTTTTTTAAAGATATTATCAGATCATTTTTTGAATTAAAAGAATATAATTTTTTTCTAATTTTCATCTATTAAACAATTTTTCAAAACACAATTCCATAAAAACCATCATCGAAACAATTTTATTCAGAAAAGAAAAGAAAAACTCTCGTGACTTATCTTTCTTCATTTTAGTACCAAAACTTATAAAACAAATTAGCACGAATCTTCATTTCATTCACTATATATTTTGACAAAGAATAGATAAAGCAATCACACCATTTGATTGATTCATTGGCAAAGCAAGAGCATGCACGAGAGGGAATGATGGGAAGTAGGGTCCAAAGTGTCCCATCAAACCCTAAAAAATTTAAAATAAAACTAAAAAAACTTTGCCATCCACATCCATTGATTTCAGCATAGGGACATGATCATAATGCAGATGAACGGTTGTGATGATGGTGATAAAAAATCATGAACATGAAAGGGCGACCATCAAAATAGGGTTATTGGAGCAGACAAATGTCTTGTCTTGTCCATATGTCTTCGGCGTGCTTCCGCATGCACATGCAAATGAATGAATCAAAATTGAATTGTGTTTTGCTCTCAAGTCTTCCAAATTTCTCCGCATTCATCGCCGATTGATTTTTTCTTTTTTTCCTATTTACTGTGTTTTCAACTTTGAAAAACTTCTGATGATCGTGTTCATGACAGTGTCTGTCTACGAGGATTTTGAATCCCAAAAAAGCAAAGTTGATTTATCAGAAAACAAAGAGAAGTTGGTTCAGTATACTACTCAGAATTGGAGAGAACAGAGATAAATAACTGTTTGTAAATCTTGAAGCGAAGCGGAAGCAATAAACTTAAATTAGGATACAAATTAGTACAAATTAGAATATTAATTTTATGAAGTTCTTTTTTATTTATAATACAAATTATGATATTAATTTATAAAATTCTATTTTACTTAAGATACTAATTAGAGAGGATTTTTAGTCAATTTTTTATAATTTAAAATTATTCATAAAGTATTTAAGATTTCGCATATTTATATTTTCGGTTACCCTTACATAATAGTGATTCTGATTAAATCTTTACAAAAAATAAATTTAACTGAAAGCAATAATTTGGTCAACATATTAGCAGGATGTTAAAGGCATAATTTTTGTAAATTTTAAGTTCTTTTTTATAAAAAAATATATTTTGTGAATGCTTTGTAATCTATTAATAAAAGAAGTGAAATTTTAATTCGTTGTAGACAAATTATCAAACCAGATAAATTTTGTATGTTTTTATTTTACTTTCATTCATTCTCTTGTTTATCTTGATTCTGTATTATATTTACTTTAGTTTATGACTTTCGCTTCAACATAAATAATTATGATCTTTGGTATAGATTTCATAATCATGCAATTATTTGTGCAATATATGCATACAAGATAGAATTTATGATATTATATTTTTAACACATTATTATAATTAAATTAATACATAATTATTAGGTTAGTTATAATCAAACATACTAATTAATTTACTTTAATTCATACATATTTAAAATTTAATTTAAGTTATTGAATATGCATTAATCTAATGTTTCAATATAAAATGTTATATAATTACCATGTTAATAAAAATTAAAAAATGAACGATTATCTAATATATTAGTAGTTAATTATTAATGACGTCAACTTTATAAGTGTAACACTACTAAATATAAATTATTCCCGTGACGTGATCACAAAGAGAATTCATGCATCCGATTCTCTTGTAACAATCCAAATTGTTAAGTGTAGCATTTAAATAGTTTATAATTAGCTGAAGAAGTAAATAGGATAATATGAGACCAAAATATTTGGTGAATTTGTTCTCATAATATATCATTATTTCTCAGCTACTTAATTACATAATATCACGTATTATATATATATATATATATATATAATATGAGTGTATTCAGAATAATCTTTTAAGACCATTTTTAATATGATTTCCTTGGAAGTTTATTCGGCAAAAGTTTACATCTAAAAGAAGATTTTTTTTATAAAAAAAACATATTAAATTTTCTATATAAAAATTCGCAAATCAAGTTGGGTTTGAAATTAGATAGAATAATAGAAATTCTCGAATAAAATTTCCCATATCGGAATAAAGATCTTATTCTTGAAGTTGACATTCGTATATATTATATTCTCAAGTTATTTCAACCGTTTTTTTTTTCCTTTTATTATAAAAGAAGGGAAATTCCAACTTAGACAACAATTATTTTAAATGTATCGACATTAATGAATTATTTCTTCAAACAAAATTAGAGATGGAAATGCGGGCGAGGCGAGTAAGGAGACATTTTCCATTCCAATCTTCAAAAATTTAACAGGGTAGAGATGAAAAAATATTCTCATACAGAAAGTGATTTTCTTATCCCTAGTTTATTTTTTAAATTCTATTTATTAATATTAAATATTAATTTATATTTATAAATTTTAATAATATAAAAATTAATCTATGTTATTATTAAAAAGAAGTATCAAATTAATAAATTAGAATAATATAATCATATTGTTTAATAATATAAATAGTAAATAAAATTTTAGATTAAATAATATATAAAATAAAAAAATAAATAATGTTCTAATACTAGCATCATTGATTTTATTAATTGCTTCATCTTTTCTCATTAAAAACCATGACATGTTAAATATTTCCTAGTTAAATATAAATTATAAAATAAAAAATTGATAAATTATTTAATATATAATATATACTAAAAAATTATATTTAGTATATTCATGTAAAACAACCAGAGACTTGTTCCATTAATAATTTGAAAAATATTTTTTTCTTATTTATATACTATTTTTACAAAAATCTCTTCGCTGGTAGCCCATCCTATGAGATATTTTGTAATCGAAATCTCATATTATATTCTTTAGTGAAAGACATTATTTTAAAAAATTAAATATAAATATTTATATATTGTTGAAGTAAGGAACCATATGGCCTATATATTTAGAATAGATTCTATTTTAAAAGAGTTGTAAAAGCATTGAAACTCCACATAAATAGAAGAATTAAATGCACTAGAAGCTCTTTATGCTATTTCAACCATTTGAAAGCATTTATATTTAGTTAATAATAGTTATGATTGTTATATATTATTTATTTGAGATCAACATTAACGTTTAAAAAAAAAAATCAAGTGCTTAAGCAAGAAGCATTTAAAAAAAAAAAGTACAAAAACAACTTCTCAGAAAAAGCACCCTATGACAATAAGTACTGGTGCTTAAAACTTAAAAAGAGTTTCAATTTATTTTAACCCTAAATTCCTGAAGAAATACCAAAATCAAATCAAACATGGTAGCCTGTAAATGTGAATCCTCTTCCAATAATTTCACCACCACAGAACCATGCAAAGCATTCAACTCCAAACAAAGCAACACGACCAGCATTATCTAAATTCAACTCCAGCTCCCTGTTCTTCAAGAAGTGCTTCAGACTCTCAAGTTCTTTCCAGAATGCCTCACGTCGATTCGGGATACTGTAGGTATTATCAGGAACAAGTTTCATAATTAATCAACTAATTACATGATAACATACAATTTAATCTAATGGACGAAGTCGCTCACATTTGATACAAATTTTTCAATAAAGTCAAATATTAAATAGAAGATAATTTTTTTTTTTTAAAAAAAAAGAAAATTAGCCTGATAATTAAACTTAACCTGCCAAGACGAGTGTAAAACAATTGTTTGGCTAATAATTGGCATTTTTCAACACTTGGTGGATCCTGGATATGTTGCTTGTTCTCCTCCATCATCTTCTTGAAATAACAACTTCCATTCTTTGTTAAGAATTGTGAAACTTGCACTGCCATTGCTTGCACCTGACCAAGCCTCGATCCCATGATAAATATTTACACCTGCATGTAAAAAATTTCAGTTCTGAAACATAAAATTACAAAAGGTCAATGATCAACAAGAAGTGAAGGTTGAATTGTTAAAGAGATAAATAATCAGATTGATAAAAGAAAAATTACCTTCGATGAATTTTTTTTTCTTTCAAAATTTTGAAGAATATGTAGGTTTTGGATATATAGATAATGAAAGGATACTTAGCCTTTTTTACTGGAGATGAAGATGGGAATGTGAATCCAATAGTAACCAACTTACCAAGAAAAAAGGAGTTCTGATTTTTGACTTAGTTTTTTTTTTAGAGGTATAAAAAAGGGTAATGATGAGATGGTAAATTTTGTTACATAATTCAGTTAACATTATAAGAAGAGAGAAAAAGGAAAAAACGACCAACAAGCTTGCATGAGAGGAAGATGATTTGAGATTTCTTAAGGAAAACATTCAAAGAATTACAAGATATTAACAATTACCAATACAAATCTTAATATAAACCCTAATACTAAAATCTGCTATATACCCTATATTATGAGACAATTCACCCTCATCTATCGAATATGATCACTTATTACAATAAATATAAAGTGAACATCATTTGTTAGTTCAACTGGTAAAACTGGGGTTCAAGCCCTGGAAAAGCAGATTCGGGAGGTTCAAAATATATTTTCTGAAAACTTATGGAAGCAAATACAATACTTGTTTAGAAAGAATTCCATAAGCAATTCCATCAATTACTCTTTGGGAAACAATTCCATCAATTAAATTATTGTGAAAAATGAAATCATGAACACTACCCTTATTATAAATTCAATCACAAAACCTAATTGCATATAAATTTTATCAGTGATTGGCTATCTTACTACTCTAAAGATAACTAGAAAAGGATTGCATCTATCTCCCGGGTAAACAAAACCTACAAAAATGGAAGACTTGATGAACAAAGCAAACATAGTCCAAGTCGTACCTTAAAGACCCGACCCAGCCCAAATATCATGGGCCAGAGAGACCGACGAGAAGCCCACCAAGCCTGCAAATGCTAAAAGAAAAGATGAATAAGAGAATAATGTTGGGGGAATAAGAGCCGTTTGATTTTGTTTACTCTTACTAAAAAAAAATCGACTAAAAAAACATAGACTTCAATTGAGGATACAAATTAAATGATAATAGAAAGTAAAATAATGATCCTAATGTAATATTAGTGTTAGGAAAAGTGGAAAATTGTTATAAGGTTCATTCTATGATACCGGAATTAAAATTTTAATATTAACACTAAAAATAATTTAAGACTATTAAATAAAATCAATGATGTATAATTTTTTATAAAAATAAAAAAGTTAATTTAATTTTTAAAAATTTACCATGTATTTAATAGGTTACAGGTAATTAGTAATTATTTAAAATAATAATAATAATTTTATACAAAAAGAAAGTAAATCTTCTTCCAAAAGAAAACCCTAAACACGCTCTTTATTCTCTTTCCGCCTCTCTCTCTCTCACTCGTCTCACATTCTCCATCAAGTCATTTAGGCCAGAATAATTCAATTTATGTGGCGTACATTTTATTGTTAGAATTAAATTTAAAAATATTCCGTTGTTTAGATAGAAATAGAATATATAAAATAAAAAAAATTAACAGTTTAATCTCTATATTTTTATTAAATTATTTATTTAATTTTTAACATTTTAAAAATTATTAATTTAGTATTATTTTTATCTCTAAAATATACTTTTTTTTGCTATTATTTTTATCTTTGAAATATAACCATTTTCATCCTAAAACTCAATTGATAAATTTTAAAATGTCAAGAATATCATGAGCAATTTAAGAAAAATGTAAGAACTAAAATTACAATTTTCCTAAAAAAAAATATCAAACACTTAATTTATTATAAACAATGAAATAAATGTCATAAACAACGTTGTTTATAAATAAATAAATAACAACAAAATAAAAAGTAGAAGATTGTGGCAGCTTGTTTAATTTATGGAAATGGAAATTTTGAGGGCCTATCTATTTTTCTCCAATATCTTGAAACAATTCTCTTGTTAAAAACAAGCAAAGCCAATTACTCGACATAACTATTATCTATGGACCTTGAATCTTGATCAAAATTTTACAGAGATCGTCTAAGTTGAATAATTCAATCATTCACAACTTTATACATGAAAAATTTGTCATTCCAATAACATCATGCATACAATGTTATAACAATATTAATGAAATTATATAAATACGATCCTAAACCCTAAACCCTAACATAGATATGACGAGGTGATTGAGATCACCCATTTTGATCATAGACTCTACAAAATATTTTATTAAGTAGAGTTAATACCAAAGATAATTAAAGGAAATAATCAATCACGACATATATATTATTAAACCTATTATACGATTGATGCGGTACCTTCTGAGAGCCGGATCATAACTTCACTTTTGTCTTCGGCCGGGCCTAAAAGTGATTCCGAATTGGGCCGAGTAATACCTCACAGTGCATCATCTCAACGGCGCAGCGGGCCAACCCAAAGGTCATGGGCCGGAGGGATCCGTGACGGGTCCAGCACGAGAGAAATATCACACTCGAGAAAGGGAAAAATAAGCTTTTTACTAATATCTACTACATTTTGTGATGATTTGCTATGCTTATACACAGGTCTGTAAAGATACAAATCTAACCCGAATTTTAAAACGTAATGCACAAAAGATATGAAGTTCCAACTTAGAAGTTGGAAGTTTTAGTACACAACTTAGAATGCGCAACGAAAAATTTATAACATTTATCCCACAAAATTCTGAAACTGGTTTATTTTCTGATTTTACACAGTACTCGGTCCCTTTTAGATTTGGTAAACATGAATTTTCTACACAATCATATGGTTCTACTCTAGATGACCAATGACTAAGCATAGAATTTCCAAAGCCTTTCTTTGCACGCCATTGACAAGAAAAAAAACAAAATGGGCATGTTCATCTCCTTATTATATAATAATGCGTATGCACAAAGGGGCTCGAATCCAAAGTAATAAGCTAACGTCAGAAAAATGAAAGATTTCAGAACAAGCTTACAAGGGTACAATGCCATTCTACTTAATATTTCCAGGGCAAATGTTACGGCAACAAAGAATAAAAAGAAAAAATATGGAAGCATTTATCTTAAATCCTAGCGGCAAAGCAAATATTCATCATCCCACCAAAACTCTGAAGCCTGGAAAATTTTGAGCGAGAAATCACTTTGGCAAACCTAGTAAAAAAAAAAAATTGCCACATTTGTCTTAACAAAGAACTAGTGGGGTGATGTTCCAAACAGACAAAAGAATCAATGAAAAAATGATGCAACTACAAGTTTCAATAGCTCCTTCCTACCGAAATTTCCGAGTAAAGAGAGAAAAAAAAAAACTACATTTACCTTAACCTAGTGGAAAATATTGAACATCCTTTAGTTTTTTTTTTCTTGGTTGTTGTAGGAGAGCTACAATCACATTTTCTTCTTAACTTTGACCCAACACAATTTCAAAACATAATTGCATCCTCTATTTTACCAGAAGATGCCCAAAACAGAAAAAGGAAAGGAAAAAGAAAAGGATTTTGGGGATCGGGAAGAGGAAGATGAGAAAAAGAGAATCAAGCTGCCCACCCGGGAAGAAAATCAGGTTAGCTTCCTCATGGATTCTGTGACAGCCATTTCAGAACCTTCATAGTATATTACTTGCTACAGATTTATGGGGAACTTGGAAGTGTGAGAATTCATGTAGCCTCCAAATCACTGGTTGGCGGGAAAAAAGGTAAAGTAGCCCTCCCCAACAGCAACCCAAAAAAGTTAACCAAGCAAAAGACATTTCTTCTTGCACCATCTTTAAGCATAGTACATGTACAAGCTGTTTGCAGCAGCACAAGCAATTGAGTTTTCGGTTGGGTGCCATGCTAGATGCAGCAACTTTGCAGTGAAATCAAAAGAATTTCCATTTGCATCAACTCCGGGGGAGTCTGCTCCTGTTACATATACCCAGATGCCCAAAGTAATTATTTTTTAGTATATCAAAGCAACTGGTCAGTAGATCGAGTATTAAAATGATTCAGTACACAAGAAACCTTTCGAAGTTTTAGGCCAAAAGGCAAAAGATAACTGACCTCGTCTCACAACACGTGTTATACTGCTAAGGGATCTGGAAGGCCTTGAAGGGGTTTGAACTTGTCTCCTATAAGGGAAAATCTGAGCTCATATCCTCCAATATTATAATATAAATCAGTGGTCGTGCCATTTTTAATCAAATTTACCTCATTGGATTTTTGCTGGCTTCCAAAGTTGTTGCCTCAGTACTTCCTGGGGCACAACTGAACACACGGAATAGATTGCTGCACATCATGAAAAAAATATTAAAATGCATTTCCAGAAGCTTATAATAACAATAAAACAATGAACTTGTGAACAAAAACAGACCTGTAAGAACCTGTTGCTACTCGCAATCCGTCACCACTAAGGCAACACTCAAATTTATCAAAGATAGAATCATTTTCATATAAATCACACAGCTGGAACAAACAAAGTGAAGATTTATATAAGCACGAACACAAAATAAAACACAAAGTTGATGGTAAATCATTTTCCTCAAAGATGTAAACCTCACCTTAGGTCTTAAATATTCATGAACCTGGAAGGTTGTAACTGGACCTGAATCCATGTTAATATCCCACAACTAACAATGAAGTAACAAACTCAAGTTAAACCCAGGTAAAAATTCTGTAAGTTCCCAACATAACCTGACAAGGACATGTAAGCGTAGAGCCAATCCGAAAGTAATGCTTAAACTAGTACTGAAAGTTGTACAAAAATGAATACGATTAACCTCGTATGCATTTCCACATGAAAATTTTGTGCTTAGTGAACATGATATTCTTGGAATAGCAAAACTGATTATCTCCTCACTTCTTAAAGCAATAAATTTTATTTACATACTTTTCATGCAACCTATTTGAATCTTCGGGCACAGTTTTGGGCAATGCCCTCCCACTTATTCCAAGTCATTAGTGTATACAAAGAAATAGCAGGAATACAGATATATGATTCTTCATTAACCACATCAAGCCACACAACACCATGGCATACTTAAATATGAAGATCTAAACTACACGTGCTAAAAAGTTGAATCTCTCTGTGTTGAGATCTAACAATTATGCAATTGCAAATTTATAGACAATTATGAACCAGAAGTTACAAAACGTTAAAAAAAATCCCAAACCTTAAGGGTCATGTAATCGCGACTAAGAATATATCTTCCATCCTTTGAAAATTTAATATCTGAAATTGAGGCAATTATCTCTGTGAAAAATGATCTAGAACCAGGCACCTCCTGTTCCTCAAACCTGTGTATAGAGTATATTATTGGTTAGTGCAAGAGGGTATTTGATGTAAATTTTCTTGCTAATGGATGGCATATAACTAAATGTATGAATTTTCTTTCTTTTTCTTTCAATATGCCACTGTCTCTGATGCGATCTAAACCCCTATCTGTTTGTCTCTATCATCCTATCCCAAGTGATTTCACTAGAATAATACCAAATGCTTACAATTTAGCATAAGAATCACATAAAGCTGATTGCCGCAAATCAAGAAGGCGTATTGAGCCTTTTGAGCTGCTATATGCTAACATATTACAGTGAGTAGGGTGGAATTCTGCTGATGTGATCACCTCTGCAAGAACATATAGCAATTTGGTTAGAAAGCTATCATCGGAAAAAAAAGCTTGAAGTTAGAGAAGCAATTAAACTGAGAGACTATAATAAAGCTGTTTTGTTATTTACAAAATGGTCAGTTCAATTATACAATAGCCAACTTGACTAATATAGTGGAGAACAGACTAACGCTAGGCAGAAATCAACTTGCCTGATCAATTTCTCCCACACAACTCCTTTAATGTGACAGAAAATGCCACAGAGGTTGACAGTAAGGAAAGGTAGTAGACAAAATATCCCAAACATGGACAGAGACATTATGCCCAAGCATAATATCACAAAATAAAGTTCAACGCAACACCAATTACCAGAAAGCACACTTGATATGACCCAGAATTAACTAAAACTCAAGAACGTGAACCATCAGGAGACAAATTTCAGAACAAACACAAATGCCTGGTTACTAGAAGCATACCAGTCAGATCCTCCATGTTTGCAGGCTTCACATCAACAATATTGAAACTTTGATTGCTAATTTCCAAATTCCAGAGATTAATGCGAAGATCGTCAGCCGATATAAATGTTTCACCATCACTGTAAGGCATGATAGAAAGAAGATCAGTAAAATCATATAAAACAACAGTTACAATAAGAGAGAGGCAGACATCATAAAGCACACATATTCAAGAAGGAAAATAATTCCACTTTTATTTTTTAGCGTAAGCTTCACAATTAAAAATAATACATTTCAAGCATGAATTCTAGATATCCTACAGTTAAAGATATGATTAGACAAAGTGAACCTATCACACTCAATAGTGATAATGAGAGAAAAGCCTACAGTGCCTATAAAATGAAGATGACATTCTGAATTTCAATTCAAAACGGGTATTCTGAAGACAAGTTCTCAATGATTCCATGACAAAATATGGATATCACGTAACTTAAAATAGAACAAAGAAGCCAATATCTATCCCATCATAACCTATAATTTTAAATTCCACAATGTTTTTCTAAGAGAGGCGAACAAAATGCCAGCAAAAGACAAATTGCTATGTTGCAAGAAGAGGAAAAAATTCAAGGTACTAAAGAACCAAAAGATAACCCCTTAAAGAAATCCTTAACATACAAGCTCAGCCCCTGAACCTCCTAGTATATTAGGTAAAAGATCCAGCAGTTTTCACTATGCACATCTTTTAGCATCATTATGGGCATATAAACATTATTTTTGTTGCATAATGACACTACTAAATTAAGAAGTTCTAGTAAAAATGCTGATAATAAAAAAGCGGTATCACTTTAAAAACATCATCTTATGGGGTCATGTTATCAGATGATATTAAAACATACACAAGTTAATTATGACATAAACACTGAAAAGATGAGGTACAAATGCAGCAGAAAAAAACAAGAAATTACCTATTGTTAGAAATAGAATTGATATGATAATCATGAGCATGAGCATATACCCTTCGACATCTAGCCACTGGGCTTGTCTCATTGCTAGTTACCTGGATGAAAAATTAAGAATTAGTGCTGTATGATCAGACTAGTAGTTCACTAGATTAATCATAAGTAATGATTATCCTAAAAGCCTTTTAGTTTCCTTGGTCTTTGGTAAGGATAGGTTCATAAGAGTGCCTTGTGATTCCTTATGCCTCCTTGAGATTAAGTAATAACACAAAACATATCCCTCACAACTACATTAGTTGGAGATTTCTTCGGTCTTTGGTAAGGATCAGAATACTTGTGATTCTTTAATAAGTTAATTTTTGTACTTTGGCTTACCTTTCAGGATATAATAGATGTCACAATATAATCTCCCCAAAGGAAATCAGGAAAATTTAGAGATGTTGAAATTTACACCTAATTTAAAAATATTACTACAGGAAGGGCATTATAGATTGGGCTGAGTACAACTACCATAGGTAAACGTAGTGACGGAATGCCTCCTGG
Source organism: Ailanthus altissimus (assembly GCA_946807835.1). Classification (NCBI taxonomy): domain Eukaryota; kingdom Viridiplantae; phylum Streptophyta; class Magnoliopsida; order Sapindales; family Simaroubaceae; genus Ailanthus; species Ailanthus altissimus. The sequence goes on from OX327687.1 coordinate 32,116,739, forward strand.
TGGAAACGAGAATTCCTTTCTCGAATAATTAAATGATCTATCCAGGCTTCCACCGTTTGCAAGATTTGATTTAGAGCTAATCACATTACTTGAACTAGCAATATGGCCATTTCCTACAGCTTTTGAAGGGTCCAGATTCATGTCAGAAATTTTCTTGACCTTCTTTTCTTGTACCTGTGAAACTCTCAGAAAGAGATACGACAAAGTCAATTGCTGCTAGGCCATAGCCATCAAAACCAGAGTCAATAATTATATATCTTGAAATGAACCTTGGACAAGGGAAATGAAAGATAAAATGCAACATTTTACTACTATACAAAGTGAAATAACAGTAAGCAAGAATTAAGTGGAACATGATATGTTAATAAGGAATTTTGTCCATCCACAGACCCAAAATTTCAGTACAAGGATATTATACGGAGCAATCATGTGACTACTAGCCAAGTGTAGTAAGATTCTTCAAGCAGAACATCCAGCAGTTTATAACTCATTTATATTTCAACACGCCATATAAAATAGATTACCATGCACTGGTCTAGAAATCTCCCACAAAATCTAACCTACATATTAAACATGCTGCTTTGCATGTCTGCAACTTAGGCACCACATCATGAAATATAAATATTGACACTTCATATCCAACATATAGTGAACAGGCATCCATATATTAATTAGAAGCAACACAAATATAACATATAAAAGCTTATCAGGTGATTGACATAAGCGCAGTCATCAAACTGGATAAAGTAAAATGATTACATGTATAGTCTTACATTATCCCGTACGCAAATCATTATGTACAATAAGGAAAAGTTCTTATCACTACAAGACAGTCTGCCATACCTTCCAAAACTTAATTGTTTTATCATTAGTAGAGAGGAGAAACAGTGCACCGTTGACTGTTTGGCACCATCTGATCTTGTTTATTTTCTCCTCTATTTCCAAACTCTTGAGATAGTCAAACTAAAACAAGGACATGCAGATGAAGTATGAGCACAATAATTCCAAGTCCAACAAGCAAAATGAGTACTCATATGAAATTAGAGTACTGGGAAGGAAAAAACCTCGGGTTCGTGGCTCTGAAACTCTGTCTTGTAACGAAACTCTGGGTGCCTACTTATTGGATAATCCATTCTCTCCAGATCCCTTCTGGATCCTCCGTGCTGATGTTCCAGAAAATAACATATTTTATTGTTGTGAAAACAACAAACAATAAGATAATATAAGTCAAGACAATAAAGTGAAGGTAGCAGGGTAGAAGAACACACATCCTTGGTATCTGTCCGCTCAAAGAGAACCACCCGGCCCCCACGATCACCAGTTGCAAGATGATCACCAATTTTATCAAATTCAATAGCTGAAATGATATCAACTGCAGAAGAAAAGACAATCAGTCAGAGAGAAATCCTATTGTAGTCCTTCCACCAAAAGAATGCATAAATAATTGTATTATGCATCAGAATTTAGATATATTCTAAAGTTCTAAGCTAATAATTGTATTGCTCCAAGCAAGATGGCCAAGAATTATACTACATGTAGAACTGGTACCGCTCCTAGTTTCTTGTTTTCGGTTCTGCATAAAATACAGTTACTTATTCTCTATATAACAACAGAATAGCCTTGATATATAAAATGCATAAATTTAAGATCTGATTCATCATTGTCGGGAAGTAATGAAAAATTAATTACTCTTGAAATGACCAGTGATCTATAGTTATCCAAAACGTTTATGCAGGTGACTACCGTAGAGTTCAATACACAACTGCAGTAAGATGAAAAATATGTGGCATCTCACAGGTCCACAATAGTATAATTCTAGTAATTCCATCAACTGGCAGCAAAAACTCTCAGGGTCAGACAGTGCTTCCAAGCAATTAATCTCTTAACAAAGCTGCAGCTATAGCAGGACTGTGAGGGACCATTTACAGCTGATGTTGGCTCACCAGGTAAAATTACTCAAAGACTTCCAACTGCTAGAGTCCTTGGTCAAGCAATCAGAGATATTTTACCCAATGCCAATAAAAAACAAATCATCAACTTCAATCCAAAGGTATCCAATTTTCTTTAGAAAAATTCTTCTGAACTTCTATAAACTTTCATGATACAATACAAACCAACCAAATTACAATTCTCTCCATCATCAATTTCTGTCTAAAGCATCAATCTAATGGCAACCATAGTCTTTCAAGCTTACCTAATAATCAGAAAAAAAAATTAAATAAAGCAACACCAACTGCTACCGGTCTGATAAACCATTGTTTCCTGCCATCAAATTCTTCTACACTTATATCCCAGATCACATGCCTACACTAACTATGTTGATTTACAGCTGCCTTCAGCATCATTTCACTGTCCATACTCCTTGAGCTCTTGTGCTCACTCCTTGCTGGTGAACCGTCGTCAGAGTTTTAGTTCCCGATCATTTTAGACGACTACCAGTGCTTTGTTCTGCTTTGCTCCTGCCTCAACCATCCACCTATATATCATTGTCTAGTTAATTTTAGCTTTAAGTGCCATCCATGTAGCATTTTGGTTATGATGATCTCCTTGATTTTCAATGACCTTTCTTTTCTGGAAGATCCCCAATATACTGAATCTCTTCATCTCAATTATGTCCGATTAAGGGATGCCACATTACTGTTTATTGCTGAGACTGAAATCCAGCTTTTTCTTACAAATATGTACTAAATCAGCAAATATACAGCTGAAATTCAAACGAAATCCAGAGATCACACCAAAAGTGATCACTCCTCCGAATGTTTTAAATCAAATGCAGAAACACCCATTTTGTCCAACTCAATGCACTTTACATCCCAAAGCAATAAGTTGCATGAAATTGGGAGGACTTCTCCAATTAATAAAAGATTATTGTACATTGAGCATAAAGTGCTTCTAGGATTAAGGCTTTACTAACCTCAAAACCTAACACAGCTAATAAATGTTAATGACCATCAAAACAATGAAGTTCTTAACTTAGTAGATGAAAATACTCGTTATCACAGAAATGACATAAATTAGAATCCCGCTAACACCAGGAAACAATGGGGAGCCTATCCGATGGAAAAGAGCTACTTCCCTTCAGATATTACACCAAATGCCTCTCCAACGGACCCGAGAAGGAACTGCATATTATCCTTATATATATATATATATATATATATATATATATATATATATAATGCAAGCTCAAATGAGAACGAAACCCATATTCTAATTTTAATCGAAGTTACCAAAAATGAAAATACAACACGATGTATGCAAATATAAATCCCAATATCACAAATACATAACATATAAGATCTAACACTACTAATTTACAACTTCAACCAACAAACCCATTTCTTAAAACGAAACAGATAATCACAAAAGTGCATGCACTTCACTTCAAACGCTTCATTCCCTCAATCAAAGAACAACATAAACACAGCAGACTCAATCAAAAGCAAAACGACCCGCAAATCTAAACACCAATTACTCAATAACCCACGATCCATTTTTAGATCCAAAACCCAAAAATCAAACCCTAATTTTACCCTAAACCTAACAGATCCAAAACCAAATACACTTCTATGCTCATAAATAAATAAAAGAATAACAGCAATAATAAATTTACCTTCTTGGACTTCTTCACCGGCGGTTCGCTCACCGAATACCTGAGAGAATTTCCACTCGAGCTGTGGCGGTGGCCCCGCCTGAGCCGCTGCTGCCACCTCGTCACCGCCGTTCATTTCTCCCTCTCTCTTTTTGTTTTGGGCCTTCCCTCTCGTGTTCTTCGTTGAACCCCAAAGTAATAATCAAAATCAAAGCGCTTTAATAAACAAACTCACTCACCATATCGAAATCGAAGATCGCATCTTCATCATCGTCGATAATATCATATCATCAAACGCCAATGAGTTTGCGAATCCCCAATTACAACATTTCTATTCTAACATATAACAAAACCAATTGTGTCTTTGGGTTGGGTTTTTCTCTTTTTTTTCTTTTAAAAAAAATGGTTTTTTTTTTTAATTTCTCTCTCCTAATTGTTTTTTAATATTTTGAGTGGAGAAAAATTGGGATTTTGGGTTTGTTTGTGTTTTTTTTTTGGGATTAAATTTGTACTGTTAATTGGCTTCTCTTCCTTTTCACCTTTGTTGTTTGATGTCGTTGATGTTTCTGTGTTTAGTTATTACTTCTCTCCCAATAATGCAACCTTTCTTTTTTTTTTTTTTTTACTTTTTTTAAAGGTTGTGATAGAATGACGTAGAGTGAGATAAGAATTGTGACAAACGGGTTTGATTGAGCATCATGAGATCTTCAACGGTTGTGGGATGAGAAAAGTGTATGATTTGATCTTCTAACAAATTATCTTTGGTTGACCAAAAGGCTTGGTCTTTGATTTTTCTTTTTCTTTTTTCCTTTTTTTTTTTAGTGTTTCACTTTGATTTGATGCACAAAAAGGATAATGTTGATTATATAATATTCATAAACTATTGGTTATTAAAAGGGAGGCATTTGTATGTTAATAGACTATGAGTAAGTCTATTTAACTAAAGGTTTTGAGTTTAAAATTTTTTAATATTATGTTAAAAAAAAAAACAGTCCAAGTAATATTAGGTTAATATATAAGGGTGGTAAATTTTTTTACAGGGTTGAGGACTTTTTGCGGAGACTTATTTTAAATAGGGAGTAATTTAAGTTATATTTAAAATATTTTGTAAGAATGGAGCGAGTTTAAGTATAATAATTTATATTTAAATAAAATATGGGTTGTGTTTAAGCATAATTTAATTTTCTTAAACTCGCTCAAATACTAAATTTAAAAATAAAATTAAAAAAAATCTTAGTGTGTAGGAGTAACAAAATTTCTTATAAGGTTGAAGTTTTGTGAATCTGTCCCAAATAGAAAATAATTAGAGTTGTATTTTACACTCTTTTTAGATATTAGGGGGAGGAGTTGGGTACAATAATTTACATTTAAATTAAAATTAAGTTGAATTTAGGGATAAGTTGATTTTTACAACCCGTCCTAAATATTTAATTTAAAAAATTTTAATATGAAAAAATTTATTTATTTATACAAATTAAAATTAACTACGGGCTAAATATGAACGTATAAAATTTTATTTATATTATATTTTAAAAAATGTTAGTTTTTATTCTTATTTTTTATTTTTTAATTATATTCAATATTAGACACTTACTTCTAAATTGGAGTGAACTTATTTATTAAAAAATAAAAAGAAGATGAAGAGGAACAAAGAAGAGAGGTAAATGATTTTATTACCATTCTTAGTTTCTTAGTTATCACTTATTTAACTCAAAATTTATTTTATTTTGTACTATAAGTTTGCGAAAAATCTTAATAGAGATTTAATGTTTGGATTACAAATGAATCATTATGATTTAGATACCAAAGTTTAAATAAACTATTAATTTTTGTGATTTTTAAATTTTAATTCATGTTATTGATTTTTAAAATTAGCAGTTAAAGACTTTATATAATTTATATTTTTATGTGATGTTTGTAGTTTTTTGTATGTATATTATGATTATACGGAGTAAATGACTATTTCAATAAATTAAATCAACACAAATAAAAAAGTATTTAAAAAATATTAAAAAAACACAGGTAAGGGGTATGCATAAAAATCTCATATCTCAAAATCAAATTACATATATCAAATATGAATAAGTATGGAGATTCTCTTACTATTTAGGTAAAGGGTAGGAATTGTGATCCTCACACCAACCCCCCACCCTATTGCCATTCCTATTAATATATTTTACACATGTAATTTTAGTTAAGTGTTTAAGGACGCATCATAAAATTAGAGATTTAAATGCATCGTAAAATTAGAGATTTGAATCTTAACAAATACTAAAGTGGTGTAATAATTTAACCCTTTGAATAAATTTTATGACACCATATATTTTGTGAGTGAGGCTTTTATTATCATTCTTTTCTTAAAAAACACTTTACAAGATATAAAATAATATATAATTGTTACCAAAATTATATATTAGAGAAGTGATTGGATTATGAAACCATGTCAATAGATTTTCGTCCTTCCATGTTAAGAATAAATCCACAAAATAGCAAGTTTAAAAAAAAAGTCTTACTTTCCTTTATAAAAAGCAATGTTACTATCACCAATACGTGATAAGGAATCTATTGTCACAATCTTATAATTTGCAACTTCTATTCTTTCACTTTTTTTCAAGAAAAAAGAGAAAGATCCCATTTGCAAAAAAAAAAAATTCTACTAAACAATCATCTTTAATAGTTTTAATTAGTGAAAATCTTAATTAGTGAAGCCATTCATAGAATAGCCCAACCATTTATTATTAAAAAAAAAGTTGATTAAATGACACTAAAATTTTGTCATCTTTCAAATCAAAGCATGTAAGCGTATGAATTTGAGTAACACTTAAAATGACATATCGGAGAAGAGTAAATGCATCAGCTAAGTGTTAAAAAAAAGTAAAAAAACAATTTGAGTTTCTTTTTCCATATATATATATATATATAGTATTATTTTGGGTAGTTTCTTTTTCTTTTTCTTTTTCTTAAAACATATCTAGGTACTTAGTCATAAAAGGTGAAAACTTTACAGTCATCTAATTTAGCTTCTTCTTGGAGGCTTTGATTCATCACCAAGTTTATAAAGTATTTAATGGGCCCTAGCACACCCATTTTTTCTTCTTCTTTTTTATTTTATTTTTTACATATAAGTGAATAAGATAATGTTCAATAATATATATATATATATATTTTTATAATTTTCACTCTTTAAAAAAAATTATTTTTATGATTTCACCTCTCAAAAATTTAAATTTGACATTAAAATTCTCATACAATTAAATTTTAACTATATATATTTTTAATTTTAATATCTGTCCCTCTCCCTTTAAATTATGATTTTGCCCCCTTGTATATATGATACATGTATCTAAATTGAATTTGTCGTTGCCAAGAATTTTATTTTTATTAATTATTTATTTGACAAAAAAAATTGACTTTTCATATTATAAAAAAATAATGAGTATGATAAACATGAATCATGCCTTTTTTTTAAAAAGAAAATAGAAACAAACTATGCTAACTTATTTTCTCCACAATAATAAGAATAGAACTATGGGGCCAAGACATGATGATATGTACCAACCCAAAAATTTATCCAAAGCTGGATGTGTCTGTTCTTGCTACTGAATCACCTCAATTAAGTCCATGAAGTTTTAGCAATAAGGCCTTAAATAATGAACCCAATTGAAAACCAGTCCATTTTTGTAGGTTTCTACTTTGTAATGAACAAATTTACTTGGTCCTCAGAACTAAAAGTGGCAAAATTTTAGAACAAGCTTTAATTTTATATAAAATGTCATATACTCAATTTCTTTATTTGTTTTCACATATATATTTTTTAAATTGAAATAGACAAGTATTTTTAGCATTTTCTATAAAAAAAATATATACATGATGGGTGCTTCAAGAAATGCCTTCATATGATTTTGAAAGAAGAAATAATTCCCAAATATATACATAATACATACAACTTCAATAAAAAAGAAATTAAAAAATACATAATTCATGTAGTTCAATTTGTATAATTACTAAACCTATGATAAAATTTCTCCAAATGCCAAATATAAATATTTAAAAATATAAGGGGAGGGCAGCCTTGCAACAATTACTTTTTATTGCAAGATATTATCAATTGTATATGCTTTTTTGTTTTGTTTTGTTTTGTGGGTGGGATGATAGTTTAATATACGGTGCGTTTTATGCAGCCATATTATTGTAAATTATCTAGTATCAGAGTTTGGACTTGCAAAGTCCGAAAAATAAAATTGTAAATCACTCCCGCGGTAAATAATATTGTCCATTTTAAGTTGGGAAATTTTCATAAATAACTCTCTTAATTTTTTATTATTTTTTTTAATCAAATGTAATACGGTTATATTTTATTAACTAAATAAATTGCTTTTAGATAAATATATCATTTCACAGTTTATACAGTACCGCTATAGTGTACAGTATTTTTACTACAGTAATTAATTAAATCAAAATTAAATATTTTTTATTTATTAAAATTATATAATTTTTATATAATTTATTTATTTATTTTAATTATATTACTATAAAATTTACATAAATAATAAAATTATTTAATGTAATTAAATTAAACTAAATAAATACACTAACTAATATAATTTTTATAAATAAATAAAAATTTAATTATATTTTGTATTAAATTATATTTATTAATAAGTAAATAAAATAATAAAATTTAAATAAATATAATTATTTATTTATGAATAATAAAAAATAAATAAATATAACAGTCACAAAAACTATCTCAGCCATTGAGATATGCGATGGTGGCTATTTCGCCATCGCATCTCGGGCTTGAGATGGTCTCGAGATGCGATGGTGACCATCGCATCTAGGGCTCGAGATCGTCCTGAGATGCGATGGTGGCCATCGTTATCTCAGCCATCGCATTTCGGGCCCGAGATGGTCCCGAGATGCGATGGTGGCCATTGCTACAGTGTATAATATTTTTGCTACAGTGATTAATTAAATCAAAATTAAATATTTTTTGTTTATTAAAATTATATTTTTTATATTAGTTATTTATTTATTTTAATCATATTATTACAAAATTTACATAAATAATAAATTATTTAATGTAGTTAAATTAAACTAAATAAATACATTAAATAAAAATAATTTTTATAAATAAATAAAAATTTAATTGTATTTTTTATTAAAATTATATTTATTAATAAGTAAATAAAATAATAAATTTAAATAAATATAATTTAAAATAAATAAATAAATAATATAAAATAAATATAATTTTAATAAACAAAAAATATTTAATTTTGATTTAATTAATCACTGTAGCAAAAATACTATACACTGTAGCGATGGCTACCATCGCATCTTGGGACCATCTCGGGGCCATCTCGGACCGAGATGCGATGCCACCATCGCATCTCGGGGCTATCTCGAGCCCGAGATGCGATGGCGAGATGGCCACCATCGCATCTCGGGCCCGAGATGCGATGGCTAAGATAACGATGCCACCATCACATCTCGGGACCATCTCGGGTCTGAGATGCGATGGCGAGATGGCCACCATCGCATATCTCAATGGCTGAGATAGCCTTTGTGACTGTTATATATTTTTATTTTTTATTATTCATAAATAAATAACTAATATAGAAATTATATAATTTTAATAAACAAAAATATTTAATTTTGATTTAATTAATCACTGTAGCAAAAAAACTGTACACTGTAGCGGGTACTGTACAAACAGTGAAAGGGTATACTTGTTCAAAAGTAATTTACTTGGTTAATAAAATATAGCTGTATTACATTTGATTAAAAAAATAATAAAAAATTAAGAGGATTATTTATGAAAATTTCCCTTTTAAGGTTTTAAGTTTAAGTTTATATGATTTTATTTTTTAATTTCTTTAAAGGCCTTATATTATTTATGATTAGAACTTTAAAATTTTATCTAATTTGAGATTCTAATAATTAACTCTTACCTTATTTATTTTGAGCTTATTATTTATGGCCTTACAAGTGTTAGATTTTGTGACAATTTATCATTTTTAAGGAACACACAACCTTATATACACTAAACCTCTAGGGACACATGACTGACCTATGTGCGTAGATTCCAAAAATCACATTATTCGTGTGCACTAAATTCCAAGGATCACACAGTCCATATAGACTATCTGTAGTTTAAAAAGTAGGCTCCTTAACCTACACCATGAGGTATATCTTATTCTAATATCATTTATAATGATCCGCTTACACATAATATGATATTTTCTGTTTTGGATTCGAGTGCATATAACCTTATTTTTGAGTTTCTCAAAAAAATTTATATTGTTTAAGAAAGGATTCGAGTGCATATAACCTACATCATCTCATTTATTTTAATCCTGTTATTTATAGCATCAATAGTGTTAGATATCGAGTATTATAAAAAGTATAATTAATTATTTTAAAACAAACAATATCTTAATTACATTAAGAAAAAAAATAATTATTTAAGGGAGCAATGGCAAGTGTAAGCCTCTATATTCACTGGCTAATATTGTTTTGTCTGCCAATGGAGAGCAAATCCTCATCAACCATGTGAAGCCTAACTTTTGAAAAAGAGCAAAAAAGTTGTAGTAGATTGAGCACAAAACATGCTATTACTAAGGCAAATATCTTAATATTTTTGTGCCTAAATGGAATAAATACACAAAAGGGGCAACATTTCAAGATTATTGAGTGTGTGCCTAAATTTCTAGTTGCTTTCACATATTTTCTTTTTTTTTAAAAAAAAAAAAACTTTTCAAGTTCTATGATAATTTATATGTGCATACTAATCCTATATGACATAGGAAATGGCATTTTCGGGCAGGAGTTAGATAGTTACATCAGAAATATTTATAAACAATGAATAAAAGGAGAAGCTATTTCAATTTGACCTAACATTGTTAGTAATCAACAAGAGGATTGAGGCTTAAGTGTTAATTATATGCTTACGATTGGTATTTAATAAAAAAAAAAATACATCTCGATCACATATAAATAATAAGTATTGTCAGGTCTAATTAAAAAAAAAAATCTGTCTAAAAGAGAAAACAACACAAAAAGAAGACATACTACATATAAAAATTTATATTGACATATAGGCTAATTTTTTTTTTAATATCAATTGTGTTATACTTACAAAATTGGTGTGCTCAATTATTGACTACTACCAATCAAGTAATTATTAATTTTTTAATTCTTATTAATATAATAATTATACAATACTATTCAATAATTAGTATATTAGATACAACATCAATTGTAGTACAAAATTTATATCTAACTATAAAAATGTTAGAATAAATTCATCTAGAGTTTCGAGTTATATTATTTTAAAATTTCCTATATTTTAAAACATAATTTATTTATTAGATTAGACTTTGACCCAAAAAAAAACTCTAATAAATATGCAACATATGAGTTGTCTACTTATCTTTATTTAGGTTAGTAAAATACATATAAAAATCTTTATTCTAATTTTGCTCCAGCTCATAACCTGAAAATGAGGCTAGTTTCAAGTATTAGGCAACCCAAATAATTAATTGTCCCTACTGTTAAGTAACATAAAAGTCAGCCAAATTTTGTTGGTAGACACTAATTTTTTTGTGAGGAAGCAAGAAAAAAGTTTGGAGACCATTAAATTTGAGTGTTAGTTGATTCAATTTGTAAATAATTGATGAATACTGAACGAAAATAAATTGAAAAAAACTTGAATTCGAGTAGTATAGGATTCAAATCACATCTCTATTTAACCCATATACATGGCAATAATTTACTTCATATTTATAAATTTTTCCTCATTTTTTTTTTTGAAGATAGGATAAATATTTCAATTTTCAAATAAATATATATATATAAATAATGAAAATCGATATCAGCTTGATTCAATAATATATTTTTGTAGCTCTTGATTATAGTTCATAGTAAATGCGTTTTTCGCCCGTGATCACCTATACACAAGTAAAAATAAGAGGCAAAAATGAGAATATAGTGACCGAAATTTCTCATTGATCCTATTCAAATTTTAGAAAATAATAATAATATATTTTCATAATTTTAGATATATTTAGTTTGAGGCATTTTTTTGTCCACACTCAATATGCACCAAAAGCTTTGAAAAGAGAGAGAAAAAAATTTAAAAAAAAAACCAAAAATAAGAAGCAAAAAGCTAAGAAAATCGAAATTCTCGTGATATAATTTGGATGTTTCATTTATAAACAAATTTTGAGGAGTCGCGTTTAGGGCCATGTGTACGTGACACATATCGCTAACCACTCTGCTAGCTGCTACCCGCAGAATCATGTTTTATAAAGACAAAAAGTCACCCACATTCCAGAAAACTAACAATAACAAATTTTTTTAAAAAAGTGCTTCTTATTTAAGTACTCTTCGGTTGCTTGTGGCTTTTGCATTAATCTTTCTTTTACTTGCGGATGCAGTTTGTGATAATGAAATAGAAACAAACCGGAGGAGTTGAACAACATTATAAATATGCCAACCATGTTTTGAATCAAAATTTAATAATCAAGACGAAAGTAACACTCAAATACTTGTTATCGAAACAAAGCCTATGCATTCCTGACCTAGGTCAGTAGTTCAAACATTAGCAGAGATTAGGATAATTTTATTTTTTACAATTGTTGGGAGGTAGTTATTTTTTTTTTTTTTTGGAATGGGGAACCCTTGCGGTAAACTTCGGGGAGACTAGCCCAGCAACCCACCGCCAGGGCCTCCCACTTTAATACGGGCTCATCTAAGGCTCCACAATAATCCACCAAGTCCATGAAGGAGAAAGGACTCAAACCTAGGTTCTACACAAGGGTCCTTGCTTGACTTCCCACTGCTTTGCCAGTTGAGCTGCCCGTGGTGGGTGAGGTAGTTATTTAATTGTAATAATTAGTAGCAATTATTAGTAGTTAGGCGACAGTTATCTAGTTTTAACAGTTATCGACACTAATCAATTGTTAGGTGTCAATTATTACAATTAATTAACAATTGTTAACAGTTATTAATATTTATCAATTGTTAGGTGATAGTTTTCCAATTATCCAATTGACAGTTATTAGTTGTTAGGTGACAACTATTGATAGTTATTATAATTAGTTAGTTTATTTTTGAGCTATAATTGATAATTATCAGTTGATAGGCAACAATTATCTAGTTGTGACTGTTATTGACAATTATTAGGCGACAATTATTCAATTGTAGTAATTATTGACAATTATTAATTGTTGGACGACAATTATTGATAATTATTATAATGAGTTAGTCGATCATCTTTGAGCTATAATTGAAAGTTATTAGTTAATAAGTGGTAAATATTGTAATTAGTTTAGTTGATCTTTGAGCTATAATATTGAGATATGATATTTATAATGTAATACTTGTATTAAAAAAAATAATTAGACGAAAGTAAAAAATAATCTCTCACTTGTGAAATTAGGATTTGTTTTAAAATTAAACAATTTCATCAAATTAAGTATGATTGTATGTATGCGTGATAGCATTTATTATACTAAGAATATCAATAAACTTGATTATTGCAATTGCTTAGATACCTTTTTTGAGTTTCTAATTAGTTTTTATAATCGATTTTATAGTTTAAGATCTCTCTAATCTTATATAATTTTTTACGCTTACATTTAGCGCAGAATTAGAGTTGAGGGTTTTTATGTCTGATTTAAAATATTGATAAAGTCAAATCATAAAAATACCTATTTTAAAGGGTAAAATTATAAAATTTTATTGCTGAACTTAAAAATTTTCTAAGACTTAATTTATCATTGATCAACACATTTAAAGTTAAAAAGCACTGGATAGGGTTTGAATTCTTCTATTTATATGAAAGATAAATTTGGTTTCAGAACTTCAACTGACGATACTAAGTATAAATTTCTCTATTTTTTTTTAAAAGATGATTATATATATAACAAACAAAAAAGAAGACTGATAACGTTAATTAATAGATGTATATTTTTTTTAAAAAGAGTAATTTTAATTATATATTTAGATAAGAATCTCTTAATTTGTAACATTTTATAAAAATGAGAATGTCATATTATTTATTGATCAAACTAGTACAAAAATAATTAAAAATACAATCACGAAGGAAAAAAGGAATAAAATCATCCCAAATTTGGAATAGAATCTCTTTGTAACTTTTGAGAAACCATCACGAGAATTCATTTTCTTGTTTTTTTAAAAACAATTTATTCTTAGCCTAAAAAATATTCCTCTCTAAATATATATTTTTCGTATATATATCATTTGGCTACATACCTTTTGCAAATTTCTTTTTGAGGCAGAAAGATTGATTGATTAATCTTTGCATGTAGGAGCAAATATTATTATTCCATTCTGATGATGAAGAATTTTGATAAGGCATGTGTTAATTCTGAAGATATCAATGGGTGTATAGGTATCTAATTACGTCTTTAATTTTGATAATTTATCAGTGTGTTAATTTTGATAAGTAACTGGGTGTATTAGTTCTTTAAAATTTTTGAAAATATCCAATTACGTCTTTTAAAAATAAAAAATAATTACTTTTAAAAATGAAAATAATAATTAAAAAGCAAAGGGTATATGAAGATAATAAATTTCAAAGGCTAGGGCAAAGTTGATGACTCAATTGCATGCGGCAGGGGCAGCACATCAATGTCCTTGAAACAAAATTAAAATTAAAGAACCAAATCTAGTGGAGAAAATAAGAATAACAACAAATATAATGAAGCAGAAAGCAGAAAGCAGGGCCTAGTAATCACTTTACATTTTTTGCTAGTGAATTTGACAAAGCAATGCATGAGCTGGCACTGGATAGCCACTGCTTAGTTAGTTAGTCTGTTGCCATGGCAGCACCTGGCCAGACTCTATGTGGGGCGGGAAATAAATAGCAGACAGAGACCTAACAAAATTCAATATGAAATTGGCTAATTCATCTATTGAAGAAATGTTTTTCTTGGCAACCAAACACAAATTCTATCTATTGAAGTTTCAATTTGCTCATACTGTCGGTGGGTAGATTTAGGAGTTTGACCTTTTTATTGGGTAAATTAAAAAAAATGGGAAAGAAAATGATTCTTGTATGAAATATTATAATAAATTAATGACCATTTACTAGTACAAAGAGTAACAATAGATTAAGATTTGTAATTTCAATTAGTGAGGCTGCTTTTGAAAGTACTTTTATAGAAAGTGTTTTTAACTTCTTGTTGCTTTTTACTATATAAGATTTGGGTGCACCAAAATGCTATATACATTTATATTTAATTCATCAGAATCTTGCTAATTGTCCATGTATTAGAAACATGACAAAGTTTTGTTCAATGGAATCACTTTTTAATTTCAAAAGCAAGAGAAGCATCCATTAGCTATTACTATTTTTGTCTAAATTAAAACGCACTTCAATTAATTTTGGGCTAATTAGGCAGATTTCGCACATAAATAAAACTTAAATCTCATATAGGAAATCCTCAAATCATAGGGGTTAAAATAACTAAAATTTAAAATGATTCATATTTGTGGGTTTCAAAGTCCTTTTCCTCAAATAACCTATATAAACAAGATAGTATTTTATTTTCCAAGGCAAGTTAGGTAAGTCTCAACAAAAAAAAAGTATTAGATTTTTATTTTTTTTTATTTATATAAAATTTAAACTATATTTCTTCTTAAATGGCCCGATAATAAACAGGTTGTGATATATTATTCATATACTAAAATAGAGATCCTGAGTTCAAATTTATATTTTCTATGTAAAAAAAAAATTATATTTATTCTTACCCGGTATGAGTGGGATTAAACTTTAACCTCTTAGGCTAATACAAATTACACTCACAAAAGAAAAAAAATTATTAATTTTTCATTGCCTATACAAATTGAACCTACAAAAGAAAATTATTAATTATAAATTTTTTAGTATTTTTATTGGGTTTATTTCAATTTTTTAATTAATATTATTATCTCCACATTTTTAATAAAAAAATAAAAAAGAAGATTTATATTTATTAAAAAAAATTAAGAGAAAATTTCATAAAAATAGCAAATGACATAAAAACGATTGAAATATCAATTTGCATGAAACAACCGGCAAATTCTATTATTAAAAAAAAAAAAATTACCAGTTTCGTTAGGAATCAGCTTCTTCAATCAATTGGCAGAAAATTGAAATGAAATAAAAATAAACAAGTGTTTATATTTATATACATATATAATTAGTTGTGGACGTATGTCATTCTCCACATGTGAATATGAGTGGGATTTTTCAAAAAGCAATAGCAGCCCCAGGAACGTACCAGGAATCAACCCTGGATTACTCCAAGGATATTCCTGGAAGTGCATATCAAGTTGGCCAAACGAATTCAATTCCCCCGGAAAGAATATTCCTGAATTGTTCCAACGTTTCAGGATTACGATTAAAACCCCAAAAGATATATTTTTAAAACATTACCCTTTTGACCCTTCGATCATCTCTCTGATTACAACTCATCAACAGACTTTAGTCAAATCATCAGAGTCGCCCACATGATCGAATGGCTCACGATTGTTTCAACCCACAGCCATGTGTTGGTTTTTATGATTATCAATTAAAAAGACAAATTCTAGAAAATAAAAGTCACTTCCTGTTCGGATTTGCCCTCCCCCCCCTTTTTTTGGTAAAACTTAAACCACAGAAATATTTCTAACGTAATATTCCTTTGGCATATAAACATTATTCTTTTTACAGACGCTGGATTTGCTTTTTCTCAATATAAATACCCTCCTAAAACCCTGAAGAGTTCATCACCAACCAAGAACATCTTTAGCTCTTTCTTTAATTTCTTTCAGGCTTTAGAGTTACAGAAAAGATGGCAGGAGTTGTGGCGATTTTTGACTTCGACAAGACGATTATCGACATCGATAGTGACAACTGGGTTGTTGACGAATTGGGTGCTACTGAATTGTTCGAACAACTTCTTCCCACCATGCCCTGGAATTCTGTCATGGTATGTTTCAGGTTTTTTTTTTTTGGGGCGTGGGTTGGGGGTTTCCTGATATTCATTATTGGTTCAGTTTTGTTCCTGTTATGTTTAGGCTCTAAAATCTTTCATATTCTGCTGGAAAAAAACTTTTACAGGACAGGATGATGAAGGAGCTTCATACACAAGGCAAGACCATTGAAGACATTGTTGAGGTTCTGAAAAGGGTTCCTATTCATCCCAGGATTGTTCCTGCCATTAAATCAGCCCATGCATTAGGGTATGAAAAATTCTGACGTTCTAACAAGTTTCCCACCCCCGCCCCTCCCTTTTTTAATGATTCAGAGAAGGAGAATTACTAATACATGGTGGCAATATTAATGTGTTCTGTTATTGATTTTTCAGGTGTGAATTGAGGATTGTGAGTGATGCAAATCTGTTCTACATTGAGACCATTCTGAAGCATCTTGGGTTAATGGATTATTTCTCAGAAATCAACACCAATCCTGGGTTTGTTGATAAAGAAGGCAAACTGAGAATTCAGCCTTACCATGACTTCACCAAATCTTCCCATGGCTGCAATCTCTGCCCTCCAAATATGTGCAAGGTTTGTTACTAATTTTTAATTTAGGAGATTAAGAAAAATTTGCTAATTGTGACACCTAACTTTTACAGAAAGGTCTAGAGATTAATTGGTTATCATTAGCATTTATATATGACGAATGTTCTAAAGTTGTTTTCAGAGTTCTAGAAAATGTCACATCTCACATGCCTCATATGAGTCTCTACTAATTTTTCTGATATTCTAAAATTGACTTGGATCAATTAAACAATCTTAAATTTGATTGTATTGTTGCCAGCTAACTGTCTAATTGTCTAGCTTGACATTGGAAGTAATTAATTGATTAATTAATCCCAATCATATTATGCTTAAATTTTAACATCTGGGTTATGATTTAACTTTGGTCAAAGCAGGGTTTGATAATTGAAAGGATCCAAGCTTCTCTGGCAAAGGAAGGGAATAAGAAAAAGATCATCTATCTGGGCGATGGGAGTGGAGATTATTGTCCAAGCTTGAAGCTTGTTGAAGGAGATCATGTAATGCCAAGAAAAAATTTCCCAGTGTGGGATTTAATCAGCCGCAATCCAATGCTTATTAAAGCTGAGATTCATGCGTGGACTGATGGTGAAGAGCTTGAGCAAATTTTGATTCAACTCATCAAAACAGTTTCAATGGAGGAAAGCAATAACAACTACTCTGCTCAATTGCTTTCTGCTGCTGACTGCAAATTGCAGACAATTTCTGTTTCTGCCCTTGAAGCCCTGCCTCAAGCTCTTTCTGTTCCTCAGTAGAAGAGCAATTGTTGCACACAAAGGGGAAAAAAACGATATAATGCTCCAAAGATTTTGCGTTTTTTTTTCCCTTCTCTCTCGGGGTTTTGAGACATAAGCATGTCTTAATAATTGTATATTATATTGTATGAGATAATGTAATTTTAATATTATCTTATTGTCCACTTTTTCTAATATTTTTACCTTTTCCCCATCTTTCTAAATTTATTTATAAAAAAAAAATTGTTAGCTTAATTTAAAGTGTAATTTTTAAGAGTCATAAAGTAAATTTGATTAAATATAATATTATTTATTATGATTAAACATTTTAATATCTAAAAAAATGTATTTTAGACTTTATTTTTTGAAATTATATAGACTAATTGAAATATTTTAAAAATATAGAAATTAATTTAATAATTCAATAACATTTTAGAGGTTCAATTAATAATTATTTATTTATTTATTCTTTTAGACCTAATTTCGGAGAGTGGGAAAAAATGATCTGTGTTATAACAAAATTTATGCAATAATATACGATCAAATAGAATTTATAAAGCACAAATCTTAAAAGAGAAGACTAAACAAGCCCACCACCCCTGAGTTGAGTGGTGGATAACCTTAGTTCCTAGTTTAGGATCAAGATACGAGTTTAGTTTTCTCCGAATTTTAGAAAAATAAATTTAGTCTTTTTTTAACTCTAATATACACACACACACACACATATATATATAAAATCTCCTATGATGCTGAAATGTAGCTTCAATTAAGCCGCACAACGCAATTTTCTTTGTTTTTCTTCTTGAGATCTCTTGGCACCCAGAAAAAAAATTGCAACCTCAACATTTATATAATAATATATAAGGGTGGAGCAACAATTGAAATGGTGGGGGATTAAAGTTAAAGTTAGAAAAGTATAGGGGTCAAAATATACCTAATAGAGGATCAAACGTTAAAGTCAAAAAATTATTGGTGATAAAATATATAAAGAAAAAAGGATATCTAAACTCTTAAAAGTTTGGATAATGAGTCATTCAAACTCTTATATTTTTAAAATTTTTGTCTACACTTTTATTAGGTGATGAAATCTATTAAAGTTAATGGTAAAAAAAATAAAATAAAAAATCAACTTTGTTTGATTGAAAAAATGAAAATTTCAATCAACCTTGGTCAATAATCAGTCAATAGCCAATTGATCCTGGTCAAAAGTTGGTCAATGTCAATCAAGGACCATTGGTTAACTTTGCTCAATGAGTTTGGTTTATCTTCAGAGTTTGGTTTAATTTTTAATTTTGTCCTACGAGTTTCAAAAAAGTCAAAATTATCCCAATCCGTTGACAAGATTCCACCGCTCAACATAAAACTTTAAAATGTATTGATATAAATTAACAATTAACATATAATATCTACGTGCCAATCATTGATCGGCCACAAAAAATAAAAAAAAATTATGTGGCACGTTTAGGTTCAAATTTTAATATTTATTACATAAATAATTAAAAATAAAAAATAGACTTTGCTAAAGTCATCAGTGAACTACTGTCGCGATAAAAATGATCAAAATTTATATTTTTAGACTTTATTTTTTTTTTATCCACATAATAATAGAGTCATTTTAATCAAAGAAAACAAAATAAGGCGACAAAAAATGGGGGAGAGGGTGGTGACTACTATCACGTCACCGTCAAATGGTGCATCGTCACCACCATTTGACAGATCGGTTGCTTATTTTTCAAGTGGTGGTGGTGGTACAATAATTGTCCTATTATTTGATGACGACAAAAAATTAGGGGTACCACTACCACGCTACCGTCAAACGGGTAGAGGGTGACTTGCACTGTAGTCACCACTTAACAAATTGACATTTGATGGCGGTGCGGCGGTGGTCGTTACACTCTCCCTATTTTTGGCCACATGTTGGTCTTTTTTGTGTGGATAAAACTGACCTCACCATTGTGTACACAAGAAAAAATAGAGTTCAATAATATAAATTTTGATAATTTTATTGCGTGGAGGCCAGTGGCCAACGACGGCTCATTGATAACTCGGACAAAGTCTTTTTATTTTTAAATTATTTATTTTTTTAAAATAGCTTATTTTATCTATTTAAATTTTTTTAAATTGAATTATGTTAAATGAATGGATAAGAATGCACCTTGTTTTTAAAATCTAATCCTATCAACTCATGAAGGGTAAAAATATCGTTGTACATAAAAATCAATCATATTTAATGAAATCTTGCTAATGGACTGAAACAATTTTGAATTTGTTAAAATTGATGGGATAAAATTGAGAATTAGGTAGAGGGATAAAAATGTCATTTACCCAATTTTTAATCACATACATAAACAAAAACTTAGAATAATTTAGTTGACTAAAATATTTACTTTTATTAATAAGGACGAAGATTCAAACTCCATATAAATTTAATTTTTTCTAGTCATGAAGGGGGTATAGTAGTAATTTAACTAATTTTAATATATTTTTTTTATCAAAATTTAACCAGACAAGAGTGTAAATAAGATTTTTAAAAATATATGAGTTTGGATATCTCTTTTTTCAAATCTTTGGAGTTCATATATTCTTTTTCCATATATAATAAGAGATCATAATGTCTAAGTAGAAAAATTATAGGGGCTAAAATCTAAATTTTTTCTATTTTAAGGATAAATTGTTTATCAAAACCTTTTTTATTTGAACATTTTGTGAGGTCTAAGGACAATGCCATTAGGCCTATTGTATGATAAGGTATAGAAAAATTACAACTCTTTTCTTGTTATTATTTGGTCAGTACTACTTAATCCTCTTTAATCCTTACTGTTAAAAAAGATCATGTTAAATGATTATTTTCCTTGTTCTTTTACTATTTTATACTTAATGTGATAAGTGAGATGTAAAGACTATCATATAATTATATTTATATCCCTTCTTGTGACATATACATAAAAATTGCTCTTATTATAAATATACTGAATAAAATAATTATAACTATTATTTTAGAAATATAAATATTATTTATTGAACAAGTAGTTATATATAGTATTTACCTAATAATATAATATTGATCAAGGCTCTTTTAAATACTTGTTTCATCAAAATACAAATATTATTTGAAAAATATAATTGAGGATCACGATTAAAGCCCCCCAAAAATTAAATTTTTTAAACATGCCTTTTGACCCTTCGATCATCTCTGTGATTACAACTCATCAACAGACTTTGGTCAAATCATCAGAGTCGCCCAAACGATCTAATGACTCAGGATTGTTTCAACCCACAGGCATGTGTTGGGTTTTATGATTATCAAGTAAAAATGACAAATTCTAGAGAAATAAAAGTCGCTTCGTATTCGGATTTGCCCCCCCTTTTTTTTTGGTAAAACATAAACTACAGAAATATTTCTAACGTAATATTCCTTTGTCATATAAACAATATTTTTTACAGAAACGGGATTTGCTTTTTCTCAACATAAATACCCTCTTTAAACCCTGAAGAGTTCATCACCAACCAAGAACTTCATTAGCTCTTTCTTTCTTGTTAATTTCTTTCAGGCATTAGAGTTACAGAAAAAATGGCTGGAGTTGTGGCGATTTTGACTTCGACAAGACGATTATCGACATCGATAGTGACAACTGGGTTGTTGACGAATTGGGTGCTACTGAATTGTTCGAACAACTTCTTCCCACCATGCCCTGGAATTCTGTCATGTTATATTTTAGGGTTTTTTTTTGGGGTCCTCTGATATTCATTATTGGTTGCAGTTTTGTTCCTGTTATGTTTAGGCTCTAAAATCTTTCATATTCTGCTGGAAAAAACTTTTACAGGACAGGATGATGAAGGAGCTTCATACACAAGGCAAGACCATCGAAGACATTGTTGAGGTTCTGAAAAGGGTTCCTATTCTTCCCAGGATTGTTCCTGCCATTAAATCAGCCCATGCATTAGGGTATGAAAAATTCTGATGTTCTAAATAGTTTCCCACCCCCACCCCTCCCTTTTTTAATGATTCAGAGAAGGAAAATTACTAATACATGGTAGCAATATTAATGTGTTCTGTTATTGATTTTTCAGGTGTGAAATGAGGATTGTGAGTGATGCAAATCTGTTCTACATTGAGACCATTCTGAAGCATCTTGGGTTAATGGATTATTTCTCAGAAATCAACACGAATCCCGGGTTTGTTGATGAAGAAGGAAAACTGAGAATTCAGCCTTACCATGACTTCACCAAATCTTCCCATGGCTGCAATTAAGGTTTGTTACGAATTTTAAATTTGAAAAAGTTTAATTTAGAAGACTAAGAAAAATTTGCTAATTATGACACCTAATTTTTACAGAAGGGTCTAGAGATTAATTGGTTATCATTAACATTTATATATGGTGAATGTTCTAAAGTTGTTTTGAGAATTCTAGAAAATGTCACATCTCACATGCCGCATACGAGTCTCTGCTAATTTTTCTGACTTTTAGTTGATTCTCTTTTGACTTGGATCAATTAAACAATCTTAAATTTGATTGTATTGTTGGCAGCTAACTGTTTAATTGTCTATCTTGACCTTAGAAGTAATTAATTAATCCCTAACATATTATGCTTAAATTTTAACATCTGGGTTATTCTTTAACCTTGGTCAAAACAGGGTTTGATAATTGAAAGGATCCAAGCTTCTCTGGCAAAGGAAGGGACTAAGAAAAAGATCATCTATCTTGGCGATGGCAGTGGAGATTATTGTCCAAGCTTGAAGCTTGTTGAAGGAGATCATGTAATGCCAAGAAAAAATTTCCCAGTGTGGGATTTAATCAGCCGCAATCCAATGCTTATTAAAGCTGAGATTCATGCGTGGACTGATGGTGAAGAGCTTGAGCAAATTTTGATTCAACTCATCAAAACAGTTTCAATGGAGGAAAGCAATAACAACTACTCTGCTCAATTGCTTTCTGCTGCTGACTGCAAATTGCAGACAATTTCTGTTGCTGCCCACTAAGCCCTGCCTCAAACTCTCTCTGTTTCTCAGTAGAAGAGCAATTGTTGCACACGGAGGGGAAAAAAATGCAATAATGCTTTAAAGATTTTGCTTTTTTCTTTTCCCTCTGTGTTTTGAGACATACGCAGGTCTGAATAATTGTAGATTATATTGTATCAGATAATGTAATTTTAATACTATCTTATTGTCCACTTTCCCTAATCTTTCTACCTTTTTCCCTTGCGATATTTCCAAGTTTATTTATTAAGAAAATTGCTAATTGTGTTTTAAAGTAATTATCTTTTTAGGATTCATACAGTAAATTTGATAATATATAAAATTATTTATTATGTTTAGATATATTAATATATAAAAAAACGTTTTTTAGACTTTATTTTTTGAAGCTATAGATATTAAGTGAAATATTTAAAAAATATATAAATTAATTTAATAATTCAATAAAATTTTAGAGGTTAAATTAATATTTTTTTTATTTATTCTTTTAGACTTAAATACATGGAGTAGGAGAGAATTGACCCACTTGTTACAACAGAATCTATAAAATAATATATGATCAAATAGAATTTATAAAGCACAAATCTTAAACTAAATAAGCCCCCCACCTATTAGCCATGTAGTGGACAGCCTTGATTCTCAATTTAGGGTCAAGTTCGAGTCTGTTATCTTTGAATTTTAGAACAGTAGATTTAGTATTTTCTAATTCTTAATTTGCGATTTGTGGGCTGTGCTACAATGAATAATCGCTGTAGGTTTTGATAAATTTGTGGGCTGCGCCGAATATTATTATTGTAGATCCTAATAAATTTCTGATTATAAATATAAATAAATTTGTTGTAATACTAAGAAACAATAAGACCAAAACAAATTTATAAAATTGGATCCTATAAAGCAAAATCTCAAAAAAAAAATTGATCAAATAGAATCTATACAGTAGAATCTATTAAAAAAAAAAACTGATTAAGATGTCAGTGTTAAATAAAAAATTAGATATATATATATATTTGCCTTTATACATATAAACATGTTTATTTATTTATCTTGAAAGCTGGTGAGGTGGCCCATTGGGGGGCATAAAATATTGTTGATTTTGGCTACAAGACAGTCAAATGTTTTGATTTTGAAACCTAAAAAAGTAGTGGCTGACCCAAATCCAACACAGAGTAGTTCTTTTGTATCTATATATATTTTTAAAAAATTATTATTATTTTGGTCAGCAAAACAATTTTGATCATTTTCATGTGATCATCATCAACAATTATTATGACAAACCCTTTTGAGGAATTTTCTTTTGGGATTCATTGATGCATAGATAGTGAGATCTATGAGTACAAAATTACATGTTTATGGTCATCAAAATTAAAAAAATAATAATAAGATAATTCTATCATTATTATATCATTGAACAACTGACTAGGGGAATTTTGTTGATGGGACACTAAAAATTGCCTGTTTTGTTTTCTTTAATCCACCAATTTTTTTTTCATACACCATATTTATATATATAATCTCCTATGATGCTGAAATGTGGCTTCAATTAAGCCACAACAACTTTCTTTTGATTTTTCTTGAGATCTCTTGTCACTAAAAAAAAGAAAAAAATTGCAGCCTCAACCTTTACATTATATATAAGGTTTAATTATAAAGTAAGGCACATAATATATAGGAGTGACAAAAAGGTCGGGGTTCGAGTCCCTCTTCCCTCGTATTGTAATAGTTATAGCATACACTAAAAAAAAAAAAAGTAGTGATGGAGCCACAATTAAAAATAGTAAGGACTAAAAGTTGAAGTTAGAGAAGTATAAAGTGTCAAAATATACATAATAGAGAACCAAAAGTCAAAGTCAAAAAAATATTGGTAATAAAATATATATAATAAGAGATCTTAATGTCTTAGTAGAAAACTTATAGGGGCCGAAATTTAAAAAATTTATATTTTAAGGATAAAATTGTTCATCAAGACTTTTTTATTTAAACATTTTGTGAGGTCACAGAGACCATGTCATTAGGCCAATTGTATGATGAGGTTGAGAAAAATTACCACTTTTTTCTTGTTGTATTTTTGTATTTACTTCTTATCCTCTTTAACTTTGTTTTCTAATTTTATGTTAAATGATTATTTTTTTGTTCTTTTTATTATTTTATTCTTAATGTGACAAGTGAGATGAAAAGACTATTATGTAATTACATTTGTATCTCTATTTCTGACATATACATAAAAGTTGCTCCTATTATAAATATTCGGAGTTTATAAAATAAGTATAAGTAATATTCTAAAAATATAAATATTACTTATTAAATAAAATAGTTATATATTATTTACCTAATAATATAATTTTATCAATGCTCTTTTTAATTCTTGTATTATTAAAATACAAATATTATTTGAAAAAAAAGTAACTAAGTTGTATGAAAGGAATATATATATATATATATATATATATATATATATATTAACAGAGTTCATTGTGCAATATCTTGATATACAAGATTTGAGACTTTCAGAATATATAATAAATATTTAATGATTCTTGAAATTTAAATAAAAAATAGCTTTTAAGTTAGTAATTATATTAAATATAAAGATAATCTTTTATTATTAATATAAAAATATTTTTTTCTTTTTAAAATAATTTATTAAAATTTTATACTAATAGTATATTTTTACCAAACATATATTTTTTTTATATTTTGTTTAATCTAATTTAGTGTTAATTAGAGAGTAGTAATAAGCTCACTATTGTTTAAAATATATTAAGTAATTAATCTAATTGCTTTATATATATGTATGTATATTACTTATATACATACATATATATATACATACATATATAATAGCTTAATGAAAGTATTACACGATATAGTGTAGGTCTATCAGATCCCCATACTAGTTTCATAAAACACTAAAATAAATTATAAGTTAATTGTTGGATTTAAAATATTAATTGGTCTAAGATTAATTTAATTAAATTATTAAGACTAATTAATTAATTTTTTTGACCCATGTTTAATTTGATTAAAATTCATCGATTTCAATTAGTTGTTGGCCAAATTCTTAATAGTTATAAAATAAAATAAAATAATTGATTATTTATTAAATTAGATAATTAAATTATTTATTTAATTTAGATAATTATAAATTATCTAAGTTAATACATATAATATTAGATATTATTCTAATCTTTATGAGATAAGGATTTATCATTTTAATTATAAAAAATAAAATAATATAAAGATATTATTTTATCTTGATCCTATTATGATTTGGATTTTAAATAAAATAAGTATACGTACACTATAAAAAGAAGTTTTTAGAATTACTTTTTATGTATTGTTTTGTTCTTTCTTTGGGCTGAATTTTTTCTAAGGAGACAAATTTAAGAACACAAAATTTGATCTTTCACAATTAATCAACTCGCCTATGTAGGTAGTCAATTGGTGGGAGATACAACATAGAAGATTTGCTAGTGTTGAGAGAGAATATTCGTTAAAAATTCACGATTAAGATATTTTTCTTATACTTTTTTGTTTCTAAATTAAAATAGACATAACAAAAATTTAAAATTATTCCTGCATATAGTTGGCTTATTTTTTCTAATAATATTTAGATTTCTTTATTTTAAAGAATTTAAGTAGAAAAAAAAAATTTAGGTTTTAAGTCCTAAAAAAAATTATATTTTTATAATTTTTTATAAATTATTAAAAAACTAAAAGCTAAAATATAGTGTAAGATAAAAATATATTTACTAAAAAGTCAAAATCAAAATGCACTAAAAGACAAAAATACACATCTTAGAAGGTATTTTATGGAATTTAAATTTAAAAATATGAAATAATCACTTACAACAACTAGTATATTCTGAAAAAATACATTTTTTTCCTCACAAATAACAGATTAATATAAAAAAATTAAGGAAGTTAATAATAAATTTGAGAAACAATAAAGAAAAAGTGATAATTTCCTTAACATAAATAGTTAAAGTATATTATTCATTCTACTTTTATAAAAAAAGAAAATTAAAAAAAAAACTATGCTTCTTTCATTTTTTTTTACCGTCTTATATTAATGAAAGCTTTGAGAGTATGCAAATCTTGACAAAACCTTTTGTCAAAACCATGGTGAGTTTCTATATTACCATGCCCCCTTTATAGGAAATTTCTCAATTTGCACGTGTAATTTGCCATCAATTGTATTGAAAGACATGTATCCTTTAGACCATTTTGGTGGTCATATTCTTGATGCTAATTCTCTCACCATCGAATGTCAAGGAGACAAGGTAATAATAAAAATATTGCAGCTTCAATTCTATGTTCTAATTACTGATCAAACTAAAAGCTTTTGATATGGTGCAGAGAAATGTTTGCCAGCATTAAAATGGAGCCATCAACAAAGACTGAATTTTTTTCTAGCCTTCTATTCTGGCCTGGCTTAATGTTTGCCAGCATTGAAACACATGTAAACCACTTTCGAAGCATTCAAATTTACAACGATTAAAAAAGATAAAATATAAAAAAAAGATAACAAAAATAATAAAGAGAAACTGTAAAACTTAAAAGACTACATTGTTATTATAATATTGTGTATTACAATGTTACAGAGACAATCTTTATATAGGCTTTAGGTTAACATAAATAAAAAAATATAAATACATAAAAGAAAATTAAATATAACCTATTAATTATAAAATATATATGGTAGGTGATTAATATATTGATATTCTTTAATAACAACAATTCTTATAGGATTAAAATGAAAACAAAAGCATAATTTTCTAACGGAGAAATACATGCAATGTATGAATATACGACATGACAACTTAAATTAAGGTTTCGTTTGCTTAGAAACTATAGCTGCTATCTAAAAACAAAATTAACTGTTGAGTAAAAGTAAGTGATATTTAGTAGCAGTAATGCCATGCTTACAAAATTGAGAAATAACCTTTGTATTTTAATTGATGTGGTATTTATTATGTTTATTGTAGTATTTTAATTGATGTGATATTTATTATGTTTATTGTAATTGATATTATGTAACTATTATATTAGTAAAAAGTAAAAAGTAATTAACAACTATCTAATAAGTATTAGTTATTAAATAGTGACATATCAGTCCGAATAGAAAGTGTCAACTATGTAAATGTAGCACTACTCTAGGCAGTAGATATGAGTTTTGATACCATTTCAGAAGGGTTAAGGAAACGGTATTCTTACTTTGATATTTACAATACAAAATGAGTTTTTATATGAACTGCAGTATGAGTTTTAAAAGGAAATAAATTATACCCTAATATCACAAACCATATTTATATTTTGCCAAAATGAGTTTGATATTTACTTTGATACGATGCAGGGTGGAGAGCTAGAATTGATATAGTCGAGAGGTCAAACAGTCAAAATAAAAAAAAATCTATAGGGTCAAAATCTATATTTTTAAAGGTTTTGGGGGAGGGAGAAATGTTAAAGCTAAAATGTTAGAGGGGCCGAATTCTAAAAAATCTTATTTTGAAAGATAAAATTATTAAATAGTCACTAATTTCCTTAACAATTTTTTGGACTGTTAATTTGATTTTTTTGAATTCATTAGATATTTCTTGTTAGATTCATTAGAGAATTTTTTGAGCCAATCATCTGTATTTGCCGAATGGCTGGTACTCAGTTCTTTTAAAATTAAGGTGCTGGGTATCAAAAGCAATTTTAGCAGGTGCATTTGATCATTATTTTCAAACCAAATATTTCACTTGAATTTTTTTGTGGATGTGTATGTGGGGTAATTTTTTTCTTTTTCATTTTAAAATCTTTTTGGTCATTAGGTTTACAAATACTTGGAGGCTATTTATTTGATATTAATCTTATATGTTTCCTCGAGGAAAGAAAGGAGAGGTTTGTGAAAGTATGTGTCGTATTTATAAGTGTATTTTAAATATACCAATATAAATTGAGGCATTATAGTAGAGAGAAAAAATCGAGAAGAAAAACAAAATGAAGGAGACCGAGATAAGACACCCAAGTCTCTAGATTAGGCACCGTGGCACCCAGTCAGGCATTTTAAAAAATAACCGTTGAGTACCACGGCTCTAGTAGATGAGTGTTGCGGCATTGGGACTTAGAAATATAACTCTTGAAAGAGTCATTTATCATTTCTAATGGATGTGGCCTTCGAAGAGGTATAGTATCTCTCTAGAGAGACACATTATTTCTATAAATACTATAGGCACATTTCATTTGAGGGCTCTAACATTTCTTCTTCATCTTTGATTAAAAATTCTCTCCATATATCAATTACATTAAACTCTTGTTGTCTAAGGAACTTGCATTTGGTGTGCGCCTTTGTAAATTTTAATTGTCATATAATCTTGGAACTATACTACCATTCAACCCTACTGCACCTTGATTATTATCATTGTAGGAGTAAAAATAATTTTGAGGACAATGCTTAGCATACCTTGACATTCTTTACAACTTGTTGTATCCTTTGTTTGTACACATATTTAACAACATTCTTAAAACTATTTCTCTTGGATACTACAAGTGATTTTTCATTGTTAGTTGTAACCAAATCACTCTCTAACGCTACAAAGATACCAATATTTGATGAGAAACATTTCAAGAAATAACAAGATCGTGTCTTCGAATTATTAGACGTTATAGGCCTTGCAATACATCTCACACTTCCTCATTCGGACGTTACTGCTGAAAATTACGAGGATTTTCCAAAATAGAGCAAAGTGAATAAGGTATGCTGAAACACTATCTTACATACTTTAACTAATGAATTGTATGATGTATATTCTAGATATAAAGATGCACATGAGATTTGGGCATAACCGAAGAAAAAAGAGAGTTAAAGATGCTAGTGTCCAAAAGTATATAATTGCTAATTTCTTAACCTTTAAAATGTCTGAAGAAAAAGATGTTACAACACAAATACATGATTTTTAACTCTTAATCAATGATTTGAAAAATGAGGGAATAATTCTCTTAGAACCTTTTGTGGTTGGTTGCTAGATAAAAAAGTTGCTTAATTCTTGGAAAGATTATAAGAAAAACAATAAGTACAAAAGAAAACATTTAATGTTGGAAGATTTTATTGTGCATATAAAAATAAAATAAAAGAATTGCTAATAGGAGAATATAGAGAAAGTCAAAGAATTAGTTTTAAGGCTAATTTAGTTGAGGGTAAAAATCATAATGAGAGCATCAAAAGTCCACAAACAATTCTTATCTAAGAAAAATAAAATCTCATTAAAAAGAAAGGTAAGTGTTATATTTGTGGAAATGGTGGTTATTTTGTATTTTAGTGTAAGTACAAAAATAAAAATAAAAAAAATAAAAATTTTAAAACCAATTTAGTTGAGAGAAATGAGATAGTAGCTGTTGTGTTGTTTCTCAAGTGAACATAATTGCAAGTGACAATAAAAAATGGGTATTGACATTGAAGCCTCTAAATATATATATAATAAAATTGGAACAGTTCAATATCCATATTTAAATAGAAATTGAAACAGAACAATTCTCTTCATACAGTCTGCTGCACAAAACCTTTAAATATAAAATTATACCCGCATTATAATTATAAAATAAAAATATTATAATTTATAAAAATTCATGTCTGGTACTCAAGTGGAAGAACATTCATTGCTTAAAGAACTATAATCTTCATTTTCCTCCGTGTCATCCTTTACTTTTTTTTTTTGGTATGGCATGCTTACAATTTTCTTGTGTCTTCATGATTTATTGCTTACTTGATATGTCAAACATGAATTTATACCATTGTTTGCTTTATTACTGTCAAAATAACCAGAAAGTGTTCTTCCTCTATTTCTAATGTTTCTGTTCTATGTTTAATATCTTGTATGCAGTGATGAACAATTCTATGACATAGTTTTTGGTTTTATTTATTAAGTCTAGAAAGCTACACTATTTGCTTGCATCAAGTGTAATCTTCAAGCCAAGTTCCAAGTCCAAGTCAGAATCCTAGTTCATCTCCACGTCCAAGTCGAAGTCCTGGGCTTTCTGGAATGAAACAACAGTCACCAATAAGCAGTGTTGAATGCCTATCATCTCAACAGCCATAGCCACTGTATAGTCATCCCATGCATGCGAATTAAATAGATAACATTGTTTGCTCAATCTGCCATGTTACTTGCACTTGCACCCGTGAGATGGATGTGAGAGACGAGAAAGACGTTTTATGAATTTTGTCTGAAGAGGAAGACGGTTTCATTCTTTTAATAGATAATTACCGGTACAACCGGTTGAATACTCAATAACTTTTTAAATCTTAAATAAATTTTTTTGAGCATTAATACTGAGAATTTTATCCCACTATCATAGAATACACCTACTTTTCTAGTAATGGAAGAGCATCTTCAATTGCAATAACTTATTTGATAAGATCAATTAACATTAATCCTCTCATGTCCAAGCTGTGTCAATTTCCTTTGAATGGTAAGGTCAAATGATGAATTGCAAATTAGGTAAAAATACAAAAAAAAAAAAACATTTTGATTAAAGATGGAAATTGCCTTATATAAATAATTGATTTTGTTAATTGTCTTTTATAGCTAAATTAATTTTTTTAATTGTCTTTAATAGCTAATTAATTTTCTTATATAACTAATTAATTTTGTTATTGTCTTTTATTGTCAAATTAATTTTGTTAACAAATTAAAGATTTTAAAGATAAAAATTATCCTTTATAACTAAATTGATTTTGTTAACAAGTCAATTTGTTTAAAGATGAGAATTTTATTAATTTTGTACTATATGTTTCAAATTTTTCTTTTTTTCTTTTTTAGATTAAAGAAATGTAGTAAATTTTGTTTATATATATAGATGCTCTTTCTCCTTCTTGAGCAGTGTTTAATAGAAAGAAAATTTACTTATCTTTTGTTTGAGAGTTTTAATTCTCCTTTATAAGACATAGATTTTGTTTATGTCTTATTGTTAGTCTTAAGAATTCTTTTAAGTGTTTCTAAGCACTATGTATTTATTAATAAGTTCTTTGGGAGGAAGAACCCGTTTGTCTTCGAGAGAAGAATAATCCCACATCTTAGAGGGAGTCTAAGCAAAAGAAGATCAATGAAGCCGATGGGACCTTATTGAACTGGATTTGTGAAGTGATTACTATTGTCGGGGATCTAATACATGTGGGTGTATACATGAGTAATTGTGTCTATTGCCTAAAATACGTATCTTATACATATTCTACGCGGCGGAAGCGTGTAAATTACAATAAACACAATAAATAAAATATATTAATCACATTAATATATTAGTAGTATAGAGAACTCACCTCAACGTGTAAAGTTATACACATATTTTTTTTAGATTCGCATGAAGACTAACTTATGTGCAGTTCTAGTCGTCAACACGGTGGACTTGGTGAGCTAGAACAGCAACCCTATATGTACCATTGGAGTTAACTCTTAAACCCCAAAATGGTCAGTGTGTATTTTTATCCTTTTCTCCAAAAGGATAAGAAATAAAAAATTTGAAGTAATTCACAATTACTCTTATATAGGATGTCTATCAAAGGCCCTCGTGAGTCTGTCCCATATCTAGTCCTAACTGGATACTAATATGTCAATACGAGCTCCAAGCTCACGATCGGCTAGTAACAACCATCTATACCCTATAAGTACGACATATGCTGATCTATATATAAAGGTATCCATCGACAGACCCGCATCGACATAAATAGATCAGGGACAATTATTCAAGAGCATACTTGCACAACTAGCATTTTGTCACACCTGATTGCAACTCTTACAACTATGCAGTTACTAATATATTCCCGGGTCTATGTCCCATTACAGACAAGGCTCCAACTCTTGGATCTGCTGAGTATTATAACCAGCTAACAATTAGCTGTGCTAACATTTAACATTTATATTTCTCAGCGTGGCTAACTTTGAGCCTTTATCTAAATTCTTGTAGATCTGATCTGAGCTCATTCAGATCTACAATGTCTGTAACATTACATTGCATAATACCATATAAATTGGTATTAGCGATTTAATGAAAATATACACTTGTATAAATACACAAGTATATACATTTATGGATGGCACGTAAGTACCGACCCTAACAATTTCCTACTTGTTATAGTGCTATTCCTAATGGCATCTCATACACATCGACTCTACGTGTTTCATAAACACTTTTAGAGTCATGGCATTAGAATGTGGGTCCGCTAAATTATTTATAAAGCACTTCTACAAATAATCACATCTCCTATGCCAAGATCCTTCTAGTCATGTAAGACTTCTCTCAACATGATTAGAGTATTGGTATCCTCTTAGCACCTCAGCTTATACTACGGCCTAATTTTACTACAAAATCATGGGATAGGATTCGTCTGTCTTGGAATTCTTCCAAGGCCAGTGATAAATCTACGAATCTTCACTGCCGCTTCTGCTGCATACTTATTAATAAGCAGTGAATCCCAGTTTGGTGCAAACTAAAAGTCTGACTTCGTGCATCTTCTTATTTGTAAGTTACATTCTCTATATTTAAGAAACTTATCCTTTGTACCTTTAGGTACCTCAGGATATGTTTGACTACCATCAAATAGTGGTTACCTGAATCAGATTGAAACTCCTCATAACCCTTACAGCCAAACTGATCTCAGGTCTCAAACATATCATAGCATACACAATCTCTGAAGAGCTGATGTATCTGGTGTGTTAGACATTCTAACTCTCCCATCTTCCATCTGAAAAGACACTCTCCTCGAAAGATGAACACCAGGTCTATTGATGTGAAATGATTTGGGAGAGTCCTATCAGTTTCCTAGCTCTATCTTTATAAAGCTTTATACCTAGTATAAAGGAAGCCTCTCCTAAATTCTTTATGGAGAAATATTTACGAGTTACTTCTGACCGATTATAACATACTGACATCATTCCCAATGACCAATATGTCATCAATATAGAGCATTAAGAAGACTATCATGCTCCCACTGACCTTTCATGCATACTAGACCAGAAGTCTAGCTAGACGTAAAATCTTTAGGCTGTTCCATGAATATCTCTTACTCGAGATATCCATCCACGAATGCTATCCTATATCCATCTGCTAAACTTCAAAGTTATAATATGCTGTAAGAGAAAATAACATTCTAATCGACTTTTGGCATCAACATTAGTCTAAATATTTTCTCTTATTTGATCCCAGATTATTAAGGATTACTTTTCTAGAATCAATATAAAGCCTAGAAGGTCTTTCCCTTTCATCTGGCTCCCACTACCTCTTTGTAAACCCTTTACAACCAATGAGAATAATTCCCACGGGTAGCTTAACCAAGTTTCAGACTTGATTTTAATGCTTAGAGTCAACTTTTGTTTCCATGGCTTCTTGCTGCTTCTCAAAATGGTGTCTAACATCGTCTCCTTATAGGTCAAAGGATAATTTTCTTCTACCAAGAAAACTCCAAATTCACCTTTAAGCATTAACCATACCAAAAGTTGACCTAAAAATTCTTTTCGACCCACTTGGAGATATGCTAAAAGGTCACTGCTTAATTGAGCCTGAGTTCTTATCTTTGGTTCATTGATTTTCAGATTGACTCACCAAGTTCAATCTTTGTATGATTCCCAAGATCCATGAGAAACTCTTCCTCAAGGATAGTGGTATACCGAGAAATGAACACACTTTATTTCTCTGAATCATAGAACTAGTATCTTATAATATTCACAGGATACACAATGAACCTGTTCCTGTACCTCTTGGGTATTGTTTATCCTGTTAAGTAACTCTTACAAAACAAGATATCCTGCTACGTAACTCTTACGTAAGCAGGACAATCCCAATTCTTAACATATTTAAGATACGACTTCCTTCATTTCTGTATCTCATACAGAATGAAATGAACAACTTCTGATGGAACTCTACTTAATAAGTAGTTGTATTTGGAGCAGATACTCACAGATATAGATCAGTAACACTCATTATCAATCAGAACATATCTAATAAAGTCTGATTCCTCATTTCCTAAACATCATTATGTTATGAATTACCCAGAGAACTATAATGATTGAGAATCTTATTCTTCCTTAAACAAACAAAAAAACTTGTTGTTAATGTACTTACTACCTCGATCTAATTAAAAAAATGTGACGTACATTTTGGTATATTTGGTTATCTCCGTGAATACACTATTTATAAACTGGTTAATTCTGTATAGTCAGATTAAAAATCCAACCATCTTTAACTAGACGGATAAGTGTCTTACGCCTATATGACCAAAACGTTTATACCATAGCCCCATATCATTTAAGGATTTTGATCTTCAGAAAATTCTAATTGTATTTAATGTTCATTTATTAACTAACATTCAGTTAATAAAACATCATACTAAGTATGCAATACAACTATTATATTGCATATAAGAAGTAAGTCAAGTTGCCTAACAACTTGGACCTATAAGAATTCACCATTTTCTACTCTCAACTTTACTTCTATAAGCTATTGCATTGAAGTCTCTCTAAATTCCTGCAACATATTATAGATATGAGAGGGACATACGGTATCTCATACCCAGCTTGAACTAGCATCATATGCCCAAAAAATGTCTATGTTTATCAAACACAAACCTGTGGGAGTCTTCCTGACAATGATAAGGCTTGAAGGGTTGAGGGATTTTTAATACCCAACCTTACTGTAGTGGAAACACTTTCTATCTATACGCTCTCTTGTTGATCTTGGGATAAATATTTCCCCTAAGGATTGATGTTGGTATCTGCCTCATCGTTTTCTCCTCACATATCTAGTCTCACTAGATATACTTGGAGTAGAAGATAAAGAACCCTGAACAAAGAGGGCCACACTCTCTATATTCAATCATCTAGAGAGATGTTATCAGAATTATCTTACAGAAAAATCTGATCAACAATAAATACAAAATTTTCTAAATCCAGAACACTTCTAAGATTCATCCACGGGTCAGAGTAGTTCCTAGAACTCTAGAGTTAGATTGCATCAATTATACATACCAACTGATTCGTAGTGGCCATTAAACTTGACAGGACAAAATAACGGGAGATGTAAGCCGAATAGTTATTAAATCGCTAATAAAATATTTTAAATCATGGGTATACTAACTATACATTTTCGATTTAAAACACCCTCCCACTGCTTTATATAATCTCAATAATCTCTTGAATGGGAAGACGATAGTTTAAACTATACATCAGAAAATAGATCCTATTGAAATTTACTCAGGCCTCACGCTATAACAATATTGGCCTTTGTAAACCCAACAGGTAGACAATATTTGTCAATTGCATCTTATGCAACTCTTACCACTTGATCCTGAATACATCTTATCATCACGCTGTAGCAATATTGGACAATACTTTCACATATATTTGCATCATCTCATGTTTAACCGGTACAATCCAAGCCCAACCGACCAAGTCCCTCATGTTGTAGTAATATTGGAAAAAGGCCAACGTGACTCGTCTAACACCGTTTTGATAAAACAGATCAGAATAAAACATTATCTCATAATGTAATATTCTTTAATCTGATTAAGAGCGATTTTTCTAACCTTAGTCTCCATTCTCCTAGGAAGGGTGATTCTCAATAAATTAAATTTTCTATGTAAGCATAATTAGCCCCCACCAGTAAGGCTCTCATTGTGGTTATCAACATAGAAAAAATTAATTCTAGTTTATAATACAAACCAATAACTCTTTATTATTGCATCTCATAAACCCCGATTTAGAATGTAGACTCATAACTTTTATTACTACATCTTATAAATCTACACATACAAAATTAATTTTGAAATACTGTTCAAAATTATTGTAGCTGTGAACAGTAAAAATATTGTTCATGTGCTACTGTTCAAGTGAACAGTACAGAACGGCGGCATCGAATTGCATCACTGCAATGCTGGGAGGTCGAACCCCCAGCGCCGTGGTGCCAGCCCCCTAGAGCTGCAATGTCTAGTACTTCCCATTTGGCATACCTATTTCAACACTTGAAATGCGCCATTTACATTGGCCTTTTGCATGCATTCACTCAAACAACACCTATATATGTCATAAATGGCTATGATACCATTATTGTCGAGGATTTAATACATGTGGGTGTATGCATGTGCAATTGTGTCTATTGCCTAAAATACGTATCTTATACATATTCTACGCGGCAGAAGTGTGTAAATTATAATAAACATAATAAATAAAATATATTAATCATATTAATATATTAGTAATATAGAGAACTCACTTCAACGTGTAATGTTATACACGTATTTTTTTCGGAGTCCGTATGGAGACTAACTAGTGGGCAGTTCTGAACACCAACACAGTGGGTTTGGTGAGCTAAACCAGCAGCCCTATATGTAGCATTGAGTTTAACTCTTAAACTCCAAAATGGTCAGTGCGTGTTTTTATTTTTTTCTCCAAAAGAATAAGAAATGGAGAATTTGAAGCAATTTACAATTGCTCCAATTGGAAGAATAGAGAAAAGAAACAATTTCATTTTTTCTTCTTTTTCTTCTCTTCATCCCTTTTCTCCTGGCCAAATTTTGGCCAAAACACACACAAAATCACTCTTTTTCACTTCTCTCTCTTTATATATATAATAAAATATTATATTATAAAAATAATAATATAATAAACATAATTGGTGCAAACTATTTGGCACCTAAATAAAATAATAATATATAATATAATATTATATAATATAATAATATATAATATAATAAGAGAGATATTTTGATTATTTAACAATTAAATAATCAAAGTGTGATATGACCATTTTTCCCCTCATAAATAGTTACCAAGTCTACACACTAATGGGTCCCACCAAACCCGTGCTTGGGTAAACTCAACCAAGGGTCCACAATGCGCCATGTGTCATTATACAATTAGTAAATAATAATTATTAACTAATTGTTGTATTTAATACTTAAATACAGAAAGGCACGCATTCTCGTGGCATTGCTGAATATTGCCAGATTAAACATTTTAATCCGGCATGCTACCCCAGTGCACAACGAGTAACTCCATATCGCCCCTAGGTCTTACGTCCAATTCGTCAAATGGAACTATTCTATGAGTCCGTGAGCAATGCCCTACGCATATGTCACAGATATATAAATCAGCACGTTGAACCATGCAAGCTGAGGTTACAACGCATACGTATAATTTTTCCATCATGATATCCTGGATGTGCGAGGATATAGATTATCACCATTAAATCCTCTTTTGCTCATCCATGTCTTATCTCCAGGCTCGCTCACTTATTGAACAATATGCACAAACTCTTTTGCCATATTATTCTACCCTAACAGAACTCTTTCCCGGGATTAATGCTTGTGGCCACAAGACTTTCTGAGATACAGTCTCGAAGCATTTGGATATCGAACTCCTTATACAAGTTGATGAATCCCATATTTGTATGCACCGGACTCCATAAGCATCGAACCATACCCAACGATACCCAGCGGTCACACCATGAAAGGTCTGTGACATGCGTGGTACCAAAGTATGGTAGATCACTTACAAGCCTACCGTGGCACTCAGGTTAAAGGACCACGTGTACTATTCAACTCGAGAGGACCCTCCATTGACGGTTTATATAAGATGTCTATCGGAGGCCCTTATGAGTTTGTCCTATATCCAGCCTTAATTGGATACCCATATGTCAATACGAGCTCCAAGCTCACGATCGGCTAGGAACAACCATCTATACCTTATACGTACAACATATACTGATCTATATATAAAGGTATTCACCGATAGACCCGCATCGGTAGAAATAGAACGGGGATAATTATTTGAGAACATACTCGCACAACTAGCATTTTCTAGCACCTGATTGCAACTCTTACAACTATGCAGTTACTAGTATATTCTCGGGTTTATGTCCCATTACAAATAAGGCTCCAACGCTTGGATTTGCTGAGTATTATAATCAGCTAACACTTAACTGTGCTAACATTTAGCATTTATATCTCTCAGCGTGACTAACTATGAGCCCTTATCTAAACTCCTTTAGATCTAATTTGAACTCCTTCAGATCTACAATGTCTGTAACGTTACATTGCATAATACCATATAAATTGATATTAACGATTTAATGGGAATGTGCACTTGTATAAATACACAAGTATATGTACATTCAAGGATGACACGTAAGCACTGACCCTAACAATTACAAGAGTATTGCGACAAATATTAAGAGCGATACTTATTTTGTATAAGTCAATTCTTTGTAATTTTGATACTTTACTAATCAATTCAATCTTTGGATGTGGCGTCGTGGAGTAGAAATTTTTGAACTACGTTAAAAACATGTTGTCTTCTTCTCTCTTGTGTTTATATTTTAAAATAATTATTAAAATAATCTTATTTAAATAATTATTTGGTAATATTCTTAAAAGCAGATCTTTCAATTGGTATCAGAGTGGGTCATTAAATTCTTAGTGAAGTTCTTGGTTTTATTTGATCTGTTTGCTTTGTAGTTATGTGTATACTTGCAGAAGGAATTTTTATCACAAGACCACTTTTGTTCAATGGTTCTAATTATCCTTATTTTAAAGTTAGAATGTGAACATTTATCAAGGCTTTTGATGAAAAAGCATGAAGGTCTTCTGATTGGTTGGAAACCTCTAACCATTATTGATGAATCCAAAAATGTCATCAAAAAATCAGAATTAGAATGGACTACAGAAGAAGACAAGTTGGCTAACTATAATAACTTTTAATGGAATAGAGCCTGTTTAGATTAAGTTAATCTCAACTTGTGTTTCAACCAAAAAAGCCTAAAAAATCCTTTAATCTACATTTAAAGGAATTAGAGATAATAAGCGTAGTAAGCTTGTTATGCTTACTACTAGGTTTGAAAATTTGCATATGTTAAAAGATGAATATCTTTTTGAATTTTATACTAAATTGTTGATATTTCTAATGAGTATTTTATTTTGGGAGAAAAATGTAGCAAAAATTGTCAAAAAAATTATTAAATCCCTTCCTGACAGGTTCTAACTAAAGATCACTACAATTGAAGAAAGCAAAGATCTTGACAAACTAAAAGTAGAAGATCTGATGGGTTCTCAACGAAATTTTAAACTAAACATAAAAGAGAGAAAGAAAGAAAAACTATTGCACTAAAAGCTTTTCAAGAAGAAATAGAAAGGCGCGTCTCAGCAGATGACATTGAAGAATCAAATGAAATTGCTCTGTTGACAAAAATCTTTAATAAATATTTGAAGAAAATGGGAAAACAATCAAGGCCAATTTTAAAAGGTAACAAATTTTCAAAATCATTTAATTCTAACAATAATAAAAATAGGAGGATTCAATGTAGAGAATGCGACAAGTATGGTCATATTTAATCTGAATGTGCCAATACGCTAAACAAAAAGTCAAAAGCAATGGCTATCACTTAGAGTGATAATTCTGATGATGGTGAAGAAGAAATATGTTTATGTCAAAGTATATTTTGATATGATATGTGAAAGACATGTGTTTATGCATGTGAGCATGGACATGCATGACATATGTGTGTTTTAGAAAATAAGCTTTCAAAATGAAATGTGTTTAACAAAGAAAGCTTTTGAAGTGTAATATGTCCATGAGAAATATTTTGTGTTTTGAGGATGCTTGAACTTACTGTTGACTTAGTAGGCACCTTATGTGATTTGTGGAGCCTTTATATGTGACATTTCCTTCGGGATTGGTATATGTTATATGTTCCGTATATAAGGAGGATCCTATTGGTACTTAAAGGAAGTTTGAGTCATCACATTCGTGTGGTGGCGTATTGGTGCATGTGAGAGGATTCATCGATAATCAGGGTGAGGGTTTGGCTCTTACCTTCGGACATGAGCATTATATATGTGTAATTTAAACCTCACTTGTACTATTCCTCTCATACTATATGTCACCTACTAGTGACATTTGGCTTATTATGTGATATGTGATATGAAAGTCTTACTAAGTAGTAGTTGAGTGATGGTATTCCTATTATATATTGTGAAAGAATGTGTAAGCACTTACCTGACATGTGATTTGATAAGATTATGATTTTGATATTATCACAACATATCATACACATGCATTGTGTACATATATGTATTTGTATTTGATATATGAAAGACTAGTATGCTTACTGAGTTTTATACTAATTATAGTTTATGGTGATTTCAGGTAAATAAGGTACATGTGTGCTTAGCGGATTTGGCTGTTCCTTAGGTTCCATAAGTTGCTAGGTTACTGAGTATTTCATTTAGGGACACGTGGGTTACGATATTTGATTTGTCTCTATTGAATAAATACTTATGTATTATTTATTAAGTGTGGTTATGAGTTGATTTTAAGTAAGAATTTGCAATGAATATATTCTGAGCTTCCAGTACCAAAGTTATTACTAGTGATGTAGTAGAGTTTTAATTTTTGAGAAAACTCTGCGTATTTCTGGTTTTCTAATTGCCCCAGTCATAATTCAATTGTATAATTCTGAAAAATTGAAATGAATGTTTAAATATTGTCAATAAATGTTTATGTTTATATTTTAGGTTATGTGTTAATTTTAGTGTTGAACTTACTAGCAACTTGCTAAGGATTCCTACGTTGAATTAAAGTTTGAAATTTTATGTAATATTATTTATGAGTGCACATTATTGAATGAATGTAAGTGATGTCGTGTGTCGGATCTTTTGGGTCTGGGGTGTGACATCTACTATCTTCTTATACATTTGGTTTTTATCTCTTATAGATAATGGGTCAAGGTTTTTTTTTTGTTTATATAAAAATTTGAATTAGAACGATCCTTGGCAAAAGAATCTCATTGAGCGTCGGGTCTCACTTTTCTTTATGAGGTTCACATTATTTGGTATCAGAGCTTAGGCTCTAATCAGGTTTGAACTATCATTTCAATTTTCATTGATTGCTCTTTCTTTTAATTCGACAACTTAATTTTAGTCTCTAAAATTTTAGCCTATATCAAGTTTCTAGTTTCTTCTTATCTTTTATTTTATCTAATTCTTCAAGTTCTGTTATTACATATAAATAAAAAAGAAAGAGAGACAAAAAAAGAAATAAATTAGATTTCATTGATTCTAGATTTACTTTTTTAAATTAAAAAAAAAA
Organism: Ailanthus altissimus; assembly: GCA_946807835.1. Classification (NCBI taxonomy): domain Eukaryota; kingdom Viridiplantae; phylum Streptophyta; class Magnoliopsida; order Sapindales; family Simaroubaceae; genus Ailanthus; species Ailanthus altissimus. The sequence continues at coordinate 32,158,706 of OX327687.1, forward strand.
CACGAGTGAAAACACATGTGAAAGTTGAAGTGAATCATTCTTTGAGTGAAACACGTGAGAGAGTGTACGAGGTTTTTTTTTAATTTTTCTAACTTTGTTTTGCAGCAAACATGTTAAACAACAAGGACAAAAATACTTCTGAAGTTGCATCGAAAAAGGTTAATTCAAAGTTTTTCATGGAAGCTTTAATGGGTGAGATGAGAAAAATGTTGAAAGTAGAGTTGGAGTAAGTTCATAAATAGATAGATAAATTGGAATCTAGTACACAAATGGTGCAGACACCTAGAGTTCCTAATGTATGAATTCAAGATAAGCGTGCTACCATGAATGGTGATGGCATTGATGAAGATGCTTGGGATAGATTGTTGAATATGGCAAAGGAGATAGAAAAATAAATAAGTAGGAAAAGTTCCATAGGATATGGCCAAAACTCTAGTTTCACATCATCTTTAAAACTAGATTGGAGTAAAAAAGATGAGCAAACCGATTCTAATTTCAAAGCAAAATCAACTAAGGGCCAAAATGTGGGATATAGCAAAGGTCACATTGCATCTCAATGTCTGAATCAAAGTGCATTGATTCTAAGAGATAACCATGTCATTGAAACTGAAAGCAAGTCAAATGACAAACTTATGCCACTGTTGAAAGATGTAAGTGATGGAATGAAGTACGTAGCATATGGTAAGCGGATGGTTACTAAGCGTACATTAAGTTTGCAAATCGAAGAAGATGCAAAGGAATTTGTTGATGTGTTTCCCAAAGAGGTACTTAATGCTTTACCACTAATAAAGGGAATCGAGCATCAAATCGACTTTATACCTGGAGCATTAATTCTAAATATTATAGCCTATAGAAGTAATCCCAATGAGACAAAGGAACTTCAAAGACAGATTTGTGAGCTCATAGAGAAGAGGTACGTGTATAAGTGCATGAATCATCCTACCATTCCAATATTGCTTGTGCCTAAGAATGATAGATTATGAAAGATGTGTGTTGATTGCTGCGCTATCAAAAATACAACTTTAAAGTTTAAAAAAGTTGTATTTGAGCCCAGTAAAGATTTGAGGACAAATCATTTTCAAGAGAAGGGGAATGATGCAAACTAGGTTGTCAAAAATATCACAAAGGTCCATTGAACATCCATGGGTAATGGAGAACAACAGCACAACAGCCCATGTGATATAAAGTCTCAATATTAGTAGTTGGTAGTAGTTATAAGTTACTATTAATTATTGTAATAAGTGCTGGCATTCCAAATGCCTAATTTATTAGTAGTAGTTAGTAGTTGTAAGTTTTTATTAATTGTTGTAATAAGTGCTGGAATCCTAAGTGCTTAAGTTATTGGTAGTAGTTGATAGTTAGTAGTTGTGAGTAGTCATTAGTTGCTATAATAAATACTATGTAGTAACCAGTATCAACAACCGGTAATAATAAATATTTATATATGTATAAATATACGTATTTTATTTGTATGTGGGGGATATTTAATTTATATATTGTTATTAGTAGTGTTTGTATAGGTTAAGGTCATACTATTAACATTGGGTTTAATTGCAAGACTTTAGATTTATTTTAGGGACCAAATTGTTATACTTTGAAAGTTTTGGGGGCAAATTCATAAATACCAAAAATTAGCCTCTTAGTATAAAAATACACTTTTGAACCCTAATTTACCATTTTTAGGTCGAGCTACCCATTTTAAGAGAGAGAAGAGAGAAATAGAGGAGAGAGAAAGAGGAGAAGAAGAAGAAAAAGAAGAAGAAATTGGAATTTTGAATTTCAAGAGGTATATCATACGTATTTCTCAATTTATTGGTATTAATTAAGTTAATTACTTTAAGTTTTGATTTCTGAAAATATGTATAATTGAGGATTTATTGTGTATTTCGTAAGATCATATGAGAATTGATGATGATCTATAAGATAGTTTGATAAATCATGATGAATTGTGGAATTTCTGCTGGATAACCTCTTGATCTAGGAATTTTATAAATTGTTGTGATTCGATTCTGGATTTGAATTTTGAGTATATAAAATTAGACATGTTAAGGATCATCTGAGACTTTGAATCGATTGAAAATTCTGGAAATTGAATTTATAGTGAATTTACCAAAATGACCCTGAAATTCTGGAAATTTCCTGTGTAAACAATATAGTACAGTGAAAAATAATTTTTGTCCTACTGAATGATCTTCAAAAATTATGAATTTGTGGAATATGATAAGTTTATATGTCTAATATGATATACTCGGAATTGAGAATTTAGATCAATGTGGTTGAAGTGTTATGAATTTCTAAAGTGTATCAGCTCATTGCAATATTTGATTAACAGATTTTTAAAGTTATAGAATAAAATAGTTTTAAAATACTTTTGTCAGTGATTTGGAAGTGAAATATTTATCATGAACTGAGATATGTGTTAAGAGTAATTATGTGGTAGTTTTATAATTTTTGAGTTAGTATATGATTTTATAAAATTGGGAGATTGAATACTGTTCAGTAAGTATCTTGATCCTGTCAGGTTTGTAGTTTGGATTCGATGGTGTGTATGGAATGGATTGTGTAGGAAATTTGATATAATATTCATATATAAGAAGGATATATGAGTCAAGAATGGTATATTCTGATTTTGGAGTAATTGGACATCATTTGATGTATTAGAAATTTTTGTTAAGTGTAAGTGGTCAGAATGACAGGTTTTGAGAAACCAAATATTTAGACCAATTTGATGTGATAAATGCATTGTGTATAATTTTGTAAGCTATTTAAAGTATTTTGTGTGAATTGTGAGGCTTATGAAAGGATTAATCTCCATTGATAGGTTAAGGAGATTTAAGCCTTGTAGCTGAAAGTGTTAAGAGGTAAGTATACTAGACTTACTACTGGAATCACAATAAACATAATAATTGTTTTGTATGATTTTGTAAATGGGGTTAAGAATATGTTTATGATATGTCAAAGTATATTTTGATATGAAATGTGAATATATGTTTATGAATGTGAGCATTGACATTGAGCATGGACATACATGTGTTTTTGAAAGTGAGCTTTCCAAAATAAGATGCGTTTAACAAAGAAAGCTTTTGAAGTGTAATATGTCCATGAGAAATATTTTGTGATTTGAGGGTACTTGAACTCACTGTTAACTTAGTAGGCATTTTATGTGATTTGTGGAGCCTTTATGTGTGGCCTTTCCTTCGGGATTGGTATATGTTATGTGTTCCGTATGTAGGGAGGATCCTATTGGTACCTAAAGGAAGTGTGAGTCATCACATTCGTGTGGTGGCGTATTGGTACATGTGAGAGGACTCACCGATGATCAGGGTGAGGGTTTGGCTTTTACCTTCGGGCATAAGCGTTATATATGTGTGATTTAAAGACCTCACTTGTACTATTCCTCTCATATGGTATGTCATCTACGAGTGACATTTGGCTCATTATGTGATATGTGATATGTAAGTCCTACTAAGTAGTAGTCGAGTAATGGTATTCCTATTATGTGTTTTGAAAGAATGTGTAAGCGCTTACATGATATGTGATTTGATAAGATTATGATTTTGATTGATCACAGCATATCATACATATGCATTGTGTACATATATGTATTTGTATTTGATATATGAAAAACTAGTATGCTTACTGAGTTTTATACTCATTATAGTTTATGGTGATTTCAGGTAAATAAGGTACATGTGTGCTTAGCGGATTTGGCAAGGCTTCTGCTGTTCCTTGGGTTCCCTAAGTTGTTAGGTTGCTAAGTGTTTCATTTGGGGACACGTGGGATAAGATATTTGATTTGTCCCTAGTGAATAAATACTTATGTATTATTTTATTGTGTGTGGTTGGATTTAGTTTAAGTTTCACCAAGTGTAGTAATGGATTGATTTTAAGTAAGAATTTGCAATGAATATATTCTGGGCTTCCGGTAATAAAGTTGCTACTGGTGACGTAGTAGAGTGTTAATCTCTAAGAAAACTCTGCGTATCTCCGGTTTACTAATTGTCCCAGTCATAATTCAATTACTATAATTCTAAAAGAAATTAAAATGAATGTTTAAGTATTATTGAATGAATGTAAGTGATATCGTGTGTCAGATCTTTTGGGTCTGGGGCGTGACAGCTTTTATTGGTATCAGAGCTAAGATATGATTCTGTAGACTTTTAAGTGTCGAGTCAAGGGAACCGAGCAGATGCCAAATCCTTAGGATTGTATTTGTAGCTTTGTTGTGTAAAAGTTTGACATATTCCTTAAATTTTGTATGATTTTGTGAAGTTGACACATTATCCAAGAGCTGCTAAGATTGTTGTTGTTGTGGATAATGGTACCTTGTGGATCTTATGTTACCATTTAGAATTTTTTTTTAAGTTGTGACTAATATGCTTAGCAAGAATGATGTCGAATATCTTATAATGATAATTTGCATGTCATAGAGCAAATTGAGAAAATTTTCTCAATGACAAAATATAGAGAAGTTGAGTATTGAAGACATCAATTGAAACAACTTTTATTGAAAAGGAAAACAACAACAATAGCAGCAATAAAAATACAGTAGAGGCTACGGAGTGAGATTTAAGTCTATTTTACGCTTCTTCTGACTGTCATGAGTAGACCAATCTAACTGATGCAATGTTGGATTAGACAGAGGAATAAAAGACTGTAATTGATCAATTAGTTGATCAACAGTTGGAGCTGAAATAAGAATCCGTCGTGCTAGAAGTGGGATGAATTGTGTTCCCGCTGCATAGTCAAGAAAAGATATCAACCCGTCGTAAAAGCCATTAACATTTAACAAACCAATGGGTTTTTGGTGGATTTATAATTGTGCCCATGAGACAATTTGAAAAATTTCCTCGAAGGTCCCGAAACCTCCTAGTAGAGCTATGAAAGCATCTGTATGCCTAAGCATTTGAGCCATTCGCTCGTGCATAGATGAGACTTGTAACTCATCCCCAACTGTTTTTCCTACAATATTTTCAATAGCTAGAGGTTTTGGAATGATACCCAAAACTCGACTACCTTTATTATGTGCAGCTTTTGCCACAGACCCCATTAACCCTCGGTTACCTCCTCCATATACTAAATGTATATTTCGCTCAGCTAATACCTTACCAAGATTTTCTGCAACTTTTGTAAACTCTTCAGTATTTCCAGGGTTGGATCCACAAAAGACACAAATTTTTGTAAATCGACGAGCTGAGGTTTCCTCCATTGTTACGCTCACCCTAATCTTTGAATATTTTTGAGTTTGTATAAGGATGCAAAAACAATGTATTTATAGAGAAACAAATTGATAATAGCTGTGGAGCATATGTGTAAGTATGTTCAAGTATATACGTTTTTCTCAATTCTTGTGAGGTAAAAAGAAAAGAATGAGTTTTACTTTATTATTCTATAAGGGACAATAGGCCGCAAAATTTTGAATAAATATTTGTTGATATGTAAGTGTAATAAAATTGTGTCGGAAGCGTGATGAGTTAGGTAAGATGATTAAGAAAAGTCAATAAATGCCTATTTTATGGATTTAGGGACTTTGTCGTTTTGGCACTAATGGCCGACAATGCATATATGACTTGAAGACTTTTAAAAGCTACCAACTAGACTTTGGACATGAGGCCAAATTAACTTTATTAATTATAAGAATTTTTGTGGTCTTAACATTGATTTTTGGCCGATAGATTAAAAGCAGACATAAAGAAAAATAAAGCACACTTGACATAAAGATAAAGCAGTAGTCAGTCTCTCTTTGATGTGATAGAACAACACGGATCTAGTTTCTGTGAAAAACAGAAACAGCAATGTAGGTTAAAATGAGTCTCCCTGGTTGCTTTCATCTGTGTCGTATCCGTAAGAGAGAAACTTATGGAGTTGTTGTTCCCATACATTGAATGAGGGCTCTGGCTGAGTGGAAGGTGGGTCTACCATATCTTGATCTTCTGCAGGTGAGCTGGTCTGGATGAGGGATGTGCTGGATTCCCCTTGGATTTGAGTGTCGGTTAGATAAGGTTGGGAGTCTTGAAAGAGGGATAAGTCAAGATTGAGTTGGTGTTGGTCAGGTTCTGTCGGGACAACTGGCTGAGATTGGGTAGGTTCTGTTGGGACAGTTAGCTGAGGCCATTGGTGAAGGTTATCCATTGCTTGTCTGTATCTGGCATAATAAGTCATGTTTGGGATATGGTGATGATGAGTAGAGTAATCTGTATTTCTGAGATGTGAAAGATGATATTTTTGTCTTTGTTGGAATTTGAGTATATTGGCAAAATTCAGGTCTTCTGTAAAGTCAGCTTCAACTTGTTCCCAAGGTGCAGCATCTTCTGGGGAGATCCAAACAGACGGAGGAATTATTTGATTTTCCTGAGCAAGAATTCTTTCAAGTTCTCTCTTTTGTTGAATTACTTCTTCAGGCCAGAGCTTAATTGATCCCTTTAGTGAAAGGGTAAATGTGAAGTAATCCTTAACCGTGGGGTAATAATGAATCTCGTGATCTGAAATAATCATACCCTTCCATTGGAGAAGTAAGACTGACCAAAGATGTTGTCTGGGGACTGCAGCATTTGTGTTGTTTGCAATCATGTATTGAAATTTAGTTATCCACCATGTCTTTGGGTAAAACCATTGGAGAAAAATCAGGGCTGGATGATCTTCATCACATTTTTCTAATTTTTGGAGGGTTCTAAGTAATGGGAATTCCATGGCGATTGTATACAGATCCAACAGGTACCATAACAAGTAAAGGACAGGTTTGGACCATTGGGAAAATGGGAAAAAAGAGTGCAGGTGAAAGAAAGGGTATTCTAAGTTGAACAAAGGGCCACCAAGAACTGTGAGGCCGTGTTCTTGGACTGCTAAGATGGCGTAGTGTCTGATGAATTCTTTGGCACGGGAATGGAGTGTTCTGGTTTTGATTAGGTCTGGAAATTGTGGTGGAGAAAAAGGAACAGGAGGAGTTATGATAATGGGATTCATTATGAAGATGGTAAGAAGGTTGGTTTTATTTATTGCTAGAAAAGTGATTATGAGGTTTAGGTTATTTATAGAGTTTTATGAAAGAAAATCAATAATCGTTTTGTCCTTTCCTTTTACGTGGATGACGTTAAAGGAATAGTTAAAAGAATCATATTTGCCATCGCAGTAATTGTGCTAGTGGAATCTTTTCTATTTGAAATCGAGCATATTAGAAAAAGCAGACATGTCAGTCTCAATGAGAAAATGATGTCCAATAAGGTGGACTATTTTTTTAAAGATTTAGAGTAAGAGATATAATGTTGAGATCTATAGTTTGAGAATCGATTGAACTAAAGGTTTTTATTTTATTTTATTGAAGTGATTTTTGATCATTTAAGATAATGCCTTCAATATTCTGATTTGAATGACAACTTAGTTGCGTAGAAATGCTACATTTTTTTAGAATGACATCAAAGAAGTGAATGATATTATGGCGTATGAGTATATGTTGAAAGGATTAAAATTTTCAGAAGAGTTAAAAATTTTATTTAAGAGTTTAGTATGAGTATTCTACATCTATGTTATTCTTTAATGAATAAAAGGTGAAGTGTATAGATGCCTATTAAATATTGAACGAATGGGAGAAAAGAGTAAAAATTATGTGTGTATAATTTTATAAGTCCATAATGTGTGTCATGTGTTTATTTTATGGATGAATGTTTCGTACTCCTCTCACAGACTAAGCTATGAGCAAATCTTATATACCAAGAAGATTGTTTTGTAAATGTTTTATGAATAAACCATACGGTTGAAAAGGCAACTTGGGAATGAGAATAAGAAATGAGATTTAAGTATCCTAATATGTTTACTCAAGTCATGAATTTCGAGGACGAAATTCATATAAGGAGGGGAGAATTGTAGTAACCAGTATCTACAACCGGTAATAATAAATATTTATATATGTATAAATATACGTATTTTATTTGTATGTGGGGGATATTTGATTTATATATTGTTATTAGTAGTGTTTGTATAGGTTAAGGTCATACTATTAACATTGGGTTTAATTGCAAGACTTTAGATTTATTTTAGGGACCAAATTGTTATACTTTGAAAGTTTTGGGGGCAAATTCATAAATACCAAAAATTAGCCTCTTAGTATAAAAATACACTTTTGAACCCTAATTTACCATTTTTAGGTCGAGCTACCCATTTTAAGAGAGAGAAGAGAGAAATAGAGGAGAGAGAAAGAGGAGAAGAAGAAGAAAAAGAAGAAGAAATTGGAATTTTGAATTTCAAGAGGTATATCATACGTATTTCTCAATTTATTGGTATTAATTAAGTTAATTCCTTTAAGTTTTGATTTCTGAAAATATGTATAATTGAGGATTTGTTGTGTATTTCGTAAGATCATATGAGAATTGATGATGATCTATAAGATAGTTTGATAAATCATGATGAATTGTGAAATTTCTGCTGGATAACCTCTTGATCTAGGAATTTTATAAATTGTTGTGATTCGATTCTGGATTTGAATTTTGAGTATATAAAATTAGACATGTTAAGGATCATCTGAGACTTTGAATCGATTGACAATTCTGGAAATTGAATTTATAGTGAATTTACCAAAATGACCCTGAAATTCTGGAAATTTCCTGTGTAAACAGTATAGTACAGTGAAAAATAATTTTTGTCCTATTGAATGATCTTCAAAAATTATGAATTTGTGGAATATGATAAGTTTATATGTCTAATATGATATACTCGGAATTGAGAATTTAGATCAATGTGGTTGAAGTGTTATGAATTTCTAAAGTGTATCAGCTCATTGCAATATTTGATTAACAGATTTTTAAAGTTATAGAATAAAATAGTTTTAAAATACTTTTGTCAGTGATTTGGAAGTGAAATATTTATCATGAACTGAGATATGTGTTAAGAGTAATTATGTGGTAGTTTTATAATTTTTGAGTTAGTATATGATTTTATAAAATTGGGAGATTGAATACTGTTCAGTAAGTATCTTGATCCTGTCAGGTTTGTAGTTTGGATTCGATGGTGTGTATGGAATGGATTGTGTAGGAAATTTGATATAATATTCATATATAAGAAGGATATATGAGTCAAGAATGGTATATTCTGATTTTGGAGTAATTGGACATCATTTGATGTATTAGAAATTTTTGTTAAGTGTAAGTGGTCAGAATGACAGGTTTTGAGAAACCAAATATTTAGACCAATTTGATGTGATAAATGCATTGTGTATAATTTTGTAAGCTATTTAAAGTATTTTGTGTGAATTGTGAGGCTTATGAAAGGATTAATCTCCATTGATAGGTTAAGGAGATTTAAGCCTTGTAGCTGAAAGTGTTAAGAGGTAAGTATACTAGACTTACTACTGGAATCACAATAAACATAATAATTGTTTTGTATGATTTTGTAAATGGGGTTAAGAATATGTTTATGATATGTCAAAGTATATTTTGATATGAAATGTGAATATATGTTTATGAATGTGAGCATTGACATTGAGCATGGACATACATGTGTTTTTGAAAGTGAGCTTTCCAAAATAAGATGCGTTTAACAAAGAAAACTTTTGAAGTGTAATATGTCCATGAGAAATATTTTGTGATTTGAGGGTACTTGAACTCACTGTTAACTTAGTAGGCATTTTATGTGATTTGTGGAGCCTTTATGTGTGGCCTTTCCTTCGGGATTGGTATATGTTATGTGTTCCGTATGTAGGGAGGATCCTATTGGTACCTAAAGGAAGTGTGAGTCATCACATTCGTGTGGTGGCGTATTGGTACATGTGAGAGGACTCACCGATGATCAGGGTGAGGGTTTGGCTTTTACCTTCGGGCATAAGCGTTATATATGTGTGATTTAAAGACCTCACTTGTACTATTCCTCTCATATGGTATGTCATCTACGAGTGACATTTGGCTCATTATGTGATATGTGATATGTAAGTCCTACTAAGTAGTAGTCGAGTAATGGTATTCCTATTATGTGTTTTGAAAGAATGTGTAAGCGCTTACATGATATGTGATTTGATAAGATTATGATTTTGATTGATCACAGCATATCATACATATGCATTGTGTACATATATGTATTTGTATTTGATATATGAAAAACTAGTATGCTTACTGAGTTTTATACTCATTATAGTTTATGGTGATTTCAGGTAAATAAGGTACATGTGTGCTTAGCGGATTTGGCAAGGCTTCTGCTGTTCCTTGGGTTTCCTAAGTTGTTAGGTTGCTAAGTGTTTCATTTGGGGACACGTGGGATAAGATATTTAATTTGTCCCTAGTGAATAAATACTTATGTATTATTTTATTGTGTGTGATTGGATTTAGTTTAAGTTTCACCAAGTGTAGTAATGGATTGATTTTAAGTAAGAATTTGCAATGAATATATTCTGGGCTTCCGGTAATAAAGTTGCTACTGGTGACGTAGTAGAGTGTTAATCTCTGAGAAAACTCTGCGTATCTCCGGTTTACTAATTGTCCCAGTCATAATTCAATTACTATAATTCTGAAAGAAATTAAAATGAATGTTTAAGTATTATTGAATGAATGTAAGTGATATCGTGTGTCAGATCTTTTGGGTCTGGGGCGTGACATACTAGACATCCCAAGAGGTTTTTATAAATATATGAGAGACGAGGGAGAATGAAAATGGAATTGATGATATTAATGTTGAGGGTTTTCTCTTAAGTTCTTCAAAGAACTATTATTAGAACTTATCAAGATTTCATCTTGTGGCGTTCATTTAGACTTATCACTCACATTTCTCATCTATCTTGAGTGTGGCGTCTACTATCTTCTTATACCTCTGGTTCTTATCTTTTATAGATAACGGGTCAAGGTTCTTTTTTTTGTTTATATAAAAATTTGAATTAGAACGATCCTTGGCAAAGGAACCTCATTAAACATCGGGTTTCACTTTTCTTTATGAGGTTCACATCAGATATTCTAGACATATGACAGGTAACCAAAGTATTTTAACTGATTACAAGCAAATGACAAACGGAGATGTTATGTTTGGAGACAGAGTCACGAGCAAGGTCCTTAGTAAGGGGACTTTTAACATAGAAGGATTTCCAAGATTAAAAAATATTCTTTATGTAGACGGGTTGAAGGTTACTTTAATTAACATAAGCCAAATATGTGATCAAGACCTTCATGTCAATTTCACTCGTGATGAGTATGTTGTTCTATTAAAATGGGGATTGTATAGTAAAAGGTTTGTGATCCATCGATAATTGTTATACCTTGAATTTACCTCACTTATGCCTTAATGTCAATATCAATGATATTGATTTATGGCATGAAAAACTTGGGCATTTGAATTTCAAAATGCTTAAGAGAATCTCAAGTACGAGTAGTATTTGTGATTTGCCAAAATTTGGTGAAAAATCCCAAGGAGTGTATGGACTATGTCAGCATGGAAAATAGATAAAAACAACACACAAAGCGATTCGGTCATTTTCCATCTCAAGGGTTTTAGAGTTACTGCACATAGATCTCATGGGACTTATTAAGTTGAAAGCCTTGTAGGTAAAAGGTATATTTTTGTTTATGTGGATGATTTTTCTCGTTTCACCTGGGTCAATTTCTTAAAAGATAAATCTGATACTTTCAATGCTTTTAAGAAATTGTGTGAGAAACTAAAAGAAGGAGAAACTAAAAGAAGAAAAAAGTTGTAACATTGGAAAAATTCAAAATAATCATGGCAAGAAATTTGAAAACAATGTTGATGCTAATTTTTGTGATAAAAATAGAATAACACATGAATTTTCTACTCTTAGAACACTTGAGCAGAATGGTGTTGTAGAAATAAAAAATCATACTTTGCAGAAAATGGCTAGACTTATGTTAAACAACAAAAAGTTGACTAAAAGACTACGGGCCGAAGCAATAAGCACAGCATGCTACACCATAAATTGGGTTTACATACGTCCAGGTACTAACAAAACACCGTATAAGATCTGGAGAGGTAGGAAACCAAATTTGAGTCATTTTCATATCTTTAGATGTATTTGCTACATCTTAAATGATAGAGAACAACTTGATAAGTTTGATGTTAAAAGTGATACTAGTATTTTTCTTGGTTATTCTAATAACAGCAAAGCCTATTATATGTATAACATGAGAACTCAAACTGTAATGGAATTTGCTAACATTTTTTATGATGATTATAAAGATTTTGCAGAATATTCACAAGAAAGTTAGATTGACTGCTTCACTAATGAAGTTGTATAAGATTTTGTTGATGCTGAACCTATCCTAAAGGTAACTGATTCTGAAGAAATGAGATTAGCATTGAGTCTCATAAAAACAGATTGATTCTAATCCAACTGATAACATTCTTGGATAATTAGTTAGACGAGAACCATCAACAAGAGTGAAGAAAAATCATCCGATTGATCTCATCATCGATAATTTAGATTATGGAATGGTTACAACAAAAAGAGGTTGGTTAATTTTGTTAATTATGTCTGTTTTACCTCTACTATTGAACCAAAAATGTCAAAAAAGCTTTAACTGATGTGTTTTAAGTCAAAGCAATGTAAGAAGAACTCAAACAATTCACAAGAAATAATGTTTAGACTTATTTTTAGACTCGAGCACATAAATGTTATAGGCACAAAATTGATCTTTAAAAATAAATCAGATGAATTTGGTACTATTATAAAGAATAAAGCTAGGCTCGTTATACAAGAATACACTCAAATTGAGGGAATTGACTTTGACGAAACCTTTGCTCCCATTGCTAGACTAGAGTCAATTTGCTTATTGCTTGCCATATCATGTGTTATAGATTTCAAACTTTTTCAAGCAACTTCCCAGCATAAAGTACAAGAATTCGTCAATCAAATGCAAAAAAAGTTTGAGATGAGTATGGTAGGTGAACTAAATTTCTTCCTGGGTTTGTAGGTAAAGCAACTTGATGATAGATTTTCATTTCTCAAGGTAAGTACGCTAGAAATCTTGTGAAGAAATTCAGATTGGAATATACTAAACATATGAAAACTATAATGGCCACAACTTTAAAGTTGACAAAAGATGACGAAGGTAAGAATGTAGATTCAACACTATACAGAAGTAGGATTGAAACATAGATTCAACACTATACAAAAGTAGGATTGGAAGTCTTTTGTATCTCACAGCTAGTAAACTAGATATTAGCTATAGTGTTAGTGTGTGTGCTAGGTGTCAAGCAAATCCTAAAGAGTCTTATATTGCTGTTGTGAAAAAAACCATTAAAAATATCAATGGAGTTCTAAATTATGGTATTTACTATTTCAAAGACACTAATGTTATTCTTGTAGGATATAGTGATGCAGACTGGGTAGGAAATGCTGATGATAGAAAAAATACAACTAATGGTTGCTTTTACCTTGGGAATAATCTAGTTGGTTGGCACAGTAAGAAACAAAATGCCATTTCTTTGTCTACTGCAGAGGCTGAGTATATAGCTGCTAGAAGTTGTTGTACCCAATTATTGTGGATGAAACAAATGTTGACAGATTATGGTATCAAGTTAAATATGTTAACTTTCTAGTGTGACAATACAAATGTAATAAACATATCTAAAAATCCTGTGCAACATTTAAGAACAAAACATATTGAGATTTATCATCATTTTATAAGGGAATTTATTAAAAATAAAATAATTTCTTTGAAATATATCAACACAGAATAATAACTTGCTAATATATTTACCAAAGCCCTAGATTTTGTTCATTTTGATTCTTTGAGAAAAGTTTTAGGAATTTGCTCAATATAAACAAAATAAAAAAAGAAAGAAATTTTTTTATTAAATAATTATTGTTATTGTTTTGACTTTTTGATTCTCTGAAAATATATCTTGATAGAATGAGTTTTTTTGATTAAATTGATTGACCAATACTTTGATTGTCAAATTATTCATTTCGGGAAAAATATTTACAAAGGGTTATTGATGAAGTGCACACATCAAGCATATGTTAAGAACGGTTTGGCAATGCTCGTTTTTGGAGAGAGTTAATCATGAAATTGAGATTATTTTTTTATTCACACATTCTTTGTGAAAAATGGAGAGGTGAGAAAACATATAATTAATTTTTCATTGATTATCTAAATTTCTTGAGTCACTATTTGAAAATCTTTTACTAATGTTTGTTTTATGGGGAAACATTTTGTTATTGTTTAGTTCAAAAAAAAATTTCTTACAAAAAAAGGTCAAAACTCAATCCCTACTCAGTTTGACAATTTATTTCTATTTGTAAGCTTCCTCCTTATATTTGTATTAAAAAAATAAAATAAAATAAAAAAAGATATATAATCAAATTCTCTAAGAAGGTAATTTTTTTTTTCTAATTATCCATCATGTAAGTTTCAAAACATCTTTCAGACTTGGTAAAATTCGTCTTTAAATACATTTTTTTGTCTTAAATAATATTTGACTTCTCTTTGAGAGTAATATATTCTTTTGTATTTTCTTGAGTTGTATAAATCTTTGTTTTCGTGTTGATTTTAGTAGGTCCTTTTATTTTATTTGTTTTAGGTATTAAACTATTATTTTTTATTTGGCTCTATTTTGGTTGGACTAGTTTATTTTTAAGGCCTTCTTTAAATTTTTACCATTCTGTGCGCTGTTTTATGATACTGTACATGCGCACTGTTTCAGTCACAGTTCACGTGTACTGTTATAGTTCTTGTACATGCGAACTATTTGTGCTACTGTTTATAGGAAGCAATTTTTTTTCTTTGGCCCTTTATGTCAAAATAGGGGGAGATTAATTTTAGGGGAAGATATTTATTTAAGATTAATTATATTTGTTTTGCAGGTTCAATTTTGTTCTATTTTGTATTTTTGCCATAAAGATGCCAAATGAGGAGATTGTAAAGTCAAATGATGAATTGGTAAATTGGGTAAAAATACAAAAAGAAACCATTTTGATTAAAGGTAAACATTGCCTTTTGAATATTGGCTTATATAAATAATTAATTTTGTTAATTATCTTTTATAGCTAAATTAATTTTGTTAATTGTCTTTAATAGCTAATTAATTTTCTTATATAATTAATTGATTTTGTTACTTGTCTTTTATAGTCAAATTAATTTTATTAACAAATTAAAGATTTTAAAAATGGAAATTGTCCTTTATAGCTAAATTAATTTTGTTAACAAATTAATTTATTTAAAGATGGGAATTTTATTGATTTTGTATTATATATGGATGTTCTTTCTCCTTGTTGAGCAGTGCTTAATAGAGAGAAAATTTACTTATATTTTATTTGAGAGTTTTAGTTCTCTTTTGTAAGACATATATTTTGTTTATGTCTTATTGTTAGTCTTAAGAATTCTTTTGAGTGTTTTTAAGTATTGTGTATTTATTGATAAGTTCTTCGGGAAGAATAACCCATTTGTCTTTGGGAGAAGAATAATCTCACATCTTGGAGGGAGTCCAAGCAAAAGAAGATCAACGAAGCGAATGGGATCTCGCTAAACTGGATTCGTGAAGTGATTACAAGAGTATTGCGGCAAATATTAAGAGGGATACTTATTTTGTTTAAGTCAAATATTTATAATTTTTAATACTTTACTAATAAGTTCAATCTCTAGACGTGACCTTGTAGAGTAGAAATTTTCAAACCATGTTAAACATGTTAAAAATGTGTTGTCTTTTTCTCTTTTGTGTTTATATTTTAAAATAATTATTAAAATAATATTATTTAAATAATTATTTAATAATATTCTTAAAAGCAGATCTTTCAATAATCAAAGACATACAACATCAATCATTGATGAAGTTAAACCTAACATATTATTAGCTTTCCTATTTTCTTCATTCTTCCCCTACAACATATTAAATTAAAAACAAGAAAGAAAAAACTACCATTATTTTTATACAATTATTTTTTATATATATCACTTTTTTCTTTTATGTGTGTTGTCACGTTATTTCTTCATAAATGTAAACATAAAATGTATTTTTTTTTTATAATATAAAGTGATAAAATTTCAATCATAATTTAATAAAGTAATATAATTTAATTCATAAACGAATAGATTTATTATGATAAGATAAAATTTATTACAATGAGATAACTTTATTATAATGTGATTATCTGATAGGCTTATCATAATGTTATAGAATTATAATTTAAATAAAATATAAAGTTTAATATGTTTCAATTTTTTCATGACTTACACAACCTAATTTTGAACCCATGAGTTAATGGGTTCTGACATATTGAATTTGAATCTGACCTTTGTTACTTTGTTCACAGACTCTCTTAAAAGGATACAATAATTGCTATGTTTATTTAATAATAGACCCAATAAATACCATAAAAAAAACAACATTACATGATTTGGCCTCTGACGATGAGCATTTACAAATAAAATGCATGTGGTAAATATAAGTTAAATTAAACAAGATTTAGCCTTGAGTTGAAAGAGAGCAGGATGCATAAGCACAAACAATTAATAATGCAGATTTAGAGGAAATATGAAGTAGAAGGTGGATCAACGAGGCTACCGTGTGCTTGGTATTTTATAGTATTTAATAAGTTAGGGTAATTTTTATTGTGTAATTAGTAAGTATCTTCGTTGAGGAAAGTAATTAATTAAAAACAATCCAATTGTATTTTCTTTTATGTTCCATCTAATTATATCATTTTTTTAAAGGATGGGATATTTAAACCACTACTAATATAACGTTATTTGGTAAACTCACCTTTTTAATAAACCATTCAATTTTTATACATTATCGTAATTTATTAACTTTAAATGTTTAAAATTTTATGATATTGTTAGGAGATGATTTTTGACTTAGGGGAGGCTTCGCCTCCAACTTAGTTGTGTGAGTGAGAGAGATGATGGGAAAGTTAGAGTTCTTGGACCTTCGGTAACCAAGAGTTGTGATGGTGGCTATGCTAGTGGTGGACGTTAAAGATTATTGAAATACTTACCGCCAATGTCTTTAAAGCTTCAAAGCATCTCCAATATTTTCCTTTGTCTTTTGACCTTCATTTTAAATCTTAAATAATTAATGAAATACTTTGAGTATTGGAATTATTGCTTTAAATATCAATATATATGTTGAAGAATTTCTTTTTAATTTCATATGTCAGATTGATTTATATTATTATAATTACAGAATTACTAAATAATCACGTGGAATAAGATCCATCTTAGACATATGATGTTAGGGTCCAAATTTCAGCCTAAGGACGGCCTGGCCATAACTCAATTGTGTGAGAGAGAGATAGATGTTAAGAAGTTCAAGTTCTTGAGCCTTCAGTCGCCAAAGGGTTGAAGTGAAGGCTATGTTGTTGGTGATAGTCCAAGATTGAGCTGAGAATGGGTTAAACACCGAATTGAAATTAGGCGAACTGAGGGGACCTGAGGAGAACAAAACACACAAGGTCAGTGGTAGACATCGGCATAGTGGTCGACAACAACCCTCCGACACTTAAATTAGGTGGGGTATTATGGAGAAAGTTCACTTGCCCTAGAAAAAGTGCAAAAATTCTAGAGAGAAGGAAAAGAGTTTGCTTATTAGTTAGAGAATGCTCAAAATTTGAATTATTCAAGTGTCCCTTACTACCATTCAATTTTGGAGATTTAACTTGAGCTTGGAGGGTGCCAGCATGGAGAATTCATCTCAAAAGTGATACGTGGTCAGCTACTAATGGAGAATGGTCCCTATCATTAGGGTATTTTGGAGAACTTCACTAGAAGGGGCAAAGAGGTCATTTGACCTCTTTTGACATTTAGAGTACGAGGAAAATTAGTGATTGGTAGCTTTTGAGACTGTATGTCTTGAGTTGGTGAGCTATGAGGGCACTGAGTGAAACTTTTTCCTCTGTCCCCTTGAGCTCAGCGGATCTTATGCTGAAGTGCCCAACTATCCCAAATATATGTCTACTGTGTTAGCAGTGATTAAAGCTTTGAGACCCACTGATGTAGCGCTTGCTTATTGGCTCCTTAAGGATTTCCTTATCCAATCTTATCTTTGGGTCTAATATCTATTTGATGTGGCATCCAGTTGCTCCTTTAGTGTGTCTTGTGGATGACATGATGAGATTTGACTCGAGCTAACGTGCATGCCTGTCGGTGAGCCCAAGTTGATAGGGCGAATACTTGAGTTCCGATGACATGTCTTCTGACACTATTATTGAGTGGAGACATGTGGCCTGACTCGAGTCCTACTTGATGAGCTTTATGAGTCGAGTTGTAGAGGTCCGAGTGTTTAAATACAAACTCAGTTCCACTGAGATAGCTTATTCTGGGACAAATCACTTAAGAGGTCTGTACTTGAGTATTGAAATAAACTTCCCCTGATTAGACTGAGTGTTAGTAATCTCTACCCCAAACATATAATTATACTGAGAATAATTTGGATATGGTTGCAGAGGCTTGAAATAGATAACCTCTTGAATTTATTGAAAAATTGATAAGATGGTAAAATGATTTGACAAATATTTTTGGGTAAATTCCTAACTATTATTTCAAAAAAATTAAAATTTCCCAACTGTGAAATCTGAATTGGATTGTTTGAAGATAAAAAGTAAAGTGAATGTTATATTTGAGTTGGAATTAAAACTTAGAAATTCTCTTTACCCCAAAAAAGATACCTAGAATATATGAAACATTCAAAATCTAGATCTAGCCGGTTTTTAACTAAACAAACCACAACTTTATTTTGATCACAGTTTTTATTCTTTATATGAGTAGAATTGTATTTATATAGTATTGCGGATATCAAGTTATGCACTTAAATTTGACACCCCTATAGCATCAACCAAATGTCATACACGTGTATAGTAACGTGTATGTTTGAAGTGAAAAAAAATAAGAAGAGAGAGATAAGAAATTGAAGCGGTGGCCGTTTTATATATATATAATAGTTTTGTTTTTTTTCATTTAAGAAGAATGATTTGAAATAGAAGAGGAAACAAAGCAATTAGAAATAAAAAAAGAAGAAGCAAAAGAAAATCGGAAGAGAAAGCCGAACAGAAGAAAGAAAAGAAAAGAAAGAAAAGAAAGAAGAAAAAGAAAAGAAAAAAAGAAAAGAAAAGAAAAAAAGAAAGGAAAAAGAAAAAGAAAGGGAAAGGAAGAAAAAAAAAAGAAAAGAAGCGAGAAGCCGAGAAAAAAGAAGAAGAAAAAGAGAAAGAAAAAAGAAAAAAAAAAGAAGAAAAAAAGAGAAGAAACAATAAGAAAATTTTAGGAAATTAGTTTGGGTAGTCAGATTTATACCCAGTGGTTTAGCGGGTAATAGTTTTACGATATTAGAATATTTAGATTTTAATATTTATAATACATATCGGTACTAATGATGTATTTTTATACCCTATGATATAGGAGGTGTGCCGATAGCGGGTAGATCTCAGAATCCAGACCCAGCTCAGGATTAGCGCACTTTTGTGAGTGGATAACTATATATATTTTATATGTTTTTAGTACAGCCAATTATGATTTAATTGCGCGTTATCAGATTTAATTATGATTTATTTTAGACAGAAAAATATTTATACTATTTAGTATATTCAGAAATATTTTAGAATTTATTATAGTACAGTTTATAATTATGTTCAGTACAGAAATAATTATTTCAGAATAATTATGGTCATGATATTATATTGTAGTAGTTTTTGAACCACCATATGCGTACCCTCCCCTTTAGTGTAGTTGCTCTGCGCATGCGTTAGACCAGTTTAGTTTGCTTTGCCCAAGCGATGCAGCATTCCGCCAGGTTAGACCAGCTTAGATCCCCCGCTCTGCCTGTGCGTGAGTTACTCTGCTAGGTTAGACCAGATTTTCCCCGGGTACAAGTTTGGTGTGGTTTTCAGTATATATGTAGTACATGTTTCCAGAGTTATATTACATATATTCAGCTTGATAATAAATTTTATGATAGTTTGCGCATTCAGATTTTTAGATCCTAGTATGATGTTATACTTTTAGTTTTAGCACAGATTTTATGACAGCACATACTTTCAGTACAAGTTTATTGACTACTCAGTATATAGTTTTATGATTATTTTATCCTACAGATTTATACGTGTACAATACATATAAAGTATATGATATTTTCAGATTATGTCCACTCACTGAGCCACAAGCTCACCCTTTTTCTTATTTTTCTTATTTTTCCCAGGTTGTCACAGAAATTTGTGCAGTGTGATACAGTCATCACATTTTGAAGTTGGCCAATGTGCATAGTTGCATAAGTGTCTCAGTCTGTGTATTTATATATGTTTTGTATATTGGAGTATATGTGTACATTGTTTGTTGAGGCAGGTAGCCTTATTGTATCATATGTATGAGTAAAGAGTATGTTAGTCACATGTCATCGCAGGACCAGCCTCGATTCTCGAGGAGGGCTCGGGTCGGGTCCTGTCACTAAATTACAGCCTTGATACCATTTTTGACTCTATGCGCTACAGAAACTATAACTCACACCATAAGTAATAACACATACGATCAACACACCAATAAGGATAAAAAAAAAACTAATCAACGAGATACAAGATATATATGATTTGACTTAAAAATGCTTACGTCTATATAGGATCCATGATCCAGTTTTGTTTGTTGATATAGGTCACTAAGTATCTTCTTATATCATCAATGATCTCATAATACCCACAGTATCTCCTATAGATTACTTTAGTATCTCACATAGAGATCTATCATTGATCACTATGAATTCCCCAAGGCCTCTTATTATCTTCTCATAAAATATTTCTATAAGGAATACAAGAATAGTCCAAGCATCTAAGATAAAAAAAATATATTGTGTTTTGTTGAAAAATTGGTGATTCAACAATCTTAGTTGGACAAGATTTGAGATGAATACCAAAGTGAAGAGTTACAAGAAGTCTAGAATGTGTGGGATACGTATAGAGAAGTCTATGATGTATGGGACACAAAGGAGGAAGCGAAACGGGACTTAAAGACGTGAAGGAAGCAAGAAAATACGGGATAGGCATACAGGGCTGAGCGCCGCAGCGCCCAGGACAGCAACCCGGCGCCGCAGCACTAGGCACTATTTTGGCCAGTGCCCAGGGATAAGCGCCGCGGTGCCAGACACGTCAGAAGTCTGTTTTTCTTCGGGATTTCAAGTTTTAGGAAGTTTTGGACTTCCAAAACAAGTGGAATCTTACTCCAACAAGGAATAGAGTTAGTAGGCACGAAATACACCATATATAAACACTTGTAAACCCTTGATTTCAGATTAAGCATGAAGAGAGACTCTAAGAGAGAAGAAGAACTGGGTAGACACTAAGTGCTTGTGTACGCTAGGGTGGAACCGTTGTTTGGGTGATCATTGTTCATGGTAGAGTAAGGGTTCACTAAACATTTAGGTCCTTTTGAGGATTCTTCATTGGGTTTTACTTGTAAAATCTATAGGGCATTATAATAAGAGAGGCTAGGATCTTTGGATCCACCGTGGACGTAGGCAATTGGCCGAACCACATAAGATTGTGTTGTGCTCTTTTGTTTTATGATTTGGATTCTTGTTATTTTTGCTTGATTGACAGGTTATTTTGCTGCGCAAGGAGGTTAGGGTTCTAGGCTGAATCTTGTGTTCTTCGCTTCAACATAACCTCAAGAGGAAGAAGGGCGTTTCCTTCCTCAACATGTTTCTTTTGTTGACTCAAAAACTAAAAGAAAATACTTCCCAAAGGTTACACCTTAGTGTACCATGCACTAATTGCCTAGCCAACTCCTCTATTCCCTCTTATGATTTATATTTTGAAACTTTATATGTTTGTCTTTCTCTTATATTTAGAAGAATTTATATAGTGAGTAAAACATTTTTAGAAACTCTAAATCTAGTTGGAATAAGAGTAATTACTTATAGGAGTCCTAATCCCACTTAAAGAAGCCAATTGAGCCAAAACAAGAAGTACCCATAAGTTGTCGCGTGAACAGTACCAGCCGTGCTTGAACAGTGTCGTGTGTGAACAGTATCCATTCTTCTGGCTTTCTATTTTGCTCGTCTCTTGTATACCTAATGCGTATTTAACTTCATAATAACTCTCCTTTTGATATTTTTCACAATTATTGCCCGTATAAAATTATTGAATTATCAATTTTCAACACACAGTTAGAATACATTGTTTATATTTTAATTGATGTATTATTAGTAAAAGATTAGATAATTATTTATTTTTTAATTCTTATTAATGTGATGGTTATACAATGTCAATTAAAAATAAATATATTGCATGCCGTATCAGTTAGATACAAATTTTGTATCCCAATTGTGTAAACATAATATTACTATATTATTTACATATGCACATCTATCAAATCTATAAATACCCATATCTTCAGGAGACTAAAACCCTAATATATAACATAAACCGCGTCTTGTTCATCATTTCTTCCCATTCATCTGATACTATTTTGAACTTCGTTTGGAAATGGCTGATATCTTGGTGGTTTTCGATTTCGACAAGACGATTATCGACTGTGATAGTGATAATTGGGTGGTTGATGAGTTGAATGCTACTGATTTGTTCAATCAGCTCCTTCCCACCATGCCCTGGAGCTCCCTCATGGTTAGCTCATTTCGTTTTTTTTCTTCTCTTCATATTGTATAATTTTTGTTTTCAGGTCTTGTTATTAATTTTATGTGTGAAAGTACAGGATAGGATGATGAAGGAGCTTCATGTCCAAGGCAAAATCATTGAGGATATTGTTGACGTTCTAAAACGAGCTCCAATTCATCCTAGCATAATTCAAACCATTACATGTTTTTTTTGTCAGGACAAAAAATTGTGGTGCCAACGGTACTGTTATATTACTTCTTTAGGTGTGATTTGAAGATTGTAAGTGACGCAAATGGTTTCTTCATTGAGGAGATTTTGAAGCATCATGGAGTATGGGAATTATTTTCAAAGATCAACACGAACCCAAGTTTTATTGATGATGAAGGAAGGCTACGGATTTTGCCTCACCATGATTTTACCAAATCTCGTCTCGATTGCAGTACTAATCTTTGCCCTCGAAACATGTGCAAGGTGATTCATTCATTCCCTTAATAGTAATAATGCAAATTCGAGTTATACGATGTTTAGTTTAAATATGACGGTGTATTTTAAAACCGTGCAGACAGAATTGATATACGATTCGATCAAAGATTATTTTAAATTCAAATTTTTTAGATAGTAAGGTCAAGATATTGATGAGGGTGTCAAAGAGATGGATATAAAAAGTCCCATGTTATCTGATTGGAGAAAGATTTTTTGGGGCTATAGATTTGGACTATTATCCTTGAATTGGTGACATTAGGTGAACAATATATAAAATATTCTTTGGACTATCACTAGATGTGACAATATCAATTAATTTATCTATAGATTGGATCTAACACATGGGAGCTGCATGTTTTGTTTCAGCTGCTGATTCATATTTGACGCAACTATGGCACTACTTGAATTGCTTTCACCACTTAACTAGTCTTTTATTCTGAGAGACCAAATTTAGACCCACTTTTGTATTATCAAACGAGGACAAAATCACACGCATTCATGAGTCACTATTTAGAGAATTAACTATTCTTTCATTTAGCTGATTGGTTGATTGATTGAAAGATTCTAGTTTAATCTTTAATTAATTAACAGGCCAAGGTGATATAGAAAATTAAAGTTTCAATGTACAAAGAGAAGATGCTGATCTATCTTGGAGATGGAACTGGGGACTTCTGCCCAAGTTTGAAGCTCAAAGACACAGACTATTTAATGCCAAGAAGGAATTTCCCAGTTTGGGACTTGATTTGCCAAAACCAAAAGCTTTTAAAAGCAGAAATACATGAATTGAGTGATGGTGAAGAGCTGCAACATGTGTTGCTCACCCTTATTAACTCAAATATTTCCACCGAAGAAAACGAAAACGACGATGACCACAATGACAATTCCACTCAGATAGTTTCATCAGTCGATTGCAAGTTTCAGAAAATTCCAGTCATTGTGCATTAGGCCTTGAACGATCAGGCTCTTGATCTTCATGTCGCCTTTTAGTTTAGCAGATGTATTGTAACATTAGCCTCAGCTTTTAAATGTACGAAGTGGTGTTTGTTGTTAAGTAACATATCAACTAATTGAAGTGTAAGAGTATTGATTAAAAATTATTAGAATATGATTTAGGGATCAAACCAAGTGTGTAGGGTGTGCACGGATCGAAGACGGACGTAAAAGGAGGCAAAAACCGAAGAAGGGCGCGCATCAAGCGCCAGCGCCACGGCGACCAAGATGGGCGCCGCGACGCCACTTCCAGTACCTGAGCGCCGCAGCGCTGGGATCCAGCGCCGCAGCGCTCAGCAAATATCGGGCCAGCGCCGCGGCGCTGAATACGGGAACAGTGTCCCGAAATTAGGCAACTTCTTAATTTCGTCTCCCACTTGCTCTAGGACTCCCTAATACAACTCCCACACGTATAGGGAATACCTAGGACGTCCCAAGGCCTATATAAAGGCTATCAATTGGCTTGTAAACAATACAGAGAGTGAACTTGACAACCTTTGTGATCAAGTTAGTGAGATCTTTGTGATCTTAGAGAGATCTTGGTGATCAACAATAATCTTAGTGATTATTCTTAGTGGTTCTTTGTGAGAGAAAATCCCTAGAGAGCAAGAGAGAGTATTCTTTGTGATCTTTCTTATAATAGGCATACTTTGTGGTTGCCTTGTGATTCATAATAAGAGAAGAGTGTGATCTTGATCCGCCGTGGACGTAGGCAAGTTGCCGAACCACGTAATTCTTTGTGTGTTCTTCTTCTACACTTTCTCTATTTTATTTTTTAATAACTTGTTCTGCATTATTATATTACTTGGGTGAATTGTTTAGCTCGTTTGTGTGCTTCCGCTTCAACAAACTGGTATCAGAGCTTTGGTTCTAAGCAAACATGGCCACATGATAAGGGCAAATTTGTCATATATTTTCTCATGTTTTTATTATTGATATTTTATTATTTTATGAGAATAGATGGCTATTAATGTGCATTATTGTTATTTATAGGGACTTGAACGAAATTTAAAGAAAGAACGCAAAAGGAGCGAAAACAGGGACTAAAATGCAAAGCTTTCAAATTATGAGTCCAGCGCCCCCGCGCCACAAGTATTTTAGCCCCAGCGTTGGAATAGTGATCGAAATTAGAAAAACGACCTGTTTAAGTCGCGTCTGGAGCTCCAGCGATGAAGAGACACCGCGCCAGCGACGTTCTAGCGCCCCAGCGCTATCAACATACCGCGCCAGCGGTGTAGCCGTTTTCATGCAGCGCCCCAGCGCCAAGATCCCACCGCTCCAGCGGTGAAGGCTTTTTCACGCGTCGCCCCAGCGACAAATGCATAGCGCGCCAGCGATAGTGCGAGTCCTAGTCCGACGAGAATTGAGATTTTCAAGCTCATATCAATCCCTATATAAAGCCACTCGTTCCCAGCCTTCAAGAATCAATCCAAGACGACCCAAGAGCACCAAGAATACAGAGCACAAGTCTTGGAGAGCAATAGGAGCTTAATTGAAGCATTTTTAGAGAGAGATACAAGACGTTCTTCGGCATCAAGAGTTCCTAGGCAGCGCAATTAAGAGCAATTCGACGTCTATATCGGTTTGCTAATAATTGTATCATGATTTATAATTATTTTTACTGCTGTTCTCTTGTAACCATGAGCTAAACTTGTTTTCTAGGGTTAATATTTGAACTCAATATGTGTGCTTAATTGCCATATCGTTTAGTATTTAATAAACTTAGTCATTTATTATTTAAATTACTTGTGTTTAATGCTTCAATATATCTGGCCAATATATGGTGAATGAGTTAGTAATATTATTGATAAACTCGGAAGAGGAATCATAATATTTAGACCTAGGTAATTTGATGCATGATTGTAGAGTAACATTCAATGTTGCATATGCAAGTTTCAACTTAGGATAGGAATATACCTAATTAGCATGTATGATCAATAAGACCTAATCTTAATGAATCTTAATTTATTACAAATACCATAGGAATATAGGTATTTGGTAAATTAGGGTATACTTGCATGACCTTGGAAGAGGCTTGTGAATACATTAGTGTCTTGATCAATAATAAAGACTAAGTGAGTTAAATATTAGAGGATTAATCATTAGAAACATATTGAGGGATAATATTAATCCTAGGTTCTCTCTACGTTGCTATATCTTTAAATCTCATTGCATTGTGTTTTTGTGTTATATTTCTTACATTCATTCTTAGATTTTTATTTTTCTGAATAATTATTAGGAAGATATAATTTTAGTAATTGGTTAAAAAGAAAGAATTATCCCTGTGGGTTCGACATCCGACTTATTTAGTCTCTTTATTACTTGCATACGATAGTGTATACTTGCACTTAATTTATGATATAGAAATATCGCATCAAGTTTTTGGCGCCGTTGCCGGGGATAATTATCTACTTTTTCACCAATATTAATACCAATCTTTCTAGTTTTTACTTCAGAATTTTTTTTATTTTTATTTTTTAATTTAGTTTTACTTTCTTTGTTACGAGGTACATGCGAAGATCGAAGAGTGAGGACTTGATTGCTTTTGATTCAGAAATTGAAAGAACTTTAAGAAGAATTAGAAGAGAACAAAATCAAGTCAACACCATGGAAGACCAAGTACCAATTACGCCCAACAATGAAGGAAGACCACTAAGGGAATATGCTGTTCCCCTAGTTAATGGAATCCATTCAAGCATTCAAAGACCAACTGTTCAAGCTAACAACTTTGAGATCAAGCCAAGCACGATTCAAATGCTCAAGGATTCGGTACAATTTAGTGGACTACCCAATGACGATCCAAACATGCACATCATCAACTTCTTGGAGATATGTGATACATTCAAGTACAATGGGGTGTCCGATGATGCAATCCGTCTAAGATTATTTCCCTTTTCCTTAAGAGACAAGGCAAAGAGCTGGTTGTTATCACTTCCATCTGGATCTATAGCTACATGGGATGATCTTGCACAAAAGTTCCTCGCCAAATTCTTTCCACCTGCTAAAACTGCCAAGATGAGGAACGACATCACATCATTCTTACAACTAGATGGAGAATCTCTTTATGAGGCATGGGAGAGATACAAGGATATGCAAAGAAAATGTCCTCATCATGGAGTTCCAAAGTGGTTGCTTGTACAAACATTCTACAATGGATTAGCCGGTCAATTCAGAACAATAGTAGATGCTGCAGCTGGAGGAGCACTTATGAATAAATCCACCGATGAAGCTTATGATCTACTAGATGAGATGGCATCCAATGCCTATCAATGGCCCACTGAAAGGTCAACCACAAGAAAGATTGCTGGATTACATGAAGTAGACACTTTGACCACATTATCTGCTCAAGTCAACCTTTTGACCAAACAATTAAGCAACTTGGGAGTTAATGCCATCAAGAGTCAACCTATCACTTGCGATTTCTGTGGAGGAAATCATGCTAATGGACAATGCATGGAGACTGCTCAATATGTAGGGGACTTCAACCGCAACAACCCCAATTCAAATTTCTACAATCCCGGATGGAGAAATCACCCCAACTTCTCATGGAGCAACAATAATCAAGGACAGTATTCCAAAGCTCCTCCTGGCTTCCAAACGCAAATTCAGCAAGAGAAGAAACCAGACATTGAAGACATGCTCCTGCAATACATGAAGAAAACAGATGCACTCTTTCAAAGTCAAGCAACTTCACTTAGAGCCTTGGAAAATCAAGTAGGGCAGCTCGCAACAGCAATAAACAATCGCCCTCAAGGAACTCTACCAAGCAACACTGAAGTCAATCCAAAAGGAAGCGTAGAACAGTGCCAAGCCATCTCCCTAAGAAGTGGTAAAGTCTTACATGATAACACTCCTCAACCACAGCTTTCGGAAATGATAGAGAAGGAAAAAGAACCAGTGGTCCAGCAAGAAGATGTGCAACCATATAGACCACCTATACCATTTCCTCAGAGATTACAACAGCTAAGAAGTCAAGAGAAAAGTGCTGAAACGCAGAAAAGCATAGAATCTGGTATTCAAGTACAAGAACAGAAAAGTGAAAATGCAGCAGAAGATACCAGTAGCAATCCGCAGAAGCAACCTACGCAGTCATTCACTCCACCACCTCCATTTCCTCAGAGGCTGCAAACAAAGAAACTAGATAAGCAATTTTCAAAATTTCTTGATGTTTTTAAGAAATTACATATTAATCTTCCTTTTGCAGATGCACTGGAACAAATGCCGAGCTATGTGAAATTTATGAAGGAAATCCTATCAAAGAAGAGAAGAATAGATGACTTCGAGACTGTGGCCCTGACAGAAGAGTGTAGCGCCATCCTTCTAAAGAAGCTACCTCCAAAGCTCAAAGATCCTGGGAGCTTTACCATACCATGCTCAATTGGAAATTATGATTTTGGGAAGGCACTTTGTGATCTGGGAGCTAGCATCAATCTTATGCCATTGTCTGTGTATAAAAAGTTGGGACTGAAAGAAGCCAAACCAACAAATATCACACTTCAGTTAGCAGATCGTTCTCTCACCTATCCTAAGGGATTAATTGAAGATGTGTTGGTTAAGGTCGATAAATTCATCTTCCCTGCCGATTTCATTGTTTTGGATATGGAAGAAGACAAGGAGATCCCAATCATCATTGGAAGACCCTTCCTAGCCACTGGAAGAACAATTATTGATGTGCAAAAAGGGGAGTTGACCATGAGAGTACAAGAGGATACAGTCACTTTTAAGGTCTTCAAGGAGATCAAATTACCAACTGAAAATGAAGACTGTTTCTGCATTAATGTGGTGCATCCAAGCGTTAAGCAAATTAAAGATATGGAGACATTGGATTCTCGCATCCGAAAAAGAGCATTGAAGCATAGGAAGGCAAGAGAGAAGAAGAAAAAGCAGCATCACGACGAAGCAAGCAAAGAGAAAGAAAAGGAAGAACCATCTCCCCGGTCTAAGATTAAAGTCTTTCCGGAGAGACATAAGGAGAATGCAGCAAAAGATACTGCCCAAGGTTTAATTGCAAAAATATGGAAGCCAAAAAAGAAGAAAGCCAGCAAGATCACTTACACAAATGCTTCCATCAGCATCTTCGACCCACCATAAAAGAAAAGGAAGCCCCGTCAAGCCGATGACGTTAAATCAAGCGCTACTTGGGAGGCAACCCAAGGAAAGTATTATTATTATTATTATCATTTTAATTTTAATTTTTTTATTTTTTCAGCATTTAAAAAAAAAAAAAAAAAAAACAAGAATTTCAGCGCACCAGCGGCATAACATGGCGCAGCAGCGACAGGAAAATTGAGCACCACCGCCCCCGCGGTACAAGCACCATCGCGCCAGCGCAAATTCCAGTAACTGTGCAGAAATCAGCCTTCAGCGCTGCAGCGACAGAAGATTATCGCGGCAGCGCCAGAACATCGCCCCAGCGATGGAGAGTCAGCGCGGCAGCGAAAATTGACCAGGGAAGTCTCGTACTTTCACTTTTTTATTTTTCGACATTGGGGACAATGTCTAAATTAAGTTTGGGGGTGGGAAACACTTTCTTGTGTTCATTTTGCTGCATGATTTGGGTCACTTTCTTGTGTTCATTTTGCTGCATGATTTGGGTGGTCATTCTTGTGGGTTAAAATTTTTTTTTTAGTTACTTATTTTTTTTTTTTTTAGTTAATGCATTTTTATTAGGTTTTTGATAAGATGATCATTAGTCTATGATAAGAAAAAGAATACATGGTTGAATTTATTTTTACAAATCCCTAAGGAATGATAGATACTTGAGACAATTTTGATTATTTAAGTTTAGGAACAAATTTGACCTTATTTATAATCACCATTTTTTGAGCACCTTATAAGCATGAATAGTTATACCTATTACTTAGAGATACTTATGCTTTAGGGAGTACACCACAGTCTCGAAGATCGATACTCTAGAACTTGTCTTTAATTACTACTTGAGGCGAAATTCTAGGAAACACATGAATAGGGAAATGACATTAGGCCATCTTTGGACCGATTGAGCCTTTCTAGCCTACCTTTTATTGTATATTTATCCCTAGTACCCTATTTTGAGCCTAATTACCCATTCTTTGGTTTAACCACATTACAAGCCCAAGACTTAAAGTTTACTTATCCAAAATTTACCCGTAACACCATAAACTTTGCATTTACTTAGAAATACTCTTGAAAAGAAAAAAGTTGTGGTGATATGAGAAAAATAAGTTTGGGTGGTATTTGTCAATCTAAGTTTGGGGGTATTCAAAAAAAAAAAAAAAAAAAGAAAAGAGAAAATAAAATACCCCCAACTTAAGAAAAATAAAAGGTTGAAAAGAAGGATGGGAACACAATAAGTTTGGGGGAAGAGATAATACAAGGAAAAGAAGATCAAGAGGTTTCTAGGTAAAATCTAAGTGTTCATGGTGTGAATTGAACTTCATATATTTATCCTTTTATCCCACCTTGACCTTAGCCTTACATTACAAGCTAAGTAAAGTCCTAAATAGATCCCTAGACATGTGATTTTCTACATTAGTGGAGAGTGGTAATAAAGACAAGCTTATGGAAGTGTCATTATACAAATAAAATGCCGAGACATCATCTTTTCTGTACAAACTAAAGTATAAAGTAAATCAAAGTATGGTTTTCGCTATTTGCTTGCTGCTTGCACACACACACATGGTGATTATTTATGAGGAAGAATGAGGGACTAAATGGAGATAATTAGAATTGTTAATAGCTATTTGTCTACCTTAAGGATTTGTATCATTTCGTCAGCCTTTTGAGACAATGATTTTGATCATCTTACTAGTTTATTATATTTTATTTTATTTTGTTAAATAAGTCAAGTATAACCCTTTGTTTCTCTCTTAGTTTTATTGTATTGCTTGAGGACAAGCAAGTATTTAAGTTTGGGGGAATTTGATAAGGGCAAATTTGTCATATATTTTCTCATGTTTTTATTATTGATATTTTATTATTTTATGAGAATAGATGGCTATTAATGTGCATTATTGTTATTTATAGGGACTTGAACGAAATTTAAAGAAAGAACGCAAAAGGAGCGAAAACAGGGACTAAAATGCAAAGCTTTCAAATTATGAGTCCAGCGCCCCCGCGCCACAAGTATTTTAGCCCCAGCGTTGGAATAGTGATCGAAATTAGAAAAACGACCTGTTTAAGTCGCGTCTGGAGCTCCAGCGATGAAGAGACACCGCGCCAGCGACGTTCTAGCGCCCCAGCGCTATCAACATACCGCGCCAGCGGTGTAGCCGTTTTCATGCAGCGCCCCAGCGCCAAGATCCCACCGCTCCAGCGGTGAAGGCTTTTTCACGCGTCGCCCCAGCGACAAATGCATAGCGCGCCAGCGATAGTGCGAGTCCTAGTCCGACGAGAATTGAGATTTTCAAGCTCATATCAATCCCTATATAAAGCCACTCGTTCCCAGCCTTCAAGAATCAATCCAAGACGACCCAAGAGCACCAAGAATACAGAGCACAAGTCTTGGAGAGCAATAGGAGCTTAATTGAAGCATTTTTAGAGAGAGATACAAGACGTTCTTCGGCATCAAGAGTTCCTAGGCAGCGCAATTAAGAGCAATTCGACGTCTATATCGGTTTGCTAATAATTGTATCATGATTTATAATTATTTTTACTGCTGTTCTCTTGTAACCATGAGCTAAACTTGTTTTCTAGGGTTAATATTTGAACTCAATATGTGTGCTTAATTGCCATATCGTTTAGTATTTAATAAACTTAGTCATTTATTATTTAAATTACTTGTGTTTAATGCTTCAATATATCTGGCCAATATATGGTGAATGAGTTAGTAATATTATTGATAAACTCGGAAGAGGAATCATAATATTTAGACCTAGGTAATTTGATGCATGATTGTAGAGTAACATTCAATGTTGCATATGCAAGTTTCAACTTAGGATAGGAATATACCTAATTGGCATGTATGATCAATAAGACCTAATCTTAATGAATCTTAATTTATTACAAATACCATAGGAATATAGGTATTTGGTAAATTAGGGTATACTTGCATGACCTTGGAAGAGGCTTGTGAATACATTAGTGTCTTGATCAATAATAAAGACTAAGTGAGTTAAATATTAGAGGATTAATCATTAGAAACATATTGAGGGATAATATTAATCCTAGGTTCTCTCTACGTTGCTATATCTTTAAATCTCATTGCATTGTGTTTTTGTGTTATATTTCTTACATTCATTCTTAGATTTTTATTTTTCTGAATAATTATTAGGAAGATATAATTTTAGTAATTGGTTAAAAAGAAAGAATTATCCCTGTGGGTTCGACATCCGACTTATTTAGTCTCTTTATTACTTGCATACGATAGTGTATACTTGCACTTAATTTATGATATAGAAATATCGCATCACCACACCCAAGTATGAGGTAGAGAAATTCAATGGTACGAATGACTTCAATCTGTGGAAGATGAAGGTTAAGGCGTTATTGGTGAGCTAAAGACTTGGTTCGGCATTAGAGGAGACTGCAGCTCCATCTAGTGATGAAGAGAAGACGCCAGAGTCATCTAGAGTAGAAGCAGAAAGAAGGGACATTCAAGAAAGAGCTCATAGCACAATCATTCTATCATTGAGCGATGAAGTACTAAGGGAAGTAGCAGGTGAGACGATGGCAATAAATCTTTGGAAGAAGCTTGACTCTCTTTATATGAGAAAATCGTTGGCCAACAGATTACATATAAAGAAGAAGCTGTATCAGCTGTCCATGTCAGAGGGGACGCCGATGAAAGATCATATAGACGCCTTCAATAAGATCATCCTTGATATTGAGTCTATCAACATCCAGATAGAAGATGAAGATAGAGCAATTATTCTGCTGAGTTCACTCCCCAAGAGCTATGAGAGTTTTGCTGATATGCTACTCTACGGCAGAGAGAGTTTAACGATGAGTGATGTGAAATCATCATTAAACTCAAAGTTATTAGGAAAACAAGCTGAGGGCAATGCAGAAAGTTTATCTGTAAGAGGAAGGCCCTCATATAGAGATGGGAAGAAAAAAGGCTTAAGGTCAAAGTCTAGGACTCCTAGGAAGTGCTATTGCTGCAAGAAAGAGGGGCACTTCATAAAGGACTGTCCTGAGAAGAAAGCACAGGACAAGAACAAAGCGAATGCTGCGCTTGCCTATGATGATAGCTATGACAGCGCAGAGACACTCGTCGCTACTGATGGTATAAAATCTGAACAATGGGTTTTAGATTCTGGTTGTACTTTTCACATGTGCTCGCACAAGTCTTGGTTTACAAATTTCCAGCCTATTAGTGGTGGTAAGGTCTTAATGGGTAATGACGTTGCATGTCAGATGATGGAAATTGGTAGTGTTAAGCTTAGGCTGCATGATGAGCGAGTGAGAGAGTTGACAGATGTTAGGTATGTTCCTGACTTGAAGAGAAACTTGATCACACTAGGGATTTTAGACCAGAATGGGTGTTCCATCAGGATCGACGGAGGGATTTTAAGAGTTTTGAGAGGTTCCATAGTGGTGATGAGAGGAGAGAAGCACAAAGGTGTTTATGTGCTTAAGGGTGAAGTCGTAAGTGGTTCTGCACTATTCTCTGTAGATGATGAGAGTATGCAAACCAAGTTATGGCATCTTAGACTGGCACACTTAGGCGAGAGAAACCTAAAGAAGTTATATAGTCAAAAGGCGTTTGGTGAGGATAAGTTCCAGCCCTTGGAGTTTTGTGAGCATTGTGTGCTAGGGAAAGCACATAGAGTGAGGTTCAGTACCGGCGAGCATAAGACTAAGGGGACTCTTGACTACATACACTCGGATCTTTGGGGACTAGCTCAGACAACTACTCGTGGTGGTGCTAGATATTTTCTCAGCTTGATTGATGACTATTCGAGGAAGTTGTGGGTCTATGTGTTGAAGAGCAAGGATCAAGTATTTGATGTGTTCAAGACTTGGAAGGCTCTTGTTGAGAATCAAACTGGCAAAAGAGTGAAGAGGTTGAGAACTGACAACGGCCTCGAGTTTTGCAACAGAGAGTTTGATGGGTTTTGTGCCAAGCATGGGATTGCAAGGCACAGAACAGTAAGATCAACACTATAGCAGAATGAGGTAGCTGAGAGGATGAACAAGACCCTACTTGAAAGGGTTAGATGCATGCTTACCAATGTAAAGATGTCCAAGACTTTCTGGGGAGAAGCTGTAGTGACTGCTGCTTACTTGATAAACAGAAGTCCCTCATCAGCAATTGACTTCATGACGCCAGAAAAGAAATGGTCTGACAATCCTCCGAAGTATGACCATCTTAGAATATTTGGTTGCCCTGCCTTTATACATGTTAAGGAGGGGAAGTTGAAACCTAGAGCTATCAAAGGGGTATTCATAGGATATCCCGAAGGAGTAAAAGGATACAAGGTGTGGTGTAAAGACTTAACACCACCAAGGAGTATCATAAGCCGTGATGTGACGTTCGATGAGATGACGATGTTGAAAACCTCCCAAGTAGATGAGAAAGAAGAACCTGTGACCAAGGAAAACTCAGCACCCGAGTCAATAGAAGTTGAAGTAGCGCCTGAAAACGGATCTGATATGCCCCCAGATCAACACTTCAACAAGGAAATCCTTGAAGATGAACCAAGAACATCGGCGTGTCCCTCTTAGTCCACCCAAAAGAAGACTAGAACTCATGAGTTAGAACTTGAAGAGTACCAGCTTGCTAGAGACAGGCTAAGGAGAACGATTAACCCACCAGTCAGGTATGCACAAGCAGACTTAGTTGCTCATGCTTTTAATTCTGCTTACACTCTTGAGTATGATGAGCCTAGGACATATGGTGAGGTTATGAACAGTGAAAACAAGAAGGAATGGCAGCAGGCCATGGAAGAAGAGATTAGTTCTCTTAGGAAGAACAATACCTGGAAGTTGGTGGAGAGACCTCAAAAGAAGCTAGTCGGGTGCAAGTGGGTGTATAAGGTGAAGGAGGGGATACCGGGGATTGAGCCTACGAGATTTAAGGCTACGTTAGTAGCACAAGGTTTTACTTAGATTGAGGGAGTCAATTTTCATGAGATATTCTCTCCAGTTTTCAAGCACACATCTATTAGGATTTTTGTTAGCTATGTGTGTAAACCTTGATTTATATCTAGAGCAAATGGATGTAAAGACAGCTTTTCTACATAGAGAGCTTGAAGAAACAATATACATGGCACAGCCGCAAGGGTTCGAGGAGCCCGGTAAAGAAGATCATGCTTGTTTGCTAAAGAAGTCATTATACGGGTTAAAACAATCACCTAGACAGTGGTATAGGAGATTTGATGAGTTTATGATGGCTTGTGGCTTTAGTAGGAGCAAGTATGATGGATGCGTGTACTTCAAAAACATGAGTTGTGGGATGATGTATTTGCTTCTATACGTCGATGATATGTTGATCGCATGCAAAAATATGGAAGAAATACAGAAGCTCAAGAAGCAGTTAAGTGGCGAGTTTGAAATGAAGGATTTAGGAGCAGCGAAGAGAATTTTGGGTATGGACATTGTGAGGGAAAGAAGAGATGTTATCTTCTTGTCCCAACAGCGATATATAGGCAAAATTCTGGAGAAGTTCGGTATTTCAAACGCAAAGGCTGTCTCTACTCCTTTGGCCATGCATTTTAGACTGTCAGCAGCACAGTCGCCGACATATGAGGATGAGAAACTGCAGATGAGCAAAGTACCGTATGCAAGCGCTGTGGGGAGCATGATGTATGCAATGGTTTGCACAAGACCAGACATAGCACAGACTGTGAGTGTGGTGAGTAGATACATGGCGAATTCGGGTAAAGATCACTGGCTTGTAGTAAAGTGGATTCTGAGATATCTCAAGGGAACGTCGAATCACGGGTTGGTGTATAAGAGGGACGAGGACAGCAATGAAATGGTAAGAGGGTACATAGACTTAGATTATGCAGGTGATCTTGATAAGAGAAGATCGTTGACAGGTTACGTATTCACAGTGTTTGGGTGTAGTGTGTGTTGGAGATCAGTTCTACAACATGTGGTCACACTTTCTACCACAGAGGCAGAGTACATAGCTGTTGGTGAAGCTATAAAGGAGGCTGTGTGGTTAAAAGGCATATGAGCGGAGATATTGGCTTACAAAGAAGTAAACACCGGTGTATACTGTGACAGTCAGAGTGCCATACACCTAAGCAAGCATCAAGTGTTCCATGAGAGGTCGAAACACATTGATGTGAGGCTCCATTACATTCGTGAGATTGTCCAAAGTGGTAAAGTTAGTCTGACAAAGATAGCGTCATCTAAAAACCCTGCTGATATGTTGACTAAGCCACTGCCCTCAGTTAAGTTCGTCCTATGCAAGGACTTAACCGGAGTCACTACTTTGTAAGGGTGACCGAAGATGCGGAAATGAGAGATTGAGTTACTTTGTGGATGATTTTGAATCAAGGAGGGGATTTGTAAGAATATTGATTAAAAATCATTGAAATATGATTTGGGGATCAAGCCAAGTGCGTAGGGTGTGCACGGATTGAAGACGGACGCGAAAGGAGGCGAAAACCGAAGAATGACGCGCATCAGGCGCCAGCGCGCGGAGACCAGGATGAGCGCCGCGGCGCTCAGCAAATATCGGGCCAGCGCCGCGGCGACGCGAACCAGCGCCAGGCGCTGAACACGGGAATAGTGTCCCAAAATTAGGAAACTTCCTAATTTCGTCTCCCACTTGCTCTAGGACTCCCTAATACGACTCCCACACGTATAGGGAATACCTAGGACGTCCCAAGACCTATATAAAGGCTATCAATTGGCTTGTAAATAATACAGAGAGAATGAACTTGACAACCTTTGAGATCAAGTTAGTGAGATCTTTGTGATCTTAGAGAGATCTTGGTGATCAACAATAATCTTAGTGATTATTCTTAGTGGTTTTTTGTAAGAGAAAATTCCTAGAGAGCAAGAGAGAGTATTCTTTGTGATCTTTCTTGTAATAGGCATACTTTGTAGTTGCCTTGTGATTCATAATAAGAGAAAAGTGTGATCTTGATCCGCCGTGGACGTAGGCAAGTTGCCGAACCACGTAATTCTTTGTGTGTTCTTCTTCTACCCTTTCTCTCTTTTATTTCTTAATAACTTGTTCTGCATTATTATATTACTTGGGTGAATTATTTAGTTCGTTTATGTACTTCCATTTTAACATGAAGAAAAAATTAATACAACTTTTAAGATGGTTTTAAATTTAATTTATTTTGAATTTTAGCTTGATCTAACTCTTTGAGAAAATGATAAGTTTATAAAGAAAACACACACACACAAAGAATTTAAGAATCTAAACATAGAATCTGCTTTAAAATCCAAAATTTCCTCATAATATTTTTTCCTTGAAAAATTATTATTTTTGTCTTTATGTTTATCTTAATATATCAACTAAATCCTTAAAAATTTTAAAATACTCAATTAGATTTTTCTTGTTATCATTTTCATCCTTAAAAAGTGACTATTTTTGCGAAACTGGTATTTTTTCTTTTTCTAAAGACTAATTAATACATCTTTCCAGAGTCATTTTTATTGACTTTACAATTCTAAATCTTACATTAATTTTTTTTTTTAAATTTATTCACAATTAGCTATTTCATCTCAAATGCCCACATTTTAGTATTGAACAATGCATTTCGTGTAATTATCATACTAATGAAAGTGACAAGCAATAGACATGCAGTTTGTGGAGGATATAGAATTGGCTTTATATCATTGTATTGACTACTTTGACAAGATGGACATATTTTGCTGAGGCGTAATGCATATCTTAACTCCATTACATTTCAATTTTTGTTTGTTTTATATGCACTTTGGGAAGTTAATTATAATTTTAGTGCTCCTGAGGAAGTGCTTCCGGCCCCGATTCATCTACATACTTAGCACCTTATCTATTGGATGAGTGATTGTGACCTTGAAAATTGTTCTGTGAATGGTATGAACTGAAACAGACGACTCACTAAAAATAGATTTAGAATCATTATCTTGATAGGTTCAGTCAACCGTTACATGTAATTTTATATAAATGTTTCGTTTTCAATAGTATATATGATTTTTTTTTTCAGAAATAGCATCACTAAATATGAAGATAACAGGTGGAATCTCTATTCTCCTTGTGAGATTAGATTAAACCGAATCCTAATCACGTTCAATCTTGAACTCTAATTTTTTTGCGCAATAGAGTAATTTAGATATTAAGTAAAAATAATAAGAATATAAAACAGATAATTAAGAGTATAACATAATCACTTACATGTTTCAACCAATTGCTTACGTTCACGGTAAATTTAAGGATCATAACCTCTCTTATTAACTCCCTAAAGAATTTATAAGAAAACTAATGAAAAACCTTCAAAATAATCTAATGTTTAGTATACCTTTATTCTCTCACAAACAATGAACACCTAAACAACGGTTGCATTCTAGCACCCACAAACACTTAATATCTATTTAGTTCTTTTCTCTTTTAGAGTTACTTTTAATACTTGATTTCAAACTAAAAAATTTACAAAGATTTATATATGAGTTATTTGGTGTATACTAACCTTAATACTAATTGAAATAAGAGTTTACGTGTTTTGAAAGTCTAAAACTTTTCAGAATTTAGAAATTCGAATTGGAAACAAACTTCTCTCGCTCTGGTGCTGCGGTGCCGAGGACCTGGCGCTGGGGGGCTGGTTCATACCGCGGCTAGCGCTACAGCGTTGGACTCTCGACGTCACAGCGCTGGACATGCTGGACTGAGCGCCGCAGTGTCCAGCCCTGGGCGCTGCAACGCTCAACCCTATACCGAGCTTTGCTTTTTTCTCGCTTCCTTTTATGTCTTCGAGTCCCGTTTCACCTACCTCTTTGTGCCTCACACATCCTAAATTTTTTGTGACTCTCATTTTTTATATTCTTCATAATTCTTACTTAAATAAAATTATTAAATTATCAAATCTCAAATAAAAATTCTTATTTTTTTATTCGAGGGCGATGTTATTTTTAATCAAATAATTAGTAATTTATAATTTTATCTCTAAAAGTGGTGCTTTCACCTGTGTAAGATTTAAATTTTAATATTATGACTAATTTTGTTCTATATAAGTTTTTAATTTCGACATATTTATTTTTTTATTATGTCAATTCTAGCTCCATCATATTTTTACGAGGTAGGGCTATTTGAATTTATCATAATACTCTGTACACTGTCCTTTTTAATAAACCCATCACTAAAATATAAAATTTTAAATTTATGTTTCAGAAGCCTAGCTAAATACTCATTATAACCTTAGTTTATAAACTCACTTTCTTAATAAAACTCACCAATCACTATATATACATAATATACATACATACATACATATATACATATGTATATATAATATGAATAATATTATACATATTAAATTATATCTCAAATAATGATGTATTAAATAATATTGGATGGTAAAACAGTATAATGAGTGATTTTAAAACTTATACTATTTCACCACTTAATAATTAATTAACATATCATTATTTAAGATATAATTTAAGATACAACTTGAGATACGTAGTAATACTCGTACAATATTTACTAATAATTAACTTAATTTTAACTATAAAAATATCTATTAAAGTCAAATTCTTCTTCTATCTTAATAATATAAGCTTGAATAAAAGAAAAGTACCTTTTTGTTGTTAAATTCTCTTAACTATTAATTTTTCCTTCCACAAAATTAATATATATATATGTTGCTGCAAAATTGATATTAGACATAAATTGAAAACTTCAAACAAAGAAGATGAGTGCATGTTAAAATATATTTTATAGACTAGTTTATATATAGGTATAGTGAATAAAACTCTTTTATTTATTTTTCTTTTAATTATATCATTATCTCTACAATAGTAATTTGAGTATTTTAATAATTAATAGAATTATCAAAAAGTAGATTTATAAAGTATTATGGTAGGTTTAAATAGCCACCTTTTTATCTGCTTTCGGTTGGAGAAACACAACTCTTACAATATTTTTTAATTCAAAATTGTGCTAGCATTCAAACTCCACACAAGTAGTGACTCTAGAAAAGCTGCAGCCATGGAACAATTTTTTTTTTAAACATCTTTTTCCAAAGACTATAATTGTATGTGTTGGATCAAAGAATGGAGACTTGAAAGTAAACTAATTTATTGAGATGCGTGTATCAATATGTGCTGAATTGATATTCAACAACCAAGAAAAAGAATGTTCTCCAATTTGTTGATAGAATATGTGTGGCTGATCGTTGATAAATGCTAGCCGATGTCCATCGACTATGCTTCGATAATTGACAGACTAGATTGGTGCCCAAAAAAGGTCGTAGTAACTCAATGAATATGCAACAGAATTTCCACTTTGCAATGACTAACTAGATTCTAGTATTCACTTGTAGCCAAAAAAAAAAACAAAAAAACAAAAACAACAAAAAAACAAAAAGATGGTAGGAAATAGTCAAGATGATTTGATAACTTAATCCATATCATTTTAAAGAGGCATGTATAAAATTATAATGCTTTTTTATATATATATTTTTGTTTCACTCAAAAGTCAAAAGCCAACAAAAATTACCTATCCAAATCTCGATTTCAAATCATGAAAATCCACTTTTAACGAAAGGGTGCTTGAAATTTTTATTCAAAATCTTTAAGCAGGTAAGTTTGAAGATTTATTACAGCCTAAAAAAGGTTGCAAATTGTGTTCTTGTCCAAAATATTTCAGAATCCAATGATCCCATTCGGTGATTGTGGATTTATTTCAGTCTAATAATATGATTGCAGATGTTCTAATTTGTTAGTTTGTTTATAGGATATTTGTTAATTTTATATTAGTCTATATATATATATTTAATAGGCTGTGTAGTTCACTTTATAGTAAATTATGCTGCCCCATGGTGTTATTTGGTTAATCCATAACTTCTACACTTTTAATGATGTGCTACAAATTGTATCATGTGTCCAAGTGTTGCCCTCTAGAACAAAACTATCTCTATATACATAAATAATGCTATATCTAGAAAGTTAGTATACAAACTTTATATCCCAATTATTGGGAGGCTTAGTGACACGAATTTTTTGAGAACCGTACAATCTTAGACGCGTTACGCGTTAAACAGCCTAGAAAATAACACAAAGAAGAGAAGAAACATGCTCACAAGGTATTTAAAAAAAGCTCTCTATATTACTGAAGAAAAATACAAGCTATGAGATTATATTATGTTGTGTACTTTGTACAACTTAAGGTCTCCCCTTTATATATTAACAGCTCTATACAATCGACGACTGAGATCTAAATGATCTAACGGTATACATACAAGATTGAATAATATACCATAGAATATTCTTATATGTCATCACATATGTTATAGAATATTCTCCTTCCAAATAGGGGTTAACAACCTTAATAAATAACTGGCTTAGTCTGGATCTTCACCCATGTCAACGAATCTTCTAGAAGCTCCGGCCCGTGATTCGTTCTAACAGCCCATTGAGCCTTTAGGAGGCTTTATCGCGCACCAAGTGTTTGAGAAAATGTTTGAGAATACTTGGAGCATAACATTAGGCATATAAGAGAGAATTTTAAGATCTAGGTGTCGAACTCAAAAGACTAGTCTTGTAGGTAGAGGGATCATCCTACTTATAAACTCAAATATCAATTATTTTCTAGCCAATGTGGGATAGCTAACTCACTCAACAATCCTTCATCGAACAAAATCTGCTCTACTAGTGGCTCAACACTGACCCTTTTGTTCAACAATGAGTCAATCTACATTCTAATTATTAGATTCTGGCTCAATACTACTTGTTGGGGACCTTAGGCCTATAAGGGAGAATCTTATGATTTAAGTGTTCAATCTAAAAGACTAGCTTGGTAGGTGGAGGGATCATACTACTTACAAACCTAAAATCATTTTTCTGACCAATGTGGAACAATCTATTCATCCAACGTTCCCCATTTGAACAAAATTTTTGTCGATAATGGCCCAACATTGACCATTTCGTTCAATCATGAGTCCATTCACATTCCGGTTACTAGGGTTTGGCTTTTATAACACTTGTTTGGAGGTTTGAGCCTATAAGGAAGAAACCTAGAATTTAGGTATCTAACCTAAAAAAACTAGCCTAGTAAGAAAGGGACTATCTTACTTATAAACCCAAGTATCAACCATTTAATAGGACAACTAACTTAATTAACACCAATTGATATGGGTAGACTTGTGTTAAGATTTGACCCCTCCAAACTTTAAAAAAAAATTTAAGCTCAATAATAAATTTTTATAATTTTATCCCTTAAAATAAGTAATTTTTATGATTCTCTCCCTTAAGATTTCAAGTTTAGCATTAAGATCTTCATATAATTAAACTCTTATCTCAATTAACTTTTACATCTAGCCCCACCTTTTAAATTTTGACTTCACCCTTATCAATTGGGTGTCACCAATCATTGATTACCATATGTTATGGAATTATTAACTTCTTAATTTTTATTATATAACTAATATTAATTAACAATTGACACATCAAATAACATATCGATCACGATATAAATTTTATATTTCAAACATATAAGCTATCATTGTATTATATTTTATATAATTTTTAGAACCTTAAATTAATACACATAAAATGAATCAACTACAATCAAACATACATTATTATTAATACATATTCAAAATTTAATCTAAATAATTAAATATATATTAATCTAATAAATAAAAAATTATATAAGATATGTTAAAAATGTGATGCTATGGATATTGCACATATATATCCGGTTGATTTTGAGTAGACTTTATTACCACATGCTTCTTTGTATTTGTTACTTTTGTTGTTTTGTTGTTCTGTCAATAAAAATAGTCGAGCCTGTCAAAACTAGATGCATGAATTTTGGCTCTTTTACTTCACAGGACCAACTTTACACCACATGCTGTGAAAAAGATACAGCAGATTTTTGTTGGATCATGTGAACCTAAACAAGATTCAGATCACTTTTATGATGTGATCTCAAGAT
Source organism: Ailanthus altissimus (assembly GCA_946807835.1). NCBI lineage: Eukaryota > Viridiplantae > Streptophyta > Magnoliopsida > Sapindales > Simaroubaceae > Ailanthus > Ailanthus altissimus. Next base: position 32,201,716 of record OX327687.1, read on the forward strand.
TAACTGTAGCATTTGATTTGAACAATAAATGAGGAACTTCTTTTTTTAAAAATTTAATTATTCAGAAAATTTGTTATTTTATATTACTTAATTTTTTTTTCCATTAATCACAACATTAAAAATAATGTTAAATATATAAATTAAATTATACAAATTTACTTATATTACCTGATATAATACGATATAAATGATTTATGTATTATCACATTATTTATTTTATCTTTTATTTTATTATTTAAATCGTGTTATGCCACAGCTAGTAATACAAATAAGTTTATATAATTAATTTGTACATATTTTATTATTCTAACATTAATACATTAAAATCACTTACAAAATTTAATTCTTCTAATATTAGAAAATTATGTAATATAAAATAACATGAATTTTTTTAGATAATTTAAAATTTAAAAAGGGGTAATCGTTGCTCTTTTCTTTCTAATATTTAAGAAGTTACGAGATCTTTATTAGATTTGGACTTTGATTTTGATTGGGACTAAAATTTTAAACTAGGGTTACAAATTTAGTATATATTTCTTTTTATATATTCCTAACCTTGGATGTTAAGAGTTAACAAGAGCCGAAAAAAAAATAATAAGAAAAGAATTGCATGTATAAGAAAGTAATGTTATATATCTTAAGTTGTATCTTAAATAATAATGTGTTAGGTAATTATTAAGTGATGAAATAGTATAAATTTTAAAATTATTTATTACACTTAATAATTACTTGACACATCATTACTTAAATACAACTCGAGATATAAATTTGAGATGTGTAACATTATTCATATAAAATCAATAACATGAGTGAGTTATTATATCTATAATCGTATCATTATTATGATATTACAGTTTTTGTTTCTTAGAATTTTACTTAATAATCTTATACCCATTCGGAAAAAAAGTTGTTATATCATATACAGAGATGTAACCAAAAAAATTCTGTTGACTGAGCTAATTCTTTTTTATTCATTAGAAAATGATAAAAACATCTTATATTGAAAATATATAATGAGACTTATAATGCTGTGCTCAACAATATTATATAATTTATCTTTTCTTGATTTCAAATCATAAAATGTAAATTAGATTACTATTTAAAATTAATTTTACTTTAAAACATATATAAATATGAAATACAAAAAAGATAAGTAAAAGTTGAGTGTCCGACAAATCTACACAAAAAAAAAGTAATTTTTAAGAAAGTGAATGAAAGTTATTATGAAAATTTTGTGAAGTAAAGTTTTAGAAGTTTAAAGAAACTCATTTTATATATATATATATATATATATATATATATATATATATATATATAGAGAGAGAGAGAGAGAGAGAGAGAGAGAGAGAGAGAGAGAGAGAGGATCTAATAAACTACGCAGCTCATGAACAATATTGTAAAATAACACTGTCTAATAAATTTATAATTTTTATATAATTTATGATGTGCTATATAATCATAATGCACTATCTAATAATTATTTATATGGTGAATTTAGTAGTCTACTTTTTTATTTCTTTTTCTTTGTATATATATATATATTAATTATAAGTTAATTTTATTCTTTTAAGATAAAAAATATAAATTAATACTTATTCTTTAAGAAATTTACACATATATATAACTAATATTTAAGAAAAATTAATTTAAAACATTGAAAGAATTTTGAGTAATATAGATGTTTAGTCTGCCTGAATAAATAAACATAAATAATAATTAAGTTTTTTAATTTATATTATTTTTTTGGGAACTCGGCTAGGCTACAATGATTACATCCAAAATATTGATCAATTAAATTTTTAGCTTAAAATGTTAGACATAAAATTTAAACTAATGATTTTATACAATTTAATAGTTGAAATTAAAGTCAAAAGATAGTGTTAATACATCAACTCTACTTATCATTAGATTGTATGTAATTAATAACTCAAAAATTTATACTGCTACCATTAATCTCTTTTATATTTAATATTTTCATGAATCTAGCTCTCTAAAATCTTCCATCTCTTACCCACTAAATAATAAAAAAAGTGAAATATTATATCTTCGTAGCCATAGAAGATATGTATACATACAATTTTCACTTGTTCCCCATTATTGAAACCTCATGATGTCACTTTCTTCTTCACCTAGAACTACTACGGCTGAGGGCCATTGCTTGACTCTTGCTTTTTTTTTTTTTTTTACCATGCGTTTTCTTTTGAGAAAGCATATACTTTGTAATTTCAATTGTGCATGGCAGGTGAAAGTCTTGTTACTAGCTAGCCTCTCTTATGTAAATTGCAATCAATATCTGGGTATCGACTAGGGTTTTGCCCACTACATGGAAATTGTAAAAACAATATTCAATGAACTTTTATCAATTTTCACATTAAAATTCTAAAATTCCACTTGCATATTAGACCTCACTACTTGTGCCTTATATTTCAATTTCTCAAATTTTTACATTGAATTTTCTAAATTCCAGGTTTATGAGAGCAATTACAAGAACACAGCTCTCTCACCATAACAAAAGCTCAACTCGGCTTGTGCTCCCTTTCGTTGTTGTGGATGAGCCTCAATTCCCATTATCTGTTAACCTTATAGAAAGCAAAAATAAAAGCAATTTTCACTCAGTTGATGAAAGTTGTTTCTCCCAGCAAAAACCTGAGTATGACTGACGCTGTTCATACAATATGAGTGACGCTGTAGAACAAAAATAAAATATAAAGTTTGATTAACGTGGCAGCTGACGTATCAACCAAAGATAATATAGTTGGAAAATGAGAGGAAGTGTAAAGAGTGAAACTTCTCTTCTTGCATTTATTTAATATAATAGTGTATTTTTCTGCGAATGTACATTGTGAATTATTGGGATTATATACAAAAATTCAACAGTTGTAGCTGTACAATTGAGTAGTTAGTATAATCTTTGATTGATGACTCAGCCTGTACTGTTATCATTATCATCCATTTGATCATTTTGAGTTGTACATCCATTGCTCTGATTTAACTACCTTAATTATGTCATTATCAATTTGTGTATTGTTGGTACAACTTCTTTTATTGTCATTTTTTATAATGTATTTTGGTTTCTTGTTCTGCAGTCTGCAGAGCCTTCTTCTGCTACCCTGCAACTCGGTGCTGTTTGTGCCTTGTTTTGCAGTGTCCTTCTGTTGGTACGTAACGCCTGTTGTAGGGCTTAAAGCTTGAGTCTACAATGCTTGGTTTGACATTTCAACACCCTCCTTCAAGCTAGATATTCTGTGTTGAACATTTAACTTGCTTTTCAGGAAGTTGAATCTGTCATAATTAAGAGGTTTAGTCAAAATATCTACTAGTTGGTTTAGGCTTGGAATGAAGTTGATCTCTAATTCTCCATTGCATATTCTGTCTCTTACAAAGTGAATATCTATCTCTATGTGTTTTGTTTTTGAGTGGTACACAGGGTTAGAAGCCAAGGCAGCAGCACTAGTGTTATCAATGTAGATGATTGGTGTCCCATTAATTTTTAGCCCCAATTCTTGTAATAGACTAGTTATGTAGCTAACTTCAGTACTAGCATTGGCTAAGGCTCTATATTCAGCCTCTGCACTTGATCTTGCACCAACTTGTTGTTTTTTGGAACTCCAAGAAATCAAACTTTCACCAAGAAACATTAAATAACCTCCAATAAACCTCCTATCATTTATATCACATGCCCAATCTGCATCAGTGAATGCAAATAGTTTTAGTGACTTTGTTTTCTTTAATTTCAAACCATAATCTATAGTTTCTTTGAGATACCTAAGTACTCTTTTGCAGACTGCTCAATAAGGCTTAAGAGGCTCACTCATGAATTGACTTAACTTGTTTACTATAAAAGCCAATTCAGGTCTACTTAATGTTGCATACTGTAGGCTTCCAATCACACTTCTGTAAAGAGTAGGGTTGCTGAATGGCTTTCCCTTTGTCTTGGTCAGTCTATGCCCTGTACTCAGTGGGGTGCTCACTCCTTTACAATCTTCTATATTGGTTTTGTACAGTAATTCTCTAATGTATTTGCTTTGAGATATAAAAATTAAACTTTCTGTTCTAAACATTTTTATTCTGAGAAAGTAATTTAGGTCACTAAGGTCTTTAAGGGAAAAGTTTGCACTTAACTTATTGATTAGCTCTTGAATTGAATCTTTATTGCTGCCTATAAAGATTATGTCATCTACATAAATCAGTAATAAGATGAACTCTTGTTTGTTCCTCCTGATGAACAAGGAGGCATCACTTTTGGTTGTTGTGAAACCTCAGTGTATGAGTGAGGTTTTGAGTTTATCAAACCAGGCCTTTGGAGCCTGTTTAAGACCATAGAGAGCCTTATGAAGCTTAAGACAAAATTTGGTCTCTTTTGATCTTCATATCCTTCTACTTGTTGCATGTATACTTCCTCTGTCAAGTTTCCATTCAAGAATGCATTGTTGATGTCAATTTGTTTTAGTTTCCACTCATTCATTAAGGCAAGGGTCAGGATGATTCTGATTGTGCAAGGCTTTACAACTGGATTAAATGTTTCATTATAGTCAAGTCCTGCTGTCTGATGGTATCCCTTAGCTACAAGTCTAGCTTTGAACCTCTTAACAGTTCCATCTGCTCTGTGTTTCACCTTATAGACCCATTTATTTCCTATAACTCTCATATTGTGCTTGTAAGGTACCAAGGTCTATGTTTTGTTCCTGATTAGTGCAATGAATTCTTAGTCTATAGCTTTCTTTCAATTGGCATCCTGCAATACAATTTGCATATTTTCTAGTGCAAGGTGAAAATTTAGTTTTGTCACAAAGGTTTTTGGTTTATAAATACCTGCCTTGGATCTTGTGATCATAGGGTGAGCATTCTGTGTTTGATGTTGTTCTCGGTCTGGTGTTTTAGGTGGTGATAGTGTCTATGGTGCTTGAGTGATTTACATGGGAGAAGTCGTGGTTAATTGCTGTTGAGGTGATTCAGAGTTGTGTGGGGCTTCTATAGTATAACAAGTTGTGGGTTCTGTAACAACTGCATTTTGATTTATGTTTGCTAATTGTTGAGGGATGGTTGAAAAGATAAACTGGGAATACAGATCAATGTTGTTACTGTGATCATTTACCTTGAACTCATTACTAAACTCAAAAGGGAAAGATTCTTTATTAAACCTCATATGTCTAGCAGCATATATCTTACTAGTGGGATGCTTACATACATATTCTTTGTGCTTAGATGTATACCATAGAAAGACGCATTTGGAGGTATGAAAATCAAATTTATTTCTGTTGTATGGTTTTAGGAATGAGTAACACTAACAACGCATCTTGATTGAACAACTTTTCGAAAGGTGACTTATTGTGCAGTTTCTTTGATGGCAGTCTATTTATGGCGAATGTGGCTGTGTTGATGGCTTCTCACCAGTAATTTAGAGGCATATGTGCTTGTACAAGTAATGTAAGGGCAGTTTCTGTTAGATGTCTATGCTTCCTCTCTACTTTGCCACTTTGATGATGAGTGTGAGGGTAGGAGTATCTTTGGGTTATTCCTTCAGTCTTTAGATAGGTTTCAAATATCCTAAACTCTCTTCCCATATCTGTGTGAATAGCTTTAATTTGATGTTCAATGAGTTTTTCAATCTGAGCCTTATAGCTGATAAATATTTCAAGTGTTTCTGATTTAGTTGAGAGAGGGAACACCCAAGTAAAACTGGTATAATCATCAACTATTGCTAAGTAGTATCTATAGCCTTTGTTTGACAATATGGGTGCTGGTCCCCAAAGATCCATGTGCAACAATTCAAGGGGCTTGCTGGTTTTAGTTTCTGTTTCTTTGAGAGTCATCCTATATAGTTTGCCATATTGACAAGCTGAACAAAAAGGCATCTCATAGTGAACTGCAGTGTCTTTATTGAAAACATTTGTGAGACTTTTACATTTTGAGATAACTTCCTTGAGTACCATTACACTGAGATGCCATAATCTCCTATAGAGTAGTTTTATTTCATGTTTGGGCCTCAAGGTTTCTCTTGTAATGTCTCTAACTGACTCTTAACTCAATTTTTGACTCTTAACACTAGCATCAAAACAGAATGAAAACATGGACTCTGGACCTCTGAACTTGAACTTTAAGCTTCTTGACTTTTAGTTGAAGTGTGTGGTAGACTCTTGACTTGGGCTTGGTGTTGACAGGTTGATGACACTGGTATGGTACTGCAGTTGGTACAAACCTTTTCTAGCCACCCCTAGAAGCATCACACTCCCTTGTGTCTTGTCCTTCACCACACAATATGTTTTATTAAAATCTAGCACAATATCATTATCTTCAACTAATTTAGATATGCTTATGAGGTTCTTGATGATTTTTGGAACAAGCAGTATTTCATTGAGAAATAATTGTTTTGTGTGGTCAGCAGTATATGCAATGAGTTTTGATTTACCAATGTGTGTGATGTTTAAGTTTTGACTATTACTACAACCAGCTTTTGATTTTCCTTGTATTGATTACTGAGGGTGAGATTTGTCATGTTGTTGATTATATGGTTTGTTGCACTACTGTTAAGGTATCATGAGGAATCTTCATTGTTTCTTGTTGGAGCTGCTACATAAGCTTTCTTTATCCTGGGGTTCTAAGTTATCTTTGGAACAAAATATTTTTTGAACCTATGCCAACACTTTACAGCAGTGTGCTTGTGCTTGTGCTTAAAACAGATTTGGCATACTTCTCTTGAGTCATTTTCACATCTATTTTGTGGTCTGCCTCCTCTAATTTTATTATCAGAGTTGAAGTCGCCTTTGTTATAGTTGCTGAAGTTGTTTATTTTTCCTTTGGCATTCCAGGTTTTCTTTTGGTTCTAGTTGTGTTGGGCAAAATTAGCATTGAAGCTAGCTGAAGCATCAAATGTGTCCTGAGTGATATTCTGCTCAAGTCTGTGTTCTCGAGCTAGTAGTAAGGAGTAGACTTCTGCTAATGGAAGCTTGTCAGCTCGAGATGTAACATTAACAAAGACAGGATCATAGGCATTGCCAAGACCTCCTAGTATGTAGTCCATAAGTTCATCATCAGTCATTGCATATCCTGTACACCTGAGGGATTAGTAATGCTCTTCATCTTCATATAATACTGAGTGATACTTATGGAACCCTTTTTGGTTGACTGAATCAAGCACTTGAGATGTATGAGTCTTGCCTTTGAGTGTGAGGCAAAGAGACTTTCAAGTGTTGTCCACAGATGAAAAGAACTTGAGCATTCAATAACAGCTCCCAGCATGTCCTCAGATTGTGAAGACAACAGCCATCCCATCAAGTTTTGGTCTTTCATGAGCCACACTTGATAGTCTAGATTTTCTACTATAACAACAGTGTTGTCATCAACAATGGAGACATTTTATTATCTCGGGCTTGGTTTGCTGCCATCTACAAACTCCATTAAGCCATTTGCTCTTATGGTGGGCAGAACCTATGATTTTCAGAGAAGGTAGTTTATGTTTGTGAGTTTAATGGGTGCAGTAAAGATAAGTGTTGATGATGGCATGGTGTTATTCTGCTGAATGGTTATGTTTGGGTTTGTGGTTGTATTTGTTGAGCTTGAGGCCATTGTAAGGCTCTGATACCAAGTTGAAAAATGAGAAAAAATGTAAAGAGTGAAACTTCTTTTCTTGTATTTATTCAATATAACAGTGTATTTTTTTGCCGAATGTACATTGTGAACTATCGAGATTATATACAAAAATTCAACAGCTGTAATTATATAATTGAGTAGCTGGTATGGTCCTTGGTTGATGACTTAGCCTGTACTACTATTATTATCATCTATTTGATCATCTTGAGTTATACCTCCATTGCTCTGATTTAGCCACTTTAATTATGTCATTATTAATTTGTGCATTGTTGGTACAGCTCTTTTTGTTGTCATTTTCTACAATGCATTTTGGTTCCTTGTTCTGCAGTCTGCAAAGCCTCCTTTTGCTGCCCTGTAACTTGGTGCTACTTGTTCCTTACTTTGCAGTGTCCTTCTGCTGGTACATAACGGCTGTTACAAGGCTTAAAGCTTAAGTTCACAATGCTTAGTTTGATATTCCACAAATATCTAATTAATAATTAAATAATAAAGGCAATCCTGATTTAATCCATATAATAATTAATTAGTAATATATCACTTCAGAAACAAAATTTATTGATTTTCTGATAGTTTTTTAAGTTAGAATATGTTTTCAGTTACTGCTGCCATGGTTAATTCGCCTTAAGCTTATACCCATGCACTTTCGGCATTCATCCATTGTCATCATAGTGAAGTAAAATATAGAAGCTTTATCTTGGCACGAACTTTACAGGTGATAACGATGAACCATGTTTCATAGCCTTTCTTACTAGAGAAAATATAGTAATTTATTATTTTTATTTTTAAATTTTTTTGTTGAGAGTGAGAAATCACACATATTAAAAAATATCTAATTTTTTATATTTAAATTTTACTAGAACTCAAATGGTCATAGCATTATCTTATGGGGCAGAAACTATAGTAATTTATATACGTAGAATTTAGTAGTATACATAAAATTACAACAGATACAACATATTTACGAGATAACACATTCGCTCTCTTACTGTATAGGCTTGATTTTTATAAAATTGCGTAAAGAGTTTTTGGTCCTAATTTTAACAAAATCAAACGTTGAAAGGAGAGAGTTATTACAAGATAAAGAACCAAAGTCGCAACAAAATAACAATAACAAAAAGTAATAAAATAATTAATTATTAATTAATTACGCCACTGTTTTTGTTCATAATGGCCCCTTTTGGCTTCTCAAAGACTCCACTGACACATCAGCAAGCTTTGCAAGATTCAACTTCACGACAGTGTCCGCAAACATCCTGGTGTCCTCTTCAGAATTTCCCTCAGGAATATCCACGATATAAGACTCCAAAACAATACAATATGTCTCACCACCTTCCTTGTTCATGAACTCATTAACCGACGTGACCGAGCGATAATTCTGTAGCCTGTGATCCCCCCCAATGACTTTAAAGCTTAAAACATGCTTCTCATCATCAAGAATCTCCAACCTCTCTGTGCTTGTTGAAGCTGGCAGCCCTGAGATGATCTTGACATCTCTCACACTACTAACTTCTCCACGGCCAACTTTCATTGTACAGCTTTTTATGAAGTGCTTGTACCGATTAGGGTTAGCGAAATCGCGAACAAAAGGCCATATAAAGCTTAGGGGAGTGTCTATTCGTTGTTTGATGATGGATGTGCATGTTTTTGGAGATGGGGTGAAGGTGTGGTAAGCTTTGATGGTGGTGTCAAGTTGGGAGAGTTCCTCAAGTGTGAGAGAATTTGATGGGGAAATTTGATTAGGGTTTATGGGTGCACTTGTTGCCATATGGGGAAGCTGAGAGTGAGCTTTTTTGGTTGTTGAAGTATTTGGTTGATAACGAAGAAGGAGAATGGAAAAGAATGGAGGAGGTGATGAGGGTTTTATTCTCCTTTTGTTGGAGCACTTGTATTCATATGAGAATATATAAGAGGAAATAATTAATTAATTAAGGAATGAGTGCATTTTTTTTTAATTTTTCTTGAAAAGAGTAGTTTTAATCTAAGCAAGGTTTAGACTACTTAAACCAAAATTTGGCATTGACTTAAGTTCATTTTGGTTGTTATTTTGACTAAGTTTGTGTTTGGAAATGTTTGTACATGAAGTGCTTTAATTTTTATTCTTCAACAATCTTGATCAATACAAAAAAGCTTTATTAGTGAACATAATGAATTTTATTCTTTAGAATATGCATAAAATTATTAATGCAATTAAAAAAAGAAAACAAAAACTTGACATGAAAAATACATGTAACGACTTCATAAAAAGATGAAGTGTTTTCTTTTGTTGTTATTTTTGTCTAGTCAACATATAAACATTACACAATTATTAAATTTTCATTTGATAATTTTTTTAACATAACAACTGTTTTTTTTTTATAAAAGTAAAACTATTCGATGTACTTTGAACTTTAATTTTGAGATAAAATTAACAAATAGTGTCATTTGTAATTGTTAAACCTAGCTTGCTAGCTTAATTTATAAAATGTTTTAGAGTAATACAAGAAATTTGGAGTTCGAATTTTTTAATTAAATTTGTGCAAATCTAATTTATGTTTAATTAATATTTATTTTTTTTAAAGAAAAAAGGGGTCCTTCACAACTTTCAAAAATTGATTCCTATTGGTGGAGGGGAATGTGTAAAACTAATTGCAAGTTGCATAATTATATTGCAAGAAGCCATGCACCATTTTGCAAGTGGTATTTTAGATTAAAGTTTAAAAGTAATGGAGGCTTTTAAATCTTTAAATATTATTTTGACTATTTGTAGTTTAAAATTTTAAAAATATTGGTGGATTATGAATAATGGGGTAGAGTGTAGACTCTCTAGCTTTCTTTCCTTTTTCTTTTTTCTTTTTTTTTTTTAAATTTATAATATATTTATAAAAGAGTATTTGGATGATTGAGGTGAAGCACATTTTAGTTGGGAGAGAAAATTTATGAACAACTTATGTTTATTTATATTAATGCTGGGCAATCACTTTTTTTTTCCAAGATTATATAACAATTAAAATTTTATAATGATATCTGTTAATGTGCAATTTGTATATTTAAACGATAGAAATATTAAAAATAAAAAAAAAATTATTTTATATATGAAAGAAGACTACTCTAAATTAGGAGCTAAAACTATCACCGTCCAATCAAGAGGTGATAGACAATCACTTATTTTAACCTTTTTTTATATCCTTAGTGTGGAATGACAAATTATTTAATTTATAATTGGATGGTAATATAATCTCATTGACAATTAATTTGCTGACAACTTAGAGGCATCATTATTTGGGAGTGCATTCTTCTAACCGGTTGCGTAGAATTTTAAATTTTAGAGTCAATAGAACTACAATTATAAGATGAATTTATTCTTAAAGGAGGGAATCTAACATCAATAAAATTTCTTTTTTTTAAAAAAAAAAGTTTAAGATTATTAATAATATTATTTTGTATAATAATTATTTAGTGCGAATGTTTTTAAGTTTAAATTTTTTAACATAAATAATTGACTAGCACATCTCAATCAAGCCTAATTAATATTAAATTCACAAAATTTTATCTTTTTCAAGTTAAAGTAAGTAATGATGAAGAAATGGGTAGTATTTCTATGTGACCCACAATGCAAGTGGTTGCAATCTCACTAAGTTAATTTGTCCTAATATAAGAGGCTAAATTAACATAAGGTTCTATTTTACTTATTTCTATTCCAAATAATTGATACACAGATCAGATATAGCTTTCCACAAACTATTTATTTCAATACAATTGCACGAATTACACCATTTACCCCAGTCCCTGTAAATTTATTGTCAAATGTGTGATTTAATAGTACTCACTCCAATGCATTCTCTTTTATTACTGAGGTTATGTATCATCATGATCATTGATAGTTGTTCAAATTTTGGTAGGAGTTTCTTCTGCAACTAGACCAATATTCAGCTACAAGCTTGGAGAAGGAGGAATTAGTCTCCATAAGCTTTGATGGTTCTTCATATTCCAACAATTTCCCTGAAAATGAACAAACACTCATTAATATGAATTGAGAAAATCAAGAATTGGTTTGTTAATTAAATCATTGAAGTTTGGAACTACAGGAACAAAAAGCTTACCATAAGAGAGGACCATGACCTTGTCACTATCAATAACGGTTGGTACTCTATGAGCTACTGTGATCACCGTGCAGTTGGGGAATTCCTGCCTTATAATTCTCTGTAAAATGGCATCTGTTGCAGAGTCAATAGAAGCAGTAGCTTCATCCAGAACCAGGATTCTGTTTCTCTTTAGCAGGACTCTTCCAAGGCAAAAGAGTTGGCGCTGCCCTGCGCTCCAATTTTCACCATCATCACTCACTGCATGGCCAATAACAATAATCAGGAAAAATATACATTCTCACTAAATCAATGGAAAGGGCTAAGTATAGTATGCATGGAAAAGATGTAGCCGAACAATTAAACATTCAATTTGGAGGTGATTGGATGTTACTGATCTCTCCTAGTCCAATGTTTAGGCCAAAATGAGGGCAGATCTAAGTTGCTGAGATTAACTCACCAGATGAGTCCAGCTTGTTAGGTAGGCTACTGATTGTTGCCTTGAGCTGACACTTTTCAAGAGCCTGTAAATCAAAGACATACCATATGTTTAATCAATATGCCAATATAAAACACTAAGACTAGTTGCTTTTGTCTTCATTAATCTGTACAATAACTTCTGTGAAATTCTTGATTTTAGAGTTTGCCTGCTCACCTTCCATATTTCATCATCTGAATAGAGGCCTAGAGGGTCCAAGTTAGTTCGAATGCTACCCCTGAAAAGAGTTGGCTCTTGAGGGATGATGCTGAGCTTCATTCTCAAATCTTTTAGTCCCATGGAACAAATGTCAAGTCCATCTATCAGAATTGAACCACTTGCAGGCTCTACCAAACGAAACAATGCACTTATAAGTGTTGTTTTGCCACTTCCAGTCCTTCCCACAACTCCTACTCTAGTCCCTTCATTGAATGTGCAAGTGATCCCCTTGAGTACTAATGGAGCATTTGGACGGTATCGAATCTGTAAAACAAATAGAAGAAAGAATAATTACATTGAAAGTTTCCCTGCTTCAGTATGCAGAGTAGTTATATAGCAATTTCAAATGATTCTTAATATCATAAGGCCTTGTTCTGGAATTTGGATGGAACAATTGTCTAGTGAATCGTTCTATAATGGGGTTACTGAAAAACATTTTCCATCTAAAATATGAGCTTCATAAGTTAGCTTACCTTCAGCTCCTGCAGCTCTATCCTGCCCTTAGAAGGCCAAGAAGATGGCGGTCTCTTGTCCTCAACAATTGCCAGAGGCTCTGGTGGGATGTGCATGAACTGTTTTATCCTTTCAACTGAAATAATGTAGTTTGACAAGTAAGAATACCATCGTGACAGGAAAACTTGGGTGCCTGTTAGAGAAAGAGCATAGGAAAGGGAAAGTCCAACAAGGCCTGCAAAGACAAAGGTAAAAAATTTCAGCAACTTTCGACAATCTAGAAATCATTGAGTAGCAGAAAAAAGGACAGTTGTAATTAAGTATTTTTACCTGGAGGTACATAGCCCTTAGGAATCAGAACAAGGAGAAGAGCAGCAGTGAAAAGGGTGAAATTTTGAAGTGCTTCTATTCTTAGGACTAGCCACTCCATGACACCATTAGAATGGAAGAAAAGTGTGGCATCTGTATCAACAAGCTTTAGGTAGTTTTGGAAGAACCTATCCACCATGTTAAAGGCTCTTATTGTGACAACACCTAGTGATGTCTCAGCTGTATAATTCATGACAGGAGCCTTTGTTGTTCCATTGATTCTGATTAATTCCCTCGCAGTTTCTATATAATATCCCTACAATGGTAAAAGATGAAATCAAACAAAATCAGCTCTAGCCTGTGCTTTAGTGAAAGAAATTAGAGAAATCGAAGATTATCAAGAAGGAAAATATTGATTCACCTGAACATATTTTACTGCTACCATAGCAAGAATGGCTACAATAAGAACTTGCCATGTGACGAAGGTCATGATTGCAATTGTTGCTACAAGTTCAACACCAGCGGCAGCCACAAAGATAATGGAGAAAGGTATGTCAAAATCCAGAACACTCAAGTCTGATGAAGCCTGCAAGAGAGTAATATCAGTATGACTGTTAGACAGATGGATTTGTGAGTAAAATAATCTGATGGAGTACAAAAATAAGGTAGTCTTACTCGGGTTAAAATCCGTCCAACAGGAGTAGAGTCGAAGAAGAGCATTGGAGCTTTGAAAATAGAATTTATGAAACCTGAGAAGAATGCTTTAGAAGCCTTTAGTCCCAAATGGGCTGCAAAAAAGGACCTAAAATACACAAAGACAGCACTAGCTGTTGAAATTCCAGTGTAAACCCCAATCAAAATGCCATTGGTGATTTTTGGAAACTCAATGGCATATGCTAGCCAATATGTTGCAGCAACTTGAAGAGCAACAAAACCAGTCTGAGCCAATAGGCCCAAACATAAAAGTGGTATTCCTTTCGACACAAGGAGATAATCCAGGAATGGCTTCCATCCAACATCACCAATCTCCTTTTCTTCTTCTTCTGTTAGTTGTAATCCCAGTAAGCCCTTGGCAGAAATCTCCCCCTCGCTGTGTTCCTTAATGAGGTTGCCGTTATGCTCCTCTGGCCTAACTGTATAGTCCTCATCTACCTTTTCAGCTCTTCCTTGGCCTTCATTATTTATAGGATCCAACCCTGTTATTGCATCTCTATGAGCATTCACCAGCTTTTCAAACGCCGTCCCAGCCAACAAGAGCTCCTGATAGCTTCCTGATTGAGTAATTTGTCCACCTTCCAAAACCTATGATGAAAAAGATCATTCTTGTATAAATGAATGAAATTACTTGGATTATTAAATAGTGCATAACAAGAATAAATACAATGAAAGTTTACCAGGATCCTGTCAACTTCCGAGAGAAATTCCACTTGGTGAGTCACTAAAATGACAGTTTTCTTTTCCAAAGCAGCCATCACACATTCCTGAAATTCCATCACTTGGTTAAGCAATAATAAAAGTGAGACTGTACTATGATGGTTTTTGATGCATATGGAGAACTTGAAAATGTTTTCTTACATTGAACAAAGTTGCAGCAGTATGTGCATCTACTGCACTGAAAGGATCATCAAGGAGATAGATATCAGCATCATTATAGACAGCTCGAGCAAGTTGAATTCTCTGTTTCTGTCCTCCACTCAAATTAAGCCCTCTCTGACCTATCTCTGTGAGATCACCATGGTCAAAATTATTGATGTCCTTATCCAAAGCACATGCTTTTATAGCCTTATCATATCTGGCCTTGTCCATTGGCTTCCCATAGAGTATGTTATCACGAATAGTTCCACTTTGAATCCAAGAAGTTTGAGACACATAGGCAATAGATCCATATACATTAACCTGTTTGAAAGCATAAAAAATCTGAAATTAGTGATGCCAAATTTTGGTTCATTATAATATGCTTAGAAGTTAGATTGTAACTCACATTTCCTGAAATTTTGGGGATTTGTCCAAGTATGGCATACAAGAGTGATGATTTACCAGCTCCAACTGACCCACAAACTGCAACTTTTTGCCCCCATTTGATATCCAAATTTACATCTCTCAGAGTTGGAATTGCCAACTCTGGATCCCAACTGAAATTGCCTTCTTGTATTTTCACACTTCTGTCTGATTTCTGCAATGAAATTCTCCTTACATCATCATTCTTCAGCTCATGATCAAGCAGAAAAGCATTGATCCTGTCAAATGAGACCTTGACTTGGATTATAATAGAAAGAGCTTCAGGGATCATTCTGACTGGCTCTCCCATGCTCCTCAGTGTTGCTAGAACTGTGAAGATGGTGCTAGCATTCAGTGGGGCACTTCCAATAAGAGCACATCCCAAGAAGATGACTGAAGAAATGATTGTTGGAGACATCCAATACATGACTGTGCAATAAGCCTTTCTGAGCTGTGCTTCAGACAACCATTTGAATTCCCTGTCACGGTGAGACTCAATCAAGCTCTTGAACTTCTCTTCCCATGATTGTAACTTTATAATTTTCATGCTGTTTAAGATCTCAGAAGTTGACCTGAGTCTTTCATCTTGTGCAATCATGAACTCTGATTGACACTTTTGTATTATCTTCGCAAAGGGCACATTCAGGAGTCCACAGATGAGAAGGGGGACTAAACCAGGAAGAGCACCAAGACCAACAACCCCGAAAAGGACACCAATGGCTAAAAAGAGTTGCAACGTAAGACTCCATGTTGAATGGAACCACCAGGGAAATTCTCCCATTCTGTAGGCATCAACTGCAATATAATTCACAATCTCCCCAGTTGAGTGCCTTTTCCTCCCTAAACTAGAAAGCTTCAACTGCTTCTGATACACTGCCACCATCAAAGCAGATCTCATCCTCAATCCTGACCTCCTCGAATCAAAGTAAAAATGCCTCTGAGACAAAGACTCAACAAGCTTGGTAATTATAAGACACCCAACTATAGAGAGACCTTCTTGCAAATTTTCCTCATTGCTATTGGAATGATTTACAAAAGCATAGAGCAAAAGAGGGAGAACTACAACGGCAATTGTCCTAAGCAAAGCACAGATTGCTATGAATATATTCTCTTTCAAGTAAACTTTTGCTATGGCCTGAAGAACCAAATTCCCACTGTTTTTTGAGTCCTCCCTTACAAGGGAATCCCATACATGGGCAAATTTTTGGTAGGCTAAGTTGGCTTCATCTTCAGGAACTAGAGAAGGTATATCTTCTAGAGCTAATGGTTTTGAGTAACCAAAAGAAAGCAAAGGATTAATCCAAGAAAAAATTAATTTGCTTAGAAAATTTGCCCGGACTAGTTCTGTTTGGTTCTTTTCAGCCTTTTCGACCAATAGAGGCTCAGATAGATTGTTGTCTTCTCTAAGTTCAGAAGCAGGATGACTGAAGTTTTTAAACGCACAGAAGAGCAACAACAGGTTCACGGGCAAAGGCAAAAGGTCCAAAACCTTAAAACTATGAGTTCTTGCTAAGATTTCAATGTTAAGAGCTAAAAGCAATACAGAAAATGACATCCACCAAAGGGAGATGAGAATTTTGATGCATTTGGATCTTTTAACAAGCAGGGAGATTGCCAAAGAGATCCAAATCAGTCCTCTAACAATGTAAACCAGCCAGCTCAAATTGTTGAGTCCATCACTTTTGGCTATAAGATTCCACAAACCAGCACCAAGGTAAGCAATGCTAATAAGAGCACAACAGATTGAAACAATTACAGAAACCCATTCCCTTCTATTGCTCCCATAGTTTTGATGTTTGGTTATAGAACTTACAAGCAAAGACAGATAGAAAACACAGAGAAATGCTAGATTTACAACCTCTATGATGGTTCTTTGGATACAAAAAGAACCTAGATCAAATTTGCTCTCACAAATCCAAGAGAGCCCCCCTGCAAATTCATAGAAACAGGGCAAAATAGAATCAGCAAACTTCATAGGGAAGTTAAAAGGGCTAGAAACATAGAGATTGAAACCAAAGAACATATTTGCTTATAGTGGTCTAAAATCTAAGAAAATAAAAAACCAACTGAAACAAATATATGGGCGATGAAGGAGCAAAAGATGAAGAAAACGTGGATAGCATTGAAAACTTTCTGTTCATTATTGCATTAAAATAGTCAACCAACTCAATCAATTCTGTATGGAAGCTCATGATACCAGAGACAATTAATGACCAGCACCAAAATGAACTGTATATTTGTCCATATGCACTCAACAAATCAACTACATATTCACTTCTCTTACATAAATGGTAAGGTTTTTTTCACAACCATGAGCAATAAATATTGATATAAAAATTCAAAGAACAAAAGCATGATCATGAATCAACAAACCCGTTGCTTATACTTATAAACAATGAAAAATAAAAAGAAATGAAAAGATTTATACCAAGTGAGCTCCCCAAGAAAGCCATTATTGCTGGAAGCACTTTTCTTTCTTCAGTGAGTTTTTGCAGCTCATACACCGGCAGCTTCACTAGGGAAGAGCTTAAACTTCAACAAACAGTTCCTTCATTGAATGAAGTGAAAGTACAAACAAATATACACCAAACATTCATCCAGTGAATCCTCAGTGGTTACCCGCTTACATTATAAATTATTTTTCGGCTTTTTATTTTCATTTTTTTGTTAGTTTCGGTCAGTCGATTGTCAATATTTTGAAAGAAGGCAATTTTTGTCCCTACATACTATTAGTCCTATATAATACTACTGAAAAGCCTTGCTTGAAAGCACTTTACTGATGTGCCGTAATTTTATTAACTGTGAGCGTCAGTTGATTCCATTGGTAAATTTCACCTCAAGAAATTTAAACCCACTTGAATTGAAATGCAACTCGTGCGTGTGTGTATATATATATATATATATATATATATTCACTTGAAAAAGGAAATTAATAAAGGTTTCTTTTTTTGTGCAAGTAAAAAAATTATGAAGTGGTGTTATTATTGTTCTATTCGATTCTGCATCAAACACATGACTGTATTTTATAAAAATGAATTTTAATCCATTTCCTGACACGATCGAATAATAATTCAATGACATTCCAAACATGTAAATTTCTCTACAACAAAAAGTACATTACAAAAGCAGATCTTGAATTGTATATATTCTCAAACCCTAGCCTCATTTTTACATGAAACACTTATATTTTTTTTTCCCGGGAAAAGTATTCTGACAGGATTTTGATTTCATGTTATAGTACATGAAGAAAAGAAGAAAAATGAACTTACCCAGAAAGCAAGTCGTCCACACTCCACATATATACAAATTGTCAACGTTTAAGATTGTGATTTATCAAAGACTGAATAATATTCCAGATTTAATTTGGATGGCCATTATTGATTTTGATTATGATTGCATACGTAAAAAACCTAGCTTTAATACTGGCCTTGCGATCTGGAATATATACATCAAATGATTTGATAATTTTGTCTTTAATAATTATTAATTTGACAATTTTATGAGAATTGACAATAAGAGACTCTCTGTTTGCAACACATGCATAAATCAGCCTAAACAAGGAGATATGAAGCAGAAGCAGAAGCAGAAGCAAAAGCAAAATTAAAGACGTATCCAAATAATTCCAATGAATCCTCAATAATGATTACTCGCAAATATAAAACCGTTATTTCTCTGTCTTTTAGTCTTTGTTTTTTCGGGGTTCAGTAATTACAAGATAGGCTACGGAGTTTCTGAAGTAGGCATTTGTTTGTCCCTACGTGTACACAATTTGAAACTGTCAAAAACTTTTCGTCTTGAAAACGTACTACTTTGGCTCCATTTCAAGAATCCTTTTTTTTTTTTCGACAAAATTCTTATTTTTTTTTTTAATTTGTAGAAAACTGATAAGCAGAATTAGAACTAGAATTTAAAGAATAGACACTAAAATGTAAAGTTAAAAAAATAGAAAATTAATTATATATAGGTTTTAGAGTCAAACTAGAAAGTTTAGAAAAAAAAAATTTAATATAAAAATATATATTATTTTTAGAGGAGTATATTTGATCTTTGTTAGATTAGATTTCTCTAAATTTTAATAGAATAACTTTATTTTTTTATTTGAATTTAAATTTGTTGGTTCTACCACAATGAATTATATCGTTGTAAATCGTGATAAATATCTGATTATAAATAACAGTAAATTTATTGTATTATTCAAATATATATATATATATATTAATCATTATGCTGCAAATGCCAGGTTAATTTAGAGAGAAGCATATATTATACGTATTGAATTCATATTTATTTAGATAAGTCAGAACTATCACGTTAAGTGTGATCGTAACAACTAACAACATGTATTATTAAAACCTTGACTTAATTTGTATTTATGTGAATTGGCATCATATGGACCACGGCCGTATGAATCTTTTCATAATAATAATAATAATATTAAGAAGTAGAAGAAGAAGAAGGACCACGGCCGTATGAATCTTTTCATAATAATAATAATAATAATAATAAGAAGGGAGAACGACCATTACTCCTTTAATTTTTTTAATATATATTAATTACTTCTCTAATTTTTTTTTAAAAAAATTACTTAAAACTTTCTTACTTTCAAAAAATTCTATTAAGTAATTATTATTTTGGTACTTTGATAATTTTACTCTTATTTTAATAAATTAAAATAATAACTCAAAGTTACATCAATAATAAATAAATTAATGTTATTGCACAATCAACACTTATCACATTATAAAATTTTTATTTTGAATATCTAAATAAATTAAAATAATAACTCAAAATAAAATATTTATACGTAATTATTTATTATTATCTCAAACTTGAGTTGTTATTTTAGTTTATAAAAATATTTATTTTGGTTAATTTATTATTTACATAGTAAGGGTACAAAATAGTAATTATTTAACAAATTCTTTTTAACAATAAGAGTGTTTTGAGTGGTTTCAAAAAACAATTATAGGTTAGTAATATTATTTTTTTGTTTTTAAAACTTTTTTTTATTATTATTATTTTATTAGAAAAAAAAACATTTAGACTTTAACGTTGAAGAATAGAAAATAGATATATAAATTCTAATGATTTAAATTTTTTTTTATCAATACTCTTAAATAATAGTTTTGTTAGAAATTGGTAGTTCAATAATTTTGTATGGACAGAAATTGAAATAAATATCAAGAAGAGAGTTATTACAAAATCAAGTACATATTGGGTGTACAAAGGAGGAACAAAACGGAAGAAAAAAGAATGAGTACTGTTTATGCGGCGATACTGTTTACGAGAATACTGTTCATAAGGGTACTGTGTACACCGGATACTGTTCACGCGGTTACTATTTACGCGGCAACTTTAGGATTTTTCTGTTTTGGCTCAATTGACTTCTTTAAGTGGGATTATGACTTCTACAAGTAAATATTCTTATTCCAAATAGGTTTAAGGTTTCTAAGAGTGTTTTATTCACTATATAAACTCTTTTAAACATAAAAGAAAGATTAAGCATCTAAGGTTTCAAGATGTAATCATAAGAGAGAATAGAGGAGGTAGGTAGGCACTAAGTGCGTGGTGCACTAAGGTGTAATCTTTGAAGAATATTTTTTCTTTAAGTTCTTTGAGTGAATAAAAGAGAAACATCATAAATCTTTTTGGCTTAGATGCTCGGACTATTCTTGTGTTCATTGTAAAAATCTCTTATGAGGAGATACTAAGAGGTCTTAGAGAGTCATGGTGAATGGTAGATACTTAGAAGTCTCTATGGGAGATACTAAGGGGTCTTGTGGGATCATTGATGATGTAAGAAGATACTTAGTAATCTATTTCAATAATAAAAAGTTGGATCATAGATCCTCTGTAGACGTAGGCAATTTTGGGTCGAATCACGTATATTTTGTGTCTTGTTGATTGGTTTATTTTCTTTATCTTTATTAGTGTGTTAATCTTATGCGTTCTTTCTTATGGTATCAAGTTATGATTTTTCGCTACACATAGAATAAAATGAGTATTAATATTGTGGCTTAATTGATGTCATAAGGGTGTAAATTGAAGTGTATGACATAATATTCGTAACAGATTTTTTTTATTTTAATAAAAAAATATTTAAACTCTTAAAATTAATAGAGATGTAAACTATTTTTTATCGTTAAAATAAATAAAAATGTCTAATAATAGTGACGTCATAAATTTTAAAATCACTCAAATTTTTAAAAGGTCAAATTCACGTCTTTTTCTTTTTTTTTTTTTTCTCTTTTAAGCAAGTTGGTGAGAAGATCCTGTTTATTGATAAGGTTATTAATACTATTATCTTTAAGGTTGGCATAAATTACATTTTGATGGTAATTTTAATTTTAATTATATTATTATTATTTTTATTTAATTGAAAGAATGAAAAATATTTTTATAAAATTGTCATATAAATAATTAAAATATCATTAAAATATATGGATATTTTTATTTTTTAAATTAAAAAAAATTACAATATAATTAAAACTAAAATCATTATTAAAATATAATTTGTACCAAACCTCAAAAGTTGACAGTGTTAATATCCTGAAGTTAATACTACATTAATATATGTGTCATTACATAATTTATTATCAGAGTTTCCAAAATAATAATAAAATAGTTGATTTATTGATACTTTATTTTAGTGAGTGATGCGAGATAGCTGTTCATGATGAGGAAAATTTGTATTCTAAATTTCTAATTGAAAGGTTTCAAATTTAAAAAATGGCTTATAAAATAATTTACTTGAAAAATCAAAGATATGTTTAAAATTTTTGTTTTAACTTTATTATTTTAATAAGAAAATTTCTCTATACACCCTACGTCATCAATTATAAATTTATTGTAAACTAATTTTATAGATGTTAATTGTTCTTAAATTATATTTGTCTTATATTATTAATTTACCATATTTTATATAAACTATAGAGCTCTTTTAATTTTAAATAATTATTTTTTTTTCACTTAAACTTAGAATTGAGTGCTAAAATAATAAAAGATGAATGTGTATAATTTTAAAATATGCTTTGCAAGATTTATTAAAAAAAAATCATAATGTCTATTATGATTATTATATAATCATACAGCATTTCACTACTATTTTTTTTTTTACAGTATTTCGAACAAAATATTTTATCAAAATTACTGTAAATCACAACAATATCAAACTGCCTTTGAATTCTAACCTATGAAAGTTTTGACTAAAGTCATGAATCAATATTATTTTTCATTATTGTTAAATGTCCTGGTCTAAATTGTTTTATTATGACTAATTCAGTTGTATAAACTCACTATATAATATCTCTTAATTAAATAGGAATATAGTTCAAGCTCAAACATGTTCAAAATATACATAAAATTTGAAATTGAACACAGATAAAATGAGAATATTTAACACAAAAACTTCAAATTTATCTTTATAAAATATTATTTAAATTCGATGCTAAGATAGAAAACAAGCAATTCACATGTAAATATATTTGTATTCCTTTTATAGAACAGAAATGACCCACCTTGCGTAGCCATGAATAAATTGTTTTAATACAAATCTTTACGAAGATTGTTGGGTCCAATTATTTCAATGTCACATGTTCTAACTCCTTTTTTTTTTTTTTAATAAGAATCCATGTGAGCACACCGACACTAAATCTCTTCTCTTCAAATAATTTTAATAAACTCTCATATTACAACTAGACAATTCAACGGTAAGAAGGAGGACGCACCCATCCAATAACAAAGAAAATTTGCAGTAATAAATTCTTTTTTACTCTTTCATTGAACAAACTATTCATAAACAGATATACTCATTCTTTTTTTTTTTGAGAACCGAACATCTTTTTTCTTTTATTTTTGTTATTCATCTTCTTCTTCTGATCAATCTTTACAACTTCTAATTTAAGCGTTAAGAGTGTCTTTACAGCTGAAAGAAGTTGCTCTTATGGTTTAAAAGAAAAAGTTGAGGACTTGAAGGTAATTGTTGTAAAAGTTCCAATAACCTTCAACAATCAACTTAAAAATAGAGAAATACAATGACCATGAACAATTATTCAAGTGATCAAGTTTTCCACAAATGATTCGAGCGATCTGATTTTCCCCTGCTACCTTAGCTTGAGAGATATTATTTTATATGGTAACAGCTAACGTCAGAAGGCTAATAATTAATTTTATGCCACGTGATGGAAAATGACAAAGATTGTGTATATGTATATACATGTGAACTTCACTGTCCATATCTACGACAAATAATTGAAGACAGAATATTAATAACCCTTTTGCTTTACTTATTAATCATGATTTTGATTAGTGGAAAGAATTAATATTAAACTCTTATTTAATAATTAATTTTTTTTGAGTTAAATCATTTCATTAATACAGGTTAAAATTGATGATTTAAAATTAAAATTGAGTATAATTTTATATTAAAAATTAATAAAAAATTAACACGTGATCGATAATATAATAAATTGATAAAAATAAGAATAAAATAAAAAGTATAACATAAGGAGAAGTGTGAAAGTATAAGAGGAAACATACTTATTAAAAAAATTTTAAAAATCTGTTTGTTTTGAAAGAAAAAGAAGGAAAACGAGAGGGGAAGAATTTTGAGAAAAATAAACTAAATAGCCTCTAGTTTGATATTGATTGTTCACTTAAAAATACACAATGTATCTATTATTTTTCTTACAAGAAATACAAATAAAGAATAACTCAACTAATTTCAATTTGACAAAAATTCAATAATAAATTTTGTCCTTTTTGTATAACATTCTTTAACACACTAAACTTGCTTTCTTCAATATAATGTGACTCGTCAATTCTTCAATTTTGCACTTGCTTTTAACATTGATCCTCTTCATCAAACTCAGGCTATCTACTATCCACTTGTAATGTAGAATAAATCAATAATTAGAGTAGTAAGAGCTAAGAATCTTTAATGGTAACTGTTGAAGCGGAAGCACACAATAAGTTAAACAATTCACCCAAGTAATATAATAATGCAGAACAAGTTATTAAGAAATAAAAGAGAGAAAGGGTAGAAGAAGAACACACAAAGAATTACGTGGTTCGGCAACTTGCCTACGTCCACAGCGAATCAAGATCACACTCTTATTTTATTATGAATCATAAGACAACCACAAAGTATGCCTATTACAAGAAAGATCACAAAGAAAACTCTCTCTTACTCTTTAGGGATTTTCTCTCACAAAGAACCACTAAGAATAATCACTAAGATTATTGTTGATCATCAAGATCTTTCTAAGATCACAAAGATCTCACTAACTTGATCACAAAGATTGTCAAGATGTGTTTACAAGCCAATTGATAGCCTTTATATAGACCTTGGGACGTCCTAGGTTTTTCCTATACGTGTAGGAGTCGTATTAGGGAGTCCTAGAGCAAGTGGGAGACGAAATTAAGAAGTTTCCTAATTTCGGGATACTGTTCCCGCGTCTAGCGCTGGGATCTCGTCGTTCCAGCGCTGACGCGCTTCTGCTGAGCGCTGCGGCGCTGAGTGTTCTATTCTGGTGCCGCGGTGCCCACTCCTGGTCGCCGCGGCGCTGGTCGCATGGTACGCCTTCTCATTTTTTCGCTCCTTTCGCGTCCGTCTTCGATCCGTGTGCACCTTACACACTTGGCTTGATCCCAAAATAATATTCCAATGATTTTTAATCAATATTCTCACAAATCTCCTCCTTGATTCAAAATCATTCACAAAGTAAACCGATCTCTCATTTCCGCATCTTCGGTCACCCTCACAAAGTAGTGACTCCGGTTAAGTCCTTGCATAGGATGAACTTAACCGAGGGCAGTGGCTTAGTCAACATATCAGCAGGGTTTTTAGATGACGCTATCTTTGTCATACTAACTTCACCACTTTGGACAATCTCACGAATGTAATGGAGCCTCACATCAATGTGTTTCGACCTCTCATGGAACACTTGATGCTTGCTTAGGTGTATGGCACTCTGGCTGTCACAGTATACACCGGTGTTTACATCTTTATGAGCCAATATCTCCGCGCATATGCCTTTTAACCACACAGCCTCTTTTATAGCTTCACCAACAGCTATGTACTCTGCCTCTATGGTAGAAAGTGCAACCACATGTTGTAGAACTGATCTCCAACACACACTACACCCAAACACTGTGAATACGTAGCCTGTCAACGATCTTCTCTTGTCAAGATCACCTGCATAATCTGAGTCTACGTACTCTCTTACCATTTCATTGCTATCATCGTCCCTCTTATACACCAACCCGTGATTCGACGTTCCCTTGAGATATCTCAGAATCCACTTTACTGCAAGCCAGTGATCTTTACCCGGATTTGCCATATATCTACTCACCACACTCACAGCCTGTGCTATGTTTGGTCTTGTGCAAACCATTGCATACATGATGCTCCCCACAGCGCTTGCATACGGTACTTTGCTCATCTGCAGTTTCTCATCCTCGGATGTCGGCGACTGTGCTGCTGACAGTCTGAAATGCATGGCCAAAGGAGTAGAGACAGCCTTCGCGTTTGACATACCGAACTTCTCCAGAATTTTGACTATATATCGCTGTTGGGACAAGAAGATAACATCTCTTCTTTCCCTCACAATGTCCATACCCAAAATTCTCTTCGCTGCTCCCAAATCCTTCATTTCAAACTCGCCACTTAACTGCTTCTTGAGCTTTTGTATTTCTTCTATATTCTTGCATGCGATCAACATATCATCGACGTATAGAAGCAAATACATCATCCCACAACTTATGTTCTTGAAGTACACGCATCCATCATACTTGCTCCTACTAAAGCCATCCAAACTCATCAAATCTCCTATACCACTGTCTAGGCGATTGCTTTAACCCGTATAATGACTTCTTTAGCAAACAAGCATGATCTTCTTTACCGGGCTCCTCGAACCCTTGCGACTGTGCCATGTATATTGTTTCTTCAAGCTCTCCATGTAGAAAAGCTGTCTTTACATCCATCTGCTCTAGATGTAAATCAAGGTTTGCACACATAGCTAATAAAATCCTAATAGATGTTTGCTTGACAATTAGAGAGAATATCTCATGAAAATCAACTCTCTCTCTCTGAGTAAAATCTTGTGCTACTAACCTAGCCTTAAATCTCGTAAGCTCAATCCCGAGTATCCCCTCTTTCACCTTATACACCCACTTGCACTCGACTAGCGTCTTTTGAGGTCTCTCCACCAACTTCCAGGTATTGTTCTTCCTAAGAGAACAAATTTCTTCTTCCATGGCCTGCTGCCATTCTTTTTTGTTTTCACTCTTCATAGCCTCACCATATGTCCTAGGCTCATCATACTCAAGAGTGTAAGCAGAATTAAAAGCATGAGCAACTAAGTCTGCTTGTGCATACCTGACTGGTGGGTTAATCGTTCTCTTTAGCCTGTCTCTAGCAAGCTGGTACATGAGAAAGAAGAACCTGTGACCAAGGAAAACTCAGCACCCGAGTCAATAGAAGTTGAAGTAGCGCCTGAAAACGGATCTGATATGCCCCCAGATCAACACTTCAACAAAAAAATCCTTGAAGATGAACCAAGAAACCGGCGAGTTCCTTCAAGTCCACCCAAGAGAAGACTAGAACTCCTGAGTTGGAACTTGAAGTGTACCAGCTTGCTAGAGACAGGCTAAAGAGAACGATTAACCCACCAGTCAGGTATGCACAAGCAGACTTAGTTGCTCATGCTTCTTTCTCATCCTTGCTCTTTAACACATAGACCCACACCTTCCTCGAATAGTCATCAATTAAGCTGAGAAAATATCTAGCACCACCACGAGTAGCTGTCTGAGCTGGTCCCCAAAGATCCGAGTGTATGTAGTCAAGAGTCCCCTTAGTCTTATGCTCGCCGATACTGAACCTCACTCTATGTGTTTTCCCTAGCACACAATGCTCACAAAACTCTAAGGGCTAGAACTTATCCACACCAAATGCCTTTTGACTATATAACTCCTTTAGGTTTCTCTCGTCTAAGTGTGCCAGTCTAAGATGCCATAACTTGGTTTGCATACTCTCATCATCTACAGAGAATAGTGCAGAACCACTTACGACTTCACCCTTAAGCACATAAACACCTTTGTGCTTCTCTCCTCTCATCACCACTATGGAACCTCTCAAAACTCTTAAAATCCCTCCGTCGATCCTGATGGAACACCCATTCTGGTCTAAAATCCCTAGTGTGATCAAATTTCTCTTCAAGTCAGGAACATACCTAACATCTGTCAACTCTCTCACTCGCTCATCATGCAGCCTAAGCTTAACACTACCAATTTCCATCATCTGACATGCAACGTCATTACCCATTAAGACCTTACCACCACTAATAGGCTGGAAATTTGTAAACCAAGACTTGTGCGGGCACATGTGAAAAGTACAACCAGAATCTAAAACCCATTGTTCAGAGTTTATACCATCAGTAGCGACGAGTGTCTCTGCGCTGTCATAGCTATCATCATAGGCAAGCGTAGCATCCGCTTTCTTCTTGTCCTGTGCTTTCTTCTCAGGACAGTCCTTTTTTGAAGTGCCCCTCTTTCTTGTAGCAATAGCACTTCCTAGGAGTCCTAGACTTTGACCTTGAGACTTTTTTCTTCCCATCTTTATATGAGGGCCTTCCTCTTACAGATAAACTTTTTGCATTGCCCTCGGCCTGCTTTCCTAATAACTTTGAGTTTAATGATGATTTCACATCACTCATCGTTAAACTTTCTCTACCGTAGAGTAGCGTATCAACAAAACTCTCATAGCTCTTGGGGAGTGAACTCAGCAGAATAATTGCTCTATCTTCATCTTCTATCTTGATGTTGATAGACTCAAGATCAAGGATGATCTTATTGAAGGCGTCTATATGATCTTTCATCGGTGTCCCCTCTGACATGGACAGCTGATACAGCTTCTTCTTTATATGTAGTCTGTTGGCCAACGATTTTCTCATATAAAGAGAGTCAAGCTTCTTCCAAAGATCTATTGCCGTTGTCTCACCTACTACTTCCCTTAGTACTTCATCGCTCAATAACAGAATGATTGTGCTATGAGCTCTTTCTTGAATGTCCCTTCTTTCTGCTTCTGCTCTAGATGACTTTGACATCTTCTCTTCATCACTAGATGGAGCTGCAGTCTCCTCTAATGCTGAACCAAGTCTTTGGCTCACCAACAACGCCTTAACCTTCATCTTCCACAGATTGAAGTCATTCGTACCGTTGAATTTCTTTACCTCATACTTGGGTGTGGCCATGTTTGCTTAGAACCAAAGCTCTGATACCAGTTTGTTGAAGCGGAAGCACACAAACAAGCTAAACAATTCACCCAAGTAATATAATAATGCAGAACAAGTTATTAAGAAATAAAAGAGAGAAAGGGTAGAAGAAGAACGCACAAAGAATTACGTGGTTCAGCAACTTGTCTACGTCCATGGCGGATCAAGATCACACTCTTCTCTTATTATGAATCACAAGGCAACCACAAAAGTATGCCTATTACAAGAAAAATCACAAAGAAAACTCTCTCTTACTCTCTAGGGATTTTCTCTCACAAAGAACCACTAAGAATAATCACTAAGATTATTGTTGATCACCAAGATCTCTCTAAGATCACAAAGATCTCACTAACTTGATCACAAATATTGTCAAGATGTGTTTACAAGCCAATTGATAGCCTTTATATAGGCCTTGGGACGTCCTAAGTTTTCCCTATACGTGTGAGAGTCGTATTAGGGAGTCCTAGAGCAAGTGGGAGACGAAATTAGGAAGTTTCCTAATTTCGGGATACTGTTCCGGCGTCTAGCGTTGCAGCACTGGGATCTCGTCGCTCCAGCGCTGGCGTGCTTCTGCTGAGCGCTGCGGCGCTAGATTCATGGCGTTGCGGTGCTGAGTGTTCTGTTTTGGCGCTGCGGCGCTGGTCGCATGGTGCGCCTTCTCATTTTTTCGCCTCCTTTCTCATCCGTCTTCGATCTGTGTGCACCTTACACACTTGGCTTAATCACAAAATCATATTCCAATAATTTTTAATCAATATTCTCACAGTAACAATCATATGTTCTGGCCATCATATTATCCATCTTCATTTAGTCTACAATCCAATGGCCAATAATGAAATCAATCATACTTTGACACTTATATGTGAACGGGGTGACACTAAAGTTAGAGAGCTCAATGCTGCCTATTTAGGAAATCACATTTTTTAGGTCGAATTATGAGTTTACATCAGTTTTAGACTTTTTAAATATGAGAATTCTTATTTCAACTAAGTTTGGGGTTCCTAAAAAACACAAGGATATTCGAAATATTATATAAATTCTTGTAATCCCTTAAAATTAATTAAACATTAGAGACAAACTCTAAGAGAGAGAATAAATAGTTAGAGAGCTTTGAAAGCTGAGTGTGCAAAAGAGTATCATATAAGTGCTTGAGATTTGAGTGATTAAAAAACCACTGATAAATCCTTAAAAGTTTGTCTATAATATTATTTTCTTTAATTATCTCTTACGAGAAATTTTTGTGATATGATATTTTATAAATTAATAAAAAAATTAAGATTTTGTAATTCACTGTAGACATAGATATTTATTGTCAAATATAATAATTTTCTTGTGTGATTATTTATCTATTTAGTTTTATCTTTTTTTTACTTATAAATAAAATCTTTCACACACACTTAAAAGGTTTACCGTGCACACTAAATACATCAACAATACATAACATTATAATCAAAATGTTAAAAAGAGAGTTTAGCTAAAACATTTCTACGAGACCATTTTTCATAAAAATGATGTATGTAATATTTCTCTCTCATTATCATGATATAAATATAATCTAAATAATTTTAAATAAATGTATGTCTAATAAAATTTGTCTCACTAAATTGTTTTAGAATTTAAATCTAAAATCTTTTATATTTTCTTTAAAAAAAATTAATCAATTTAAATAAATATATTCTTATATCACTCTTATTTGAGCATTTTAGAACTTCATTTAAACGTTAAGACAATGCCTCGAATGGGGGAAGATTTTCTTGGATCAATAGATTTATCGATTTGTAATTTTTATAATTAACAAATCCCTATTTGTATAATTAGATCATTTTGTCTTCATTGAATAAGCATAGAGACACACAACATTTATATATATAAGTTGTGGGCCGTTCTGTGCCTTTATTTGTCTATCACTAAAGATAAAATAAATATTTGTTCTGATTTTTTGGTATCGGACTTAAATTTTTTTTTATTTATAAAAAAGTGGGTCACATAAATTTCAAAGGGATTCAATTAATAATTGAATCGAAAAGCAGCTGGATTTGAAAGAGAAATATTGATATTGTATTTGTTATCTCTTTGCCAAAATGGTGCATATAATTTTATAGAATTATATTTTAAATATATTAAGATTTTTTTTAATATTTATATTAGACTACCCATTTAAATTATTTTGTTAAATAATTACTTAATATGATATGAAAGTAAAGTATTATGTTCGAAACTCATATCTCTATTTTTAATTTATAATTTTTTTTTATTTTCTTTTATCTTTATTTTGGTTTCGTTAAATTCATTCTCCATATTTGTTTTAATCAATTTCTTAATTTACAATTTTTATCTTTGTTTTAATTTCTTAAAATTGACTTAACTTTAAACTTAACAAATCAATTAAATTATTTATTTATATTTTTTTAATTCCCTCTTACCTTTATTGTACCATCTTATGATTTACTTAACTTTAAACTCGATTCCGTATTTTACATTGAAAAATTTATTAAAACTTATTTTTAATACTGCTAAATCATAGCCAATTTATACGTACAGGGTGGGCTCAATTCTATTGTTCGAAAGCACAAGAAGTTAATTTACATAAGAATTCAAAACTAGTAATTAATCATGTGACCAATAGAGAGTGATTTGATTGTCCACTTCTACGTCGGGGGAACCATCTTGTATACTAATTTAAAAAGACTAATAATTAATAGGAAAAATGACAAGTATATATATATATATATATATATATATATATATATATATATATATATATGAACTTCACTTTCAACCTACGACAATAATACAATGACAATAACCTATGACAATTGGTTTGCAAAAGAAGGTTTTCTCTTTTTTTTTTTTTTTAATTTAATTATATTATATCATGTCTTGTTGTATGTCAACTTGAGCTCGAGTTGAACACGTAACTCTCTGTATCACGATCTAAATTATTTTAAAAAATTTTGGTTTAAATAATTTAAATAAATAGTCCACTATCGTGGCACTCGACACGATAGTCTTAATTTTCAATTTAAAAATTAATGTTTAAGTATTTTTTTTTGTGCATAAATAAAAGTAGATCTTTTTTATTTTTTTAAAATATCTTTTGATAGTGTAGATTTAACATTTTCTAAATCTAAATTTATTCTCTGATTCTTAGTAGAACAAATTTAATCTTTTCTAAATCTAATTTTGCATGCTGTACCACAACAAATACTATGACTCAAGTTCCAAAAAATATATGACTATAAATATATATTATTTTAAAAAGAAAAATGTTTATTTATTTAAAATAAAAATTAAAATGAATACGATAACTCAAATAGTAGAGCATGGATAAAGGAATAAAAAACATTTCCCATGCCAGCTAGTAGGCTTGGTATTAATAAGAGAATATTCATCTCAATCCTAAAAAATATTTTTTTTTATCTTGTTTGAATAAGGTGAAGAATATTCACACAATCCACCTCAATAGTATTTATTTCGATATTTTTATTTTGTATTGAACACAAAGGTATGGTAGATTGTCAAACATTCAGAAAATAAAGGAGAATATATAATTACCATATAAGGTTGAAATTTTTTTCGAGTTGACCGTTATTTTAATATTAATTTTTATTTTGATCAAAGTCAAATATTTTGAATTATATTAACCAAATATACTTTATGTTTATTATTTTACCTTTTTTAGAATTTTTAAAATTTTTATTGTTATTTAAAATTTTATTTTATTTTATATAAATTACTAAAGAATATAAATTTTTAAATAATTAAAATTTAAATTAATTATAAAAAGATTGTAAATTTATAATAATAATTAAAAATAATAACAATAAAAATTAAAAAAACACAAAATGGTCGCTGGACGCGCCCCCGGCGAATATTTTTTTTATTTATTTAAATATATAAACCATCGTAATTTTATTATTGTTATTTTATTATCCCTAACAATATCATCTCTCGTTTTATTCGATTATTAGATCTGGTGCGTTCTCAAAACTCACAGATTTACTCTTAAAACTCATATCTCTCGATTTATCCTTACGCGAAGATCAAAGATTTAGAGAAGAAAAATAGCTAAAGTTTAAAACAAGTAGGATTTTGTTTATTTTAATTTAATTAATAATATTATTTATATTTATTAAAATAAATGATTAAAGTGTTTGGATATATATATGTTACGATTAAGTTGTTGTTTATGATTGAGTTATGGCTACGTCATATATAATTGTTACTGGTGGTGGATTGGTATGCGTCTGCACGTGACTGCACATATAGTTGTTGTTGGCCACCGTTGTGTGCACACCAATAACAACAAGGTGCTCATGTACAACCCGTTTTGATGAGCACCGATTGTAATAAGGTGCTCCTGCGCACCACCGCAAAGTTATAATACCACCACCAAATAGTTCTCATTTGTTTTTCTGAAACTGCATATTATATTTATTTTATATATATAGTTATATATTCAATTATATTTTTTAAATTTAATTAATATAAAATTAAATTAAAATTATGTTTTTTTTTCTTTAGGTATGTCACAAATTTCAACCATTATATATTTTGGGGGGAGATGAGAGAACTGTAGCGATGGTTTTAAAAGATATATTGGATATCAAAATATGCATATGGTTGTTCTGAAAAATATTAGATACAAAGTGTTGTTGAGAAGAATTTGTCATCTTTTAGGAGTTAATCAAGTGCATTATAAAGTAACTTTGAAGTTTGAGGTTCCTTCAAGTACTATAAAGTTGAGACCCATTCCACTTGAAAATAACGATGATGCAATATTGTGGTTGAGCTTACAGAATAATATGGCTACACCGCTTTGTGTAACAGTAGATGCTTGAGGACCCAAAAGGAATGTAGAAGCATCAATGGAGCAAAAAGAAGGCTATGCTAAGCAATTCTCATCGACAACTCTTGTGTATATTCCAAATTCTCCAGAGGATTATCATTATTCTCCTTCGATGCTCAACGAACAACAAAACTACACATATGACCATGGTCAGATATATCGAGATGTTGGCATTGATATTGGCTATAATATTGGTGAAAATAATGATCATGGTTATGAGGTTGATGATGATTGTAGAAATGATTATGATAGTGATTATAAAGAGAATAAGGATGTAAATGATGATGCTGGTGATGATAATGATGAGGAGGATGATGATGATGAGGATAGTGATAATGATGATGATGATGACGATGATAAGGGTTATGGTAGAGAAAAAAGGGTTAAGGTAGAAAATCCATTTCAGTTTCAGCCTGAAATACCACCATTTGATTTGAATGTATCGGAAAAAATTTCTTGTAATGGGATTGGTGATGTATTTGTAGGAAAATTATATAACAGCAAAGATGAAATTCATAAAGCTATAAGTATGGTTGCACTGAAGGGAAAATGGAGTTTTAGAGTTTACAAATCCACCAAAGATCGTTTTGAGTTGAAATGCGATAATGACAGCTGTAAGTGGAGATTACGGGCAGTGTCGACAGAAAGGCGACATTTTTTTGTTGTTAGGCCAGTAGATACAGTGCACACTTGTGTTTTGAGTCAATTAAGGGATGGTCACCGGCAAGTCAAGAGTTGAATTTTTGCTAAAGTAATAAAAAATAAGTTTACATCGGTCAATAGAAACTATAGGCCGAAAGACATTCAAGCAGATATACGTGAACAATTCGGTATTCAGATAAACTATACTAATGCTTGGCGTGCTAGAGAGCGTACATTAAGATTTATCCATTGGCTTGGAGAATTGCTGACTCAGAAAATGATTCTTCTTGGGAGTGGTTTATGGTTAAACTGCGAGGAGTTATTGCAGATCATCAGAATTTTGTTTTTATATCTGATCGACATGCCAGTATTGAGAGGGCTATACGGGGTGTGTTTTCTCATGCATATCATGGGTTCTACATATATCATTTGAAAGAAAATTTGATGACAAAATACAAGTTACCATCAGATAAGTCTAAAAAAAGGGTATACCTATCTACCTATTTCACTGCTACCAAGGCTTATCGTGTCCATGATTTTCAATACCAGTTAAATAAGATGCGACAAATAAGACCTGACGTAACAAAGTATTTAGAGGAAAATGTTGGTACGGTGAGATGGGCACGATCATCTGGTGCTTTCAAAAGGTATGACATTATGACTACTAATATCGCTGAGAGCATTAATGCAGTTGCAAAAGAAGCAAGAAAGCTTCTGGTGACTAATTTGGTGGAGTGGATGCGGGAGCTAACGCAATTGTGGTTTTACCATAGACGATTGACATCACAAAATATGACCAATGTCTTGACGAACTGGGTACATCATAAAGTCATGAAACATAACGATAAGGTAAGTCGAATGACCATTTCTCCTATTGATGATTTACGATTTATAGTTATGGATGGTGGAGTAAAATGGATTGTAGATATTGGCGAAAGAACATGCAGCTGTCGAAAGTTTGATTATCGACAACTGCCTTGTTCCCATGCACTCGCCGCATGCAGATACATCAGATTATCGCACGAGAGTCTTTGTTCAACTTATTACACATCTGAGACTTTATTCCGTGCCTATAGCGAGCCAATACTTTCGGTTGGTCAAGTGTCAGATTGGATAGTCCCAGAGTATTTGAAAAATATGGACATTCATCCTCTGATAGCACGTCGTCAATTAGGCAGACGTCGGATGAATCAGATTCTATCTCAAGAAGAGGAACCATCAAAGAATATATGTAGTCGTTGTAGACAACATGGACATAACTGACAAACGTGTCGAAACCCTGTACCTTTACAGAGCAGGTGATGTATATTCATTTATAAATATTAACCTTATTGATATTTAATTATGTATAATATAAGGGTAATATTTAAATATTTCTTTATTTCAGACGGATCTGAAAAAATAAGAGAAAGAGTTATACCATGAGGCTTAATTATGTATGAGAATCGAATTTCGTCACTTCTGTAATTCACTTATTTTGTAATGCATTTATTCTGTAATTCACTTATTTTGTAATGCACTTATTTTGTAACGCATTTAATTTGTAATTCACTTATTTTGTAACGTACTTATTTTGTAATTCACTTAATTTGTAATTCACTTAATTTTATAATTCACTTATTTTGTAATGCACTTGTATTGTGTATTACATATTTATTTTATTTTAATGCACTTGTCTTTAGTATTAATGTTGATAATTTTCACAGAATTTTTGACAGAATCTCCTTTATAATATAGACAACCCCGAACTTGTCATATTGAATAAACACACTTCTATTAAACTGTAAAATCACTTTCGTATATATACACCCAAATCAACGCCCACAAATAATTATACATCCAAATCAATGCATATTGATTAAATCACACTTCTATCAAACTGTAAAAATACTTTCGCATACATACTCTCAAAATAATTATGGTATATCAATTATACACCCAAATAAATGCATGTAAATAAATTATAGTGCTAAATATCTATGAAGCTGTAGTCCATAAATCAACGGCCATCTTCTGTCTATAAAAGGTGCCAATGTCAGGGAACGAGTCAAATGACCGACCTAACATAAGATATTCAATATACATACAGGCGAAGATGCCACAGTCCCTGCTCCTGACCTTTTGTTGCGCCACATTCTCCCGGATACGAGTCACCGGCCAAGGGAACAAATTTGGGCTTTCTATGCCCCTCAAACAATAACATCTACACCTTCGAAGGTACAAAGGCATTGCAACACACTGAGGCTCTATAAATTTCATGATGGACTTGTCTGAATGGCCGTTCACGCTGGAATCATAAAGAACGATTGCAAACTGAGCAAGGTTGAGTTACGCTACAATCCAATGTTCTTGATTCATATTTGGAGGAATATATACCTACAAAAATATTTATGATATTATTTTTAACTTAATGTTGTTACATGCACAGTAAAAAGTCATTATTATTCTTAAAAAAATACCTTATTGACCGATGCCCACGGTTTAGCGCCAAGTAACTCGGTCTTTGTTTCGAGTGCATAAGCCAACAACATTTCAAGCCAGTCGTTGTTGTCTGAAGGATTGACAGTGAATGATATTTTTCACATTTGTCGAATGTACTCCTAAACACAAATAAAAGATACTCGTTAAAGTCGATAATAGCTAAAGTCAATAATATTATATGCACAATAAATGGGTAATATAATAACTTACGTAGAAATATGCATCTGCAGTTGTACAATCTTGTAAGTATATGTCAGAAAATATTTTTTGATGCAAATGCAAAACCTTCAAATATTCATTTATATGCTGCAAAACACACATAATATGTATAAGTTTTGATATTATTAGACAAATCACAAAACAAAAAAAAGTTAAAATAATTTCTCACCGAATCGTCAAGCCAATTTTGTAGTATCTCATTAAATCATATATTGTTTGGATCAAGTCTGTGCAAATGAACCCATTGTGTTGGGTCATTATTTTGTATCCAATCCAGAAGCTCAGCATATTTACTCTGATCAATAGGAATCAGCTGCTCGTTTATGTCAATAGTAGGTCCTACTTGCAATTCCACAAGTTTCTTCTTCGCGGGCTGTTTTAACTGATTGGTATATGGACTGACTTGGGTTGCTGCCTTCTTGCGAAGGTGCCCATACTTACTTATGTTTTCACCCAATAGAGCAGGTATAATTTTTAAGCTTGTAGGGCTATCAGCAACAGGAGCAAATGACTGATGCTGAGACTCACTGGCAAGAGCAACTGTATGAAAGTCAGCAGCCATGAATTCAGCACCCTACAAAGCCAAACAATACCGGTTAATGTATTGACTTGTTAAACTTTGTATCCAATATATTTTAGGTTTAAAACGTACCATACTCTGCCCTATATCCTCAGAGATATTGGCTGGTTTAAGCTATTGCATCAAGAGAGATATCTGATGCAAGATATTTTCTTCAGCCTTATCAATCTTGGCTGAAAGCTCTGCGTTACCCTTATCAATCCTGGTAAATATCGTTTCTTTAAGATCATCCATCTTCTTCTCCATCTTCTTCTCCAGGATTTCATACTGTGATGTTGACGTGCCGGATTGAAACTATACATAAGTTATTATAATCTATTTTCACAAGTTAATACTAACGAGTAACAAAAGCATCAGATAATCAAGGAAAAAAAATTAAATTATTATACCATTGATTCAGTCGCTGGTGGGGCTTGAAATTCGTCGAGATGCTGTAAATTATCGGTGAATTAGGTGTCCGGGATATCAACTGTCTCCAACTTAAGACTCCCTCCCCATTTTTTGATAGAATGTAAAAGTTTACCGCAGCGCGATAGTCCACAGTCTTCTCATGTTTGTGGGGTACCAACTTCCTATGAGCCTTCAAAATCTTTATAATATTTTAGATTTATTAATCATTATTAGAAAATATAACACAAATTATAAGGAAGTTATATATATATTTTTTATTGAACATAAAAGCATACCCCAACACCATCGAAGAGGACATCTACGACGTTTTCGTATAATGGGGTGCTCGTGCCAGACCAATTTAGAATACGAGAAAAATAATCTCTATTTCTATTGGCAAACAACTCCTCAAACCTCGGGATCGCCTTGTAGATCCACACTTGAGATGATAATAAATTTAAATTACAATGCCAACAAAATAAATTTTTTCTCTATCATAATGAATAAAAAAAATAGAATTACTTACCAAGAATGCGTGACAAAATGAGTATAAGTTGTATGATTCTATATCCCCAGCGCCTATTTTTTTTACCTTCGCCAACTTTTTAATTGGAGCCGTGCATAAACTATTGTAGAATACAGTCCATGCAATAGTGCCCCAATGATAGACATTAAACTCATCTAAATTATCTACCAGACAAAGTACAAAATATTGTACGATTCTATTCCGATCACGTGGCATTATCAATTTATGAAATACATAAAATAGAAACATTTTTACTGCATCTACATCATCGTCAAATGTAATGTTACCGAGCCACTGATCCAAATCCTTGTAAGTCAACTGACTTCTACTCGAAAAATATTTATGACAAAGTCTATCACCTAACCCACTCACTACAGGATAATCCCCCATCCTCAAACCAGTAATCAAATAAAAATCTTGACGAGAAAATCTAATACGTCTTTTACCTATATAGAACCATAATTCTTCATATACATTTTTGGGCTAAAATACCTGAGAATAGAATATTTGATACATCCAATAAACTACCAAAACATGTGGTTCTAAATATTTCTACCTGCCTCGAAGTCAATTTATTTTTTATATTTCGTATAACCCAGAACTTCGAGTACGTATGTACGTTTGCTCGGTAGAACAAATTTTTGGCAATTACATATTCTTTCGTGACATTCTCCTTCCTGAAAAAATTAAAAAATTATTAATATTAACAACAAAATAATCAACATAACATATAATCAAAATTTAATTTAATTATAACTAACAACCTAGACTATTTACATAATTATTAACCAAATTAAATTATTAAATTAAATAATTATAAATAAACATAAACAACATAAATTAATTTAAAAAATGGGAATTTTTGGAATAAGATGCGGCAGTGCGTGCGTCTACGTGCTGCTGGGGGCGGCGCGTAGACGTACGCGCCAACTGCATTAGGCGCACGCCGCTTTGCGCAGGTGCGCTCAATGGCCTGGCCCGGGCCAACTACGTTAGGCGCACGCACCGCCGCATCTTACCCAAAAAAATATGCCGGATACAATCTACATACAATCTACCCACATTATTAACTTTCTACCGTTTAAATCTACACATTTATACATATTTTTAACTAATATAAATTATAATACTCAAAAATTAAAAAATAATTATTTATAAATACATACCAACTTTGCTCCACTATGATGAGAGAGAGAAGATTGCCATGAGAGGTGGAGCACCACCGTGAGAGAGAATGACCGTAAGAAGTGCCGCCGTAAGAGAGAGTGACCGTAAGGAGCGCCGCCGTAAGAGAGAGTATGATCGTTAGAAAAATTTGAAAAAGTAAAAAGGTAAAGGTAATGGAAAAAATATCTGTGGAGAGAAGAAAAATAAGAAAAAATAAAAAATTATTTTTTATTTAATATAAAAAGATAAAATAAAAAAAAATAATATAATTGATTAACAATACATAAATTATTTTAACTCGGTCAAAATAACTTATGCATTTAAGAATATGACCAAATTGGCCAATTTCCCTATAAGGTTTTTGACAGTGACAACCAAACTATTCCATTATTATCACGGACCACAATTCCCACTCCAATCCGATGTCATTCCTTGTTGATAGCAACATCAATATTGGTTTTCAAAAATCTTGACAGTGGTGGTTCCATGTTTGAGCTAAAACCAAGGAGAAAATAGGCTGATGAGTACCATATGTTTCTAAAGCTTCCACTGTAACCTTATTTTTCAGGTTTTTTTTTTTCAAATGCAGAGTTGCTTTAGCTACTTCATTAGCAATGATCTTTCTAGGTTCAAATGGCTCTTTCTTGAACATCAAACGATTTCTGGATTGCCAACAACCCTACAGCAGCATACAACATCCCTCAAAATCTTATGTGACTCCATTCATTAGCAAGGACAACAATGTTAGGTCTCTTTTGCTTGTATGATTCACGTCTCTTTTGCATGGCTTTATCTCAATTGCAAAGGTTTGCACGTCTTGCCATTATAGATATTTTCGGTTACTCACCTTTGGATGCATGGACCTGCGTGGCTTATCAATACCCCATGCATTGACAAGGACCTTGTTCCCAATGTCCAAAAAGGGAAATCGATCTTGC
Organism: Ailanthus altissimus; assembly: GCA_946807835.1. Lineage (NCBI taxonomy): Eukaryota > Viridiplantae > Streptophyta > Magnoliopsida > Sapindales > Simaroubaceae > Ailanthus > Ailanthus altissimus. Next base: position 32,241,884 of record OX327687.1, read on the forward strand.
AACGTCTTAGCTAACTCCCACATGGCACCATGGAGAGGAAGTGATTGCCACTTAATCGGTTGTTCCTCAATGAAACGCGAACTCTGTTTCACCCAACGATAGTTCAGAATGGCTTTGGGTTCAAGCTGGGGCTCAAAGTTAAGATCAACTGGAGGGAGCTCCACACTTAACCTGTCAGCTTCGCCCACCCTTTTCTTTAACAAGGAAATATGAAAGACAGGGTGAATTCGGGATTCCGGGGGAATTTGGAGCTTGTAATCTATCGAACTAATCTTCTTGATGACAGGAAAGGGTCCATAGAATCGGTTGGCCAGTTTTTGAGATGCTCTCGTAAAAATCGATTGTTGGCGATAAGCGTAAAGCCTTAAGTATACCATATCTCCATCCTATAATTCCACATCCCTCCTCTTTGAATCAGCCAGTAGTTTAATTCGATTGCTGGCCATCTGTAAGTTATGTTTTAGTTGCTTTAATAATGTATAATGGGAAGCAAGCTCATGATCGACTGTCGCGACTAGTGTAGTGCTTATGGGGTGTTGTGGTATGGCTGGTGGTGGTAGCCTGTAAAAGGCCTAGAATGGAGTCATATTGGTAGTCACATGATATGTCGTGTTATACTAGAATTCTGCCCATGAAAGAAAGAAACTCCATCTACGTGGGTGTTGGTGGGCGAGGCATCGAAGGTATTGCTCTAGACAACGATTAACCACCTCGGTTTGGCCATTTGTTTGGGGGTGATAGGTGGTGCTCATGCTGAGTTTGGTGCCTGAAAGTTTGAAGAATTATTGCCAAAAATGGCTAAGAAAGATGGGATCACGGTCTGAGATAATGGTTCTAAGCATGCCATAAAGCTTAAGCACTCCCTCTATGAATTTCTTCACTACGATTTTTGCCGTGAAGGGATGAGTTAATGCTAAGAAATAGGCTGACTTGCTGAGCAATCTACCACAATAAGGATGGTGTTTTTACCGTTGGATAATGGTAATCCTTCAATGAAATCTAGAGTAATGTCATCCTAAACCTGACAAAAAATGTTCAATGGTTGCAAAAGGCCGGCGGGGAAAAGTGTTTCTATTTTGGCATGTTGACAGGTTTCACAAGAGCTGACATATTGGTGCACTGTTCTACACATGGCCAGCTAGTAAAATTGCTGTGCTAGCCACTTATATGTTCAGAGTACTCCCGAATGTCCATCTAAAGGTGAGTTATGGAATTCTTGTAATAATTAGGAGATGATATTTGAGTTAGGGGGAATTATTACCCAATTTTTATAGAGGAGCAAACTATTGTGGCAAGTGTATAGGCTACCAGGTTCTGTCGTGGTCTTGGCTTGTATTTTCTCTATGTAAGCATTTTCTTTTGCTACTTTCTTTGATTTCGTCCCACAGCTTAGGTTGAGGGGCAGATAGTATATCAATTCTCAGGCTTTCGATAACTTGGGATAAGGCATCTGCGGTTGAGTTTTCACGGCCTGGCTTGTACGTTATTTCATAGTCATACCCAAGTAGTTTTGAGATCCATTTCTGTTGTTCTAGCGTAGCGATTCGTTGTTCCAATAAATATTTGAAACTTCTTTGGTTTGTCTAAATGAAAAATTTTTGCCCCAATAAATATAGTCTCTAAGTCCGGATTGTATGGATGATGGCAAGCATTTCTTTTGCATAAATCAACCAAGACTATTTTGTGACTCCTAGGGCTCGGCTCATAAATGCTATTGGCCTTATTTGTTAGCTGAGAACAACACTGATTCCTTCTCCTGATGCATCTGTTTCAATGATTGAAGGTTCTTTAAAATTTGAGACTGCAAGAGTGGGTGTTGTTGTCATAGCTTGCTTGAGAGTTTGGAAGCCTGTCTCGGTTTCTTCAGTCCATTGGAATTCGCCTTTTTTCAGCAAGTTGGTCAAGGGTTGAGCTAGGAGGCCGTAGTTGTGGACAAAATTTCTATAATAACCCGTGAGAACTAAAAATCCACGCAGTTCAGTAATGTTAATAGGCATAGGCCATTCTATCATGCCTTTGATTTTTCTTTGATTCCCCCTTACTCCTTGAGAGGAAATAATGTGTCCCAAATAGTCCAAATCTTGTTGCTCTATTTGAAACTTATTGAATTTAATGAAAAATCTATGATGCAGTATTATTTCAAAAGCTTGTGCAACGTGTTCAAGATGCATGGTCCAATTAGGGCTGTATATCAAGATGTCATCCAAAAAGACTAGTATAAATTTTCTAAGGTAAGATCAGAAAATGAAATTCATGATGGCTTGGAATGTAGATGGAGCATTACATAAGCTAAAAGGCATGATTAAATATTCATAATGACCGTTATGGGTGTGAAAGGCTATTTTATGGACATCGGATAGGTGTACATGTACCTGATGGTATCTGGATCTAAGGTCTAGTTTTGTAAAATAGACTGTGCTATGGAGTTCATCTAACATGTTCTCAATAGTAGGAATGGGGAACCAATCTTTGATGGTAATAGCATTGAGGGCTTTATAATCTGTACAAAATCTTCAAGTACCATCTTTTTTCTTTACAAGTTGCATAAGAGAGGAGAAAAGACTAGTCCTTAGTCTTATGAGCCCTAGTTTTAATATGTCTTGAACTTGTTTTTTAATTTCAACCTTTTGAAAATAGGCATACCTATAAGGTCTTACATTAATTGGTTCTGTCCATTCTTTGACTAAGATTTGGTGCTTAATTTCCCTTTTATTTGGCAATTCGGTGGGTTCCTTGAAAATATTAGTGAATGAGTTGAGTAGTTGTTGCATGTTCAAATGACAAAGGTTGTTTCCTTCTTTAGTTATCAGTTTACAGAAAGCCAACATTGTCATTCCTTATTGAAGCTCTTTGGTAATAGCCTTCAGGGTGATGACTTGGGTGGAGGGTTTGACTATCCAATGCAACTTATATTGTTGTACCTTCCAATGAAATTCTATAGTCATGTCCTTTAAATTACATCTGGTAGTCCCTAATTGTTCTAATCATTAGACCCTTAAGACCACATCCAATTCCATTAGTGGTAACGAGTAAAAAGTGAGTGAGAACGACATACCTTAGAGCCACACTTGCACCCGCTTGAATCTTCTTTAGCACTTTAAGAGTTTTCCATTGGCTACTTTTATTAAGAATGGTTAAGTGGGAATCACTTTAAGTTGCAACTGATTTGCCAACCCTTCACCAATGAAATTATGAGTCGAACCATTATCAATGAGGGTTATACACTCCTGTTGCTCAATTTATGCTTTCACTCTCATTGTCCTAGGTGTGGTCCAACCTGTCAAAGCATAGAGTGAAATTTCAAATATGGTTGTGGTTCGATTGATGCTATCACTAGTTCATCTATTTCTTTTTCATTACCAACAGAATCTTTTTCAAGAACTAGTAGTTACTGCCCCTGACATTTGTGTCCATGGGTGAATTTCTCATCATAGTTGAAGCACAATTATTGAAATCTTCTTCTTTACATCTCATCCCAAGATAATTTCTTTATTAGAGTGGAAGGGCTAGTTCTTATGGTTGTTGGTAGATCGACCACTATTCGAGTAAAAGGTGGCCGTACAATTATCCTCTATTGTGATAACTGCTCGTCTCTCATTCGAGCCAAACTAATTGCCTTTTTCAATGATTTTGGTTGAAACATACGAATGCTGTCAGTTACTCCCTCCCATGAAGGTTCCCACTAAGGCTTTTTGTGTCCATCATTGTACTTGGTTACCAAGCTTTTCAAACTCCTTCTGATACTCTTGGAGTGACCCTATTTGTTTAACCCTCGATAATGCTTCATCAAAATCTTCACCTTCGTTAAGTCAAAACCTCGCCCAAAGCTCCTCCGAAAATACGAGCCATGTTATCTCTTTTCTTTCTTTTGGGTAAGCACGAGGCAACCACTGCCATTATTGATTCGCCTCTCCTTCACGGTAGAATGACGTGACACGTCTAGAATATAAAAGTTTATTCCTAAGTGCAAGATTATCGAAGTAATAAATAACCTGGTGAGAACAGAGTCGATCCACATGGAAGTAGAATTAAAATTATAAATTATAAATACTTTAAAGACAATTAATGCATTATAAGATGTTTGCAAATATTAATTCAATTAACCAATTCAAATAAAAGCTACGGTTAGGGGGATCCACTAGTGGCATAAGAAGTAAGAATATATTTAACTCTTCACACAAAGGAGGTTCCAACAGGAAAATATAACAATTAACGTTCATCACTATTTATATATTAACTAGTATTTATTTCTTTTAATATTATACACCAAATCTTATAAATGGGTTCAAGTATTTATTATGCCAATCTTTATATTTATCTACAATAAATCAAGACTCTCACTTTACAAAAAAGGGTATATACATCAAATCTTGTAAATGATTTCAAGAATTCATTGTGCCAACTATAAAAGTTGTCTATAATAAATCAAGAGGCACCACTTTAAAAAAAAGTATATTAATATTACAAATAAAATAAATACGTCATATATACATTTACATAACTTAAGAATGAAGCATTAAATTCATGAATAGGAGTTAAGCATATCTTATTACATTGCCAAGAGTTTCACCCTTTCACTTTAGCATAAAAAAAATTACTTGGACATAATTAAACTAAAGAAAATAAAAGAAATGGAAGAAGAGATAACATGATTTTAGAATAATAAACAAGAGAAATAATATTACAAAGAAATAATACAAAAGATGTCATGCCCTAAACCTAAAAGATCCAACACACGACATCACTTACATTCATTCAATAATATTTAAACATTCATTTCAATTTCTTTCAAAATTATAACAAATAAATTATGACTAGGACAATTAGTAAATCAGCAGAGTTTTCTCAGAGATTAACACTTTACTACATCACTAGTAGCAACTTTATTACCGGAAGCTCAGAATATATTCATTACAAATTCTTACTTAAAATCAATCAATAACCACACTTGGTGAAACTTAAATCAAATTCAACCACACACAATAAAATAATACATAAGTGTTTATTCAATAGGGACAAATCAAATATCTTATCCCACGTGTCCCCAAATAAAACACTCAGCAACCTAGCAACTTAGGGAACCCAAGGAACAACAGAAGCCTTGCCAAATCCGCTAAACACACATGTACCTTATTTACCTGAAATCACCATAAACTATAATGAGTATAAAACTCAGTAAGCATATTAGTTTTTCATATATCAAATACAAATACATATATATACACAATGTATATGTATGATATGCTGTGATAAATAAAAATTATAATCTTATCAAATCACATGTCATGTAAGCGCTTACACATTCTTTCAAAACATATAATAGGAATACCATCACTCAACTACTACTTAGTAGGACTTACATATCACATATCACATAATGAGCCAAATGTTACTCGTAGGTGACATACCGTATGAGAGGAATAATACAAGTAAGGTTTTAAATTACACATATAAAATGCTCATGCCCGAAGGTAAAAGCCAAACTTTCACCCTGATTATCAGTGAGTCCTCTCACATGCACCAATACGCCACCACACGAATGTGATGACTCACTCTTCCTTTAGGTACTAATAGAATCCTCCATACATATGAAACATATAACATATACCAATTTTGAAAGAAAGGCCACACATAAAAGCTTCACAAATCACATAAAATGCCTACTAAGTCAATAGTGAGTTCAAGCACCCTCAAAACACAAAATATTTTTCACGGACATATTACACTTCAAAAGCTTTCTTTGTTAAACACATCTTATTTTGAAGGCTCACTTTCAAAAACACATGTATGTCCATATTCAATGTCAATGCTCACATTCATAAACATATGTCTTTCACATTTCATATCAAATATACTTTAGCATAACATAAACATATTTCTAAGCACATTTATAAAATCATACATAAACAATTACTATGCTTATTGTGAATTCAGTAAAAAGTCGAGTATACATACCTCTTAACACTTTCAGCTGCAAGGCTTAAATCTCCTTAACCTATCAATGGAGATTAATCCTTTCATGAGCCTCAAAGCTCATACAAAATACTTTAAATAGATTACATAATTACACATATTGTACTTATCACATCGAATTGGTCTAATTACTTAATTTTTCAAAATCTGTCATTCTGACCACTTACACTTAATAAAATTTTATAATACATCAAATGATGTCTAATTACTCCAAAATCCGAATATATCTTTCTTCACTCATATATCTTTCTTATATATGAATATTATATTATAATTCCTATACATTCTATTTCATAAACACCATCAAATCCAAACTATTATTCTGGCGGGATCAAAATATATACTGAATAGTATTCAATTTCGTAATTTTATAAAATCATATACTAACTCAAAAATTACAAAACTACCACAGAATTACTCTTGACACATATTTCAGTCCATGATAAATATTTCACTTCAAAATCTCTGCCAAAATTATTTTAAAACTAGTTTATTCCATAGCTTTAAAAATCTGTTAATCAAATACTGCAATAAGCTGACACTCTTTAGAAAATCATAACAATTCAACCACATTGATCTAAATTCTTAATTCTGAGTATATCATATTAGACCTATACACTTAGCATATTCCACAAATTCATAATTTTGGAAGATCATTAAGTAGATCAAAAATTGTTTGTCACTGTATCATACTGTTAACACAGGAAATTTTTAGAATTTCATGGTCATTTTGGTAAATTCACTAAAAATTCAATTTCTAGAATTTGTAATCGATTTAAAGTCTCAAATAATTATAAACATGTCTAATTTTATATACTTAAAATTACAAATCAGAATCAAATCACAACAATTTATAAAATTCTTGGATCAGGAGACTATCAAGTAGAAATTCTGCAATTCATCATGATTTATCAAGCTATCTACATAGATCATCATCAATTCTCATAATATCTTACGAAATACACCTCAAATACTCAATTGTATATATTTCCAAAAATTAAAACTTAAAGTAATTAACTAATTTAACACCAAAAAATTAAGAAAGGGTTATAATATACCTTTTAAAGCTCAAATTCCAACTTCCTTCTTCTTTTTCTCTCCCCTTTCTTTCTCTCTTTTCTCACTCTAAAAGAGGTAACTCGACCAAAATGAGTGAATTAGGGTTTCAAAAGTGTATTTTTATACTAAGAGGCTAATTTTTTAGTATTTATAAATTTACCCCCAAAACTTTTAAAGTATTATAATTTGGTCCCTAAAATAAATATAAAGTCTTGCAAATAAACCCAATACTAATAATTTATCCTTAACCTATACAAACACTACTAATAACAATACATAATTCAAGTATCACCCACATACAAATAAAATATTTATATTTATATATATATACTTATTCTTACCGGTTATAGATACTGGTTACTACAAAAAATAAGTGTCTTAAACTAAAATCTAACTCTTTAATTACATATTTTAGGCATTTATATGAAAAAATATCGATAAATCTAGATAAATGAGGAGGAAACCACTTGGATGATGAAAGTCAAGAATGGTGGCAATAATTTACATTGATTATCATCAATGCATCCACTTGATTATCTAATTTAGAATTGATGTGATCCGACTTAGCTATCACTCAAAATATTAAAGTTGTAGATAAGTCTCTTATGTTTCTAAATTGAGTTGTCTCATCATATTAGATATGTATTATTATAGTTATGGGCCAAATATTAATGACTATTTGGACTGGGCCTGTACTGCAGATTGGTTCTATTTTAGGCCATTTTCACCCTCTAGATGCTCGAATTTCAAATTCTTTATGAAATACATTATGTTAGCCCATTAAGTCATCTCTTCAAAGGATTAAGAACAACTCCAATTGAATCTTTAGGTAAAAAGTTATGCCCATTTTACCAAACTTACCACAAAATAGTTAAAAGCTAATTATGTACAATATTGTAAACATACTTAAGTTAAAGGGGTTAAAGACACTAGTAATATAAAATAATGATATAAAACCCTTATTAAATATGTAATTTTAAGTGTTTATCACACCTTCCAACCAGCTTATTGCTAGTCCCTAGCAATTCAAGCATAAATAAAATTTGAATACTGCCTAAGTATTTCAAATAAAATATTAGTTCAAGATCACGATTTCTATTAAGGTTATTTCAATCATAATTTCCAAATTTTTGTTTGTGTATGTGTGTGAATTAAGCTAAAGCCTTCTTACCAAAAATCACAATATATATAGTTTTAAAAATTTTCTCAAAGTAAAGTCTCAACTCTATATCCTCACAGGTGAACAACTGTTTAACGGGTTAGGATTTTACTTATGAAGTTGAAAAATAGATAATCGCTCAAGAAAAGGTTACATTTAAGGATAGATAGACAAACTAACATTGATCCAAAGATAGAAAAATTAATTGTTTAGAGTCAAACCATTCTTGCCACAGGCTAGCTTTAGGACTTTAATTATTTTATGTGAATCTTACGAATAGAGAATCTGGTGATAAGATTGCTTCTTAATGACTTTTGTCTTCTAAAATTGAACAAATACTTTATTGAACTGAATTGACTTCTTTTATCTTTTTTTTTTATATATATATATACTTTTGCTTTTTTTTTTGTGTTTTTTTTAAAGACATAAAAAATCATTACAAATAAGAACAATTTCTCACTATAATTTTTTTTTTATCATCCTTCAGCTAAGCAACTAAATTATTCCTCATCTCATATAATATCATTCCAAATAAAAATTAACTATTTCAAAATATCAATGAAAGTTCGTAAACTGTTATCTCAAACCTCTTCACTTACTCACAAAAGATATGAGTTTTTTAAAAAATATGTATAGTTAAACATAAAAATTTTCTTAGCTATATATATTGAATTATCCATCTTACCACAAGGCTTAATATTATGCTCAAGAAATAATTTCAGAAGTTATTCTTTAGTAACCTTGATAGAAAAAGTGATTTAAACTAAACAATTTAAAATTATACATTGATATTAAAACAAACTTATTTACATAAGAGTTACCAAAAACTTAAGCAACAAATAAATATACATAAAATGCATTAAAAATAAACCAATTAGAATGCGTTTCAAAAGTTTAGTAATGTACTTTTTACTCTGTCATTCTAGAACTAGAGTGCGTCTCAAGAATGCATAAATAAACCTTTTATGATGAATTGGTTTTTTTAGGGAACAAAGTGATGACAAAAAAATAAATAACACTAACATTATATATCAAATATTGTTCCTCCAACCAGATTAAGACATTGCCCTCAATGCTAAAAGAGTAAAGTATAGAAGATATCACCTGAAACATCTTTTATTGAAAATTAAACCTGTAACAAAATAAAACAAGCCACACAAAATGCTTAAAAATACATAAAAGTAGATAGGTTACAGACGAAACGTTAAACCTATCTTGCATTTCTTTTCAATGTCATCAGTATACCAATCTATTTGACTTATTGTTGGATCAGATAGAAGAGTAAAAGCTTATAGTTCATCGAGTAACTGATAAACTCACATAGAAATACATCCTGTCCCAACCATTTAAACATAGTTTGCCTTCAAATTTTCGTAAATTCTTCATTATGTTTTGAAAAGCATCACATTGGTAATGCTTCCTTGTCAAAACCTTGACAAACAAACCATATTTTTCCTCACATTGATTATTCCAAACTACATCATCATCAACCCAAAGCACTTCTCCTGAGTACTTGCAATCAATAAAGAAAGACTGTCAAAGAGATTCAACATCATCCATGAAAAGAAAATAGAAAAAGAAAGATCTTACGCGAACGAATTTCAGATCCCTAGTTAGAACACTAGGGAGAACATTACCACTCTGAGAACAGTATCACGGGCTTAATAATTGATGGAGTTCTATATAATTATAAATATTAGTAGATTTATTGTGATATTTAAAAATAAATAATTTAAATATATATAGTGTTAGACTCAAAATTTTATATTCAAACTATTTATTACTCTACTACAAAATATTTTATCAATTTAAATATATACATGTATATTCTCGATTTGACACTCTTATTTGAGCATTTTCGAACTTCTTTTTTACATGTTAAAACTATGCATCAAGTAGAGAAATATAAAAGTATTTAGAGAAATAAATAAACAATAGAGGAAACTTTTTCTTAGATCAATAGATTTATTCCTTTGTATTTTTTTTTAAATAATCCTCGAAAGCTCTAAATCAAAACTCTTTAGATATTATGTCTTCACCCTTTGAATTATCTCAAATTACTATGAAAGAGCACCGTCCTCTTGCAAAAAAAGAAACTCTAATGCTTAAGTCAATGTATATTCAACACAAGCGTACAGTGTATGAGAATACTTCAAGCAAGAGGGTTTCAATGCTCTTATGTTTTCTCTATCACTTTCTTAATGATTTTTCGAATGAATAAAGAATAAATATGCATGTCTTTTATAGTGTAAACATGATAGAGTTTGAATTGCATGTAACATAGTCTTCTTATGATAAGATAATCACTTGATAAGATAATCTTCGTTGCAAAGTGATTATCTTATCATTATGCGATCATGTGATAAAAAAATAATAATCTTATATCAGATAAAGACTAAGGTTAACAGAACTCATATATAATTAGAACTGTAATGGAAAGAAGAGGACAAAGTGTATTCTTACTTCTTCTTTTTTTCTTTTGCAGCTAATTTGGTATTTTTACCTATTTTCGAGCTTTATGAAATGGCTCGATCAAACCCCAATTTTCTGTTTAGACTTGGTTTTTGGGTTGCTTGATTTTAACAGGCTTGACTTGCTTTTATTCGGCCCAATCTTAGTTCAAAAATTCATAAGTTTTTCTTTTAAGTAAAGTGGACAATTGAGCTTATTAATAGTATGCCCAACACATACTATGAAACTTCACTTTCAACCTTTGAGAATAGTGTAAACACAACAACTCATCTATTAGTTATAGTGTATTAGTTATAGTGTGAAGCTTTGTGTTTAACAATTAATAGTATTATTGTACTTTAAACAATTTTTTTTAAACTTATTTTCTTTTTATTAAAATTGCTTTCAATTAATTTACAATTTGAATTTTAGTTGAATAAATATTTTATTATTGTTGATATTTATTTAAATGTACTATTTATATATAAATTCTAGTTTAATTGTTCATATTCCAAATTATTAAAAATAATAATTTCAATTTATGATATTATAATATCAGATATTTACTGATGTTATAGTATTAGAGATTTTTTGATACTATGCTATTAATGATTTACTGGCACTATAGTGTTAGGGATTCACTAATACAATGTTATCAGAGATTCTCTGATACTATAGTGTCAGTAATTCTGTGACACTATAGCGTCAATGATTTACTAACACTTATTATAGTGTTAGTAATTTTGTTATTAGAGCGACATTGACACTATTTTATAGTGTCAGTGAAATCATTCATTGATGTTATTTTAGTGTCAATGAAGAGCATTTTTATAGTAGTATGATTAGCGAAAGAATCTTTTATTAATTATATTATACCCATATTTTGTTGTATGTCAATCTCAAGTTGACACGTAACTCTAATCTCTATCATCTCTAGATCATTAATTAATAAGCATTGACTTAGACATCTCTTCTCTAAATCATTTTAAAAAAATTTAGTTTAAATAATTTAAGTAAATAGTCCACCATTGCGCCTGAGTGATGGATAGTCTTGGTTTTTAATTTGAAAATTAAAGTTTAAGTTCTCTCTTGTGCATAGGTAGATTTAGATCTTTTTAATTTTTTTTAAAATTTTTAATTGAATAAATTTAGCCTTTTCTAAAACTAAATCTATTCTCTCATTCTTAGTAGAGCATATTTAACATTTTCTAAGTCTAGTTTTGCAAGTTGCACCATAACAAATACTTTGAATTTAAGTTCTAATAAATATATGATTATAAATATCAGTAAATTTATTGTAATATTAGAAAACAAATAATCTAAATACATATAGTGTTAGACTCAAAATCTTATATTCAAACTATCTATTACTCTACTATAAAATATTTTATCAATTTAAATATAAATATGTATACTCTCTAAATTGACACTCTTATTTGAGCATTTTAGACCTTTTTTTAAAATGTTAAAACAATTGATAGGACCCGACCCGAGACCCTCTACTATAGATCCTAGCGGCCCTGCCGGGCACCCCGACGAAGTTCCTCCTAACCTAACTGGGTAAGTTAAGAAATTCCGCGATGCGAACCCCTTTTCAAATCTTGTTACTACCAAGAAGATCTAGTAATATACATGAAAACGACATCTTAGTTTTAAAAACAAACGGACAGAGTTTTCCCTGTTTTTCAAAAAATCCATATAAACCTGCAAAGCAATTTCACTTCTAATTCCAGCCCATCTCAATTCTACCAATTCGGACCTCCGGTCCTTTTCAAATCAAATCCAACACAACTCAATTATTTCGTGTAAATCACAAAATAAGCATAATCATAAAAAGTAAAAATGATCATCATAAACTGGAAATCTCTTCTTTTTGATTCAACACATACTTACAAATATACATGCCTACAACTATTATGCATAAAGTAAAGAGTGCTATTAGCACATTTACATGTACAAAAAGTATCTTTGGATTCGGCCCACTACTCGGCGATAGGAGAATCAGCAGCTTGCGTTCCGAGACCTGCACCTGGGAAAGGGGTTTAAAACATAAAACATAAAACATAAAACAAGTGAGCTAAAGGAGCTTAATGAGTGTAAATGAGAATTCAATTACAAGAATATTATACAAAGATAACAATTTCTAAAGTACATGCAGAAATTATGCTTCTAAAACGGATGTAAAATTGTAAAACGGTTTCTAATATCATATGCTAATGAAATCTTGCCGAGCGGGTTTTATCTACATCTTTGGAAAACTATATTCAGAATCTGTATAACATAATAACTGCTGTGTGCATATAAATGCATAAATGCTATCGGTAAATCAAAAACTAGTAAAATCCTCGCTCGGCCATTTTCTTTCTAAACTGTACCAATGGTAACCCTAAAGCTCTATACCCACGCAGCGACTCAACTAGCACCGCATACGTGAGTAGGTCACGGGGCACCTCAACTAGCAGCACCCACAGTGACATCTCAAGACATCTCACTGGCTACGCAGCGGAATCCTATATCGCATGCATATAGTGAGACAATATCCCGTACACATAGAGCGACTCACATGACTCGACATCCCGACTACCCGGAGTTAGTGACACACCCCCAAGACCTGCCCATGTGCACGGGATATACCGGCCGGGTCTAATACAATCATCACCACTATAATCTAAGGGTACCAATGGCCTTAAAACAAATGCAGTAATTTTCAAACTGTTTCACAAATCGATCATGTAAAAGCATGTCTATGAATATATCAAGATCATAAATCATGTTTATGTATCGAAAGCTCATAAAACATACATAGTCATTGTGCGAAAATATAATAACCGAAAAGTAAAAGAAATGACAGATTTCCACTCACTACTGCTCCGCGCTCAATTTCGCTCCCGATTCCTGCTCCTGTTAACGCTCTCGGTTATCCTCACCTACGCGCCATAAATGACATTTAGAACCAAATCGAACACTAGAATCTCATTTAACTACTAAATGCCCTAATCGGCATACAAAGCCCGAAGGTGAACTACTTTCCGATTTTAGTTACGGAGCCATAATCGAAACTAACTCACCATCCGGCGCCGTGAAAATTATTGAACACCTTATCATTTGATTGGACATACTTGCCCTTCACCTTTCCAACATGGACAATTATGTCCCATTTTCTTCATTTTTGGGTTTTTCATCAACCATATACATTCCATTCACAAAATGCATCATGTATACATAACAATTCAATCAAAACACCACTCAATTCCTAACTTCCCTAAAGTGGCAGAATTTCACCCTAGGTTCCAACACATTCCTTTTCTCAATTTCTTGTTCCAATTACAACAAAATCATTCCAATTTCATTCTAAAGCCCTAATTACAATCAATTGAAATCTCTACAACAAAATCACCAAAAACCCTAATTCTCACCTTGCCAATTTCTTCAAATTGATGACTCCTTCAAGCTCCAAACTAGAATTTAACTCAATCTAAGCCAAGAATACACATAAGAACATCAATTAACACATTCTTGAATTCTCACTTATCAAACTCATAAAAGATGCTTTTCTTACCTCTTTTTCTTGAATTTCCACTAATAGAGACTTCAATTGAGCTTAGGGATTGGTTTGTAACCTTAATTTGGCTTGATTACACATGAAAAATCATGAAAAAAAAACTTGAATAGTCACTGTAGCAGCACCCCCTTTGAAGCTCGAATTTCTCTCTTTTTTTGGCTAAGTGTTGGTTTTGATCTCTCTTCAAATTTCTACACACTTCTAACATATATATAGTGCTCCCTCAATTTACCATTTTGCCCTTCAACTTACTTAAAACTTCTAATTTGCCATTAGTTAAAAACTAATTATGTAATTAGTTCATTTGTAACTATTTAGTTAGAATAGTTCAAAGAACTAACTAGAACTTCCAACTTGGCAATCCATGAGATTTCTTCTAATTGGTCCATTCTCTAATATATGGATTATGTTTCTCAACAAAGGCTTGTTCCATTCATAACCCTTAAATGAAAATTCATGTAGTAAATTAGAATTTTCTTTTCCAAGCTAATAGAGAAAAATTCTAAAAATATTCTAGGGTCGTTCGGCGCACTGATCGAGTGTGAAATTATCAAATTAGGTCTAATATCTCTCACGTGCATTATAAAGGGAATATTTCTAATAGGGTTAAAATTGAGTAACCCTACGGTGTCTTATTTATTCTATACCGAAATCTAAGCGACAATACTACTAATAGGGATTGGATATTACAACAATGCATCAAGCAAAGAAATATATAAGTATTTAGAGAAATAAATAAACAATAGGTGAACTTCTACTTGGATAAATAGATTTTTTTTTTGTATTTTTTTAAATAATCACTATAAAATTTCTCTGAGTCCAAAATTTGTTATTATGAGTGTATCAACTAATTATTTGTCTTCACCCAAAAAAACACAAATTTAAAACATTCTTATATATGGTGTGAGCCGTTCTTTATTCTTTCCAAACGTACAAAAAGAAATATTTGTTCTAATTTATTAAGATTAGACTAAAAAACGGAAAGCGGGTTAGATAGATCTCACTCATTTAAATATTAACATAATAAAAAATAGATAAAGGAATAGAACAAAAAATAAATTAATTAAAGGGCAAAAGACATCTACACCCCCAAAGTATTTTCTAATACCTAACTACACCCTTAATTAAAGGGCATTATAGTAAATTGATAAAGTGGCTACCATTAATAGTGTCTCGCTGCTGCTTGTGGATTGAAACTGATTACCAATGGATATTGTTTGGTCGTAAACGGTCACTGTTCACATAAACAGTACCATATGTGAACAGTGCGGACATTTTTTATGGACTGTTGATGGTGAACAGTATCTATTGCGGCAATACTGTTCACATATGGTATGTTCATGTGAACAATACTATCATGCATTATTTAGTGAAACCATTGATTCGGGCATTAAATTTTCGGCCAAATTGCTTGTTTCAATACTTGAATCTGCAGTTTTCACAACTCGGAGCATCCGAATTTAATCCAAAGTGGGCGTAGAGAATGCCATAGGTGAGGATGAAAAATAAGCTCCAGACAACCTTCGCGGGCTGTACTTACATAAGTCTTCTTCATAACAGGATCGCGGCCAGCCCACTCGTTGCGAAAAAGCCTTACAGGCAAAACTCGCTGTTACGAAGAAAGTGATGATGATTTTTGGTAGATTTTATTGAATAGTGCATGATGGTACAGTTCATATGAACAATACCATATGTGAACAATATTGCCGTAGTAAATACTGTTCAACATTGGCAGTCTGTAAAAAATGCCCGCATTGTTCACATGTGGTACTGTTCATATAAATAGTGATAGTTCGCCAGCCGAATAGTATCCACTGGTGACTGATTCTAATCCACAAGTGGCGGCAAGACACTATTTATGATGGATACTTTATCTATTTACTATATTTTCCTTTAATTAGGGGTGTAGATAGGTATGATTAAAACTATTGGGGTGTAGTTGGGTATTAAACAATACCTTAAAAGTTTGGATGTCTTTTGCCCTTAAATAAAAAAAAAAAAGATGGGTTTGAAAAGAGAATCATAATTGCATTGTTTTCACTTTGTCACTTAATTCCTAAAAGAGTGAAAATAATATTACATTATTGAACCTCATGAGTTCACTTTGTACTTCACCTAGAACTATGGCTAAAGGTCATTGCTTGACTCTTGTTTTTTTTTTTAAACTTGAGCAAATACATGCATTTTCTTTTCAGAGAGCGTATAGTTTGCAATTTCAATCGGGCATGGCAGATAAAAGAGTTGTCACTTGGCTGTCACTGACCTTTCAAAGTCTTTTCGCCTTCGTATTTTTTCTATATATCCTTTGTTACATACACTAGAGAACCTAGTACTATAACGTGATATCATTTTGCCTCAAGAATGCATGGTCCATACATTAAATGTTAGTAAACAAGTTATTTAAGCCTTTAATAGGAAAAAGTATAAAGGTATATGTGGATGACATATTTACAAAATTAGTCAAATTTAAGGACCATGTAGAAGACCTGAGAGAGATTTTTAAGGTTTTGAGAAATCACAGAATGAAGTTGAATCCAAAAAAATGTGCATTCGGAGTGAAATTGGAAAAGTATTTTTGGGTTCATAGTCAGCAAGAGATGGATAGAAGTTAACCCCGACAAAATCAGAGTGATCCTAGAAATGAAATCCTTGAGCACAATAAAATAAAATCCAACGGCTCATGGATAGGGTGGCAGCCCTTAAACCATTTCATTTCTCCGACAACAAACAAGTGTTCTGAGTTTTTTAAGCTATTAAAAGAAAAGAAAAGAATAGATGGACTTAAGAATGCAAACAAGCTTTCTAATAGCTTTTCAGTCCATCCACTTCGCCATCCCCGCCCAAGGAGATGAGTTGATCATGTATCTTGCTATTTCAGCCTAAGTTGTGAGTTCGGTATTGGTGAGAAAAGAGATAAGGGTTCAGATGCCTATACATTTTGCTAGTAAATCCTTCACTAACCTAGAAAGTTGTTGCGTCCCAATAAAAAAGGTAGTCTTAGCTCTAATTATGTCAGGAAAAAAACTTTGCCCCTACTTTCAAGCTCACACCATTATAGTTCTAATCAATTAACTTTTGAGATAGTTCTTGCACAAGCTCGACATATCAAGGTGATTGGTCAAATGGGCAATAAAGCTTAATGAATTGGTATACAGTACAAATCGTAGACAATAATTAAAGGGCAAGTTTTGGCTGATTTATAGTAGAATGAATGTACACCATAGAAATTTAAGACTGAGGTTACACCTAGAAAGAGCATGGGAGAACGCAATGACAAAACCCTAGCATTGATTCTCTACGTCAATGAGGCTTCAAACTCCAAGGTTTGGGGGGGGGGGGGGAGATAGTCCTTTATAGCCTAAAAGGAGATGAATTTTGATATGAAATTGGATTTGGATTCTCAGCCTCAAATAATAAATTTAAATATAAAGCTCTCTTTGCGGGGTTAAGAGTGGCCTGAGCCCTGTTAGTGAAAAGAATCTTAATAAAAAGTGACTCTCAACTAGTTGTCAACTAGGTGAACGGAGACTTTAGGGATCAAGGAGAAAATATACTGGCATACCTTAAAAAGATTTGAATCCTGATAGATCAGCTTGAAGAAGTAAAAATTGAGTTAATCCCAAGAAGCAAAAACTACCGAGTAGATGTGATAGCATAGCTCGCTTTGACGAAGGAATCTTAATACTATGATTTGTCTGTTTGAAGTTTGTCCCAAAACCAAGCATACAAGAGAAAGCTGAATAGATGATATAGATCGATACCCAACCTATCTGGATGAACCCAATCCAAGAATACATCCTAAACAGGACCCTTCTATTAGATAGGCGGGAAAAGTGACAATTTTAATACTAACCCGCCTAATACACGGTAATCAAAGAGGTATTATGATGAACAGGTTTTTTCCACCCTTGCATGAGATGCTTAAGACCATAAGAAGTGGAACAAGTCTTGAAAGAGGTAAAAGTATGCTAAATTTTAGGGTGCATGCACACATGTGTTTATCACAATTCGATCTATGCATTATATACAAAAATTAACGTAACAGAAGTGGAAATCTCTATTTTCTAGTGCAACAAACACATTTAAAAATTAAGTTTCATTACTCTAATAAAATTAAGGATTGAGAATCACCTATCAGGCCTTTGAAAATTTTTGAACTGGAGTCCATCACGAAGCATACTCATTGGCAATTCTAGGACCCAATTAGGGTGAGCTTAGGTAGCTAGAATAACAGGTCTAATTTTCAATAATGGTGTTTAACTCTTAAATACTATGTAGTTAACTCTTCAACCATTGCTTAAACTCTTTTAAGTTTGGCACTATTAGTTAAACATTTTAACTAATATTGTATTTATTTCATAATAATTAAGTTATTTTGATTAATACAACTCTTGTACAAACCTAAACAATCTCTTTATTGTTCATTAATGGTTAGCTATGGAAAAGAGAAGAATAAGAAATAATTAACCATTGTCTTTCACTTGTTTCAACACTGGAAACAAACAAAAAATTTCTCCTTAAACACTTGATATAGCCGAACCACACTTTAAGGAAGAAGATGAAAAATTCTTCAACTTTTGAAAAATATTGCTCTCTCACTCCTTCTCTCTCAATGGCCAAACCAAGGCTACTTCAAATTAAAGAGAAACTATTTCTCTTTTCAAGGCACGCCTAGCCACAATGCCAAAGACACTTGCATTTAAATGCAACACTTTTGCAATTTTTTTAAATGTCAAAATATGGCCCTACTTACCATACATATTTGTCTAAAATAATACAAACATTTTGTATTAACTTTTCTTTGACTCTTCCATTCATAATTAGTCGACCACACTCAAAATTGAAGCAATTTTACTTCAATTCATTTTTTGCAATAAATTTCCCCCATTATTGAGTCAACTAAGGGCCTTACCAAGTGTTGCCATTTATGCCATGACCATGTCTTTTTGTTTAACACATGACAAAATAAATTTTCAATTCCTTTAAGACATGGCTGAAAATGAAATTGGAAATAAAATTAAACTCTTTCATTTTATTCTAAAAAATTCAACACAAATGGCCTACTACCTTTGTTAACCCATTACTTGCCATTAATACATGTTTTATATTTTATTTGTTTAATAACAAATAAATAACATGCATATCTTATTATTAATTGTTTGACTAAAACAAATATATTAATAACAATTATTAATACTTTAATTTATTCAAAATATTTTTTATTAAATAAATAAATGACTTTACTTATCTCACAAGTGAGGTCATTTTAATAATTTTAAAGTCAAATAATAAATGGCCTATAATATGTCACGTGCCATTATCCCATTGGTCAACACTATTGTTAACCAATTAATGTACTTAACTATTAAGTCTTGACACATGCACATTCTAAGGGAACCTAAAACAAATATCCCGGTTATTGAAATTTACTGGATTAAACTATTCAATCCGATACGCTGCCCTAATGCACAATGAGTACACTTCATATTATGGGACTCCCTAGGTCCACGCCCAATTTGTCAAATGGAATTATTTTATGAGTCCGTGATCAATGCCCTCCCTCATATCACAGATATCACAAATCAGCGCGTTAGACCATACAAGTTAAGGTTATAACACATTCGTATAATCCTTCCATCACCTGTATCTTGGATGAACGGAGACATAGATCACCACTGTCAAATCTCCACGTGCTCATCCATGAACTTATCTTTAGATTCGTATTTCAATAAATAATATACATAAATACTTTTACAATATTGTTTAACCCTATAGGAAACTCTTTCTAAGGGTTTATACTTGTGGTCACAAGACTTCTTGAAATACAATCTTAGAGCATTATGATATACAACTCACCCATGTGAATTGATAGATCCTATATCTATGCATATCTACCTCTATGAGCTTCCATGTACATTTACCTCCATGAGCATTGGACCATACCTAATAATACATAGTGATCAGACTATAAAATGTCTCTGACATACGTGGAACCAAAGTATAGTGGATCACTTAAGCACCTACCGTGGCGCTCAGATTAAAGGACTACGAATACTATTTAACTTAAGAAGATCCTCCATTGATGGATTCATGAAAAATCTATTGGAGCTCTTCGTGAGTCTATTCAGCATCCAGTCCTAATTGAATACCCGTATACTTATATAAGCTTCTGGTAAGCTCATGGTCAGCTAAGAACAACCACCTATACTATATAGATATAACACACACTGATCTTTACATAAAAGGGATTCACCGATAGAGCTTCATCGATAAAAATAGATCAAAAATATAGTATTTGAGAACATACTTGTATAATGACATTTTTTAATACCTATTGCAACTCTTTATAACTATGTCATTACTGATATATTCTCAGGTCTTTGTTCTATTACAGATAAGGTTCTAACTCTTTAGATTTCACTGATTATTATAACCTGCTAACTCTTTAGTATTTATAATTCTCAGCAATGCTAACTCTTAGCGCTGATATAAATTCTTTTAAATCAGATCTGAACTTCTTCAAATCATACAATATTTGTAGCTTTATAAGTACGGTACCATATGTTGTAGAATTAATGATTTAATATGAAATATTCATTGCATAAATATTAACAATTAATATTTGTATAATATTAGAATGACACAAAAGCACCAGTTCTAGCAGGAGGTCTATAAAGGCATTTACAGAAACCACTCAAGGGTAGAATATTTAGCCCATAAAGTTTTCAAGACGAGATGCTATTACCTTACCACTCTTCAAGATGTAAAAGGCTTGGTTAGAAGATGTGATGCATGCCAAAGTTTTGTCGATAGGATTTATGCTCTACCTGAGGAACTCAACACTATGTTGAGGCCATGGCACTTCGCCTAGTAAAGACTTAACTTGACAAAGCCTTTACCTAAAAGGAAAAGATCTTGCAAGTATACTGTTGTCGTTGTAGACTATTTCACTAAGTGGGTGAAAGCTAAACCACTATCAAAGATCACAAAAAAGAGTGTACAAAATTTTATGTGGAAAAACTTAGTATGCCAATTTGGAGTCCACACACAATAGTCAATAACCATGGGAAATAGTTTGATAATAGTAGTTTCAAAGGGTTTTATAAACAGTTAGAGATCCAGCTCTTGTTTACTTCCTCGGCACATCCCAATACTAATTTTCAGGTAGAGTCATCTAATATGACCATCAAGAAGCTGTTAAAGAAAAAGTTGATCAACAGGAAAGGTAGATAGGTTAAAGAATTGCCCGAGGTACTTTGAGCTTTGAGAACCAACTGTAAAACTGCTACAGGGAAACCCTTTGTTAACTAGCCTTCAAATTTTGAGGCTGTGATTCCTGTTGAAATTGGCACCCAACCCACCGCGTATTGCACTTCTCATAGGAAATGAATGACGAGCTAATAAGAGGAAGCTTGGACTTGTTAGAGCAAAACAGGGAGAGGGAGCAAGTCCGTATGGAAGTTTACCAACAAAAGGTGGCAAAATATTACAACAATAAGGTATGAGTCTGTGAGTTTTTGAAAGGTGATATTGTGCTCTGAAAATTCATCCTCAACAAAAAGAACTTAGCAGATGGAGTCCTCGGTCCAACTTGGGATCGGCCTTACAAAATAATTAAGAGAGTTAGAGTGAGCCTGCAAACTGAAACATGCTTACAGCAGAATGGTGAGAAAGCTATGAAATGTCAAGCTACTAAAAAGTATTATCCTTGAACAAAACATTATGTTAAATCCCATACCCTCTTTGTGTTCAAATTCGTTGAAATCTAAAGCATGTATCTAAATCTATAAATGAATAAAACATCTAAAATTTTCTAATGATGTCAATTACTTTTGCATGAACATGAGATAAAAATAAACCCCTAAGGGGTTGCGACAGCCTTAGTTAGGGTCAATCAAAGTATTATTAGAAGGGCTTTATGAGTAGGTTCGACACTCATAAGGTTGCCCTACCATTGGCTTTGCTATACAAGTTGGGAGTAAAGTGATAGCCATATGAGAAGGTTTCGATTCTCACAAAGGTCTCCTTCTTGAAAGGTCTTCCAGACCATGAATTATTAAAAGGGATTGGGTTTGAAACTCATAGGATTGCCCCCTTATGGGCTTTGTTATACAGGTCAAGGGTAAAGTGATAATCCTATGAGAAGGATTCGATTCGCACAAATGTCTTCCTCCTAAAATGGTCCTCATAGCAAGAATTATTAGAAGGGCTTTATAAGTGGGTTCGATGCTCATAAGGTTTCCCTCTTGTGGGTTTTGTTATGTAGGTTAAGGTTAAAATGATAATTATGTGAGAAGGGTTTAATTTTTACAAAGGCCTCCCTTTTAAAGGGTCCCTAAGAACAATAATTATTAGAAGGGCCTTATAAGTAGGCTTGACACTCATAAGTAGACTTAACACTCATAAGTTTGCCTCCTCGTGGGCTTTGTTATTCAAGTCAGGGGTAAAACGATAGTCTAGTGAGAAAGGTTCCATTCTAAAAAAAGTCTCCCTCCTAAAGGGTTCCCAGACTAGGAATTATTAAAAGTGACTTATAATGGGTTTGACGCTTATCGGGTTGCCCTATCGTGGGCTTTGTTATACAGGTCAGGGATAAAGTGATAGTCATATGAGAAGGGTTCGATTCTCACAAAGGTCTCCCTTTTGAAAGGTCCCTTGGACTAAGAATTAGAAGTACTTTATAAGTGGATTCAACGCTTATAAGGTTCCCTTCTCGTAGGCTTTACTAGGCAGGATCGAGGATAAAGTGATAGTCCTGTGAGAAGGGTTCCATTCTCATAAGGGTCTCATCTCGAGAGGTCCTTTAAACAAGGAATTAATTCCAGATTAGAATCAACTTGTCATTCACTTTCATAGGAAGAAGTCATACAAACATACAGTTCAAAGAAGAAAAATAAACACAAGCATACGAAGACAAATGATAAAGATAAGATAAAGAGAATATTAAATCTCAAAATATTCAAGTTCTAGGGCACATCGACCCAACACATACATTTGGCTAAAAAAATAAATAATTAAAATTTTCTTTACATAAATAAGATTGTTCATAAAGGCATGTCCACTGAAAAAGAGAGAATACAAAATCAAGTACCATGAGCAATATTTTTGAATATCTCCTTGATGGCATTTTCCTCCTTAAAAAGAACAACTCCAGACTCATCCTCCACAACAGTAATGGGAGAGCCACCGTCTAGAGAATAAATTTCATAAACCAAGGTAGGGACACTAGCAGCATAAGGGGTAGACTCAGTGGTGTAGCAGAAAGAGTAGACTTAATGGCAGCAATAGTGAGGTTAGGCATGACAGTAGAAATAGGGGTGGCAGTGGGAGTCATTGACAGAACCCGCCCCGAGACCCTCTACTATAGATCCTAGCGACCCTATCGGGCACCCCAAAGGAAATTTCTCAGAATTTAACTGTGTAAGTTGAGAAATTTTGTGAGGCGAACCCTTTTTAATTCTTCTATTACTGAGAAATGTTTTAGAATATACGTAAAAATAACTTATTAAATATTTTTTTTTAAAAAATGGGCATAATTTCCTCAATTTTTCTAAAAGTCCAATATAAAACCTTCAAAGAAATTGCACTTTTATTTCAAATCACTTCTCAATATTATCAAATAGGACCTTCGATCCTTTCCAAAACAATATCCAACTTAACTCAATAATTTTCATATAATTATAAAACTAGAATACTGATAAAAAAAGTGAAACGATCATTAAAATATCAAAATCTCTTCTTGGTTTTCCAAAATATATGTACAATACACAAAACCTAAAACTATCATGCTAAAAGCAAAAAGGGTGTTATTTAGCACATTTACATTTACAAAAATGATATTTAGATTTAGCCCACTAATCAGTAGTAGAAGAATCAGCAGTTTGTGTACCGAGACCCGTACCTGGGAAGGGGGTTTACAAAATATAAAACACAAAATATGTGAGCTAAAAGAGCTCAGTGAGTGCATTTAACATTTTAAATAAAATAAAATTCTACATATATATTAAATTCTATAAAAAAAACATGCATAAATCATGCTTCTAAAATTTGTATAAAGTTGTAAAATAGTTATAACATCATATGCCAATGAAATCTTGCTGAGCAGATTTTATTTACATCTTCGAAAAACAATATCAAAAATCTGTAAAACATAATAACTAGCACGTACATATAAATGCATAATATGCGATCGGTAGATCGAAAACTATTAAAGCCATCGCTTGGCCATTTTCTTTCAAAACTGTACTAATGATAACCCTAAAGCTCTATACTCAGGCAATGACTCAACTAGCACTGCACACGTGAGTAGGTCACGGAGCGTCTCAGCTAGCAACACCCATTATAACATCTCAAGACATCTCATTGGCTAGGCAGCAAAATCCTACATCGCATACATATAGCGAGACAATACCCCATACACATAGAGTAACTCACATGACTTGACAACTTGACTTCCCGGAGTTAGTGACATACCCTCCAAAACCTACCCATGTGTACGGAATATACCAGCTGGATCTTAATATATTACCACCATTGTAATCTGAGGGTACCAATGGCCTTTTGAAACTAATACAGTAGTTTTAAAGCTGTTTCTTACAAAATGTAAAAGTATATCTATGGATATATATCAAAATCATAAATCATGTTTATGCATTAAAAGTACATAAATATACAATTTCATTATGCGAAAACATAATAAAAGAAAAATAAACAAAATGACAAATTTTCACTCACAACCGCTCCAAACGTAATTTCGCTCTTGATTTTTGCTCCTGTTACCAGTCTCGATTTTCTTCACCTACATGCCATAAATGACATTTAAAACAAAATCAAATGCTAGAATCGCATTTAACTACTAAATGCCCTAATTGGCATACAAAGGCCAGATGGATACTATTTTCCAATTTTCATTTACGGAGTCATTTAATCTAATCTAACTCACCATCCGATACCCTGAAAATTTCTTAATACCTTATAACTTTGATTGGACATAATTGCCCTTCACCTTACCAAAATGGATAATTATGTCCCATTTTCTTCATTTTTTTTTAATTTTCCATCATCCATATACATTCAATTTATATAAGACACCATTTATACACAATAATTCAACCAAAACACAATTGAACCCTAACTTTCTTAAAGTGGCAGAATTTACATCCACCACCCAACACATTTCTTTTCTCAATTTCTTGTTCCAATAGTATCAAAATCAAGCCAATTTCATTCTAATGCCCTAATTACAACTAATTGAACTCTCTACATCAAAGTCACCCAAAATCCTAATTCTTACCTTGCCAATTTCTTCAATTTGATGACTTCTTCAAGCTCCACACTAGAAATCAACTCAATCTAAACTAAGAATACACACAAGAACATCAATTGAAGCAATCTTGAAAGTTCACATATCATCATCGCAAAATAATACTTTTCTTACCTCTTTTTCTTAGATTTTCACTAATGGAGGCTTCAATTGAGCTTAGAAACTTATACTTGACATTATTATAGCTTGATTAAGCATGAAAAATCATGAAAAAAAAAATTAAAATTTCACTGTAGCAACACCCCTCTTCATTTGGACGAATTTTGCTTATCTTTTGCTCTAAGTGTTATGCTTTTAATCTCATAGAATTTCTACACACTTCTACTTTATATATAGTGCTCCTTCAATTGACCAATTTACCCCTCAACTTACTCTAAATTTTTAATTTGCCATTGGTTGGAAACTAAGTATGTAATTGGTTCCTTTGTAACTATTTAGTTAGAATAGTCAAAGAAACTAACTAGAATTCCCAACTTGGCAATCCATGAAATTGGCTTTAATTGGTCAATTCTCTAACATATGAATTGTGTTTCTCAACAAGAGCTTGTTCCATGCACAACCCTTAAATGCAAATTCATGTAGTAAATTAAAATTTTCTTTTCCAAGCCAATAGAGAAAAATTTCAAAAATATTATAGGGTCGTCCGACGCTCTGACCGAGTATGAAATTATTAAATTATGTCTAATATCTCTCACGGGCACCATAAAAACATTATTTCTAATAGGGTTAAAATTAGGTAACCCTACGGTGTCTTTATTACTCTATACCGAAATTTATGTACCAATACTACTAATAGGGATTGAATATTACAATCGTGACCTAGTTAAACCCCAAAGAAATTATATGAGAAAGGTCAGCAGTAAGTATCCCTTGTGGTTCAGATTGAGGCTTAACGTAACCTACTTCTTACGCCCCCAAAGTTTCCCCTTTAGTTGTAGCAAACTGATGAGAGACCATGTCCCTTAACCACTTGAGGCTAATATCGGGGTAGTTCTCCTTAACAACCTGTACACAACAGCTAAAGCCGTCGACAACCTTGTTGCATAAGCCATCATCTTGCCATTCGATCGAACCTTATCGATCTCTATAGTAAAGTCCTTAATCCTTCTAGCCAACTCTAAGGACTCTAGTTCTTCATTGGTAGTGTTGAGTTATTGCTCAAGTAGATCATTCTGGCAGGTAAGTTCTAAGGTCTACTCAACGCTAAAGCCACAACAGCAGACATCTCCTACTTGAGCAAGGCCTTTTGCCTATCTAATTATGAGACCTTGCTATCAACCCCTTCTTGGGCTACATCAGCCGTCTCTACTCGAGCCACTATCTCTTTAGCCTTCGCCTTAGCCTAGCATGCCTTCTTTTATGCTTGTTGTACCTGACGCTTAGCCTGACGTACACTATCCTTGAGCTGATAAGCATTGAGCATCACTCGAATCATATACGCGTGACAATGATAAAATGCATAACTCACCTACAAGATCAAAGACAAAACCAAGACTTCCTGATAAATGAGGGAAACAAAGTGCATGAATAACTCACGTCCATCAAGGTCGCCATCGCAATATTGAACTCGCAGATCGGATCAAGATTATATACTTCTTGAGCGTACTCACAAGTCACGTATTGCTTCTCTTAGTGCATAATAGGGATGATAAACTTTAGATTATCACGCCTCTCGAGGACGAAGATGTTGGGGTGATTGTGAGAAGAGACCCATCGCCCTAATCTCATTAATAGATAGTGTCCCCTCGAACTTCAGCATCGACTAATTATGCATGTCTCTAAAATAATTAAAGAGGAATATAATATTGAGTGATCCTCTATGCAGGTGTCACTTACTCTGTCTTGCCCTGGTCCTCCTCCCAGGCTATCTTACCGAGAGCCTATTCTTTGAATGCTCTGCCTTTGGCCATTTCCTAGGCTATCTTACCCCCAACCCTTTTTAAGGCTACCACAACCTCGACCACTGTGGATGCTTTCACGCCCTTTGTCTCTTTGGCCATGATTCCTACCATAAAGAAGATACATGACCCCCTTGGGGTCCAAGTCCCGATGTTCTCCCCTGGAGCCTTTAACACTCGCCCTTTTCCTTTGATTCCCTTTTTGGTTTGGCATCCCTGTATAAGTAACTTGATAAATACTTGAGATGTCATAATAAAAGGGAAGGGGAAAGAGGGAGACAAGGAACTTACTTCATCTTTGGGGTATATTGTATGGCAGCTCAGGTATCAAACCAGTTCATTGAAGACTAATTATAGAAAGAAGATCCCTAACAGAAGTAATGTGCTCCAAAGTAGCCTTTATCTGAGCAAGGTAGTCATTGATTACTTCTTGGTCGGTCGCCTAAGTTTTTGAAAAGTTAAAAAAAAAACAAGTATAGGTGAAACTCGTGATAAATGAATGGTGTACAAGGACAGAGAAAAAGCTGCATCTGAAGTAAAAGCGGTAGGAACGACTCAATTCTCCCTGTGTGTGGTCAGAGGACTTCTTAACACTAGTTGCTACCTATAAAAAATTGATTTTCTTTTTAGCCTCCAATGAAAGAATGACAGCTAAGGACTAGGTTGCAATACCTTTAGAAAGAAAAAAAGTAAAAACCCTTATGCTCTTTGGCACTATGACGGAAGTGATACAGGTATCGTAGTTCTTAAAAATATTGTGGGGACAGCCCTGCCCTTGTGCATAATACAAAGAGATTAACCAAAACCTTTAAAGAATTCGGACAAGTTTGAAAGGGACTATACCTAGACGGGCTGGCATTCTAGAAAAGTATAACTATATAAAGAGCCTAAGCCTTAGCCTAAGGAATTCAACGTGGATTACTACCTCATCGTATAAAGGACCGCTGGGGTAATCATCAGGTATAAAAGAGTCTTATTATTATTGACTCGAGAATATTGTACTTGATCCTAAGGTTATCAAGGTCCTTCTCAATCATAGGAGATCGTTGATACCTAAGATCTAATTCAAACCCAGGTACTTCGAGGTTAATACCTTCTGACCTCGTTCTCAAACTCATATTAGGTGTCCTCCTCCCCCATTCCATTAGTAACTTCGTTAGCAGGTTGACTCTCTTTATACTCTATCATGATATGAGTCAACTTAAGAGATCCGTGAATTTCATCATTTCTTGAGGCAAAGGCCTCACCGCCTTTCCCTTTGGCCCCACTTGACCTTCTGACAAGTGAGACCTCATTTACCTTATGTTTTCCTCTATAAGCATGTTTATTGGGAGCAAATTAAGATTTGAAGCATCTTTGTTTCCTGCAAGTCATTGATATAAAAATTTTAAACAAATAAGGCCTATATGTTAGGCAAACAGTGGCAGGACAACCACATTAGAAAAACATGACATGATTTTAGCATAAAAAGGAAAACCATGGTAGAAGATACAACCAAAGTACAACAATAGAGTGGCAATACAAAAGCACTTATAGCATATTGAAAGTGAAAAGAAGAAAACCTCTGCTTAGTGAAGTGCAGAATCAAAGAGTTCAAAAAACAAATATGGTATTCCCTCATTGTCGCAGTAATATGACAGCACAAACAAAAACTTTCTCTCTTTTACTTGATGAAGAAGACAAGTGAACATGGCAAGTAAAATTTTGAAAAGGCTCTAATGAGGGTTTTTATAGCCTCAATGTTAATTTAATCCACACTGTTCATTTGAAATAAATGGATCTATTCAACCTGCGCCAAAAATAGACGACTCTTCAAATGAATTAATGTGCCATTTTCAGAACTGCTTTTGCAATAAATGCCCTAACTCTTTGATTACTTAAAACAAGACCATTCGATCAAAGATAGGCAATCAAATTGCCCACGTCAATAAAGGTCTCTTCAGCTAGATAGACATGACGCTTCAGAACTTGTAACTTTAAACAGTTTAAGGATATGAAGGGATTTTAGATAGCATTTGGAGATTTTGAAACAAAAATACCATAATGAACTACTCGGGCCCTCGCTTAAAAGTTCTTTACTTGAGTAGCTTCCACTTGACATCATTCATACCCAACCCCAAGTAGAAATTAGTTTTCAATCTCGATCAATTAAAATAAAAAAAACTAGTAGACCCTTGTTCCCCCTGAAAATTAGACCGATCACGGCCCTAAGCTCATTCCCAAGAGTAGCCTAGAACTAGGGGCCCAAACCATCCTGTGATAATCCAAGTTAATCTAAATATCACTACAGTAACCCTAAACTGAGTAAGTCTAGTCTTACTTTAGGTAGCACAAGATTCTCCTTAGACAACCAAACTCTAAGTAGTCTCAAAATCTGAGCTCGGAGTTCTCAGTCAAAGAAGCCCTAAACAGCCTCAAAACCCAAGTAGCATGAGATTGAACCTTGAACCATCATATCTCACCATAAAGGAAATAACCCCAATATTCAAGTAAGAAAGTCAAAACATGTCCTTATAAGGCAAGCAAACATGATCTCCAACGTACACTACTTCTAAGGTAAGTAGCCCGAATCTCGAAGCACAATCACCCTAACCTCGTCTACAATGAAAGGAATAATGTGTTGGGATTTGTGCTTATGTGCCATCCCATTATGTATGAATATTTGTTTAATATTTATACTAGTGTTATTTTTTCAATAAATCGCTAATTATATTTATATATGGTAAGATGCTTATAATGTTTCAGACATTGTACGATCTGAAAAAGTTCAGATCTGGTCTAAATAAGTTTATATCAGTGCTAAGAATTAGCAACGCTGAGAATTATAAATGCTAAGAGTTGGCATTGATAAGAGTTACCAGGTTATAAAAGTCAGCGTTATCAAAAGAGTTAGAGCCTTGTCTGAAATGGGACAAAGACCTAAGAATATATTAGTAATGGTATAATTGCAAAGAGTTGCAAATAGTGCTAAGAAATGTCATTATGCAAATATGTTCTCAAATATTATGTTTCTGATATATCTTCACTGATGCAGGTCTGTCATTGAATACCTTAACAAATATATAGATTAGTATATGTCTATATCTGGATAGTCCAGATGGTTAGTCTTAGCAAACCATGAGTTTAGTGGAAGCTCGTATAGAGATACAAGTATTCAGTAAGGACTGAATACTGAACAGACTCACAACGATCTCCAATAGACATCCCATAAAGCCGTCAATGGAGGATATTTTGAGTTGAGTAGTATTTGTAGTCCTTTGACCTGAGTGCCACGGTGGGCTTGTGAGTGATCCATCATACTTTGGTTCCACACATGTCAGAAACCTTTCTAGTCTGACCGCTGGGTGTTGCTGGGTATGGTTCGATGCTTATGGAGTTCGGTGTGCATAGATATGGGATCCATCATCTTATTTGGGTGAGTATTATATCATAATACTCTATAGATTGTATTTCAGAAAGTCTTATAGCCATAAGCAATAATTCCCGGGAAAAGAGTTTAACTCTAGGGATAAATAATATTACAAAAGTGTTTGGGAATATTATTTATTGAAATACAATTCAAGAGATAAGCTTTCAGTCGGGCATATGGAGATTTGACGGTGTTGATCTATATCTCTGCTCTACTCGGATATAAATGATGGAGGGATTATATGAATATGTTATAACCTCAACTTGTATGGTTTAATGCGCCGCTTTGTAATATCCATAACGTGTGTGTGGGGCATCGTTCACGGACGTATGGAGGAGTTCTATATGACAATTCGGGCGTGGACCTAGAGAGTCTCACAATATGAAGTGTACTCGTTGTGCACTGGGGCAGCATAATGGATTGAACAGTTCCATCCTAGAAATTTCAGCAAACCGAAAATATGTTTCGGAGTTTCTCGGGTTGTGCACTTGTTTAAATTTAAATGTTAAGTATATTATTTAATTAGTTGACAAGAGTTATTAACTAATTAGATATTAACAAGTGGCACAATTTTATTGTATGAATTATTTTACCATGAATTCAACCATTTATCATGTTAGTAAAATCAAATAAGGTAAATATTAATTATTCAAATAGTTTTTGAATAATTAAATAAATATTATTTAAATAAATAAAATATGATTTTATTTATTTGTTATTTTATTTATAAATGGAAGACATACCTAATTTGAGAAACATAAACTAAATTTAGTGGAGCACCATTTTATGTTTAATAGTTAATTTTATTATACTATTAAAATGGCCACAAAAAATTATTTTGGTAGTTGGCCACTTAATCTAATTTTGGTGGAGCACTTGTGAAGTGTTGTAACCACTAAAAATAGTTGAGTTTCAAGTATGTTAACAAGAGAGTGAATGAAAATTCGTGCAAGTGTTGAGAGGAAAAAGAAGAGTTGGTTTTGAGAGAGTTTTTCAAAGAACAAAGACTTGTGAGAAAAACCAAAGAAGAAAGAAAAATAAATCCTTCATATTTTTCTTTCTAGAATCAAAACCTTGTTGTTGGAGATCATACTGCTGCTATAGCTTCACAATTCCACCGGATTGTTGTGAACTAGAATTGGATAAAAGTACACTTCAAGGTGAGCTCAAAGTTAGAGCAAGAATATTCATAATTGAAAATCTTCATCGGAGGTCTTCAAAGGTATGTTTATGTATTCTTAAGTTGTTAAGAATTGAACTACATGTGTATATATTGATTACTTGATAAATTTCGCTGCCAAATTCATGTATATGATGCATAATGTTAATTTTTCAATATGTACACAATCACATGCATACACCCTAAAATACGTTAACATAATGGTCTGATCCTTTACCCACAAATCTCGAGGTTTACATAGAGGAAAATGGACTATAAAAGTAGAAGGAAGATAACAGTAATGGGTAATGCTATTCTTCTAAACTAAACACTCTAAACCATACCTTACTTTCAAAATACTGACTAAGGCATCGGAGGGTTATTGCTAGCACCACCATTGATGAGATCATAACGAGCTTTTATCTCATTTTTGCAGGGAAAACACTCGAGTGATTATAAACAATACCATACTTAATATAGCCCAATCCAACAAGACCTAGTAACATTCTCTCAAATAAATAAATTCAAAACTCGTTAGTTTAAAAACAATTTTTTCGGTCGATATTATTATTTTTAAAAATTTTTTACGGGAATGAGAAATCACACATTAAAAATCCTTACCCTTAAATTTTACTAGACCTCTAATGATTATAGACATGTCATACGAAAAAAAAAACTATAGTAATTTGTATACATAGAATTTAGTGATATACATAAAATTATAACATATTTACAAGATAACATATTTTCTCTCTTACTGTAAAGTCTAGATTTTATAAATTTTGGATCAAAAAACTTTATAATTATGTATAAGAATCATTAACTTTTTTCTCCTAGCTACAAATTTTTATGTAAATAGTTTTTGGTCCAAATTGTAATAAAACCAAACGTTGAAATGAGAGGGTTATTACAAGATAATGAACCAAAGTCTCAACAACATAACAAGAATATAAAGTAATAAATTAATTAATTACACCATTGTTTTTGTTCATAATGGTCCCTTTTGGCTTCTCAAAGACTTCATTGATACATCAGTCAGCTTGCAAGATTCAACTTTATGACAGTGTCTGTAAACATCCTGGGGTCCTCTTTAGAATTTCCTTCAAGAATATCCTATTGGTAGAAAATAAATAAAAATTTTCTATTTAATAAAATAAACACAGTGAATGCCAGATCGTCTTATTCATAATTACATGTATAAGGATAGAAGATTATCTCAATTTCTTACTATAGTAAATCTTGAATTGACTGACTACAATCTTCTCTACTATCTTTAACCTTAAAACTCACGTGCGTGGGCACACGAATCTTTCCTTAATCTTTAAATTCACTGATACCCAAATCTTAAAGAATAATAGTAATAAAATTCTTTTTTCATGTAAGAATACATAAAAAGACTTATTCCTATAGTTATGGTTGTTTACTTACTACTCTTTACCTCCCCTATATATATGAATCTTTCTTAAGTATTTAAAATTAGATTAGGATTGTAAATTTAGAGTTTGATTAGAATTTGAGCTAGTAGAGGAACTACAAGACCCATGAGCTTTTTAGCTCCAACTTAAAAGGTTCGGTCTTAGTTATCTCACGACCCACTAGTTCTTCTAAGTTAACCTAGGCTATTCCTCTAAAAGCCAATAATTGTACTCTAATAACCTGTGTTAATAAATAAAATCCTCTTTAATCAAAATTCCTTTTAATTAAATTGGGCTTGATTTTTAGACCAATAATAACTACTTAATTGATTCGTTAATTGATGTTCATAATTAAAGTTAGGCCATGAAAAAAATATCTTGTCTATTTAATTATTTATTTGCGTCTAAGTCATTGAATATTCTAATGATCATTTCTAATATGTCTATATTTGTAAATAAATTTGTAAATATATTTTATTATTCAATAAATAACCTATTGAATAAACTACTGTCACAGATTCAAATGATCAAGTACTACAAATAGTTTAGGTGGATATTATTTATTAGATTCCATCTTGGTTTTGACCCATGAAATTATATCTCCAAGCCATTAAGGTTTTGACCCTTTATATGGTCTATGATAACTCAAAAGATATAATGCATGAATGTGAGTTCATTATTTATTGAAGATTAAGATTAATCAAGCTTATTAAAGTTTTTACAAATTAATATCACTCACATTTAGTTAACCTTATCAAAATTCACAGTGTTCCATTCAATATAATATATACACTAGTTTTGCTACTCAAAGTCTCTATTTGATAATCAAGGTAAATCATCCGCTATAAGAAGTAGAAAAACTACATCCTTACATAATGACTCATTATTTATTAGATTCCCTCTTACAAATATATATTCCTATGGCCCATGAAATTATATCTCCAAGCTATCTAGGTTTTGACTGTTTATATGGTCCGTGATAACTCAAAAGATATAATGTATGAATGTGAATTAATTATTTACTCAGAATTAAGGTTAATTAAGCTTATTAAAGCTTTTACAAGTTAGTATCACTGACATTTAGTTAACCTGATTAAAATTCATAGTAGTTCCGTTCAATGTAACATATACACTATTTTTTCTACTCAAAGTCTCTACTTTGATGATCAAGGTAAATCATCCACTATAAGACGTAGAAAAACAAAAACCTTACATAATGAAATGTTATGTTCATTAGTAGCTATGAACTGATGTATGAATGTGAGTTAATTATTTACTCAAGATTACGGTTAATTAAGCTTATTAAAGCTTTTACAAATTAGTATCACTGACATTTAGTTAACCTGATCAAAATTCACAGTAGTTCTGTTCAATGTAACATATACACTATTTTTTCTACTCAAAGTCTCTACTTTGATGATCAAGGTAAATTATCCACTATAAGACGTAGAAAAACAAAAACCTTACATAATGAAATGTTATGTTCATTAGTAGCTATGAACTAATGTATGAATGTGAGTTAATTATTTACTCAGGATTACGGTTAATTAAGCTTATTAAAGCTTTTACAAATTAGTTTCTAATATGTCTATATTTGTAAATAAATTTGTAAATATATTTTATTATTCAATAAATAACCTATTGAATAAACTATAAATTTGTAAATATATTTGTAACATATACACTATTTTTTCTACTCAAAGTCTCTACTTTGATGATCAAGGTAAATTATCCACTATAAGACGTAGAAAAACAAAAACCTTACATAATGAAATGTTATGTTCATTAGTAGCTATGAACTAATGTATGAATGTGAGTTAATTATTTACTTAGGATTACGGTTAATTAAGCTTATTAAAGCTTTTACAAATTAGTATCACTGACATTTAGTTAACCTGATCAAAATTCACAGTAGTTCTGTTCAATGTAACATATACACTATTTTTTCTACTAAAAGTCTCTACTTTGATGATCAAGGTAAATCATCCACTATAAGACGTAGAAAAACAAAAACCTTACATAATAAAATGTTATATTCATTAGTGGCTATGAACTAGATTTAATTTATAAAAAACTTGTGATCTATACCTTTTGTATTAGCATCATATGCCTAATACGTAGATCATATACTTTATAAATGTGGGCTTACCAATGTATGCTCAATCATATATATGAATAAACTTTATTAATTAAATAAAATATTATTACACATACTTTAAGGGCATAAAATAATATTACATATCTAAAAATCTCCCTTTTTCCCTAACGCATGTCGAGTATCTATTGAACCCCTATATCATCTATACGAGTTTCAAAACTCTTTGCTAGCTATGACTTTGATGAATGGATCCACTAGATTCTTTGCTTATGCAATCTTGGATACCAGGACTTTATGATTTTTCATAAAAACTCCCTTACAAAATATTATTTCCTCTCAATGTATTTTTTCTTTTGTGGTATCTAAGTTCCTTAAATTGTGCTAATGCCTTGCTATTATCATAATAAAGAACAATAGCCATCTAAGCATTAAGTTCCACCTTAAGCTCTATGAGAAACTTTCAGAGCTATTTAGCATCTTTTTTAGCTTCAAATACAGCTACATATTGAGCTTCCATGGTAGAGTCTACAATACACGAATGTTCTGCACTCCTCCAACTTATAGCTCTACAACTTATAGCTCTACCACTTAAAGAGAACACATATCTTGAGGAAGATCAGGTATCCTTATGTTGTTGGAATTATGAATTTGTAAATCTGATAGGTATAAAATCCTCTCACTATAATATACAAGCATATAGCTTTCGTTCTCCAAAAGTACTTGAATATATGATTTATTGTAGTCTAGTGTTCTGGTCCAGGATGAGATTGATATTTGCTAACCAAGATAACAAATATATAACAAATATCTGGTCTGGTAAATAGCATTGCATACATGCCTACTATTGATGCATAAGAAATTTCTCTCATATAATCTATCTCTTGAGGAGTTTTAGGACACTGATTTTTAGATAGATCAATTCCATGTCTAAAAAGAAGTAATTCCTTTTGGAGTTATGCGTAGCAAACTTGAATATAATTTTGTTAATATACTTAGCTTGTGATAAGCCTAACATCCTTCACTTGAGATTTATTAATACTTTGATTCTAAGGATGTTATTGGATTCTCCTATATCATATATATCAAAATAGTTAGATAACCATATTTTATCTGATGATAACGCTCCTACATCATTCTCAAATAGTAGTATATCATCTAAATACAGGATTAGAAAATTTATTATCAAAATGTGGATGTACTAGCACTCTCACCCCTATGCATTCTCTTTTATTGTTGAGGTTATATATCATTATGATCATTGATAGTTGTTCAAATTTTGGTAGGAGTTTCTTCTGCAACTAGACCAATATTCTGCTACAAGCTTGGAGAAGGAGGAATTAGTCTCCATAAGCTTTGATGGTTCATCATATTCCAACAATTTCCCTGAAAATCAATTAACAAACTCTCATTAATATTTAATATTAATTGAGAAAATCAAGAATGGTTTGTTAATTAAATCAATGAAGTTTGGAACTACAGAAACAAAAAGCTTACCATAAGAGAGGACCATGACCATGTCACTATCAATAACAGTTGGTACTCTATGAGCTACCGTAATCACTGTGCAGTTGGGGAATTCCTGCCTGATAATTCTCTGTAAAATGGCATCTGTTGCAGAGTCAATGGAAGCAGTAGCTTCATCCAGAACCAGGATTCTGTTTCTCTTAAGCATAACTCTTCCAAGGCAAAAGAGTTGGCGCTGCCCCGCGCTCCAATTTTCACCCTCATCACTCACTGCTTGGCCAACAACAATAATCAGTAAAATATACATTTGCACTAAATCAATGCAAAGGGCAAAGTATAATGTGCATGGAAAAGATGTAGCCGGACAATTCAACATTCAATTCGCAGGTGATTGGATGTTACTGATCTCTCCTAGTCCAATGTTTAGCCCAAAATCAGGGCGGAGCTAAGTTGCTGAGATTAACTCACCAGATGAGTCCAGCTTGTTAGGTAGGCTGCTGATTGTTGCATTGAGCTGACACTTTTCAAGAGCCTGTAAATTAAAGACATACCATTACCATATATGTAATCAATATGCTAATATAAAACACTAGGACTCGTTGCTTTTGTCTTCATTAAGCTGTACAATAACCTCAGTTAAATTCTTGGTTTTAGTGTTTGTTTGGCTCACCTTCCATATTTCGTCATCTGAATAGAGGCCTAGAGGGTCCAAGTTAGTTCGTATGCTACCCCTGAAAAGAGTTGGCTCTTGAGGGATGATGCTGAGTTTCATTCTCAAATCTTTTAGTCCCATGGAACAAATGTCAAGTCCATCTATCAGAATTGAACCACTTGCAGGCTCTACCAAACGAAACAATGCACTTATAAGTGTTGTTTTGCCACTTCCAGTCCTTCCCACAACTCCTACTCTAGTCCCTTCATTGAATGTGCAAGTGATCCCCTTGAGTACTAATGGAGCATTTGGACGGTATCGAATCTGTAAAACAAATAGAAGAAAGAATAATTACATTGAAAGTTTCCCTGCTTCAGTATGCAGAGTAGTTATGATATAGCAATTTCAAATGATTCTTAATATCATAAGGCCTTGTTCTGGAATTTGGATGGAGCCATTGTCTAGTGAATTATTCTATAATGGGGTTACTAAAAACCATTTTCCATCTAAAATATTATCTTCATAAGTTGGCTTACCTTCAGCTCCTGCAACTCTATCCTGCCCATAGAAGGCCAAGAAGACGGTGGTCTCTTGTCTTCAACAATTGCTGGAGGCTCTGGTGCGATGTCCATGAACTGTTTTATCCTTTCAACTGAAATAATGTAGTTTGACAAGTAACAATACCATCGTGACACGAAAACTTGGATGGCGGTTAGAGAAAGGGCATAGGAAAGGGAAAGTCCAACAAGCCCTACAAAGACAAAAGTAAAAAATTCAGCATCTTTTGAC
The DNA here is from genome assembly GCA_946807835.1 of Ailanthus altissimus. Lineage (NCBI taxonomy): Eukaryota > Viridiplantae > Streptophyta > Magnoliopsida > Sapindales > Simaroubaceae > Ailanthus > Ailanthus altissimus. The sequence continues at coordinate 32,280,295 of OX327687.1, forward strand.
AATTCAATGAGTAGCAGAAAAAAGGGCAGTTGTAATTAAGTAATTTTACCTGGAGGTACAGAGCCCTTAGGAATCAGAACAAGAAGAAGAGCAGCAGTGAAAAGGGTGAAATTTTGAAGTGCTTCTATTCTTAGGATTAGCCACTCCATGACACCATTAGAATGGAAGAAAAGTGTGGCATCTGTATCAACAAGCTTTAGGTAGTTTTGGAAGAACCTATCCATCGTGTTAAATGCCCTTATTGTGACAACACCCAGTGATGTCTCAGCTGTATAATTCATGACAGGAGCCTTTGTTGTTCCATTGATTCTGATTAACTCCCTTGCAGTTGCTATGTAATATTCCTTCAATAGTAAAAGATAAAATGAAACAAAATCAGCTCTAGCCTTCGCTTTAGAGAAAGAAATTAGAGAAATCGAAGATCATCAAGAAGGAAAATTTTGATTCACCTGAACATATTTTACTGCTACCATAGCAAGAATGGCTACAATAAGAACTGGCCATGTGACAAAGGTCATGATTGCAATTGTTGCTACAAGATCAACACCAGCGGAAGCCACAAAGATAATGGAGAAAGGTATGTCGAAATCCAGAACACTCAAGTCTGATGAAGCCTGCAAGAGAGTAATATCAGTATGCCTGTTAGACAGATGGATTTGTGAGTAAAATAATCAGAGGGAGTACATAAATAAGGTAGTCTTACTCGGGTTAAAATCCGTCCAACAGGAGTAGAGTCGAAGAAGAGCATTGGAGCTTTGAAAATTGAATTTATGAAACCTGAGAAGAATGCTTTAGAAGCCTTTAGTCCCAAATGGGCTGCAAAGAAGGACCTAAAATACACAAAGACAGCACTAGCTGTTGAAACTCCAGTGTAAACCACAATCAAAATGCCATCGGTGATTTTAGGGAACTCAATGGCATATGCTAGCCAATATGTTGCAGCAGCCTGAAAAGCAACAAAACCAGTTTGTGCAAATACGCCTAAACATAAAAGTGGTATTCCTTTCGACACAAGGAGATAATCCAGGAATTGCTTCCATCCAACATCACCAATCTCCTTTCCTTCTTCTTCTGTTAGTTGTAATCCTGGTAAGCCCTTGGCAGATATCTCCCCCTCGCTGTTTTCCTTAATAAGGTTACCGTTATGCTCCTCTGGCCTAACTGTATGGTCCTCATCTATCTTTTCAGCTCTTCCTTGGCCTTCATTATTTATAGGAAACAACCCTGTTATTGCATCTCGGTGAGCATTCACCAGCTTTTCAAATGCCATGCCAGCCAACAAGAGCTCCTGATGGCTTCCTGTTTGAGTAATTTGTCCACCTTCCAAAACCTATGATGAAAAAAGATCGTTCTTGTATAAATGAATGAAGTAACTTGGATTATTAAATAGTGCATAACAAGAATAAATACAAGGAATGCTTACCAGGATCCTGTCAACTTCTGAGAGAAATTCCACTTGGTGAGTCACTAAAATGACGGTTTTCTTTTCTAAAGCAGCCATCACACATTCCTGAAATTGCATCACTTGATTAAGCAATAATAAAAATGAGACTCTACTTTGATGGTTTTTGATGCATATGGAGAACTTGAAAATGTTTTTTTCTTACCCTGAACAGAGTTGCAGCAGTATGTGCATCTACTGCACTGAAAGGATCATCAAGGAGATAAATATCAGCATCGTTGTAGACAGCTCGAGCAAGTTGAATTCTCTGTTTCTGTCCTCCACTCAAGTTAAGCCCTCTCTGTCCTATCTCTGTGAGATCACCATGGTCAAAATTGTTTATGTCCTTATCCAAAGCACACTCGTTTAAAGCCTTATCATATCTGGCTTTGTCCATTGGATTCCCATAGAGTATGTTATCACGAATGGTTCCACTTTGAATCCAAGAAGTTTGAGACACATAGGCAATAGATCCATACACATTTACCTGTTAGAAAGCATAAAAAAACTGAAATTAGTGATGCCAAATTTTGGTGCATTATAATATGCTTAGATGTTAGTTTGTAACTCACAGTTCCTGAAATTTTGGGGATTTCTCCAAGTATGGCATACAAGAGTGATGATTTACCAGCTCCAACTGACCCACAAACTGCAATTTTTTGCCCCCATTTGATATCCAAATTTACATCTCTCACAGTTGGAATTGCCAACTCTGGATCCCAACTGAAATTGCCTTCTTGTATTTTCACACTTCTGTCTGACTTCTGCAATGAAATTCTCTTTACATCATCATTCTTCAGCTCATGATCAAGCAAAAAACCATTGATCCTATCAAATGAGACCTTGACTTGGATCATAATAGAAAGAGCTTCAGGGATCATTCTGACTGGATCTCCCATGCTCCTCAGTGTTGCAAGAACTGTGAAGATGGTGCTAGCATTCAGTGGGGCACTTCCAATAAGAGCACATCCCAAGAAGATGACTGAAGAAATGATTGTGGGAGACATCCAATACATGACTGTGAAATAAGCCTTTCTGAGCTGTGCTTCAGACAACCATTTGAATTCCCTGTCACGGCGAGAGTCAATCAAGCTCTTGAACTTCTCTTCCCATGATTGCAACTTTATAATTTTCATGCTGTTTAAAACCTCAGAAGTTAACCTGAGTCTTTCATCTTGCGCAATCATGAACTCTGATTGACACTTTTGTATTATCTTCGCAAAGGGCACATTAAGGAGTCCACAGATGATAAGGGGGATTAAACCAGGAAGAGCACCAAGACCAACAACCCTGAAAAGGACACCAATGGCTAAAAAGAGTTGCAATGTAAGACTCCATGTTGAATGGAACCACCAGGGAAATTCTCCCATTCTGTAGGCATCAACTGCAATATAATTCACAATCTCCCCAGTTGAGTGCCTTTTCCTCCCTAAACTAGAAAGCTTCAACTGCTTCTGATACAATGCCACCATCAAAGCAGATCTCATCCTCAATCCTGACCTCCTCGAATCAAAATAAAAATGCCTCTGAGACAAAGACTCAACCACCTTGGTAATTATAAGACACCCAACTATAGAGAGACCTTTTGGTAAATTTTCCTCATTGCTATTGGAATGATTTACAAAAGCGTAGAGCAAAAGAGGGAGAAGTACAACAGCAATTGTCCTAAGCAAAGCACAGATTGCTATGAATATATTCTCTTTCAAATTAACTTTTGTTATGGCCTGAAGAACCAAATTCCCACTGTTTTTTGAGTCCTCCCTTACAAGGGAATCCCATACGTGGGAAAATTTTTGGTAGGCTAAGTTGGCTCCATCTTCAGGAACTAGAGAAGGTATATCTTCTAGAGCTAACGGTTTTGAGTAACCAAAGGAAAGCAAAGGATTAATCCAAGAAAATGTTAATTTGCTTAGAAAATTTGCACTGCCTAGTTCTGTTTGGTTCTTTTCAGCCTTTTCGACCAATAGAGGCTGAGATAGACTGTTGTCTTCTCTATGTTCAGAAGCAAGATGACTGAAGTTTATAAAAGCACAGAAGAGCAACAACAGGTTCACTGGCAAAGGCAAAAAGTCCAAAACCTCAATGCTATGAGTTCTTGCTAAGATTTCAATGTTAAGAGCTAAAAGCAATACAGAAAATGACATCCACCAAAGGGAGATGAGAATTTTGATCCATTTGGATCTTTTAACAAGCAAGGAGATTGCCAAAGAAATCCAAATCAGTCCTCTAACAATGTAAACCAACCAGCTCAAATTGTTGAGTCCTTCACTTTTAGCTATAAGATTCCACAAACCAGTACCAAGATAAGCAATGCTAATAAGAGCACAACAGATTGAAACAATTAAAGAAACCCACTCCCTTCTATTGCTCCCATAGTTTTGATGTTTGGTTATAGAACTTACAAGCAAAGACAGATAGAAAACACAAAGAAATGCTAGATTTACAACCTCTATGATGGTTCTTTGGACGCAAAAAGAACCCAGATCAATTTTGCCCTCACAAATCCAAGAGAGACCCCCTGCAAATTCATAGAAACAGGGCAAAATAGAATCAGCAAACTTCGTAGGGAAGTTAAAAGGTCTAGAAACCTAGAAATTGAAACCAAAGAACATATTCGCATATAGTGGTCTAAAATCGAACAAAATAAAAAACCAACTGAAACAAATCCATGGGCCATGAAGGAGCAGAAGATGGAGAACATGTGGATAGCATTGAAATTTTTCTGTTCATATTGCATTAAAATAGTCAACCAACTCAACCATTTCTATCTTTAAAAGGTATGGAAGCTCATAATACCAGAGACAATTAATGAACCAGCACCAAAATGAACTGTATATCTGTCCATATCCTCTCAAAGCACTCAAACAAATCAACTATATACTCACTTCTCTTACTTAAATTGTAAGATTTTTTAACAACCATGAGCAATAAATATTGATACAAAAATTCAAAGAACAAAGACATGATCATGAATCAACAAAACCGTTGCTTATTACTTATAAAACAATGAAATAAAAAAGAAATGAAAAGATTTATACCAAGTGAGCTCCCCAAGAAAGCCATTATTGCTGGAAGCACTTTTCTTTCTTCAGTGAGTTGTTGCAGCTCAAGCACCAGCAGCTTCACTAGGAAAGAGCTTAAACTTCAACAAACCGTTTCTTCATTGAATGAAGTGAAAGTACAAACAAATATGCACCTAACATTCATCTAGTGAATCCTCAGTGGTTACCCACTTACATTATAATTTATTTTTCGGCTTTTTATTTTGATTCTTTTGTCAGCTTTCGTTCAGTAGATTGTAAAGTTTTTGAAAGAAGGCAATTTTTGTCCCTACATACTGTGCATGTATGTTGGCGAACTCTTTTCCTACATAATACTACTGAAAAGCTTTGTTTGAAAAGCAGTTTACTGATGGGCCATAATTTTATTAACTGCGAGTGTCAGTTGATTCAATAGGTAAATTTTACCTCGAGAAATTTAAACACACTCGCAAATTTATTGGTTTTTGTGGAAGTGATCAAATATATGCTCATCTCGAAACAGAAAAAAGAGTCAGAAAAAATTTATGAAATGAAATGCAACTAGTGCGTGTATGTATATATTCACTTTATTTTTTTTAAGAAACCATTAAGATATAATATTATTGAATAAATTCGCCAACATTACATTAGAGGATTGTTAATACAAAAATCAGACAAATTATTAAAATTCTTACATATGATAATTATAATATAAAACGTTCAAATCTAACTATTTTCTTATAAAAGAATTATTAAAGTCTATTATGGGATCATTCTGAAAAATTAAAATTACTGCTCTCATTTTAGATAAAAAAAATTCAACCTTTGCATAATAAAAACAAAAACCTCACAAAAAAGTATAATTATCCTCACATAGGAGGAAATGTATATTGTCACTTAATAAAGGAAATTATAAGGCCTTTTTCTTTGTGCGTGCAAAAAGGTATGAATGTAATATTATTACTGTTTAATTCGATTATGCATCAAACACAAGACAGTATTTATAAAGATGAATTTTAATCCATTTCCAGACAGGATCGAGTAATAATTCAATGACAATCCAAACATGTCATTTTCTCTACAACAAAAATACATTACAAAAGCAGACCTTGAAATGAATTGTATATATTCTAAAACCCTAACCTTATTTTTACATGAAACACATGTAGTTGTTTTTTTTTGGGGTGGGGGGATTGGAACAGGATTCGGATTTCATGTTTAAGAAAAGAAGAAAAATTAAATGAACTTACCCAGAATGTAAGTCGTCCACACTCCACGTATATACAAAGTGTCAACGTTTAAGATTGTGATTTATCAAAAGTCTGAACAATATTCCAGATTTAATTCGGATGGCCATTATCGATTTTTATTATGATTCCATACGTAAAACCTAGCTTTAATACCGGCCTTGCGATTTGGAATTATTGGGGGTATTAAGTTATACTCTCTAATTTAATATTATTTTAGTATTAACTAATTCACAGTTTTAATATTAATTTATTGCGGTAGATTAGTTTTAACATTAATCTCTTTATGAGATTAATCTTTACGCTAATACTCTTTTGTTGAAATTTTACGCTTCCTAATACAATTATATCTTAGTATTTAGAACCTTAAGAACTCTATATGTGTGTGAAAGACTTTAACTCATAAAAAATTAAGAATATAGAAGATCAACATATTAATAAATATAAAAAAAATAAATTACAAAATACAAGATATACATGATTCGACGAAACGCCTACGTTCATGAGAATTATTGATCCAACTTTTTTTATTAATTAAATAATTAGGTATCTCTTAGATTACTATAATCTTATAAAACTCTTAATATCTCCTATACAACATAAGAGATTTAACCTAAAAAATACAAAATTAGTCTGAACCCTTACAAAATAATTTTTTAGTGCTTTTTGTTCAAACAAGAACAAAGATACCCTCAAAATTACACCATAATACACTACATACTTAGTGCTTATTTAACTCCTTTATTCTTTCTTATGTTTACATTTTGATATTTAAGATATTTGGTTATCTCTAAGGGGTCATAAGAATTTATATAATGTTTACAAAAAGTTTAAGAAACTCTAAACTTAGTTGGAATAAGAGTTCTTACTTGTAGCAGTTCGAAACTCACTTAAAAAAGTAAAATCTGAGACAAATAAGAAAGTTCTTGAAATTGGGCACCACGCCACTAGCGCGACCCAATCCAGGGCTACGATGCTGCTGAGCTAGAGCTTCTATTTGCGACATTGCTGCATGGAGTTGTCTCTCACCTTTTCTTCACTTTTAAAATTTCGTCTTACTCCTTTTTCATACATCTATTACGTATTAAATTTCGTGTTAACTCTTCACTTGATATCTTTCTTAATTCATGCTCATACTAAATTGTTGAATTATTATTTTTCAATAAAAATATACATATCAAATGAGTAATTGACCATCAAAGAGACTAATATAGACACAGGTAAGGGATAACTACATTATCCCCTGTGAGCTAATGTACACTTACTATGTGATTTCAAATGGGATTAAAATTACCTGTCGTTAGAAATTTTTATTATTTTTTTTAATAATTTACATAATATGACAACTTTATTTTTAATAATAATTAGTTTTACAGTTTTACGAAACTCTCTTTTTGCACTGAAAAATTTAAATCAGAATTGTAAGTAAAAAATTTTAAGAAACACCGCGTGTGTGTGTATATATATATATATATATATATATCGGGTTCAATAAGAAACTCTCTTTCTGCACCACATGCATGAAGCAGCCTAAACAAGGAGACTCGAAACAAAAGCAAATTAAAATTCAATAAAGATGTATCTAAATAATTCCAATGAATCCTCAATAATGATTATTCGTAATATAAAACTTCTATTTCTCTGTCGTTCAGCTTTATTGTTTTGGTTCAGTAGATAGCCTTCCGAGTTTCTGAAGATACGCATTTGTTTCTCCCTGTGTAAATTGAAACTTCCAAAAACTTTTCCTCTTGCAAACGCACTACTTTGGCTCCATTTCAAGAATCATTTTCGCTGACTGCAATCATTTGGTATGAACATAATACCATGACAAAATTCTCTTTTTTTTTTATATTATTTTTCATTTATTTTTGCATTTATTGCAAACTGTGGAACCGGAACTTAAAGGGTGAGAACTAAATGTAAAGTAAAAAATTATATAAAATTAGAATTTAATTATATATAGAATTTAGTGTTAAATTTTAAATTTTAGAGACAGCAAAATATAAAAATCCTTATTATTTTAGGGGAGTATATTCAATTTTAGCTGGAGTAGATTTTTTTAAATTTTAATATAGTAACTTTTGTTTTTTCTTAAGTCTAGATTTGCGGGTTGTATGAATACCACGTCGTAAGTCTTGATAGACGTCTGATTATAATATTCAAATATATATATATATATATATTTAGAGAGAAGCATATATTATATGTACTGAATTCACATTTATTTAGATAACTAAGAACTATCACGTTAAGTGTGATCGTAACAACATGTATTATTAAAAACTTCTCAGATTTTGGATGGACTTAATTTGTATTTATGTGAATCGGCATCATATGGACCATGACCGTATGAATCTTTTCATAATGATAATAATAAGAAGAAGAAGATGAAGAAAGGAAAACGACCATCACTCCTTTAAGGGTTTTATATATATATATATATATATATATATATATTAATTACTTCTTTAATGTTTTTAAAAATTACTTAAAACTTTCTTACTTTCAAAAAATTCTATTAAGTAATTATTTTGGGGCTTTGATCATTTTACTCTTATTTTAATAAATTAAAATAATAACTCAAACTTAAATCATAATAAATATATTAATGTAATTGCACAATCAACACTTATCAAATTATAAAAAATTTATTTTAATATATAAATAAATTAAAATAATAACTCAAAATAAAAAGGTTATACGTGATTATTTATCATTGTCTCAAACTTGAGTTATTATTTTAGTTTATTAAAATATATATTTTAATTAATTTATTATTTATTTAGTAAGGGTATAATTATTTAACAAACTTTTTGAACAACAAAAGAGTTTTAAGTAGTTTTTTAAAAAACATTAGGAGTGATGATAGTTTTCTTTTGCAATAAAAATAATTTTAGTAATATTATTTTTTTATTAAAAAAAATTTAAACTCTAACTTTTTAGAAAAGAGACATATCAATTTTAATGATTTTAAAAATATTATCAATACTCTCAAGTAATGATTTTTGTATATTTTAATTAAAAAAATATCATAACTCTTAAGATTTCAAAATAATAGACATGCAGATTATTTTTTATCGTTAAAATAATAAAAAATTGTTGTCTAGCAAAGGCGGCTTCGAAAATTTTGAAATCACTCAAATTTGGATGTCATTTTTATAAAACATTAGACTCATGTCTTTTCCTATTTTATTATTATCTTCTCGGCAAGTTGATGAGAAAAGATCGATTGTTGATAATAATTGAAGAGAATTGAGGAGTTGATAATGGTATTAACACTATTACTCTATGAGGTTGGTACAAATTACACATTACGGTGATTTTAGTTTTAATTATATTGTCACCTCTCTATTTAAATAAAAAGATAAAAATATTTTTATAATTTTATTACTTAAATAATTTAAATATTTTTAAAATGTGAGAATATTTTTATTATTTTTAATTAAATAAAAGAGATGATAGTGTAATTAAATTTAAATATATCATTAAAGTATAATTTGTACCAACCTCAACAAATAATAGTTTTAATATCCCAGAGTTGATATGACGCATTAATTTACATGTCATTACTGTAATTGATGATAAGAGTTTTTAAAATAATTATAATAATAATAAATTAATTTATTGATTCTTTTTTATTGAGTGATGTCGAGATAGCTGTTCATGATGAGGAAAAATTGTATGTTAAATTTCTAATTCAAGGTTTCAAATTTACTTTTTTAAAAATGGCTTATAAAATAATTTACTTGAACAATCAAAGATATTTTTAAAATTTTTGTTTTAACTTTATTATTTTAATAAGAAGAATTCTCTATACACCCTACTTTAATTTATCAATTATAAGCTTATTGTAAAATAATTTTATAGATGTTAGTTTTTTATTTATATTTGTCTTATGTTATTAATTTACCATATTTTGCATAAACTATGAAGCTCTTTAATTTTTTTTATAATTATTTGTTTCACTTAAACTTAGGATTGAGTGCTAAAATAATAAAGATGAATGAGTATAATTTCAAAATATGCTTGGCAAGATTTATCCTCAAAAAAAAAAAAAAATCATAATGTCCATTATGACTATTATGTAATCACACAACACTTCATTACTAAAAATTTACAGTATTTCTAACAATATATTTTATCAAAATTATTGTAAGTCACAACAATATCAAACTGCCCTTGAATTCTAACCTATGAAAGTTTTAACTAAAGTCATGAATCAATATTCTTCATTATTGTTAATTATCCTGGTCTAAATTGTTATATTATGACTAATTCAGAAGTATAAACTCCTATATATCATCTCTTAATTAAATAGAAGTCTAATTCAAGCTCAAACGTGTTAAAAATATACCTAAAATTTGCAAATAAACATTTGTAAAATGAGAATATTTAACACAAAAACTTCAACTTTCATCTTTATAAAATATTTAAATTCACATGCTAAGATAGAAAACAAGCAATTCACATGTAAATGACCCATCTTGTGTGGCCATGATTGAATTGTTTTTATTTCAAATCTTTATGATGATTGTTGGGTCCAATTAGTTCAGTATCACATGTTCTAACTCTGATTCTTTGATAGAGTCGGTGTGACCACACTGACGCCAAATCTCTTCTCTTCACATAGTTTTAACAAACTCTTACATATTTGGATCACAACCTGATGATTTAACGGTAAGAAAGAAGACGTGCTCATTCAGCTGCTGAAATGATTTCAGAAAAAGTTCCTATTTTTTTCTTAAAAATCTCTTCCTAAAAGTCCTCTTTCATTCACTAAAGATTTATGAGTTAATTATATATAATCTATATAATTTAATCATGTTTGATAATTTAATAATTAATTATATTAATGTAAAATTAAAATAAAAATTAAAACTGACACATCTACAGTTATTAGTAATTGTAAAAATTTAAAACTGAATTTGAACATATTTAAAAATGTGTAAATATTAATCAATCTCTATACGATAGTGTATAATACTAAAAGAGATTGAATGACTTAAAAATCTATACTATAATTAATGTGTTTATTTTTTATGGTGCGCACTTTCTTCTACCAAAAATGCGTTTTATTTATAATGAGTCTATTCCTTATTATAGTTAAATTAGAATTATCTAAATTATTTTATTAAAAATATATATAAATCACTTTTATTTTATTTAAAATATTTAAGTGATTGAATGTGTATAGAATTTTATATTTTAAGTGATTAATTAAAAATAAAATTCTAACATTATGAACATAATACTATTTAAATTTTAAATATAGTTTATTCACTGTTTTGTTGAATAAATTATTTACATACCTACATATTTTTTGGAATCAAATACCTTTTTTTTCTTATTGATTTTTCTCTGACCAATTTCTTTAACCTCTAATTTAAGTGTTGGAATTCCTTCGCATGTCAATGAAGAGGCTCTTGTCATTTAAAAGAAAAAAGACGAGGACTTTAAGATAATTATCTTAAGAGTTCCAATCCAACCTTCAACAATCAACTAAAAAAAATACAATGATCATGAACAATTATTCCAGTGATGTAGTTTTCCACAGAATAATGATTTTGAGTGTTCTTATCTTCCACCGCTACTTTGGCTTGGGGGGTCTTCCTGTATATGCAAATGTCAAAAGGCTAATTATTAAATATAGGACAAATAATTAAAGTCAAAATATTAATAATTCATTATTAATCATGATTTTGACTAGTGAAAAGAATTTGAGCTCTTAATGTTGAGAAGGTATATTAATATTAAACTCTTATTTAATAATTTACAATTTTTTAGTTAAATAATTTTATTAATACATAATATCATATAATCAAAATGTTATTAAAAAAAATTAGTTAAAACATTTTTACGAGACGATTTCATAAAAATGGGACCTATGTGCTAATATTACTCTTTCGTTATTATTAAATAAGGAGAGTGTTGAAGTGGAAGTAATAATTTTAAATATATAATGTTATAATAAAATAATTAAGAATAAATTAAAAAAGAAAATAAAAGAAAATATACACAATATTTACATAATTTAATAATTTGTTTATGTTCACAGTGAATTAATATTTCACTTCTTTTATTATGAATCACCAAGACAACCATTAAGCATATCTTTTATAAAAAAAAAACACCAAGTCTCACAAAAAATACTTTAAAATTGTACTCGCAAATAACACAATTTTATCTCTTTTGTAGTATAGAGATTTTTTTTACTAAAAATTACAAAGATTACTAAATTTCACAAATGTATCTTAAGTTGTGTTTACAAATCAATAAAGAGTTTTTATATAAGTTTAGAACGACTTAAAAAAATTCTAAATCGAGTGAAAATCAAATTGGAAAGTTCTAAATAACATAGGAGATTGAACAAATTTGAAAAGCTCTATTCCGGCATTAGCGCCGTGGTGCCACACACTTATCGCACCAGCATTGCGACGTTGATTTTCTGGCGCAGCGGAGCTGAGCATTTTACCTAGTGCGTTGCGACTCCCAGGTCTAAGCAGTGCGACTTTCGTTCTTTCACCTCTTTTATAGCTCATTTTCATTTTTTATGTACCAAACGCACTTTATTTGCTCTCCAAATTATATTTCAATAATTTTCAATCAAGTTTCTTATAATAATTTTATTATTTTAAAATAAATATGTGTAATAAAATTTGTCTCACCTAAATTTTTATTTAAATCTACAATCTTTTATATTTTTTCAAAAACAATTATCAATTTAAATAAATATATATTCTTATATACACTGTTATTTGAGCATTTTAGAACTTAATTTAAATGTTAAGACAATGCCTCGAATGGGGAAAATTTTCTTGGATCAATAGATTTATCGCTTAGTTTTTTTTTTTTTTTAAATAACACATCCCTATTTGTATTATATGATAACAAATCATATTGTCTTCGTTGAATAAGCATAGAGACACAATTTTTTTTTTTAAATTTTAACATTATGTGAATTATACAAAAAGGAATCAAATATCAAATAATTGAATCGAAAAGCAGCTGAGTTTGAAAAAGAAATATTGATATTGTATTTGTTATATCTTTGTCAAAATAGTGAATATAAATTTATAGAATAATATTTTAAATGTGTCAAGCTTTATTTTTAATATTTATAATAGATTTTTATCTATCCATTTAAGCTTTTAGTTAAGTAATTATTTAATATAATATTAGAGTAACGTATTGTATTCAAAAATCATGTCACTATTTTTAATTAACTTCTTAATTCATGTTTTTTTTATATTTATTTTGTCTTATCTTCATTTCGATCTCTGAAAATTCATCTTGTGTATTTGTTTTCAATCAATGTTTTAATTATATTTTTTTATTTTTAATCTTTGTCTTAGTTTCTTAAAATCGACTTAACTATAGACCTTAAAATTAATCAGATTTTTTATTTATAATTTCTTTTTTATTTTTACTATCTTATGATTTACTTAACTTTAAATTTTATTCATATTTTAAATTTAAAAATTTATTAAAACTTATCAATAATATTAAATCGTACCCAAATTATACTTACGGATGGGTTCACTTCTATTGTTTGAAAGCACAAAGCATAAGAATTCAAAACTAATAATTAATCATGTGACCAATGATAAAGAGTAATTTGATTGTCCACTTCTACCTCCGTTGAATCATCTTATTTACTAATTTCATAAGCCTAATAATTAATGGGGATGTGACAAGTATATACAGATGCTACATGGCCGTGAGAAAATATGTCAAGTATAATATATATATATATATATATTATAAAAATATTTATTAAAAATTATTAAAATATAATTTAGAGGTCAAATCAAGTACATAAAGTATATAAGAATTGAAAAAAAATAAAAAAGAAGACGAAAGACAAAAGAAGCAGTGAGCAAGCGTGAGTGCTACGGCAACTAAGGTTGGATGCCGCGGCACTCAAACGGGCGCACTAGCACTAGTCACGAGAATTAGTTTCCTATTTTAAGACTTTTTTATTTTGTCTCTCACTTATTTTAAGACTCTCTAAAATGACTCTCACATATTTAGGGTAACTTTAGGACGTCCCAAAACCTACATAAAGCCTCTCAATTGGCTTATAAATATCAATCTAAGTGATCATTAACAATCTTTGTGGTTCTTTGTGAGAGAAAATCTCTAGAGTACAAGAGAGAGTTTTCTTTGTGATCTTTCTTATAAAAGACATACTTTGTGGGTTCTTTGTGAGAGAAAATCTCTAGAGTACAAGAGAGAGTTTTCTTTGTGATCTTTCTTATAAAAGACATACTTTGTGAGTGCCTTATGATTCATAATAAGATAAGAGTGTGATCTTGATCTACCGTAGACGTAAGTAAGTTGCTAAACTATGTAAATTTTGTATGTTTTTCTTCTACCATTTCTCTCTTTATTCCTTAATTACTTGTTCTGCATATATTGCTTGGGTGATTTTGCTTGTTTGTGTGCTTCCACTCCAATAAATTGGTATTAGAGCTTTTGGTTCTAAGCAGACATTGCCACACCCAAGTATGAGGTAGAGAAATTCAACGATACAAATGACTTCAATTTGTGAAAGATGAAGAAAAAGGCGTTGTTGGTGAGTCAAAGGCTAGACTCGGTATTAGAGGAGACTACAGCTCCATCTAGTGATGAAGAAAAGACACTAGAGTTATCTAAAGCTGAAGAAGAAAGAAGAGACATTCAAGAAAGAGCTCATAGCACAATCGTTTTGTCATTGAGCGATGAAGTACTAAGGGAAGTAACATGTGAGACGACAATAATAGGTTTTTGAAAGAAGCTTGACTCTCTTTATATGAGAAAATCGTTGGCCAATAGATTGTATATAAATAAGAAGTTATATCAGCTGTCCATGTCAAAGGAGACGTCGATGAAAGATCATACAGACGCCTTTAATAAAATCATCATTGATCTTGAGTCTATCAACATCAAGATAGAAGATGAAGATAAAGCAATTATCATGCTGAGTTCACTCCCCAAGAGCTATGAGAGTTTTGTTGATACGCTACTCTACGGCAGAGAGAGTTTAACGATGAGTGATGTGCAATCATCATTAAACTCAAAGTTATTAGAGAAGCAGATCGAGGGTAATGCAGAAAGTTTATCTGTAAGAAGAAGGCCCTCATATAGAGATGAAAAAAAAAAGGCTCAAGATCGAAGTCTAGGACTCCTAGAAAGTGTTATTGCTGCAAGAAATGGGGGCACTTCATAAAAGACTGTCCTGAAAAGAGAGCACAAGACAAAAAGAAAGCGGATCCTACGATTGCCTATGATGATAGTTATGATAGCGCAGAGACACTCATCGCTACTGATGGTATGAACTCTGAACAATGAGTTTTAGATTCTGGTTGTACTTTTTACATGTGCCCGCACAAGTCTTGGTTTACAAATTTTTAGCTCATTAATAGTGGTAAGGTCTTAATGGGTAATGACGTTACATGTCAAATGATGAGAATTGGTAGTGTTAGTTAAGCTTAAGCTGCATGATGGGCAAGTGAGAGAGTTGACAGATGTTAGGTATGTTCCTAACTTGAAGAGAAACTTGATCTCACTAGAGACTCTAGATCAGAATGGGTGTTCCATCGAGATCGACAGAGGAATTTTAAGAGTTTTGAAGGGTTCCATGGTGGTGATGAGAGGAGAGAAGCGCAAAGGTATTTATGTGCTTAAGGGTGAAGTCGTGAGTAGTTCTGCAATATTCTCTATAGATGATGAAAGTATGCAAACCAAATTGTAGCATTTTAAACTGGCACATCTAGGCGAGAGAAATTTAAAGGAGTTATTTAGTCAAAAGGAGTTTGGTGAGGATAAATTTCAGCCCTTAGAGTTTTGTGAGCATTGTATGCTCGGAAAAGCACATAGGGTAAGGTTTAGTACCGGTGAGCATAAGACTAAGGGGACTTTTGACTACATACACTCAAATTTTTGGGGACTAGCTCAAACAACTACTTATAATGGTGCCAGGTATTTTCTCAGCTTGATTGATGACTATTCGAGGAAGCTGGGTCTATGTGTTGAAGAGTAAGGATCAAGCATTTGATGTGTTCAAGACTTGGAAGGCTCTTGTTAAGAATCAGACTGGCAAAAGAGTGAAGAGGTTGAGAACTAACAATGGCCTCGAATTTTGTAACAAAGAGTTTGATGGGTTTTATGCCAAGCATGGAATTGCAAGGCATAGAACAGTAAGATTAACACTACAGTAGAATGGCGTAGCTAAGATGATGAACAAGACCCTACTTGAAAGGGTGAGATACATGCTTACAAATACAAAGATGTCCAAGGTATTTTGGGGAGAAGCTGTAATGACTGCAGTTTATTTGATTAATAGAAGTCCCTCCTTAGTAATTGACTTCAAGATGCCAGAAGAGAAATAGTCTGGCAACCCTCCAAAGTATGACCACCTCAAAGTATTTGGCTGTCCTGCCTTTGTACATGTTAAGGAAGGGAAGTTGGAACCTAGAGCTATCAAATGGGTATTCATAGGATATCCCGAAAGAGTGAAAAGATATAAGGTATGGTGTAAAGACTTGACACTGCCAAGGAGTAACATAAGCTGTGACATGACGTTGATGGGACAACGATGTTGAAAACCTCCCAAGAAGATGAGAAAGAAGAACTTGTGCCCAAGGAAGACTCAGCACCTGAGTCAATAAAAGTTGAAGTGGAGACTGAATCAAGATCTAATATGCCCCCAAATCAATACTTCAACGAGAAAATCCTTCAAGATGAACCAAGAACACCGGTGAGTTCCTCTAGGTCCACCCAAAGAAAGTCTAGAACTCCTGAGATGGAACTTGAAGAGTACCAGCTAGCTAGAGATAGGCTATGGAGAACGATAAACCCACCAGTCAAGTATGCACAAGCAGACTTAGTTGCTTATACCTTTAATTCTGCTTACACTCTTGAGTATCATGAGCCTAAGATATATGGTGAGGTTATGAAGAGTTAAAATAAGAAAAAATGGCAGCATGCCATAAAAGAAGAGATTAGTTCTCTTAGGAAGAACAATACCTGGAAGTTGGTGGAGAGACCTCAAAAGAAGTTAGTCGGGTACAAGTGGGTGTATAAGGCGAATGAGGAAATACCAGGGATAGAGCCTACGAGATTCAAGGCTAAGTTAGTTGCACAAGATTTTACTCATAGAAAGGGAGTTGATTTTCATGAGATATTCTCTCCAGTTGTTAAGCACACATCAATTAGGATTTTGTTAGCCATGTGTGCAAACCTTGATCTACATCTAGAGCAGATGGATGTAAAGATAATTTTTCTACATGGAGAGCTTGAAGAAACAATATACATGGCACAACCACAGGGGTTTGAGGAGCCCAAAAAAGAAGATCATGCTTGTCTGCTAAAGAAGTCGTTATACGGGTTAAAACAATCACCTAGATAGTGGTATAGGAGATTTGATGAGTTTATGATGGCTTGTGGTTTTAGTAGGAGCAAGTATGATAGATGCATGTACTTCAAGAACATAAGTTATGGGATGATGTATTTGGTTCTATACGTCAATGATATGTTGATCGTATGTAAGAATATGAAAGAAATACAGAAGCTCAAGAAGCAGTTGAGTAGCGAGTTTGAAATGAAGGATTTGAGAGCAGCGAAGAGAATTTTAGGTATGGATATTGTGAGGGAAATAAGAGATGTTATCTTCTTATCCCAACAACGATATATAGTCAAAATTCTAGAGAAGTTTGGTATCTCCAATGCAAAGGTTGTCTCTACTCCTTTGGCCATGCATTTCAGACTTTCAGCAGCACAATCGCCAATATCTGAAGAAAAGAAACTGCAGATGAGTAAAGTATCGTATGCAAGCGCTGTGAGAAGCATCATGTATGTAATGGTTTGCACAAGACCAGACATAGCACATGCTGTGAGTGTGGTGAGTAGATATATGGTAAACCCAGGTAAAGATCACTAGCTTGTAATAAAGTGGATTCTGAGATATCTCAAGGGGACGTCAAATCATGGGCTGATATATAGGAGGGATGAGGATAGCAATGAAATGGTAAGAGGGTACGTAGACTCAGATTATGCAGATAATCTAGACAAAAGAATATCGTTGACGGGCTACGTATTCACAGTGTTTGAGCATAGTGTGTGTTGGAGATTAGTTCTACAACATGTTATTGCACTATCTACCACAGAGGCGCAGTACATAGCTGTTGGTGAAGCTATCAAGGAGGCCGTGTGGTTAGGCATATGTGCAGAGGTATTGGCTAGTGAAGATGTGAACACCGGTATATATTGTGATAGCCAGAGTGCCATACGCCTAAGCAAGTATCAAGTGTTCTATAAGAGGTCAAAACACATTGATGTGAGGCTGCATTACATTCGAGAGATTGTCTAAAGTGGTGAAGTTAGTCTAACAAAGATAGTGTCGTCTGAAAATCCTGCAGATATGTTGACTAAGCCACTTCCCTCGGGTAAGTTCTTCCTATGCAAGGACTTAACCAGAGTCACTACTTTTTTAGGGTGACCGAAGATGCGAAAATGAGAGATTAAGTTGCTTTGTGAATGATTTTGAATCAATGAGGGAATTTGCAAGAATATTAATTGAAAATCATCAGGATATAATTTAGAGATCAAGCCAAGTGTATAGGGTGCGCACAGATCGAAGACGGACGCAAAAAGAGGCGACAGACTAAGGGAGCATTGCCCAAGCGTGGGCGCTGTGGCGACCAAGGCTGGGCGTCGCGGTGCCCAGTTTAGAACGTGAGCGCCGCGGCGCTCAGACAGGCGCACTAGCGCCGTAGTGGTGAAAGCTGAGCACCGCGGCGCTGGTCGCGGGAATCCGTTTCCCATTTTGAGTTTTCCTTATTTTGTCTCTCACTTACTTCAAGACTTCCTAATATGACTCTCACACGTATAGGGTAAACCTAGGACATCCCAAAGCCTATATAAAAGCTTTCAATTGACTTGTAAACACATCTTTGTGATCAAGAAAGAATCTTGATGATCATTAACAATCTTTGTGATTAGTTAAGAAATCTTTGTGGTTTTTTGTGAGTGAAAATTTTTAGAGTACAGGAGAGAGTTTTTTTTGTGATCTTTCTTATAAAATTCATATTTTATAAGTGTCTTGTGATTCATAATAAAAAAAATAGTATAATCTTAATTCGCCGTGGATGTGAGCAAGTTGCTAAACTACGTAATTTTTTTATGTATTTTTCTTCTACTATTTCTCTCTTTATTCTTTAATTATTTGCTCTACATTATTATTTGTTCGGGTGAATTACTTTTTTGTGAGCTTTCGCTTCAACAACGTAAATTGCCATTTCAAGTGAATTATGTTATGCCGTCTCGGAATGCGATCATGCAATGCAACATTTCAGAAATTATGTATTCTGGGAAGATATCTTTTTTTAATTTCTCAACTTATGAACCACTGTATGCTCCCTAGTCTTTGAAACTTATAGAATCATTCAGATCGAAAAATAAACATTATATTATTCGTCATGGACTGCGATGGGATTGTATTGAGAAATGCTTCAACTCTGCAAATGGAGTGTGTTCTCTAACTGGACCTATATCGTGTCGCTATTTGTTATTGTTGGAAACTCTATGAGCAATTGTTATCGCTGTGCATCCTGGGCATTTTTCCCGAATTATTCTTACTCGAAATGTATCTGTGGCAGACTCAATTGGTGTAGTTGCTTCATCTGAGTTCCGGATTTAGCTTTCTTTAAATCCTGAAACATAAGAAGACTGCCGATATATATAATAGCCTTGAGCTAGCAGCTTGGTACTTCTCCAAGGCCTGGAAATAAGAACAATGTTTCTCATTCAGCGTCATCACTCGAATGATTTTCAATGGAGTTTCTAAATGGATATGGAAAAAGATTCAATGAGTTTTGTCACCTGCCGTGACTCGTTGTCATGATACATTTGTAGGTGATCAAGATTAGTTCGAACACTGCCCCGAAAAAGAGTTGTCTCATCAATTTTTAATGCTTTGTTTGAACATTGTAACGCTTTTTTGTATGTCTATTCCATCTAGTTATATACATTCTCCCACTTTCAGCTCTAAGAAACGAAAACAAAGTACATATCAATAGGCCAAATGTGGCCTCGTCCTCTTTCTACCATCCATTCCCTTCTCTCATTGTTTTTTATTCTAATTTATCTTTCACATAATTTTACTTAAAGTTAAGATGATAAACTTGGAATTACATTGTCCTTATCTAAATTGATAAATAAATTTTTTAACTTAAAAAAGTTCTTTTTAATATTTGTCATAGTACACAATATGAGTGACTCACATCAACTAAAATTTTCTCTTAAGAGTTAAAAACATGTAAGATAGTGAGAGTGTAAATAAATTAATATTGTTTCACATTTAAATTAAAAAAATTTAAAAGAATATGTAAATATATCATAAACACTTTATGTTTTATAAAGTTTTTGTATACACGTCTCATGAAAATATTGCAATAATTATACTAAATAAAAAATATATATTATTTTGTACACATGTCATATATTATTTATTGTTGAAGGAAACCTTACTTTTTCTTGTGATTAGGTTAAACGAAAAATTCTAAAAATAAGTTCAATCTTGAACCTTAATCTCTTTATGCAACGTAATAATTAAATATCAAGTAAATGTAACAAAAATATAAAACAAATAAATAATAACACAACACAATTAGTTATATAGTTTGACCAATTGCTTAGTCTATAGTGGATCCAAGGATTCTAGCGAACTTTATAAGAAAATACAATGAATAACACTCAAATTATCTAATGAATGGCATACCTTTACTCTCCTAAGAACAATGAATACCCAAACAGCGGTTGCACCCTATCACACATAAGCACTTAGTGTCTACCTACTTATTCTCTTCCTTAGAGCCTCTCTTAATGTTTCATTATTAATTTAAAGAGTTTACAAAAGTTTATATAGGGGTTATAACGAGCCTAGAAATCTTAAACCTAGTTGGAATAAAAGTCAACGAGTTCTAGGATTCAAAACCCCTTAAAACTCAGAAATTCGAAGTTGAGACTAACTTCCTCGTGTCTGGCTCCGTGACACCAAAGGCTATTGCTATAGCACAAGCAAGAATCTCATTCCAACGCCGTCAGTAGTGCTGTACTTTCTGCCTTCGGCATCATAGCTCTGGCGCTGCAGCACTAAGGCTTGGACAGTACCTTCTATTTTTTCACCAATTTTTTCGCTTCACTTCTTCTTCCCGTGTCCTATACGTCACTGATTTCTTACAACTCTCATATTTGGTATTATTTATAACTCTTGCCCACTTAAGATTGTTGAATCACTAAATCTAACAAAAAAATTTCTTGATTCAAAATCTCCAAATAAAAAAGATTCTGAATCCAATCTACACTATTACTCTATCACCTAGAGCTGAGTCCATTTAAGTCTCTACCAAAACTTAACTTTTCTCTGGTTTGTGACTTTGGTCTTCAAAGGCATTCGTGCACCTTGCAACGGGTATGGATGCGTTGCACTCATTTTTAACCCTCATTACTTCGGTAAGCACTCTTTGGATGTCGCTTTATGGTCTGTATTACCACAAGACCCCATGTTGGAGCACTATTGGCCATCGCTTTAAGCATATAGAGCCCCTCTCTTATGCTTTACTACCCTTAGTTTTTTCTTTTTCGCTCTAACTGAATACCCTTATTCATCGAGCTTGCAGGGATATTAAGTTCCTTTTTAATCCAAAAATGTGCCTTACATCACATAAATCCCTATTTCCTCCACTTTGCATCCTCAACCTTATGTCACCAATCCCATGACTTCACAAGCCATGTCATTTTTTATTAGAGCTTTACCTCTCATGACTTTGTAGTTGGTAAACAACAATCTGTCAAGACATATATGGACACTACACCCTAAATCTAGTATTTATTTACCAGCGTACTTTTTCCTTGAGGCTACCAATATATTTACAACTTTGATATGCTCCCTAAGACTTCTGACAGTAGCACACCCATCCTGGCCTTTTGATCTAGACATTCCTTTACAAAGTGCCCTTTTTTGTGATAAAGGAAACACTTTTTGAATTTTCTCTTTGATTGGTTGCTCTTTTTTTCTTGTGCAAGCAACATTGCTCCACTTTTAAATTCAAATCTCTTTATCAATTTTTTTGAGTTCAGTGATGCCTTAACATCATTCATTGTTAAAGACTCTTTATCGTAAAGTAGCGTATCTATAAAACTCACATAGCTCTTTGGCAACGAACTCAATAGGATGATGGCCTTGTCGCCATCCTCTGTTTTGATTCCTAAGGTATCAAGATTTATGATGATCTTGTTAAAATTTTTAATGTGAACTCTCAATGAAGCTCCCTCGAGCATAGACAGCTGTTGTAACTTATTCTTCATAAGAAGTTTATTTTCTAAATACTTTTTCATGTATTACACTTCGAGTTTCTTCTATAGCCCCAAAGCAATTTTTTCGTCATCAACTTCCCTCAGTACTTCATCGTTCAATACTAAAATTATAGTGCAGTGAGCCTTCTTTCGAATCGTGTCACAATCTTTCTCCCAGATTTTGAGATTTTCTTCTCTTTACTAGTTGAGGAACTAACTTCCTCCAAAGCTAAGTCTAACCCTTCCTTCACTAGTAGAGTCCTAATCATATTCTTTCAAAATTTGAAGTCATTCATGCCATTGGACTTTTTAATTTATTGCTTGATCCTAACCATGGTTTAAATACCCTGATGTGTATTATCAAATATTTACTCTGATACCAGTTTATTGAAGAAAACCTCTATTCTCCTTATGATTAGGTTAAGCGAATGACAAGAGATGTCATAATCAGACAAATGCAATGTGACATAGCAGTGATTGGAAACATCACAATTAGACCCTGACATTATTGCAAGAAGTTAAGAGAGTAGCCTAAATCACCATCATCATCCCTGTAATGAGAAGCCTAAGAAGAAAAGGCGATAGTAGCTCAATTCTAAAGATTACCAGAATTTCTTCCAGCCATATTTAAAGACTTAAATACTAGCCATAAAATGAGTAGTAATTTGAGCCGTAATTTTAACAATAATTTTAGACTTTAGTTCTAGTTGCATTATAAGACTTTGATTCTAGTAGCCATAAAGACATTGATTTCAGTAGCCAATTTAGATTTCAATTTCTAGCAACACTTTCAAACTTAGTTGTTGTATTATTTTGAATTGTTTTTATTGTAAAAAATTCAAATAATCTTTGTATTTTGTAACTTGATCCCCAAATGGTCTCTATATAAACTATGAGCTTGAGGATATTATAAGTCATTAAATTAATTAAGTCATTATTTTAGAATTCATAAGAAATAAACACAGAGAATATTTTTCAAAAAACTTTATGTTTGAGTTGGTGCCTAGCCAATGTCAACTTCGTTTTGTTGAACGATATCAATATAATTACGTCTTTACAAACGAAACTGCGAGCCTATCAGTGCTTGTTTTGTGTCAGCAAAAAATCCTATAAACAAGTTCAATCTTAAACCCTAATCTCCTTGCGTAGTGGAATAACTAAATATTAAGCAAATATAACAAGAATATAAAGCAGATAAACAAGAGCACAATATAATCAATTACATGGTTCGATTAGTTGTCTACATCTATGGTGGATCCAAGGATCCTAACCTCTCTTATTAACTCTTATTGAGAATTTTACAAGAAAACATAATGAAGAACACTCAAAGGATCTAATGAATAGCGTACCTTTATTCTTCCAATAATAATGAATACCTAAACAGCGGTTGCACCCTAATGTACATAAGTACTTAGTGTCTACTTAATTCTTCTCTCTCCTAGAATCTCTCATAATGCTTCATTATTAATTTAAAGGGTTTATATAGAGTTATAACAAGCCTAAAAATGCTAAACCTAGATGAGAATATACGGGTTCTAGGAGTCAAAAACTCTCTAAAACTCAAAAATCTAAAGTTAAAACTGACTTTCTCGCATCTGACGTTGCGGCGCCAACAAGAATCCCGTTATAGTGCCTTTTGCCTCTGACGCCGCAACATTGAGGCCTAGACAACACCCATCATTTTCTTTGCCTCTTTTCAAGCTTCTAAGTCCCGCTTTACTTCTTTCTTTGGTGTCTTATACGCCCTTAATTTCTTGTGACTCTTCTCTTTGGTATTTTTTACAACTCTTGCCTAAAAAAGGTTATTGAATCACTAAATCTAACATCTATTAAGTACATTGTTGCCATCTTTTAGGAATTTGTAATTTTTTTCTTTATATATTTTGATGGGTAAGGTTCCCTAATGAAAGTTCACTTTAAAAAAAAAATTAAATATTAAATTAGCAGTATCTTTAATATTTTTAGCAATATTTTAATTTTTTTTAACGAGTAACATTCATTGCAATCCTCGTGAAGTCATTGAATATTTTTTTTTTGGTAGTAAATTTTTCTCATGTTGTTGAACGTCACTTAAATATACTTATGCTAAATTACTTGTATTTTATATTTTATTTTATTTTTTTATAAAATGTTCTTGTACTGTCAAGTTTTATCTAAAATATAAATTCTTCAATTTAATCTAACTAGATGTAAAGTAAAATTTTAACTTCGCCCCTGTGCAGACACGTTCTAGAAACCTTATTGATAAAAGAATGGAAGGATAATTACTTTCCCAACAAACAAAGGACTAAACTTATCGAAGTAAGAGCCAGAAATATAGTTGGAGCAATGCCAAAATATTTTTACTAGTGCCCTTTCCTTAATTGTCATCCACTCAAGCTTGGACTTACAGCTGAGCACAACAAAATATTTCCCTATATAAATGCAATAACTTACTGAATTTGCATATCAACTTCATCAATTCTATCATTGTTTCTTAGCTTCTACGTCTACTTATATGCTGCGAATCTTAAAATAGTACAAAAAGATTATATATTGTGTAACATTTAAAATAAAAAATTCAAAAAATATGTAAATATATAATAAATACTTAACATTATATAAAGTCTTTGTATACACGTCTCATGAAAATATTACAATAATTATATTAAATAAAAAAATATATTATTTTGTACACATGTTATATATATTATCTATTAAGTACATTGTTGCCATCGTTTTTGAATTTGTATATTTTTTTCTTTATATATTTTGATGGGTAAGATTCCTTATGAAAGTTCACTTTAAAATATTATTTATGGTAAATTAAGAGTATCTTTGATATTTTTAGTAATATTTTTAATATTTTAACGAGTAACATTCATTACAATCCTCATGAAGTCTTTGATTTTTTTTTATTTTTTTGGCAGTAAATTTTCTCATATTGTTTAATGTCACTTAAATATAATTATGCTAAATTGGGTGTATTTTTTATTTTATTTTTTTTAAATAAAATGTTCTTGTACTGTCAAGTTTGATCTAAAATATAAATTCTTCAATTTAATCTAACAAAATGAAACGTAAAATTTTAAGTTCTCCCCTGTGCACACGTTCTTAAAATCTGGAAGGATAATTATTTGGGAAAAGTTCATAAATAATTTTTTAATTATTTTATTATTTTTGTTTAATCAAATATAAAACAGTTATATTTTATTAGCTAAATAATTTATTTTTGAACACATTTATCCTTATATCAAATTTATAACTTCTTTTATTTTTTTTTTACGAAACTTTATTGAACAAAATTTATTTGATCGAATATTTTTGAAGTTGTTATTGTAAAAATTAAAGTGTTGCTGAGGATCGGTTTTGAATCAAATCAAAGAAATAGCTCCGGTAAATTTTCTAAACTTTGTTAAAAAATAGATAAAATTTACATTTGAAGTTAAAAGTAGTTGTTATTAACGAACTAAATGAGTTAGAATGGTATAAAAGGCGTTGAAATCCGGTCAAAAATAAGTTTTGGAGTGTGTTTGACGAAAACCAAACGGCGATCGGTGCGGCCGTTGTTAATTTAGGCATCGCGGGGCACATCTCGGGCCGGAGATGTGCCCCGAGATGCGCATCTCGGTATCGAGACAGCTCCGCGGCGTGCACAACATGTGCATCGCGGGGTACATCTCGGCCCGAGATGTACCCCCGCGATGTTCATGTTGTGCGTGCCTCGGGGCTGTCTCGGGCCTGAGACGGCCCCGCGGCGCGCATAATGTGCGCATCACGGGGGCACATCTCGGGCTCAAGACGGCCCCGCGGCGCGCACAATGTGCACATCGCGGGGAACATCTCGGGCCCGAGATGTGCCCCCGCGATGCGTAATTTTTTATTTTTTTAAACAATTTTACTAATTTTCCCATTTGTGAACTTTTCCTAATTTTATTTTTTATTTTTTCAGGTCATATGGAGTGTAATGCAATAGTTATTTATTTTGGAGGAAAGTGGGAGAGTTCTAGTGACGGGGAAGAAAGCTATGTTGATTATAGTAATTTTGAAATTTCGGTTCCGAAAGATATTAATTTTGAAGATCTTTTAAATGCAGTATGTTATACTTTGGGAGTCGACAATGTGAACTGTAAGGTGACTTTGAAAATCAAAATTGATGCAACGAGGTATAACCTAAAGCCTATTGAGATTAGAAATGACAGTGATGTTCGATTTTTTTAAGCGCTAATAGAAGATCGTACTAATCATCTCCTCCCGCAGCTGCTCAATCTGATGTGTTACGCCATGGTCTGCAGATGCACTGTGTTCAGACTATAAAAAACATAACCATAGTTAATGACTTATTTAAAAATATTAGAAATATATTGAAATTTCTCTTTAGTTAATCACGTAAATAAGTAATATATCGTTGCTCCTGCCACTGGTGCTGACATTTGTGGATTTGTCCATTCATATCCACCTCCCTCCACATCCATAACATCATCGTTAGGGTCACTAAAATGGGCATAGGTCCTGGGGCGCTTGCTCTCGCTGAAATCAGACATATTTGGTAAGTCCCCAGCATAACTTCCGCTTGGAATGCCTACACGTCTAACCAGGAGCACAATTACCTCTTTCTTCTCATGGTCTTTTGGTACTAATTTACGATGTACCGAAAGAACCTATAAATCAACCAACCATATTAAATTACGCTTAAAACAAAATAAAAGTTATAAACCAATGTATATATTTTTCATTCATATCAACACATACCAAATCCTTTCCTAATATTGTATCCTGAACCTCATCGAACAATGGAGTCCCTCGAGTCGTCCAATTCAAAATACAAGGGAACCGATCACCATTATGATAACCAAAAATCTCTCCGCATACTGGAATTGCCTCGAAAATCCATACCTAATATAATTATTTTTAAAATATAAGTTTGACGTATACAAACAAAATATATAATTAAGATCAAAAAATTAAGTACAAGAAAATTATGGCGTACCAAAAATGCGTGCGAAAAGCCATACACGTTGTAACTCTCAAACTTCTTCTGTGCAAACCCTTTCCTTTTTATTTTCTCAAGTTTTTGGAATGCAACCTTGTTAAGTGAGTTATGAAGCACGGTCCATGCAATATTGCCTCATGGATACTTATTAAACTCATTAAGGTCATCCACTAAACATAGAACAAAATTTTGAATTCCACTACGCTCGTCACGTGGAATCAAAATACGATGCACAAAATAAAATAAACTCTAACTTTACTGCATTTGCATCGTCTATTTTCTCCAAATTTAGACGTGCGTACCATTGATCAAGAAATATGTAAGATAATTTCTTTACCCCAGAAAAATATGTATCCCATAATCGAGTGCCCAATTTTCTATGCAGCTGCTGGGAGGGAGGGTAATCTTGCATTTGTAGTCCAGTGATTAGTACAAACTCCTGTCGACTAAAACGGATGCGTTTCCTCCCTATGTAAAACCACATCTCATCTTCTAAATTAGAGGTATGCACCTCACACAACAATAACTCGTGCACCAAAATACCAGAGAATGTCAACTCTGACATATCTAAGAAATGCCCCATACACGTCTGCCTAAATAATATTTTCTGATTTGTTGTCAATTTATCTTTAATGCAATGTAGACCCCACATCTTAGCATAAGCCGTCACTGATGCACGAAAAAATATATACTCTGAAATTCTATATTTTTTTTAATACGTTCTCTTTCCTGTAACAATAAAAAAATAAACAAAATACATTAATATTAAGAAAATTAATAATCAGAGAAATATTATTTACAGAAACAATTAATTTAACATACATAAAAATCATAATACATTATAATAATTAATTACTAACATATTAATCAACATATTATAATAAAATCAAACTAAACTTAATAATTAATTACTAACATATTAATATTAATCAACATTAATTATATATTAAAATTAAAATAATCATATATAATTATAATTACATAAGGTACTCACAATAATAATAAAAAATGTTACAAACCAAAATTAATAAGTCATTTAAGCAAATTTTCCCATCTATTAGATAGATCAATTCCTTCTAAATTCTATTTATGAAAATTTTCCTTTATTTAATTTAAATAAAATTACATTTATCTAAATTCTATTAATATAATTTTATTAATATATTTAATTAAATTTAATTAATTTTAAAAAATAAATTCAAAAACATTCGCGCCACGTGGCGAACAGTGTGGCATCGCGGGCCCGAGATGGCCCCGCAATGCGCCTGTTAAACGCGCATCGCGGGGCCATCTCTGGTCCGCGTTGCGCGCCCGTGATGCGCCCTTAAGGCACATCGCGGGGCCATCTCGGGCCCGAGATGGCCCCGAGATTAGCAACGGCGGCCGCCGCCGTCTGCATCGTGAATATCGACCCAAAATTCTCGTTTTTTGCCCATTTTCAACGTTTCTTACACCATTCAAACCCATTTTTCACATAGAATTCAATAATTTCATCTATTTCTAACTTCAAATACAAATTCTAACAATTTTATAAACAAATTTAAATTTTTCAAAAGTAAAACAAAACTCACCAAAATTCAGCCATTTCCTTTGTTTGAAGTGAAAAATATGTTGTATAAACTTCGATCTATACGGTGATAACTTCAAAATTTTTTATTTAAGAACTTTTAATAATTTTCAATGATTTGAGTGATTTTTGAGTGAGAGTATCGTGAATATAATATATGAGCAAATATGTTCAAAATATAAATTTTTGGTTAATAAAATATATTTAATTTTAAATTAGTTAAAAAATTATAATAAAAAAATAAAAAAATTATTTATGAAATTTTCTCTAATTACTTTTCCAACAAACAATTTATCGAAGAAAGAGCTAGAAAAGTTGTTGGAGCCGTGCCAAAATATTTTTACTAGTGCCCTTTCCTTAACTGTCATCCACTCAAGCTTGGACTTACAGCTGAGCGCAACAAAATATTTCCCTATATAAATGCAATGACTTACTGAATTTGCATATCAACTTCATCAATTCTATCATTGTTTCTTAGCTTCTACGTCTACTTATATGCTGTGAATCTTAAAATAGTACAAAAAGATTATATATCAGAAAAGATGGTATCAGCTAGAAAAGATTTAGATTTCGCTTTATGTATCTTTGTGCTACTCTCTGCTAGAATTGTTTTAGCTATAGAAACAAGCTTCCAAGCTGAGTCCAAGCAGACTAATTACAAGCATGCTGCCCTCTTTGTATTTGGAGACTCGATTTATGATGTTGGAAACAATAATTTCCTCAATGTCAGCGATGACTATAAGGCAAATTTTCCACCTTACGGGGAAACCTTCTTCAAGTTTCCAACAGGAAGAACTAGTGATGGCCGCTTGATCCCTGATTTAATTGGTAAGCTAATTAACTAGTTCATGGCTACCTCTCAAGGAGGTAATGGTACAAGTTTCAAGTTTCAAGTTTCAATAACAGGTTTTAACTTGTTAGTTTTTATATCTGATGTCCTATATTAACACTCTCTAGTCATGGATTTTTTATATATGTTTCTTGAGATTGGTGAATGCAAAGCAATGATGCTTGTTCCTTTCTTGGATTTGCAGCCCATTACGCTGACTTACCTTATTGGAAACCTTACTTAGCTGGAAATCAGAATTTTAGCAATGGCGCAAATTTTGCAAGTGCTGCAGCTAGTGTTCTTACGGGAAGTACACCAACGGTACGTAACACTCAAATTGTATTTTGACTCTGTTACGGATTAAACCCGAATTCAACATTACGGAGGGCCCAAAAAAACACACATATTTATACCGGTTCAACTTTAAATTGAGAGCTATGTCCACTTGCTTTATCATTGGCTCATTGCAGATTTATACTATACTTAATATATGATTATTATTCATAAGATTTCACACTTATACACTGTAAAAAAATAATCCTCCTTATAGCCGGGAAAAAAACTAGCGTAATTTATTAATTCATTAACAAAATCTTCAATTATCTAAAAAAAATAAAACTAAATGGATCCACATTTTAAGTTTCATTGCCGTTGTATGGTTGTCTTGATCATTGACTCGTAGCTGATCATCGATTGTCTGCTTAGCATCTGCATATGTCTTGATATATATTTCTTTTCCAGCTTGACCTTGAAACACAATTAAGCTATTTCAAGGAGGTGGCTGGTTTATTGAGACAGGAGCTTGGTGATGCAGAGGCAGAAAATGTGCTGAAAAATGCAATCTATTTGTCTAGTCTTGGAGGCATGGATTACTGGATTCTTTATAAGGATAACGCTAATTCTAAATTATCACAGAAGCTAGACTATGTAAACATTGTGATCGGAAATATAACAGATGCAGTCAAGGTAAAATTATCTACCTACTAAGACTAAATACTATTGTTGACCATCCCTACGACATCGATTACATATTTATACGGGAAAAGCTTGATTTTTGAGAGCAAAATAGCTAAAGCATTTAGAAGACAAATTAATTGATTGGATTTGACATGACATCTTATGATCTGATTCTTATCATTTACAAGTGGTGATTCTGTTTCAATAGCTGTTGATTATAAGCTACAATACCTCTATCTTAGATGAGCTTTTTCTGTTTAATTTTCTCAGGAAATATATGCACTAGGGGGAAGGAGATTTGCATTTCAAAATGTTGGACCAATGGGTTGTTCACCAGATTCAAAGGAAAAATTCAATCTCACCAAAGATGAATGTTTTGGAGAAATTGAAGATCTGATAAGACTACACAACCAAGCCCTAGTTACGGCCGCTGCAGAATTAACAAGCCAATTACCAGGATACAAATATCTTGTTTTTGATTACTTCACTGCACTTGAGGATAGAATTTTTAACCCCACAAAATACGGTGAGTTTCTGTAACAAATTTGAATGTCATCATTTTTTTTATTGGGGTTAAAATATCAGTTAAAAAAACTGGGTTTATGTTTTGTATGTTGTTTTGAAGAGTTCAAAGAAGCAGACATAGCTTGTTGTGGCAGTGGGATTTATCGTGCACAAGATTGCGGAATTGGTCCATACTATGAGCTATGCAGTAACCCTAATGAGTATCTGTATTTTGACGGCGACCATCTTACCGAGCATGGTTATTCTCAGATAGCTGAATTATTGTGGAATGGAGACAAAAATGTTACAGCACCTTATAATATGAGGCAACTCTTTGAACTCGAAGTTGATGAGATTCTGAATTTTTCAGAATATGGTGTATCTGCTGATGAATAAGTAAATTGCCATTTCAAATAAATTATGTTACGTTGTCTCGGAATATGATCATGCAATGTAACATTTTAATTTGTTCAGAAATTATGCACTCTGAGAAGATATGCTTTTTGTAATTTCTCAACTTATGATCTATGCTCCCTAATCTTTGAAATTTAATTGTAGAATCATTCGGATAGAAAAATAAATGTTATAGTATTAGTCATGGACTGCCAAGAATTTATCGAGAAATGCTTCAACTGGAGTGTATTACCCGAATATTATAAGTTTTTAATAATTTTAAATAGTAATATTAAAATACATACATATTTATAAAAATTTATGATATTTTTTTAATGTTAATTTTAATAATTAATGATGAACAAATTTAGTGAAAGAAATACTAAATATGATAAACACATTATATGATAGATACATGTTAGATTAAATATTCTTAATTTATCGCGTAGATATATATATATATATATATATAATATTAAGATTTTTGTATATATATTTATATTTTATATGATTTTATTATTAAACGTGTGGGTCTAGAAAATTATTATATAATATATATTTTTATATATATTTTTTATTTAAATATGTGAGACTCATATTTTAAAAAAAATAGTGAAAAAAAGGGATTTTTTTTTATGTTTATGTTTATTTATTTTTTGTCTTTATTTTGGGTTCTCGTGGGATGGAGAGAAAGGAGACGGGAGTGAAGAAAGAGAAGAAAAGAAAGAGAGGGAAAAAAAAAGAGAGAAAAAGAAGAATAAGAAAGAGACAGAAGAGGAAAAGACAGAAGGGAAAAAAAGAAAAAGAAAGAGAGAAAGAAATCTCTAATAGCATATATTTAAGTTGTTGCAGTGAAAAGTTCGTAGTTGGATCTTAGGTTGAGTTGATCGATTCGTCTTATAGTGTGTATCAATCGACTCATCTCTCATGTTAGTGATGCACTCTTGGTCTTAATTGGTCGGGTCATACCTTTGATGCTGTTACTTTAAAAAAATTAGAGTGCTCAAAGCTATTGGCGGATTTAAAGAACGTATGAGTGTATGTATGTGTAATTGTGTCTATTGTTTAATATAGCGAAAACGTGTAAATTTTGTAATAAACATAATAAATAAATATATTAATTATATTAATATATTAAAAAGGTTAGAGAACTTACTACAATATGTAACGTTATATACATGTTATTTTGGAGTCCACATAGAGATCAACTCGTGTGTAGTTCTAATCACAAATATGGCGGGCTTGATAAGTTAGAACAGCAGCTCGATATTTAGCCCGAGATTAACTCTTAATCTCTAAAATGGTCAGTGTGTATTTTATATCATTTTCTCTAAAAGAATAAGAAATAGAGAATTTGAAGCAATTCACAATTACTCCAATTTGAGGTATAGGGAAAATGAAACAATTTCATTTTCCTTCCATTTGTTTTTCTTCTTTTCTTCTTCTTCTTCTCATCTTCTTCCTTTCTCCTCCATTTCTTTCTCTTTTCTCTCTCGGTCGAATTCGGCCTCACACGCCACACTTCTCTCTTTCTCTTTTCTTTATATATATATAATATAATATAAATATAAATAAATAGTTATCAAGTCTATATTCTAGTGGGTCTCATCAAATTCTACACTTGGGTAAACTCAACTGAGGGTCCACAATACGCCATGTGTCATTATACAATTAGTAAATAACAATTATTAACTAATTGTTGTATTTAACACTTAAATACAAACACATACGCATTCCCGTAGTATTGCTGAATATTGCTAGATTAAACAATTTAATCCGGCACATTACCCCAGTGCATAACAAGTACACTCCATATCGCGGGACTCCCTAGGTCCTACACCTAATTCGTCAAATGGAACTATTCCATGAGTCCGTGAGCAATGCCCCATGCACACATCATGGACATACAAATCAGCGCGTTGAACTACACAAGCTGAGGTTACAACGCATACGTATAGTCCTTCCGTCATGATATCCTAGATGTGTGGGGATATAGA
This sequence comes from Ailanthus altissimus, assembly GCA_946807835.1. NCBI lineage: Eukaryota > Viridiplantae > Streptophyta > Magnoliopsida > Sapindales > Simaroubaceae > Ailanthus > Ailanthus altissimus. The sequence continues at coordinate 32,313,557 of OX327687.1, forward strand.
TTATCACCGTCAAATTCCCTAGTGCTCATCCATATCTTATCTCTAGACTCATATCTCACTGAACAATATGTGCAAACTCTTTTACTATATTGTTCTACTTTGACGAAATTCCTTCCTGGGATAGATACTTATGGCCATAAAATTTTCTAAGATACAGTTTCGAAGCATTTGGATATCAAACTCCCTATACAAGCTGATGGATCCCATATCTGTATACACTGAACACCATAAGCATCGGACCATACCTAGCGATACCCAGTGATCATACAATAAAAGGTCTGTAATATGCGTGGAACCAAAGTATGGTGGATCACTTACAAGCCCACCATGACACTCAGGTCAAAGGACCACATATACTACTTAACTCGAGAAGACCCTCTATTGACGGCTTACATAGGGTGTTTATCGGAGGCCCTCATGAATCTGTCCCATATCAGACTGACAAAAGGGTAAAGAGGTTAAAAACTCACAACGACCTCGAATATTGCAATATAGAGTTTGATGGGTTTTGTGCCAAGCATAAAATTGCAAGGCTTAAAACAATAAGATCAACGCCACAGCAAAATGGCATAGTTAAGAGGATGAATAGAACCATACTTGAAAGGATTAGATGCATGCTTACCAATGCGAAGATGTCCAAGACATTTTAGGGAGAAGCTATAGTGACTGCAGTTTACTTGATTAATAGAAGTCCCTACTCAGTAATTGACTTCAAGACGCTAGAAGAGAAATGGTCTGGTAATTCTTCAAAATATGATCACCTCAGAATATTTGACTGCTTTGCCTTTGTACATGTTAAAGAGGGAAAGTTAGAACCGAGAGCTGTCAAAGGGGTATTCATAGGATATCCCGAAAAAGTGAAAGGATACAAGATGTGGTGTAAAGACTTGACACCATTAAGGAGTATCATAAAGCCGTGACGTAATGTTCAATGAGACGACGATGCTGAAAACCTCATAAAAAGATGAAAAAGAAGAACCTGTGCTCAAGGAAGACTCAGCACCCGAGTCAATAGAAGTTGAAGTGGAGCCTGAAAGTGAATCTAATATGCCCCTAGATCAGCACTTCAACGAGGAGATCCTTGAAGAAGAACCAAGAACACCGGCGAGTTCTTCCAAGACTACCTAAATAAAGACTATGACCCCTGAGATGAAACTTGAAGAGTACTAGTTAGCTAGAGACAGGCTAAGGAGAACGATTAACCCACCAGTCAGGTATACATAAGCAGATTTAGTTGCTCATGCTTTTAATTCTGCTTACATTCTTAAATATTATAAGCCAAGGACATATGATGAGACTATGAAGAGTGAAAACAAGAAAGAATGCCAGTAGGCTATGGAAGAAGAAATTAGTTCTTGTAGGAGGAACAATACTTGGAAGTTGGTGGAGAGACCTCAAAAGAAAATAGTCGGGTGTAAGTAGGTGTATAAGGTAAAGGAGGAGATACCGGGGATAGAGCCTACAAGATTCAAGGCTAGGTTAGTTTTACAAGATTTTACTCAGAGAAAGGGAGTCGATTTTCATGAGATATTCTCTCTAGTTATCAAGCACACATCTATTAGGATTCTGTTAGCCATGTGTGCAAATCTTGATTTACATCTAAAGCATATGGATGTAAAGACAGTTTTTTTACATGGAGAGCTTGAAGAGACGATATACATGGTATAGCCGCAAGGGTTCGAGGAGCCCATAAAAGAAGATCATGCTTGTTTGCTAAAGAAGTCATTATACGGGTGAAAGCAATCACCTAGACAATGGTATAGGAGATTTGATGAGTTTATGATAGCTTGTGGCTTTAGTAGAAGTAAGAATGATGGATGTGTGTACTTCAAGAACATAAGTTGTGGGATGATGTATTTGCTTCTATACGTCGATGATATGTTGATCGCATGCAAGAATATGGAAGAAATACAGAAGCTCAAGAAGCAGTTGAGTGGCGAATTTGAAATGAAAGATTTCAAAACAGCGAAGAGAATTTTGGGTATGGATATTGTGATGGAAAGAAGAGATGTTGTCTTCTTATCCCAACAGTGATATATAGTCAAAATTCTGGAGAAGTTTGGTATCTCCAACGCAAAGGCTGTCTCTACTCCTTTGACCATGCATTTCAGACTTTCAGCAGCACAGTCGCCGACATCCGAAGAAAAGAAGCTGTAGATGAGTAAACAAGCGCTGTGGGGAGCATTATATATGCAATGGTTTGCACAAGACCAGACATAGCACAGACTGTGAGTGTGGTGAGTAGATACATTGTAAATCCAAGTAAAGATCACTGGCTTACAGTAAAGTGAATTCTGAGATATCTTAAGAGGACGTCAAATCTCGGGCTGATATATAAGAGGGATGAGGACAACAATGAAATGGTAAAAGGGTATGTAGACTTAGATTATGTAAGTAATCTAGACAAAAGAAGATTGTTGACGGGCTACGTATTCACAGTGTTTAGTTGTATTGGAGATCAGTTGTACAACATGTAGTTGCATTCTCTACCACAGAGGCAGAGTACATAGCTGTTGGTGAAGCTATCAAGGAGGCCGTGTGGTTAAAAGGCATATGTGCGGAGGTATTGACTAGTAAAGATGTAAACACCAATGTATTTTGTGACAGCCAGAGTGCCATACACCTAAGCAAGCATCAAGTATTTCACGAGAGGTCGAACTCTATTACATGTGAGAAATTGTCCAAAGTGGTGAAATTAGTTTAACAAAAATAGCGTTGTCTAAAAACCCAGCTGATATGTTGACTAAATCATTGCCCTCGGTTAAGTTCGTCTTATGTAAAGACTTAACCGGAGCCACTACTTTGTGAGGGTGACCGAAGATGCAAAAATGAGAGATCGAGTTAATTTATAAATGATTTTGAATCAATGAGGAAATTTGTGAGAATAGTGATTGAAAATCATTGAGATATGATTTTGAGATCAAGCTAAGTGCGTAGAGTGCGCAAGGATCGAAGACGAACATGAAAGAAGGCGAAAGACGAAGGGAGCAGTGAGCAAGCGTGAGCGCCGCGGCCACCAGGGCTAGGCACCGCAGCGCCCAGTGCAGAATGTAAACGTCGCGGCGCTGGTCGCGGGAATCAATTTTTTGTTTTAAAACTTCCTTATTTTGTCTTTCACTTGCTTCAGAACTCCCTAAAATGACTCTCATACGTTTAGTGTAAATCTAAGACATCTCAAAGCCTATATAAAAGCTCTCAATTGACTTGTAAACATCAATCTAAGTGATCATTAACAATTTTTGTAGTTCTTTGTGAGAGAAAATTTCTAGAGTACAAGAGAGATTTTTTTTTTGTGATCTTTTTTGTAAAAGGCGTACTTTGTGAGTGCTTTATGATTCATAATAAGAGAAGAGTGTGATCTTGATACACTGTGAACATAGACAAATTATCGAACCACATAAATTTTGTATATTCTTCTTCTATCATTTCTTTCTTTATTCTTTAATTATTTATTCTACATATATTATTTGAATAATTTTATTTGTTCGTGTGCTTACGCTCCAATATATATGAACTTCACTTTCAATGTGTTATGGCCGTAGGAAAATGACAAGCATATTATAGACATATGAACTTCACTTTCAACCTACAACAATAATACAAAGACACTAACCTATGTATTATATCATTGTTGATTAGCAAAACAATTTTTTTAAAAATTATATTATATCCAAGTCTTATTGTATGTCAATTTGAACTCAAGTTGAACACGTAACTCTAATCATTATCATCTAGATTATTAATTAATAATTATTGACTCACTCAACTCTTCTTTAAATCATTTAAAAATTTTTGGGTCAAATAATTTAAGTAAATAGCCCACGGTCGCGCTTAGTGATGGATAGCCTTCGGTTTCAATTTAAAAATTAAGGCTTAAGTATCTTTTGTACATAAATAGAGATAAATATCTTTTTTAATTATAAATAAAGTAGATTTGGTCTTTTTTTAAATCTAAATTTATTCTTTGATTTTAATTTTGTAGATTTAACCTTTTTTTTAAGTCTAATTTTACAAACTACACCACAACAATTACTATGATTCTAAATCTCAATAAATATATGATTATAAATATTAATAAATTTATTATAATATTCAAAAACAAATAATTTAAATAAATAGTGTTAGACTCAAAATTTATATTCAAACTATTTATTACTCTACTACAAAATATTTTATTAATTTAAATATATACATCTATATTCTCGAATTGGCACTCTTATTTAAGCATATTCAAACTTCTTTTTTAAATATTAAAACAATGCATCGAGCAGAGAAATATATAAGTATTTAGAGAAATAAATAAACAATAGTGGGAACTTCTTCTTGGATCAAAAGATCTATTCTTTGTATTTCTTTTAAATCCTTATTAAATTTTCTGTGGAGTCAAAATTTTTTTATTATCAATGCATCAACTAATCATTTGTCTTCATTGAAAAAACAAAGATTTAAAATATTCTTTGTTGAAAGAGAAAATATTATTCTCCCTTTTAAAGTTATGTTGAAGTAAAGAATTTAAGATTTAGCCTAGAACCCTAATCTTCTTGTGCAACGGAATAACCTGTCAATCAAACAAAACACAACAAGAATCCAAAGCAGAAACAAAAGAGCACAATACAATTTTATGTGGTTTGGCCAATTACCTACATCCACAGTAGATCCAAGGATCCTAACCTCTCTTATTATAACTCTCTAGAGATTTTATAAGAAAAATCCAATGAAGAACCCTCAAAAGGACCTAAACGTTTAGTGAACCCTTACTCTACCACGAATAATGATCACCCAAACAACGGTTCCACTCTAGCGCACACAAGCACTTAGTGTCTATCCAGTTCTTCCCCTCTCTTAGAGTCTCTCTCAATGCTTAATCTGAAATCAAGGGGTTACAAGTGTTTATATAGAGTGTATTTCGTGCCTACTAATCCTATTGAGTAAGAGTCCATTTGTTTTGGAAGTCCAAAATTTCTCAAAACTAGAAATCCCGAACCAAAACGAACTTTTTCATGCGTTCTGGCGCTGTAGCGCTCGTCCTTGGGCATTGCAGTGCTAGACAAAATCACGCCCAACGCTGCGGTGCTGAGGATCTAGTGCTGCGGCACTGGGTTACTGTCCTGGGCGCCGCGGCGCTCAGCTAGCCATGGGCACTGAGTCTGTATCCCTATCCACGTTTTTTTGCTTCCTTCACGTCTTTGAGTCTCATTTCGCTTCCCCTTTTGTGTCCTACACGTCCTAGACTTCTCCATACGTATCCCACACGTTTTAAACTTTTTGTAACTTTTATTTTAATATTCATCTTAATTCTTAACCAATTAAGATCGTTGAATCACTAATTTTTTAATATTCTTATATGTAGTGTGAGCCGTTCTCTACTCTTTCAAAACGTAAAAAAGAAATATTTATTCTAATTTATTAAGATTATAACAGAAAAAGGAAAGTGGGTCACATAGATCTCACTCATTTAAATATTAACATAATAAAAAATAAATAAAGGAATCAAACATAAATAAATTAAATAATAAAAAAAAAGCTGGGTTTGAAAGGAGAATCCGAATTGCATTGTTGTCACTCTGTCACCTAATTACTAAAAAAATGAAAATAATATTACATTATTAAAACCTCACGAGGTCACTTTCTTCTTCACCTAGAACTCCGGCTGAGGGCCATTGCTTGACTCTAGCTTTTTTTTTTTTTTTTGTACCTGTACAAATACATGCATTTTCTTTTCAGAAAGCATATACTTTGTAATTTCAATCATGCATGGCAGATAAAGGCCTTGTCACTACTCACTAGCTAGTCTCTCTTATGTAAATTGTAATCAAATCTGGGTATCGACGAGGGTTTTGCCCACTACATGGAAATTCTAAAAATAATGTTTAATGAACTTTTCCTATGTTTCACATTAAAATTCTTAAATTCCACGTGCATATTAGACTTCACAACTTATGCCTTATATTTCAATTTTTCAAATTTTTACATTGAATTTTCTAAATTCCAGGTTTATGAGAGCAATTATAGAGTACAGCTTTCTCACCGTAACAAAAGCTCAACTCGGCTTTTTCATCCCTTTCTTTGTTGTGGGTGAACCTTAATTCCCATTATCAGTTAACTTTCTAGAAAGGAAAAAGAAAAGCAATTTTCATTCAGTTGATGAAAGTTGTTTCTCCAAGCAAAAATCTGAATATGAATGACGCTGTACATACAAAATTAAAATATAAAGTTTGATTGATATGGCAAATGACATATCAGTCAAAGATAATATCAAATTAATAATAATAAAATAAAGTCAATTATTATTTAATATATATAATAATTAATTAATAATAATATAACAATTTAGAAATAAACTTTCTTATGCTCTGTAGGAATAATTTTATTGATTTTCCGATAGTTTTCTAACTTAGAATATGTTTTCAGTTACTGCTGCCAGAGTTAATTTGTCTTAAGATTGTACTCATGCACTTTCGGCATTCATCCATTGCCATCATAGTGAAGTAAAACATAGAAGCTTTATCTTGGCACGAACTTAATTTATGGGTAATAATGATGAACTATGTTTCATAATCTTTCTCATCGGGAAAAAATATTGTAATTTATTTGTTTGTTTTTATTATTATTTTTTTATAAAAAAATTTGGACGGGAGTGAGAAATCACACATATTAAATTATTCTAACTCCTTAGCTTAAAATTTTACTCGAATTCAAGTAACTATAGATGGGTGCAAAAGACAAAATTACAATAATTTATATACTTAGAATTTAGTGATATCCATGAAATTAAACCAGATTCAACATATTTACAAGATAACACATTCTCTCTTTTAGTGTATAGTCTAAATTTTTTCTAATATTCGGACCAAAAAACTTTATAACTATGCTTAAGAATCAATAATTTTTTTTCTCTTAATTACCAAATTTTTTCGTTAATAATTTTTTGTGCAAATTTTAATTAAATTGTTAAAAAATTGACGATTCAACAATCTTAGTTAAATAACAATTGAGATGAATATCAAAGTAGAGAGTCACAAGAAGTCTAGAACGTGTGAGACATGTATGGAGAAGTTTAGAACGTGTGGGACACGAAAGGGAAAGCAAAACAGAACTTGAAGATGCGAAAGAAGCGAAGAAAATGCGGGATAGGCGCTGCCAGGGCTGAGCGCTGCGGCGCCCATTGCTGAGCGTCGCAGCACCCAGGATAGTAACCTAGCATCGCAGTGCTAGGTCCATAGGGCCGCGGCGATGGGCGCAATTATACCCAGCGTTGTGGCACCTAAAGATGAGCGCCGCGGTGCCAGACGCGTCAGTTGTCCGTTTCGGTTCGAAATTTCGAGTTTTAGAAAGTTTTGAACTTTCAAAATAAGTGAACTCTTACTTCAATAAGGAATAGGGTTAGTAGACACAAAATACACCATATATAAACACTTGTAAACCCTTTATTTCAAATTAAACATTAAGAGAGACTCTAAGAGAGGAAAAAAACTGAATAGACATTAAGTACTTGTGTGCGCTAAGGTGGAACTATCGTTTGGGTAATCATTGTTCATGGTAAAGTAAGGATTTACTAAACATTAGGTCTTTTTTAGGGTTCTTCATATTGGGTTTTCCTTGTAAAATCTCTAGAGAGTTAATAAGATAGGCTAAGATCCTTAGATCCATCGTGGATGTAGGCAATTGACTGAACCACATAAGATTTTGTTGCGCTATTTTGTTTTCTGTTTTGGATTCTTGGTATTTTACTTCATTAATGAATTATTACGCTGCGCAAGAAAATTAGAATTATAAATTGAATTTGAGGTTATTCACTTTAATATAATCTCAAGAGAGAAAAAGGCGTTTTCCCCCTAACAAAAATCAGACGTTGAAAGGAGAGACTTATTACAAGAAAATGAACCAAAGTCTCAAACAAATAACAAGAACATAAACTAATAAATAAATAATTTATTAATTAATTACACCACTGTTTTTGTTCAAAATGGCCCCTTTTGGCTTCTCAAAGACTCCATCGATACATCAGCAAGCTATACAAGTTTCAACTTCACGACAGTGTCCGCAAACATCCTGGTGTCCTCTTCAGGATTTCCCTCAGGAATATCCACGATATATGACCCCAAAACAATACAATATATCTCACCACCTTCCTTGTTCATGAACTCATTAACCGACGTGACTGAGCGATAATTCTGTAGCTTGTGATCCCCGCCCCGATGACTTTAAAGCTTAAAACATGCTTCTCATCATCAAGAACCTCCAAGCTCTCTGTGCATGTTGAAGCAGGTAGCCCTGAGATGATCTTGACATCTCTCATACTACCAACTTCTCCACGGCCAACTTTCATTGTACATTTAGGGTTAGTGAAAACGCGAGACCATATAAAGCTTAGAGGAGTGTCTATTCGTTGTTTGATGATGAATGTGCATGTTTTTGGAGATGGAGTGAAGGTGTGGTAAGCTTTAATGATGGTGTCAAGCTTGGAGAGTTCTTCAAGTGTGAGAGCATTTGATGGGGAAGTTTGATTAGGGTGTACGGGTCCACTTGTTGCCGTTAATGAGAGTGAGTTTTTTGGTTGATAATGAAGAAGGAGAATGCAAAAGAATGGAGGAGGTGATGAGGGATTTATTCTCCTTTTGTTGGAGCACTTGTATTCATTTGATAATATAAGAGCAAATAATTAAATTACAGAATGAATGCTTTTTTTAAAAAAAATTTCTTGAAAAGTGTAGTTTTAATCTAAGCAAGATTTAGACTACTTTAACCGAAATTTGGCATTGACTTAAGTTCATTTTGGTTGTTATTTTGACTAAGTTTGCGTTTGGAAATGTTTGTACATGAAGTGCTTTAATTTTATTCTTCAATAATCTTGATCAATGCCAACAAGCTTTATTAGTGAACATAAAGAATTTTATTCTTTAGAATATGCATAAAATTAATTCAATTAAAAAAATGAAACAAAACTTGACAAGAAAAATGCATGTAATGACTGCAGAAAAAGATTAAGTGTTTTATTTAGATTAAAAGTATTGTATGAAAAATCATGTGATAGTTTGTTTTTCTAAAAAAACATATAGAAGTTACCGTAAAAAGGTATTTCAAATATTTTCTTTAGTTGTTATTTTTATATAGTCAACTTATAAACATTACACAATTAATAAATTTCATTTGATTTTTTTTAAATAACAATTTTTTTTATAAAAATAAAACTATTAGATGTACTTTAAACTTTAATTTTGAGATAAAATTAACAAATAATGTCATTTGCAATTATTAAATCCGGCTAGTTTAATTTATAAAATGTTTTAGAGTACTACATGAATTTGGAGTTCGAATTTTTTTTTATATTAGATTTGTACAAATCTAACTTATGTTTAATTATTATTTAAAGAAAAAAGGTGGTCCTTCACAATTTTCAAAAATCAATTTGGTGAGAATGTTGATTAAAAATTATTGAGATATAATTTGAAGAGCAAATCAAGTGCATAGACTACGCAAAAATCGAAGACGGACACGAAAGAATAAGAAAAACACATGGGGCAGTGTCCAAGCGTGGGCACCGCGGCAACCCAATGCCACGGTAGTGAGGTGCTGAGCGCCACAGCACCCAGCACGGGAACGGTTTTCCATTTTGTTTCGATCAATTTCGTCTCCTAATAGTTTCAAGACTTTTCAAAACAACTCTCACACGTTTAGGTTAAACTTAAGACATCCTAAAGTTTATACAAAAGCTTTCTATTAGTTTGTAAACACATTTTAGTAAGAACCCAATACATCTTTATGATTTAGATATACTTTGTGATTCTTAGTGAGAGAAACTTCCTAAATTATAAGAGAGAGTGTTCTTTGTGAGTATTTTTTGTAAAAAGGTATACTTTTGTGAGTGCCTTCGAAATTCAATAATGAAAAGAGTGATCTTGATCCACCGTAGACGTAAGCAAGTTAGTAAATCACGTAAATTTTTGTGTGTTCTTCTTAATCTTTTCTCTTTAATTCCTTAATTACTTGTTCTGCACTTTATTACTTGGATTATATTATTTGTTTGTGTACTTCCATTCAACAAATTCCTTACAGATTTTAAGTGGGTTTTGAATTAATGTAATAAAAAAAATTATAACCTTAATTTTATTAAAAATTTATAAATTATAGCAATTAAAATAATTTCAATTATAATTTCAATTTTATTTAACATTAAATGTTATAGTTTTAATTTTAATTTCAATTTCAATCTCGATTTTAATTACGTTAAATGTTATAATTTCAATTACGTTAAATATTTTTATTTTAATTTCAATTACATTAAATGTTATAATTTCAAATTCGATTTCGATTTCAATTACATTAAATATTATAACTCCAAATATAATTTTAATTTTAATTACATTAATGTTATAATTATGATTCTAATTTCGATATTAATTATGTTAAATATTATAATTATTATTCCAATTTTGATTTCAATTACATTAAAATATTATAATTTTAATTCCAATTTTGATTTCATTTATGTTATAATTCTAAACCGAATTTCAATTTTAATTATATTAAATTTTATAATTTCAATTCCAAATTTTAATTTTAATACGTTAAATATTATAATTCAAAATTCAATTTTGATTTTATTACGTTAACTATTATAATTTTAATTTTAATTTTGATTTCAATTACGTTAAATATTATAATATTAATTATATTATTGAATTCAATTATGTTAAATGTTATAATTCTAAATTTAATTTCAATTTTAATTACATTAAATATTATAATTTTAAATTCAATTTTTATTTCAATTATATTAAATGTTATAATTTCATTTTCAATTCCAATTTTAATTTCAATTACGTTAAATATCGTAATTTTAATTCTAATTTCGATTTCAATTATGTTAAATGTCATAATTTTAATTCTAATTTTGATTTCTATTACGTTAAATGTCATAACTCCAAATTAAAATTTGATTTCAATTACATTAAATGTTATAATTATAATTTCAATTTCGATAGTTAAATGTTATAATTGCAAATTCAATTTCAATTAGGTAAATGTTTTAATTTCAATTCTAATTCTAATTTTATTTACATTAAATATTATAATTCTAAATTCAAGTTTAATTTCAGTTGTGTTAAATGTTATGATTTTAAATCCAATTTCAATTTCCATAACATTAAATGTTATTATTCTAAATCCAATTTTATTTTCAATTTCAATTGCGTTAAATGTTTAATTTAAATTACAATTATAATTTCAATTACGTTAAATGTTATAATTTCAACTCTAATTATAATTACATTAAATATTAAATATTCTAATTCCAATTTCAATTACGTTAAATGCTATAGTTTTATTTTTTATTTTAATTACAATTATTAGTCCATTTGAACTAATTTTATTTATTTATATTGAATGGTATGAGAAACGTCAAACCAAATCTAGACATTTTGATATAAGCTAAAAATAAATGCAAACATAATCAACTTATATTTTTATTTTTCTTTAAATTTTTTTTAAAAAAATGTAGTATGTACGGATACCTATTATGGGTATTCGCAAATTTTTCACTAAATTTATACCTGTACCAAATCTGTTGTGAGTTTTAATTTTGTCTACTAAACCCACTTCGAACCTTACCAAATCCTTCACAATGCAGGCGAGTTTTAGCTAGTTTACGGATTTTTTTACCATCCCTATGAATAATGTAGAGTGTAGACTCTATGGCATTCAATTTTTTTTTGAAAAATAAATTATTATATATATATATATATAAAGAGTATGTGAATAACTGATATGAAACACATTTTAGTTAGGAAAGAAAAATATAAACAAATTGTGTTTATTTACATTAATGCTCTTGGGGCAATTATTTTTTTTAATATTATAACAATTTATTAATATTTATAATTAAATTTCTATTATGACATATAATAGTGATATTCATTAAGGCGCAACCTGTAAATTTAGACTTAAGAAAGGTCAAATCTACTTTATTAAAAATTAGAAAAATTTATCTTGTTTATTGTCACGTCCCACATAAAATAAAAATTAGGTGAATTTTAGAGATATATATGTACAGGTAGACAGTATTACCTAACAAGTTAGTCTTTTGAATTAGTAATAAGAATCCGACTCATGACAAGTAGTATCAACGCAGAGTCGAATACGCAGTCGCATGTGAGCCCCTAAAATCACTCCAATAAAAATTATCACGTGAGATATGAGTTCTCATAACTCCAAGGGGATGGATAATATGAGCCAAGTAGACTTTGAAAGTCATATGTATTGAGCTCCAACAAAGATTATTATATGGATAGTAGGTCTTTATGCCCTAAAAGATTGGCAATAAAGACCAAGTCTGCCACTGAGTTTATGCTAGATCATGATATGAGTGACACGTGATTAGGTGTGAAAAAATATCACGTACCATATCAAATAAAATTTGGGTAGATTTGAGTATATATGAGCGGGTAAAAAGCATTATTTAAAAGGTTAGGCTTTTAGATCAATAACAAGTATCCGACCTATGATACTATACATAGAAGAGAATTCGAACCTTTCCTCCAAATTGGGAGCCAAATTACTCACCACTTAGGTAAGGGGTAGTGGGCCAATCATTTTTTTTAAACTTTATTTGTTTATTTTTTTTAAAAAAAATGATATAATATTATTGATGAATATCAAGATACACATCAAAGGACCTTGATATTACAATAATAGGATTATGAATAAAGTATAATAAATACACATAACGCTTACCTAAACTTAATCTCTCACGAAAAGAGCAGAAATCATTTTCATATTAAAGAAGAATGACTCTTCAAAAGAAGGGAATAAAGAACTTTTCAAAAAAAAAACACACAAATCCTTCCAAAAAGGGGGACTTAAACCTCTCTAAAAGGAGATATAAACCCCTTAACATCTCCTCGCTTGAGCATTATTATATGATAATGATAATTGTTCTTTTATAACAACGGAGAAATTGAGGATCATGCCTCAACTTATGGTAACCAAATCCTACTGCCGGGATTGGTGTTGAGTTCGTTGTGATAGGAGGAAGCAGGCCCCCATCTTCTGAGAGGTGCTTTAAAGGCTGTTAAGGCATTACACTCAGAGGTGAAACCACAGGAGGAAAATTACTAATCCCTAAACAAAAAAAATTTATTCTAAAGACAAATTACATAATATTATTCCGCGACCATAGCCTATCACCAAACAAACTATAACCACTGCCAAAACCATCACAAAGCTGAAGTGTTGTACCCCGCAGTGGAATGTAATGGTGGGTGGGACAAAGCTTGCAAGAGGAAACAATGGCGGCATCCTACAAAATCTGGCAAGGCACGATGAATGCCACCGTTTAAAACCGGCACGGCTCGGCCAGAAGCCAAGGAGACAAGTCAAGGCAGCTGTTAAAGAACTAGTACTTGCACAAACATGGAAATTAGAAGCTGTTCAAAACTGGCAAGGCTCGGTCGGAATCCGAGGGAAGTCGTCAAGGTTGCAAAATCGAGACTAGCAGCTATCAAAAAAGATAGTTTAGCCACGGAAAGATCTTCAGACTAAAAAAGACTTGCGGCTGAAATCGAGACTTACTATGGCGTCTTGCTATTGATAGCTGGCACCGTGTGCCAGCTACATAATTGCTGGCACACGGTGCCAGTAATTATGTCATGGTGGACAGCCAATTCTTGGCTGTCCACTATGCTAAACTCTCCTTATAATGGGAGAGTTTAACAATTCATTTTCATAATGCAAATTAGAGAGAGTTTCAAAAGCTTTAAGAGAGTTTTTAAGTGATTTGAAAGAATTGAGTATATTAGAGTTTTGGGTTGTAAGGCTAAAATACTACAATACTTGTATTCTCCATTTCTAATAGTAAGAGATTCTTCTGTCTTTGCCTGTAGATGTAGGCTAAAAGCCAAATCACGTAAACTCTTGTGTTTGTCTTATTTTTATTTTTATTATTTTTCTCAATTTTGCTTTAATTATGACCCTGCATCACCTCTCAATTTCCTAACAAGTGGTATCAGAGCTTCTGGTTGAAGGAGGTCACTATTTATATATATAGTTACTGTTTATACGTATAGATACTATTTATATGTATAGATACTATTCATGTGAAACAGTTGGAGCCGATCCTAGCAGAAAGCAGTTCGTGGTGAAAAGCAATGGCAGCAAAATACAAAGTTGAGAAGTTCAATGGAGGTAATTTTACATTGTGGAAAATAAAAATAAAGACGATTTTAAAGAAAAACAAGTGCTTAGAAGCAATTGATGAAAGATGCGCTGGTATCACTGATGATATCAAGTGGAATGAGATTGACAGTAATGCAGTTGCTGATCTGCATCTAGCACTTGCTGATAATGTGCTATCCAGTGTGGCAGAAAAAAAAAGACAGCAAAAGAGATCTAGGATACTCTCATAAAATTGTATGAGGCCAAATATTTGCACAACAAGATCTTCTTAAAAATGAGATTGTATACTATTCGAATGGCAGAATTCACTTCAGTGACAGAGCACATCAACACGTTAAATACTCTATTTTCCCAACTCACTTCTTTGAGGCATAAAATAGAGGCAGGTGAACGTGTGGAGATTTTACTTCAAAGCCTACCAGATTCGTATGATCAACTCATCATCAACTTGACGAATAATATCCTAATGGACTTCTTAGTCTTCGATGATGTTATAGCTGTTGTACTAGAAGAAGAACGAAGACGAAAAAATAAAGAAGACAAACAGGAATGTTCGCAGTAAGCAGAAGCTTTGACAATAATGAGAGGTAGATCAACAAAACATGGCCTCAGTGGGAGTCAAAATCATGGTAGACCAAAATTCAGAAGTAAGAAAAACGTCAAGTGCTACCATTGTAACAAGAAAGGCCATTCAAAGAAGGATTGCTGGGGATTGAAGAAAAGTGCAGAGGATAAACCGCAAAGGAATATTGCAAGTACCTTAGATGATGGTAAAATTTTATACAGCGAAGCAGCAATAGTTGTTGAAAGTAAAAAAAGGTTCTCTGATGTATGGCTCATGGATTCTGGAGCTACATGGCACATGACCTCTAAAAGAGAATGATTCCATCAATATGAACCTACCTTTGGAGGACCTGTATATATGGGGAATGATCATGCTTTGAAAATCACTGGAATAAGATCCATCAAGATGAAGATGTACGATGGTACTGTTCGTATTATCTAGGAGGTGCGACATGTGAAAGGCCTCAAGAAGAATCTTTTATCATTAGGGCAATTAGATAACACTGGGTGTAAGACCCAAATTGAAAATAGGATAATGAAAATTCTCAAAGGCGCGCTTGTAGTAATGAAGGCAGAAAAAGTTGTTGCAAATTTGTACATGCTTAATGGAGAAACACTGCAGGAAGGCGATGCATCTGTTGCATCAACTAGTTCAGTAGAAGAGTCAACGATAATGTGGCATCGCAAACTGGGCCATATGTCGGAACGAGGTTTAAAGATTCTCTTTGATCAAAATTTACTTCCTGGGCTCAAATCAGTTCATTTACCTTTCTGTGAGTACTATGTCATAAGTAAGCAGCACATATTAAAGTTCAGCATATCCAGTTCTAGAAGTAAAGAAATTCTAGAATTGATCCACTCTAATGTTTGACAAGCATCGGTGATGTCCTTAGGAGGAGCGAGATATTTTGTATCATTCATAAATGATTACTCTAGGAGATGCTGGGTGTATCCAATCAAGAAGAAGTCATATGTGTTTGAAGCTTTTAGAATATTCAGAGCACGAGTAGAACTTGAATCAGAAAAGAAGATCAAGTGTTTAAGGACAGATAATGGAGGAGAATATACTGGTGAGGATTTTATTGCATTCTGTCAACAAGAAGGCATCAAGCGACAATTCACCATAGCTTACATGCCTCAACAGAATGGAGTAGCAGAGCGGATGAACAGAACCTTGTTGGAGAGAACAAGAGCTATGTTGAGAACTGCAGGTTTAGACAAAGCATTTTGGGCAGAAGCAGTCAAAACCGCATGTTATATGGTAAATCGGTCACCATCAACAGCAATCGATTTGAAGACACCGATGGAGATGTGGACTGGGAAACCCGTTGATTATTCTTGCCTTTATACATTTAGAAGTCCTATGTACGTGATGTATAATCCCTAAGAAACAATGAAGCTAGATCCAAAATTCAGAAAATAGCTTTTTTTGGGATATACTGATGAAGTCAAGGGGTATCGCCTGTGGGATCCCACTATCCATAAGGTCGTCATCAGCAGAGATGTGATATTTGTAGAAGATAAACAGCAAAGGAATGATAAAGATGATAGCACAGTGAAGGAAAATCCAGAGACTACAACTGTACAAATGAAAAATAATCAAGTACAAGAAGATTCAGATTCTTCTGAAGCAGCACCAGAGCATGAAGAACAAGAACCAGTAGAGTCTGAGACTACAGATAATCGTCGATCAACTCGTAAGAGACGAGCACCATCATGGCACTCAGAGTATGTCATAGAGGCTCATGTTGCAAACTGCCTTCTAATAGAGGATGGAGAGCCAACAACTTTCCAGAAGGCTTCTAAAAGTCAAGATGTTTCTCTATGGATAACAGCAATGCAAGAAGAAATTGAAGCCTTGTATAAGAACAAAACATGGGAGCTGGTTGCACTACCACGTGGAAGAAAAACCATTGGTAACAAATAGGTCTACAAGATCAAACGAGATGACAATGACTAAGTGGAGCGGTATCGTGCGAGATTGGTGGTGAAAGGTTATGCTCAGAAAGAAGGTATTGACTTTAATGAGATATTTTCCCCTGTGGTTCGACTCACGACAGTTAGAATAGTCCTGGCAATGTGTGCTACACTTGACTTACATCTAGAGCAGCTAGATATGAAGACAGCTTTTCTTCATGGAGAACTTGAAGAAGAAATTTATATGCTCCAACCAGAAGGCTTTAAAGAAGAAGGAAAAGAGAACTTGGTTTGCAAGTTGAACAAATCTCTGTACGGTCTCAAATAGGCACCGAGGTATTGGTACAAGAGATTTGATTCATATACCATCAGCCTTGGATACAACAGACTTAGTTCAGACCATTGTACTTACTACAAAAGGTTTGAAGATGATAATGATTTCATTATTTTGTTGTTGTACGTGGATGACATGTTGGTGGCAGGCCCCAACAAAGATCGAGTTCAAGAATTAAAGGCAAACTTGGCTAGGAAATTTGATATGAAGGACTTGGGACCAGCAAACAAGATTCTAGGGATGCAAATTCACCGAGACAGAAATAACAGGAAGATTTGACTTTCTCAAAAGAACTACTTAAAGAAAATCTTGTGGCATTTCAACATGCAAAATTGTAAGCCAATTAGTACCCCATTCCCTGTTAATTTCAAGTTATCCTCTAAGATGTGTTCTAACAAAGAAGCGGAGAGGAAAGAGATGTCTTGAGTACCGTATGCATCAATAGTGGAAAGTTTAATGTTCGCTATGATTTGTACTAGACCAGATATTGCACAAGCAGTGGGAGCAGTTAGTAGATATATGACGAATCCTGGTAGAGAGCATTGGGGTTGTGTCAGGAGGATCCTTAGATACATTAAAGGTACCTCAGATGTTGCTTTATGTTACGGAGGATCAGATTTTATTGTTAAGGGTTATATGGATTCAGATTTTGCAGGAGACCTTGATAAAAGAAAATCCACTAATGGCTATGTGTTTAAACTTGCAGGAGGAGTTGTAAGCTGGGTTTCGAAACTGCAAACTATTTTGACATTATCTATTACGGAAGTAGAATACATGGCAGCTACACAAGCTTGCAAGGAAGCAATTTGGATACAAAGATTGCTGGAGGAGCTCGGGCACAAGTAAGAGAAAGTTGAATTGTTTTGTGACAGTCAGAGTGCCTTACACATTGCAAGAAATCTAGCTTTTCATTCAAGAACGAAGCATACAAGTGTTCAATATCACTTTGTTCGTAAAGTGGTTGAAGATGGAAGTGTAAATATGTTGACTAAGTCTATCAATACCAACACGTTTGTATGGTGTAGATCCTTGCATGGCCTAGCAGACACGTAGGCAACATGGCTTTAGCGAAGAAGAAAGAATGGTGTAGAGACTTGATAGATTCTCAATCAAATCTCAAAGTGGGAGAATTGTTGGTAGGTGCCAGCTACATAATTGCTGGCACACGGTACCAGCAATTATGTCATGGTGATGGCTGTCCACCATGCTAAACTCTTCCTATAGTGCTAGCAATTATGTCATGGTGGACAGCCATTTCTTGGCTGTCCACCATGCTAAACTTTCCTTATAATGGGAGAGTTTAGCAATTCATTTTCATAATGCAAATTAGAGAGAGTTTCAAAAGCTTTAAGAGAGTTTTTGAGTAATTTGATAGAATTGGGTATATTGGAGTTTTGGGTTATAAGGCTAAAACACTACAATATTTTTATTCTCCATTTCTAATAGTAAGAGATTCTTTTGTCTTTGCCCGTAGATGTAGACTAAAAGTCAAATCACGTAAACTCTTGTGTTTGTCTTATTTTTATTTTTATTATTTTTTTTAATTTCATTTTAACTATAACTCTGCATTACTTTTTAATTTTTTAAAACTTGCACAAGTCGTTATAGGCTAAAATGGATGAGGCAACAAATAAAATAAATAAACAAAGCAAATAAAATCAAGATGATGGTTGTATCGACCAGAGAGAGGACCAAAGATATCCTCTCTAATGAAGATAGGAGGAAAATTAAAGCATTCTTGCAAAAGTTTAAGAGACTTCTAAGGTTTTTTCAAAAAGTTTAAAAGTCAATAGGTTTTTTTTAATATATATATTTTTTAGTGTGGAATGAAAAATTATTTTTAATAATTAATTTGCTGACAACATAGAGGTATCATTATTTGGGAGTGCATTCTTCTACCGGTTGCAAAGAATTTTGAATATTAGAGTTAATAAAATTATAACTATAAGATGAATTTATTATTAAAGGAGGGAATCTAACATCAATAACATTTCTTTTTTTCTTTTAATAAAATTTAAGATTATTAATAATATTATTTTGTATAATAGTTATTTAGTGCAAATATTTGTTTATTTAAAGTATAAATTTAAATTTATACAATATTATATAATTTTAAAATAACTTTAGAACGATGTTGTATTAAAATATAGAAATTATATAATTTTAAGTTTAAATTTTTTAACATATGAACATCTGCATTAAATAATTGACTAACACATCTCAATCAAACCTAACAAATACTAAAATTCATAACGCTATCTTTTTCAAGTTAAAGTTAAGTAATGATGAAGAAATGGGTAGTATTTCTATGTAACCCACAATGCAAATGGTTGCAATCTCACTAAGATAAATTATCCTAATTTAAGAGGCCAAATTAACATAAGGTTCTATTTTACTTATTTCTATTCCAAATAATTGATACACAGATCAGATATAGCTTTCCACAGACTATTCATTTCAATACAATTGCACCAATTACCCCACTTCTTATAAATTTATTATCAGAATGTGTGATTGACTAGCACTCTCACCCCAATGCATTCTCTTTTATTGCTGAGGTTATATATCATCATGATCATTGATAGTTGTTCAAATTTTGATAGGAGTTTCTTCTGCAACTAGACCAATATTCAGCTACAAGCTTGGAGAAGGAGGAATTAGTCTCCATAAGCTTTGATGGTTCATCGTATTCCAACAATTTCCCTGAAAATCAATTAACAAACACTCGTTAATATGAATTGAGAAAATCAAGAATGGTTTGTTAATTAAATCAATGAAGTTGGGAACTACAGAAACAAAAAGCTTACCATAAGAGAGGACCATGACCATGTCACTATCAATAACAGTTGGTACTCTATGAGCTACTGTGATCACCGTGCAGTTGGGGAATTCCTGCCTGATAATTCTCTGTAAAATGGCATCTGTTGCAGAGTCAATAGAAGCAGTAGCTTCATCCAGAACCAGGATTCTGTTTCTCTTAAGCATAACTCTTCCAAGGCAAAAGAGTTGGCGCTGCCCCGCGCTCCAATTTTCACCCTCATCACTCACTGCTTGGCCAACAGCAATAATCAGGAAAAATATACATTTGCACTAAATCCATGCAACGGCAAAGTATAATGTGTGTTGAAGTGGAAGCACTCAAACGAGTAATATATCTCAAGTATTATAATGTATAAAGAAGTAATTAAAAAATTAGAGAGAGAAAAATAGAAAAAGAACACACAATTTACGTGTTACGTTAACGGCGGATCAAGATCACACTATTTTATTATTGAATCTCAAGGTACTCACAAAGCATGTCTTCTACAAAAAAAGACTCAAAAAGTAATGACTCTAAAAATAATCACTTTCTTTTGCAATTAAGAAGGATTTATCTCACTAAGAATCACAAAGATCTCACTCTAATCATAAAGATTTTGTGTTTTTATCACTAAGATGTGTTTACAAATTCAATATAGAGTCTTTATATAGGCTTTAAGACGTCCTAGGTTAACCCTAAACATGTGGAAGTCATATTAGGCAGTCTTGGAATAAGTGGGAGTCAAAATAACCCGAATCAAAACGGGAAAGAACTCCCCGCGCCAGGCACCGCGGTTCTTAGCCTTGGAGCCGCAGCGCTCAAGCTCTATTTTGGGCATTGGGGCGCCCACGCCTAGGCACCGCCTCTTGCATTTTCACCTCCTTTCGTATCTGTCTTCGATCTTTGTATACCCAACGTATTTGGCTTGCTCTCCAAATCTTATCCTGATAGTTTTTAATCAACTTTCTCACAAATCTCATCATTAATTCAAAATCATTTATAAAGTAACTCGATCTCTCATCTCCGCATCTTCGGTCACTCTCACATAGTAATGACTCCGGTTAAATCCTTGCATAGGATGAACTTAACCGAGGGTAGTGGCTTAGTTAATATGTCAGTATAAATTTTAGACGAAACTATCTTCATTAGACTAACTTCACCACTTTGGACAATCTCTCGAATGTTATGGAGCCACACATCAATATGTTTAGACCTCTCATGAAACATTTTATGCTTGCTTAGGTGTATGGCACTCTGACTAATATAATACACACAGGTGTTCACATCTTCAATAACTATTACCTCCGCGCATATGCCTTTAAACTATTCGGCCTCTTTAGCTTCACCAATAGCTATGTACTCTGCCTTTGTGGTAAATAGTGCAACCACATGTTGTAGAACTGATCTCCAACACATACTACACCTAAACACTGTGAATACGTAACCTATCAACGATATTCTTTTGCCTAGATCACCTACATAATCTGAGTTTATGTGTCCTCTTACCATTACACTACTGTCATCATCCATTTTATACATCAACCCGTAATTTGACGTCCCTTTGAGATATCTCAAAATCCACTTTACTGCAAGTCAGTAATCCTTATCCAGATTTTTCATGTATCTACTCACCATACTTACAACTTGTGCTATGTTTGGTTTTGTGTAAACCATTGCATACATGATACTCCCCACAATGCTTGCATACGATACTTTATTCATCTACAGTTTTTCCTCTTCGGATATTGGTGACTGTGCTATTAAAAATTTGAAATGCATGGCCAAAGGAGTAGAGACAGCCTTTGCATTGGACATACCAAACTTCTCTAGAATTTTGAGTATATATTGCTATTGAGACAAGAAGATAACATCTCTTCTTTCCCTCACAATATTCTATTCGTTGCTCCTAAATCCTTCATCTCAAATTCGCCACTCAACTGCTTCTTAAGTTTTTGTATTTCTTCCATATTCTTATATGTGATCAACATATCATCAATGTATAGAAGCAAATACATCATCCCATAGCTTAAGTTTTTAAAGTACACGTATCCATCATACTTGCTCATACTAAAGCTACAAGCTATTATAAATTCATTAAATCTCCTATGCCATTATCTAGGTGATTACTTTAATCCATACAACAACTTCTTTAGCAAATAAGCATGATTTTCTTTTTCAAGCTCCTCAAACCCTTACGGCTGTATCATGTATATCGTCTCTTCAAGCTCTCCATGCAGAAAAGCTGTGTTTACATCCATCTGCTCTAGTTGTAAATCTAGGTTTGCACATATGACTAATAAAATTCTAATGGATGTGTGCTTGACGATTGGAGAGAATATCTCATTCAAGTCAACTCACTCTCTTTGAGTAAAATTTTGTGCAATTAACCTAGCATTGAATCTCGTAAGCTCTATCCTCGTTATCCCGTCCTTCACCTTATACACCCACTTGCCCCCAACTAATTTATTTTGAGATCTCTCTACCAACTTTCAGATATTATTCTTCCTAAGAAAGCTAATCTCTTCTTCCATGGCCTAATTCCATTCTTTCTTGTTTTCACTCTTTATAGCCTCATCATATATTTTAGGCTCATCATACTCAAAAGTGTAAGTAGAATTAAAAGCATAAGCAACTGAATCTGCTTATGCATACCTGATTTGTAGGTTAATCGTTCTCCTTAGCCTGTCTTTGGCTAGCTGATACTCTTCAAGTTCCATCTCAAGAATCCTAGTTTTTTTTTTGAATAAACTTGAAGGAACTCGCTGGTGTTCTTAGTTCATCTTCAAGGTTCTCCTTGTTGAAGTGCTGATCTAAGGGCATATCAGATCTACTCTCAGGCTCCACTTCAACTTTTATTGACTTTGGTACTGAGTCTTCTTTGGACACAGGTTCTTCTTTCTCATTTTCTTAGAAGGCTTTCAGCATAGTCATCTCATCGAACGTCACATCATGGCTTATGATACTTCTCGAAGGTGTCAAGACTTTACACCATACCTTGTATCATTTTACTCCTTTAGGATACCCTATGAATACCCTTTTGTTAGCTTTAAGTTCCAACTTTTCCTCCTTAATATGTACAAAGGTAGGGCAACTAAATATTCTGAGGTGGTCATATTTAGGAGAGTTTTCAAACCATCTCTCTTCTGGCTTCTTGGAGTCAATTGTTGATAAGGGACTTATATTAATCAAATAAGTTGCAGTCACTACAGCTTCTCCCCAAAATGCCTTGAACATCTTTGCATTGGTAAGCATGTATCTAACCCTTTCAAGTAGGGTTTTATTCATCTTCTCAGCTACGTCATTCTGTTGTGGTGTTGATCTCACTGTATTATGCCTTGCAATCTCATGCTTGGCAAAAAAACCCATCAAACTCTATATTGCAAAACTCGAGGCCATTGTCAGTTCTCAGCCTCTTAACCATTTTGCCAGTTTGATTCTCAACAAGAGTCTTCCAAGTCTTGAACTTAATAAACACTTGATCATTGCTCTTCATCACATAGACCTATAGCTTCTTTGAATAATCACCAATCAAACTGAGAAAATACCTAGCACCACCACGAGTAGCTGTCTAAGCTGGTCCCCAAAGATCTGAGTGTATATAGTCAAGAGTCCCTTTAGTCTTGTGCTCGCCAGTACTAAATCTCACCCTATATGCTTTCCCAAGCACACAATGCTCACAAAACCCTAATGGCTGGAACTTATCTTTACCAAATGATGATTTCACATTTTTTCTTACATCTCTATATGAGGGCTTTCCTTTTAATGATGATTTCACATCGTTCATCGTTAAACTCTCTCTACCGTAGAGTAATATATCAACAAAGCTCTCATAACTTTTGGGAAGTGAACTCAACAGGATAATTACTTTATCTTTATCTTCTATCTTGATATTAATAGACTCAAGATCAAGAATGATCTTATTGAAAGCGTCTATATGATCTTTCACCGGGGTCCCCTCTAACATAGATAACTAATACAATTTTTTCTTTATATGCAATCTGTTGGCCAATGATTTTTGCATATAAATGGAGTCAAGCTTCTTCCAAAGACCAATAGCCATCGTCTCACTTGCTACTTTCCTCAATACTTCATCGCTTACTGATAAAACGATTGTACTGTGAGCTCTTTCTTGAATGTCCTTTCTTTCTGCTTCAATTTTAGATGACTCTAGCGTCTTTTTTTCTTTCCTAGATGGAGCTACCGTCTCAGCTAATGCCGAGCCTAACCGTTAACTCACCAACAACTCCTTAACCTTCATCTTCCATAGATTAAAGTTATTTATGCCGTTGAATTTCTCTACCTCATACTTGAGTGTTGTTATGTCTACTCAGAACCTGGCTCTAATACCATTTTGTTGAAGTAGAAGCACTTAAACGAGTAATATATCCCAAGTAATATAATGCAGAAATAAGTAATTAAGAAACTAGAGACAGAAAGGTGAAAGAAGAAAACACAGAATTTACGTGGTTCGACAATTTACCTACATCCACAGCGGATTAAGTCACACTCTCTTATTATTGAATCTCAAAGCACTCACAAAATAAACTTTTTACAAGAAAGACTCACAAAGTAATTACTCTCTCTCGCAACCAAGGGGGGTTTCTCTCACTAAGAATCACAAAGTATGTTTGATCACAAAAATCTCACTCTAATCACAAAGATTTTGTGTTTTTATCACTAAAATGTGTTTACAAACAAATAGAGACCCTTTATATAGGTTTTAGGACGTCTTAGGTTAACTCTAAACGTATAAAAGTCGTATTAGGGAGTCATGGAACAAGCAAGAATCAAAATAAGCCAGATCAAAATGTGAAACAATTTCCCGTGCTGGGCACCGCAGCGCTAGGACATCCCTGCCTGGGTTCGGGTTTTGTTTTTGATGCTATGGCGCCTATGTCTGGATACCGCCTCTTGCGTTTTTGCGTCTATTTTCGATCTTCGTATACCCGATGTACTTGTTTTACTGTCTAAATTATATTCTGATAATTTTTAATCAACTTTCTTATAATGTGCATGAAAAAGATGTAGCTGGACAATTCAACATTCAGTTCACAGGCAATTGCATGTTACTGATCTCTCCTAATCAAAGGTTTAGGCCAAAATCAGGGCGGAGCTAAGTTGCTGAGATTAACTCACCAGATGAGTCCAGCTTGTTAGGTAGGCTGCTGATTGTTGCCTCGAGCTGACACTTTTCAAGAGCCTGTAAATTAAAGACATACCATATGTGTAATCAATATGCCAATATAAAACACTAAGAGTAGTTGCTTTTGTCTTCATTAATCTGTACAATAACTTCTGTGAAATTCTTGATTTTAGAGTTTGCTTGGCTCACCTTCCATATTTCATCATCCGAATAGAGCCCTAGAGGGTCCAAGTTAGTTCGAATGCTACCCCTGAAAAGCGTTGGCTCTTGAGGGATGATGCTGAGCTTCATTCTCAAATCTTTTAGTCCCATGGAACAAATGTCAAGTCCATCTATCAGAATTGAACCACTTGCAGGCTCTACCAAACGAAACAATGCACTTATAAGTGTTGTTTTGCCACTTCCAGTCCTTCCCACAACTCCTACTCTAGTCCCTTCATTGAATGTGCAAGTGATCCCCTTGAGTACTAATGGAGCATTTGGACGGTATCGAATCTGTAAAACAAATAGAAGAAAGAATAATTACATTCCTGCTTCAGTATGCAGAGTCGTTATGATATAGCAATTTCAAATGACTCTTAATATCATCAGGCCTTGTTCTGGAATTTGGGTGGAACCATTATCTAGTGAATCATTCTATAATGAGGTTACTGAAAAACATTTTCCATCCAAAATATGAGCTTCATAAGTTAGCTTACCTTCAGCTCCTGCAGCTCTATCCTGCCCTTAGAAGGCCAAGAAGATGGTGGTCTCTTGTTTTCAACAATCGCCGGAGGCTCTGGTGGGATGTGCATGAACTGTTTTATCCTTTCAACTGAAATAATGTAGTTTGATAAGTTACAATACCATCGCGACACGGAAACTTGGATGACCGTTAGAGAAAGGGCATAAGATAGGGAAAGTCCAACAAGCCCTGCAAAGACAAAAGGTAAAAAATTCAGCATCTTTTGACAATTCAATGAGTAGCAGAAGAAATGACAGTTGTAATTAAGTAATTTTACCTGGAGGTACATAGCCCTTAGGAATCAGAACAAGGAGAAGAGCAGCAGTGAAAAGGGTGAAATTTTGAAGCGCTTCTATTCTTAGGACTAGCCACTCCATGACACCATTAGTATGGAAGAGAAGTGTGGCATCTGTATCAACAAGCTTTAGGTAGTTTTGGAAGAACCTATCCACCATGTTAAAGGCTCTTATTGTGACAACACCTAGTGATGTTTCGGCTGTATAATTCATGACAGGAGCCTTTGTTGTTCCATTGATTCTGATTAATTCCCTTGCAGTTGCTATATAATATCCCTTCAATAGTAAAAGATGAAATGAATCCAAGTCAGCTCTAGCCTTTGCTTTTAGTGAACGAAATTAGAAAAATTGAAGATTATCAAGAAGTAAAAATATGATTCACCTGAACATATTTTACTGCTACCATAGCAAGAATGGCTACAATAAGAACTTGCCATGTGACAAAGGTCATGATTGCAATTGTTGCTACAAGTTCAACACCAGCGGAAGCCACAAAGATAATGGAAAAAGGTATGTCGAAATCCAGAACACTCAAGTCTGATGAAGCCTGCAAGAGAGTAATATCAGTATGCCTGTTAGACAGATGGATTTGTGAGTAAAATAATCTGAGGGAGTACATAAATAAGGTAGTATTACTCGGGTTAAAATCCGTCCAACAGGAGTAGAGTCGAAGAAGAGCATTGGAGCTTTGAAAATAGAGTTAATGAAACCTGAGAAGAATGATTTAGAAGCCTTTAGTCCCAAATGGGCTGCAAAAAAGGACCTAAAATACACAAAGATAGCACTAGCTGTTGAAACTCCAGTGTAAACCCCAATCAAAATGCCACTGGTGATTTTAGGAAACTGAATGGCATATGCTAGCCAATATGTTGCAGCAGCCTGAAGAG
Organism: Ailanthus altissimus; assembly: GCA_946807835.1. NCBI lineage: Eukaryota > Viridiplantae > Streptophyta > Magnoliopsida > Sapindales > Simaroubaceae > Ailanthus > Ailanthus altissimus. The sequence goes on from OX327687.1 coordinate 32,340,394, forward strand.
CAACAAAACCAGTCTGAGCCAATAGGCCTAAACATAAAAGTGGTATTCCTTTCGACACAAGGAGATAATCCAGGAATGGCTTCCATCCAACATCACCAATCTCCTTTTCTTCTTCTTCTGTTAGTTGTAATCCTGGTAAACCCTTGGCAGATATATCCCCCTCGCTGTGTTTCTTAATGAGGTTACAGTTATAATTCTGTGGCCAAACTGTATGGTCCTTACCTACCTGTCCAGCTCTTCCTTGGCCTTCATTATTTATAGTATCCAACCCTGTTATTGCATCTCTGTGTGCATTCACCAGCTTTTCAAATGCCGTCCCAGCCAACAAGAGCTCCTGATAGCTTCCTGATTGAGTAATTTGTCCACCTTCCAAAACCTACGATGAAAAAAGACCACTCTCGCATAAATGAACGAAGTAACTTGGATTATTAAATAATTCATAACAAGGATAAATACAATGAATGCATACCAGAATCCTGTCAACTTCTGAGAGAAATTCCACTTGGTGAGTCACTAAAATGACGGTTTTCTTTCCTAAAGCAGCCATCACACATTCCTGAAATTGCATCACTTGGTTAAGCAATAATAAAAATGAGACTGTTCTATGATGGTTTTTGATGCATATGGAGAACTTGAAATTGTGTTCTTACATTGAACAAAGTTGCTGCAGTATGTGCATCTACTGCACTGAAAGGATCATCAAGGAGATAGATATCAGCATCGTTATAGACAGCTCGAGCAAATTGAATTCTCTGTTTCTGTCCTCCACTCAAGTTAAGCCCTCTCTGACCTATCTCTGTGAGATCACCATGGTCAAAACTATTGATGTCCTTATCCAAAGCGCATGCTTTTACAGCCTTATCATATCTGGCCTTGTCCATTGGATTCCCATAGAGTATGTTATCACGAATGGTTCCACTTTGAATCCAAGAAGTTTGAGACACATAGGCAATAGATCCATATACATTAACCTGTTTGAAAGCATAAAAAATCTGAAATTAGCGATGCCAAATTTTGGTGCAATATAATATGCATAGATGTTAGTTTGTAACTCACAGTTCCTGAAATTTTGGAGATTTCTCCAAGTATGGCATACAAGAGTGATGATTTACCAGCTCCAACTGACCCACAAACTGCAAATTTTTGACCCCATTTGATATCCAAATTTACATCTCTCAGAGTTGGAATTGCCAACTCTGGATCCCAACTGAAGTTGCCTTCTTGTATTTTCACACTTCTGTCTGACTTCTGCAATGAAATTCTCCCTACATCATCATTCTTCAGCTCATGATCCAGCAAAAAAGCATTGATCCTATCAAATGAGACCTTGACTTGGATCATAATAGAAAGAGCTTCAGGGATCATTCTGACTGGCTCTCCCATGCTCCTCAGTGTTGCAAGAACTGTGAAGATGGTGCTAGCATTCAGTGGGGCACTTCCAATTAGAGCACATCCCAAGAAGATGACTGAAGAAATTATTGTTGGAGACATCCAATATATGACTGAGCAAGAAGCCTTTCTGAGCTGTGCTTCAGACAACCATTTGAATTCCCTCTCACGGCGAGACTCAATCAAGCTCTTGAACTTCTCTTCCCATGATTGCAACTTTATAATTTTCATGCTGTTTAAGATCTCAGAAGTTGACCTGAGTCTTTCATCTTGTGCAATCATGAACTCTGACTGACACTTCTGTAGTGCCTTCGCGAAGGGCACATTGAGGAGTCCACAGATGAGAAGGGGGACTAAACCAGGAAGAGCACCAAGACCAACAACCCCGAAAAGGACACCAATGGCTAAAAAGAGTTGCAATGTAAGACTCCATGTTGAATGGAACCACCAGGGAAATTCTCCCATTCTGTAGGCATCAACTGCAATATAATTCACAATCTCCCCAGTTGAGTGCCTTTTCCTCCCTAAACTAGAAAGCTTCAACTGCTTCTGAAACATTGCCACCATCAAAGCAGATCTCATCCTCAATCCCGACCTCCTCGAATCAAAGTAAAAATGCCTCTGTGACAAAGACTCAACAAGCTTGGTAATTATAAGACACCCAACTATAGAGAGACCTTCTTGCAAATTTTCCTCATTGCTATTGGAATGATTTACAAAAGCATGGAGCAAAAGTGGGAGAACTACAACAGCAATTGTCCTAAGCAAAGCACAAATTGCTATTAATATATTCTCTTTCAAGTAAACTTTTGTTATGGCCTGAAGAACCAAATTCCCACTGTTGTTTGAGTCCTCCCTTACAAGGGAATCCCATACATGGGCAAATTTTTGGTAGGCTAAGTTGGCTTCATCTTCAGGAACTAGAGAAGGTATATCTTCTAGAGCTAATGGTTTTGAGTAACCGAAAGAAAGCAAAGGATTAATCCAAGAAAATGTTAATTTGCTTAGAAAATTTGCCCTGCCTAATTCTGTTTGGTTCTTTTCGGCCTTTTCGACCAATAGAGGCTGAGATAGATTGTTGTCTTCTCTAAGTTCAGAAGCAAGATGATTGAAGTTTATAAAAGTACAGAAGAGCAACAACAGGTTCACTGGCTAAGGCAAAAAGTCCAAAACCTTGATGCTACGAGTTCTTGCTAAGATTTCAATGTTAAGCGCTAAAACCAATACAGAAAATGACATCCACCAAAGGGAGATGAGAACTTTGATCCATTTGGATCTTTTAACAAGCAAGGAGATTGCCAAAGAGATCCAAATCAGTCCTCTAACAATGTAAACCAACCAGCTCAAATTGTTGAGTCCTTCACTCTTAGCTATAAGATTCCACAAACCAGTACCAAGATAAGCAATGCTAATAAGAGCGCAACAGATTGAAACAATTAAAGAAACCCACTCCCTTCTATTGCTCCCATAGTTTTGATGTTTGGATATAGAACTTACAATCAAAGACAGATAGAAAACACAAAGAAATGCTAGATTTACAACCTCGATGATGGTTCTTTGGACGCAAAAAGAACCCAGATCAAATTTGCCCTCACAAATCCAAGAGTGCCCCCCTGCAAATTCATAGAAACAGGGCAAAATAGAATCAGCAAACTTCATAGGGAAGTTAAAAGGGCTAGAAACATAGAAATTGAAACCAAAGAACATATTTGCATATAGTGGTCTAAAACCTAAGAAAATAAAAAACCAACTGAAACAAATACATAGGCCATGACGGAGGATAAGATGAAAAACATGTGGGTAGCATGAAAATTTTCTGTACATATTGCATGAAAATATTCAACCAACTCAATCATTTCTTTCTTTAAAAGGTGTGGAAGCTCATAATACCAGAGACAATTAATGAACCAGCACCTAAATGAACTGTATATTTGTCCACATCCCCTCAAAACACTCACTTCTCTTACATAAATGTTAAGATTTTTTTAACAACCATGAGCAATAAATATTGATACAAAAATTCAAAGAACAAAAAAAAAGATCATGAATCAACAAACCCGCTGTTAGTACTTATAAAACAAGGAAAATAAAAAAGAAATGAAAAGATTTATACCAAGTGAGCTCCCCAAGGAAGCCATTATTGCTGGAAGCACTTTTCTTTCTTCAGTGAGCTTTTGTAGCTCATGCACCAGCAGCTTCACTAGGAAAGAGCTTAAACTTTAACAAACTGCTCCTTAATTGAAAGTGTAAGTTGTAAGAAATTTGTGTATTTCATTATATTGAAAGGATACAAATTGAACCTTTATATAAACATTGATAGAATCTATTTACAATATGAATATAATCAAGTTAAAGTATATGATTATGGCTGCATAATATGAATGGGGATATAAATGTTAGGGGTATGCTGTTAATATTGACTGCACCACCATAAGACTTTAACATCTTACCTCAAACTTAAATTAGTGGCATAGAAGTAAGCTTGAGTTTGGATACTAAAGTTTGAAAATGGCAGAGAATAAGAGATTTGATAAAGATATCAGCAGGTTGGTCTTCGAAAGAGATGGAATGAAGAGTAATCGTCTTTTGAGAAACATGTTATTGAACAAAATGACAGTCTGTCTTGATGTGTTTTGTTCGTTCATGAAAGACATCATTATGAGCAATCTAAATAGCACTCTGATCATCACAATAAAGTGGTGTATCTCCACATTGAGAAATGCCTATATCCCTGAGAAGCCACCTGAGCCAAAATCTCTTACGTAGTGTCTGCAAGTGCTCAATACTCAGCCTCAGTATTAGAGCGGGCAACAGTAATTTGTTTCTTACTTTTCAATGAAAGAAGAAAATCTCCCAAGAAAAGACAATATCTAGTAGTGGACCATCGATCTGTAGGATCACCAACCCAATTAGTATAGGCTTGCAATACAATATTTGATTAGGTCGAGAAATGAAGTTTATAAAAAGAGTACCCTTTAAGTAGCGTAAAATGTGAAGAACTGCAGTGTAGTGAGACGTCGAAGGAGCGGCCATAAACTGACTGACAACATGAACAACATAGGCAATGTCTGGTCGGGTGACTATGAGATAGACTAAGGTGCCGACTAACTATCAATAAAGAGTGGGATCACAGAGGGGAGTGCCATCAGAGGGTCATAGTTTTGCATTAGACTCGAGATAAGTAGAGGTAGTCTTACTGTCTATCAAACCTACTTTAGTAAAAAGATCTGAAGCATATTTAGCCTGTGAGAGATAATACCCACTAGAGTTAGATAGTACTTCAAGATCAAGAAAATATTTAAGAGTGCTAAGATCTTTCATTTCAAAGTTTTGTTAAAGAAAGCTATTTAGAATAGAGATACTAAGGAGATCATCTCCGGTGATGATCATATTATCCATATAGATTAGTAAGAGAACACAACCACAATCTGTTTAGCGGATGAAGAGAGCCAAATCATAAGAACTGGATTAAAAAACTATGTTGTAAAATAGTGTCACTGAACTTTGCAAACCAAGCACGGAGAGCTTGTTTAAGGCCATATAAAGTATGACGAAGTTCACATACCATGCTTGGAGAATGAGAGTAACTGGGTAGAGGTTTCATATATACTTCGTCAACGAGATCATCTTTAAGGAATACATTCTTTACATCCATCTGGAACAATTGCTAGCCACGGACTGCAACAATAGTTAAAAGGCTCCGAACAAAAGTAAGTAAGGCAATAGGAGCAAAAGTTTCTTCATAATCAATTCCATATTCTTGATGTCACAGACTGTTTTTGAACCGTGCGGCCTTAGACGCGTTGCGTGCTAAGCAGCTGAGAAAACCACACAAAGAGAAGAAAAACAAGCACACCAAGTGTTTGCACGAATGCTCTCTATATTGCTGAAGAGAAAACAAAGCTATGAGATGAATTATACAAGTGAGGGTCTCTCCTTTATATAGTAGCAGCCCTATACAATCGACGGCTGAGATCTAAATAATCTAACGGTGTATATACAAGATTGAGAAGTATGCTCTAGAATATTCCTAGATGTCATTCTTCATTTTATGGAATTCTAATTAAGGTGAACTACCCTAATAAGTCACGGGCCCAGCCCGGTTCTCCATCCAAACAGCGGGCCTTCTAGAAGCTTCGGTCCACGTAATGCTCCATGGTCCAAGAGGCCTCCAGCAGGCCTAGTCGAGCACCAAGTGCTTGAGGAAATGCTTGAGAGCACTTGGGGCGTGACATTCTCTCCCACCAAATTTACGCGATGCCCTCGTCGCATCTTTGTTGGAACTCGCGCACCTTGTTCTCAAACTGCCACAGTGCATTCTCGGGTTCCCAGCTCACTTCACTATTGGACAATCCCTTCCACTTGACAAGATACTCACGACTCAGACGGCAGTTCTTCTTACGTACTGTCCTCACATTAAGGATAAGTTTAGCCTCCTTGTCATAATATATGGAAACTCTTAATGGTGCCCTGGTATGTGGCCCATGCTCCGTGTCCTCCGCATCACCATGGTATGGCTTTAGGCAGCTTGCGTGAAACACCGGATGTAGCCGAAGTCTCAAAGGCAGCTTCACCTTATACGAGACATTGCCAACCCTCTTGGCAGTAGAAAATGGCCCCTCATATTTTCGAACAAGGCCCTTATAAAGTGGGCGCATAGACTTGTGTTGCGTCGGAAGGATTTTCACCATCATTAAATCCCCTATGCTGTACTCAATATGTCTTCGCTTACCGTCAGCCCATTTCTTCATCCGTTTTGTCGCCTTGTCCAAACACACCCACACTTTGTTCAACTGTTCCTGCCAGGATTTTGCAGCTTTGTAGGCTGCTGGACTCTTTCCTGTATCGCTGGATATGAGCGCATGCGGCGTGAGAGGTTGCTTACCAGTAGCTAACTCGAACGGGCTTTGGTTCGTTAATTCACTCCTCTATAAGTTGTATGTGAACTGTGCCACATCGAGTAACTTGACCCAATCCTGCTGATTTGTGCCCACAAAGTGCTGTAAGTACAGCTCCAGTAATGCATTCACCCTTTCGGTCTGCCCATCAATTTGTAGGTGAAAGCTGGTAGAAAAGCGAAGCTCCGATCCCATGAGATTGAACAATCCAGTCCAGAATCTCCCTGTAAACCTCGTATCACAATCGCTGACTATCACTCTCGGCAACCCCCAGTACTTGACTATGTGTTTAAAGAAAAGTTTGGTTGTCTTTTCCGCATTACACTCCTTGGGCGCCAGTTGAAAGTCGCATACTTGGAAAATCGATCTACCACCACAATGATAGTTTCCCACCCCTCGAATTTCGGCAAGGCTACGATGAAATCCATAGAGATGCTCTCCCAAAGTCTCTCTGGTATGGGTAGTGGCTCCAATAACCCTGCGGGACACCGCTGCTCGATCTTGTCCTATTAGCACACGAGACAAGTCTTGACAATCTGTTCTATCTCTTCCCGCATGTGTGGCCAATAGTAAACTATCTCCAATAGGGCGCGTGTGCGTCGTTGTCCTGGATGTCCTGCCCATTTCGTGTTGTGACACTCTCTAATGAAGTTACACCGCAAGTTCTCCCACTTTGGCACATATACCCGGTGTCCCTTGGTGTAGAGAAGCCCATCTTCTACCCAAAATTGCTGAGTCTTTCCTTCTTGTGCTTAAGTGGTGAGCTGTGTGACTGCAGGATCATGCTTCATTCTCTCATGAAATAGGCTAAGCAAATCACCTTCCAGCTTACTTATAGCTACTAACTTGACCTTTCAGCTTAAGGCGTCTGTCACCACATTCACTTTTCCCGATTTGTACTCAAGCTTATAATCGAACTCCGCCAGAAAGTCCTGCCACCTAGCTTGCTTCGGACTGAGTTTCTTCTAACTTTGGAAGTAAATCATTGCTTTGTTGTCCGTCATCACTACAAACTTTGTCCAAAGTAAATAGTGTCGCCAAGTGCGCAGGCAATGGATGACCCCCGTCATCTCCTTCTCTTATACCGTATAGCGCCTCTCCGTCTCGTTGAGTTTTTGGCTCTCATACGCGATCGGATGGTCCTGTTGCATCAATACACCACCAATAGCAAAGTCAGACGCATCAGTATGTACCTCATACGGTAACAAGTAATTCGACAATGCTAAGACTAGTTCCTCGATCACTGCTGTCTTCAGTCGATCAAAAGCTCATTGATACTCCTTAGTCCACTCCCATGCTTTAGTCTTCTTTAGCAGGTCAGTAAGGGGTGCAGCAATGATGGAGTAGCTGTTGATAAATCTTCAATAATAGTTGACTAACCCAAAGAAAGACCGCAGCTCGGTAACTTTCGTGGGTGCCTCCCAATCCACTATGGCGCCAATGTTCGCCCTGTTCATCATCAACATGCCTTCTTTGATCTTGTGACCCAGAACGTCTACCTCCGGTTTAGCAAATGAACACTTCTCCCTATTCACATACAGCTCATTCTCGTGGAGCACCTTCAAGATAGATTTCAAGTGTTCCACATGCTCTTTGAGAGTGTTGCTGTAGATGATGATGTCGTCTAAGTACACAACGACGAATTTGTCGAAGAAGGGCTAGAGTATGTTGTTCATCAGTGTACAGAAAGTGGTTGGCGCGTTTGTGAGGCCAAACGGCATGACAAGAAATTCAAAGGCCCCATAACGCATTACACAGGTTGTTTTTGGCTCATCTCCCTCGGCTATCCGCACTTGATGGTAACCTGATCGCAAGTCCAGCTTCGAAAAGTACTTTGCCTGTCCCAACTGATCAAACAAGTCAGTAATTAAAGGAATGGGATACCTATTTTTGACAGTGACCTTGTTCAGCGCCCGGTAGTCTATGCATAACCGCAATGATCCGTCGTGCTTGCATTGAAAATACACAGATGCGCCGTAGGGCGCCTTAGATGGCTAGATAAACCCTGCATCCAGTAGCTCCTTGAGTTGCTTCCGCAACTCTGCTAACTCTAGTGGAGACATTCGGTAGAGCGCTGTGGCTAGAGGTTTAGCTCCTGGCTCCAGCTCAATCTCGTGATCAATGGCCCGTCTTGGTGGTAATTTCTGTGGTAGTGCTGCTGGCATCACGTCTTGGTGCCACTTGAGCACTTTCGTGATCTCTGCTAGCAGCTCCTCTTCTCCCCCGTACGCCTCATCATCTACCTCTCATATCATGGCGAGGTATGTCTCTTCTCCCCGTTTAGCTTATTTCTTTAGTTGCATGGCGGACAGGAGAGTGGTGTGGGCGTTGGGCTTGGATTGCCCACCTGTTGGCTTGTTTACTGTCGGCACCATGCATGGTCCTCCCTCCAGGATACATACATAGTTGTGTTGGGGAAGTGGCACCACATTAAACTGCCACAAAAAATCCATACCAAGAACAGCATCAAAATCATTGAGAGGGGCTACCGGAAAGTTTACCTTACCGCTCTATTTTTCAAGGCTCATTTCAACTTCACGAATGACCTCATCCAATGGCTTGATTGCGGTGTTCACGGTCTTGAGGTAGCCAATCCCCTTCTCCACCTTGAGGCCCAAGCATACTGCTTTCGCATACTTCATAAAGTTGTGCGTAGCTCCAGTATCCACTAGCGCTTGAGTCCTTTTCCCGTTAATGTAGGCTTCAACGTACATCAGCATTTTTCCTGCTGGCACGCGGGCTGCCCGCTTGGCATTGAGGGCATTGAGCAACTACAAACATCCTAATTGTCCTTGTTCGCACGCTTGTTGAGTCTCCAACATCGCGTTGATAGCCTTTTTCTTTGGACAGTCCTTCACCCAATGATCCCCATCGCAAAGGAAGCAGCTAGATCTCGGCTTTCTCCCGCCATTGCACTTCTGCTCTCTCCCTGTGGGCGGTTTACCTTTCCCCTCCTTATCTTGCGAAGGTTGAGACTCTCTGGTTCCCCCACATTTGCTGTGGTTGGGCTTCGAATTTTTAGACTTGCCTGCATCACCTTTGCGGTAATCAGTGAGCGTTTCTGCCAATATGAGGGCGTTAGATATATTCTGTACTCCACGCCGCCTCAGCTCATTGGATGCCCATGTCTGTAACCCATCGAGGAAATTGAACAGCAAGTCTTCTTCACTCATATTGGGGATCTGTAGCATCAGTAGTGAGTACTCCTCTACGTACTCGCCAACAGACTTGGTCTGTTTCAACTCCTTTAGACACTTCCTAACATCGTGCGCCACATTCTCCAGATAGAATTGACGCTTCAGCTCCTGTTGCAACTCTGTCCAGGTGTTGATGGTGCAAGTATCCTTGCGAATCTCCTCGCTCTTTCGATGCCACCATAGAATTGCATGATCAGAGAGATATAGGGTCACGGTGTTTACCTTATCCTCGTCCCGTACGCCTAGGGCGTCGAAGTATCTCTCCATCTGCCAGAAGTAATTATCGAGCTCCTTGGCGTTCCGCTTCCCGCTGAACTCCATGGGCTTAGGAGCATTGACCCTTGGTACAAACACCGTAACTTGAGCAGCGACAGACCCGTTCGCCACCGCTCGCTTGTACAGCACCACATCCTCCTTGACAGTTTCAAACCCTTGGCGTAGCTCCCCTACTTGGGTTTGGATACTGTCCATTGTGGTGAGGACCTTCTCCTGAAAAGTCTTAATTCAATCTCGCTACCTATCGACGTAAGCCTCGATGGATGTACTGATGAGGGAGCGCAGCTCATCTCCTTGAGTGTCGAGGCCCACCTCGATCTTCTCTACTTGCTACTCCAGCTCTCCAAGGCGATCTGCTGCCTTCCTGACAGCGTCGCTGAGTGCTTTCACCATACTCCCGACATCCTGACCTGGATCTATTGACTTATCGCGAGAGGTAGTGCCGTGCTTCTTAGCTTTGGGGTTCCAACCCCTCTCTTCAGTCAATTCTGATGGTTCGCTATCTTTCTCCATTTCTGAACCTGCTCTTATACCAACTGTTATGGACTGTTTTTGAACCGTGCGACCTTAGACGCGTTATGTGTTAAGCAGCTGAGAAAACTACACAAAGAGAAGAAAAACAAGCATACCAAGTGTTTGCACGAATGCTCTCTATATTGCTGAAGAGAAAACAAAGCTATGAGATGAATTATACAAGTGAGGGTCTCTCTTTTATATAGTAGCAGCCCTATACAATCGACGACTAAGATCTAAATGATCTAACGGTGTATATACAAGATAGAGAATTATGCTCTAGAATATTCCTAGATGCCATTCTACCTTTTATGGAATTATAATTAAAGTGAACTACCCTAATAATTCATGGACCCAGCTCGGTTCTCCATCCAAACAGTGGGCCTTTTAGAAGCTCCGGTCCACGTAGCGCTCCATGGTCAAAGAGGCCTCCAGCAGGCCTAGTCGTGCACCAAGTACTTGAGGAAATGCTTGAGAGCACTTGGGGCGTGACACTGAGTAAAGCATTTTGCTATAAGTCGTGCTTTATGTCTCTCAATAGACCCATCATATTTGGTCTTGATTTTGTATATCCATTTGCAATCAATTACAGTTTTGTTTGGTAGAAGAGTAACAAGATCCTAAGTATATGACTTGTCAAGGGCTTACAATTTTGCTATCATTTCTTGCTATCAAACAGGATTAAAACTAACTTCGGAGTGGGACTAATGCTCATATAAGGAAATAGTGGTAGAAAAACACTAATGCTCATATAAGGAAATAATGGTAGAAAAAAATTGATAATCTTGAAGTTTAATAAAAAAATTCTTATCCGTGTAAAGCGACGAGAAAGAGGTGTAGATGAAATATCAGATCTTGCTTGGTCAGATCTTTCAAACGAGGTAGACTGCTTAGAAACAAGTAACATATTAGTAGGTTTACTTGTATGAACATAGGTGTGTGTGTGTCTATGAAGTGTCGGGGAATAATTCAACAGTGTGATTTATAAAAATCGATGAGCAAGAAGAATAGAATGAAAGTTTAACACAGAAGAAAATATCTTATTTTTAAGAAATACGACATGACGAAAGATGTAAAGGCAATTAGATAAAGGGTTTCAACACCTATAGCCTTTATGTTCTATTCTATAACCCAAGAAACAACACAATCTAGTATGTTGCTTAATTTGGAATGTTCATATTTTAAAGTAAAATAAAGCAAACACAACCAAATACTTTAAGAAGATTACAATTAAATAGGGTTTTATAGAGACACTCATAAGGGGACTTATTCTCTATAATAAGGGAAGGAATATGGTTAATGCTAAAGACAGCGGTTAAGGCAGCTTCTCCCTAAAAGCGTTCTAGACAGTTAAAAAATAGAAGAAGAGCACGAATGGTATCTAAGATATGTCTGTGTTTACATTTGGCTTTTATATTTTGTGGAGATGTACCAGGACAAGATCTTTGACAAATAGTACTATGCTCTTGTATAAGGTTTAAGAATTTAGAATCTCCGTATTCCATGGCATTATCAGTTCAAAAGATCTTAATTGAATATAAGAATTATGTTCTGATTATTTGGGAAAAGTCTCGATAAATTTTAGTAAATTCTGATCTGTGTTGCATAAAGAACAACCATGTATATCGAGAATAATCATCAATAAAATATAGTAGTAATAGGAGAAGGACCTTATATGTCAGAATATATAAGATCAAAATGAGCATAGAAAATGGCAGTACTATTATTAAAAGGCAAAATTGGTTGTTTGGCTAGAGGATAAGTCAAATAATATTCTTTATTATCGAAAATAACTCCTAATTTACCACTAGATACTAAAGAGCATATGCAATTTAGTGATGCATAACCCAAATGAGAATACCAAAGTTGTAATAAAGATACTAGAGAAGTAAACGCTATAGACAAGGTGCATATAGAGGATAAGTGTAAAGAGATGAGTTTATACAGATGCCTGATTTTACGTTATGTCCCAAACTTTCACCTTGTCTTCGGATCTTGTACACGACAACCAAAAGTAGTGAATAAAATGTTATGACCAATTACACACAATTGGCCAATAGATACAAGATTTAAAGTGAGATGAGGAATGAGAAATGTGTTGGATAACAAAAAATTTAGGAATAATACTTGTCCAACATGAGTAACATTCATGTATGAACCATTGGTAGTTTGAATAAAGGGTAAAAAGGAAGTCGATGACTTAGAAGAGAAAACAGTAGTGTCAAAGGTCATATGATCATAACAAACAAAATAAAAATACCAAGAAGAGTTACCTAGAACAATAGAAGAAGTGAAAACGGATGGGTTATCAAGATTCAAGAGTAGTTGATAAAGTAAAGACTTAAGATTGGTGGTTGAGTTGAATAGGGACTTGCATTATTCTGGGCAGCAGTAATGACAGAGAATGATGAAGGTCTTGCAGAAGTAGTTCCCTTAAATGATCTCTTTTTAGGACAGTCTTGAGCAAAATGACCAGGTCTGATCTTTTGACATATTTTACACTTTCGTGTTAGACACTTGACGATATCATGGCTAGATAAGCGGCAATAGTTATAAAATTTTGTTGGATTATTGTAAAAAATCCTTTGTTGGGGAGTAGGAAGGACTATATCTGTGTGACTTAACTATAGAGTGGCAAATCGTGTCTCTTCAAAGATAAGTTTGTTGATAGCCTGATCCAAAGTAGGTAATGGTCTTTGATGAAGTAGAGAAGCCCAAGTAGACTCAAATTTGTCTTATAATGCCATAAGGAACTGGATCAGACATTGATGGTATCTATGTGAAATAAAGGTCTGCGCATCATCTTCGTTTTTCCAAACAAATTCTGAAAGAGCAAATTGATCCCAAATAAATTGCATCTGAGAATAGAAGTCGGTGATGAATTATCCTTATTCTTGTCGTATTTGATATAAACTACATAATAGTTGATATTGACAAGCAAGATCGGTTCCAGTGTAGCGATGTGCAAGATAGTCCCAGAGTGATTTAGCAATGTCAAAATGTCCATAATGAAGACTAATTGATGAAGTAGACGTATTCCAAAACCATGTAATGATTTGATGATTTTTGTTATCCCAATCTTCTATCCTGTCAGCAAAGGCTTCTAAACTCTTAATCCCTTTTTGAATGGGTAAAGTAATATTTCTAATAATATAGCGCCATAATTTTTTGCCTTTAAGAAAGTTATACATAACTTGAGCCCACAAGACATAATTATGTCCTTTAAGAGTGATATGAATAGGTTGAGAGACATTTGAGTTATCCATGATATAAGTAAGAGATTTACTTTTTTACTTTTTAAAAATTACAATTAAGTCCCTATAATTTTTTAAAACTAAAACTTTGCCCTACTAATTCAAAATATATAAACCTACCCTACAAGTTTTACAAATTGCAAAAAGAACCAAAAGTATGAATAAATTATAAACTAACCTTAAAAGTTTAAGAAGTTTTCAAAATACCCCTTACTGGAAAACAAGGATCTAAATAGCCAAAATGGTACTGTAGAGTGATAGATCTGGTGATGGGGGATTGAACAATGGTGGTGGTGCCAATTAACTGGTCAGTAAATGGTCAAGATTGGAGTTGGACAATGAACGGCGGCAGTGGAGAGTGACGGCGTATTTACACGGGTGAAAGCTTTAATTGACTTGATTCCAGTAGGGGTGAGATGTCCAGTGTCCTCTGATCAGCTAGGCACAGGCGGTGTATAATCATGACCAGAAAAAAAGGTTGCTGAAAAAAATGAACTGATGCTGACAGTAAAGGATAATCCAACGCATGAGAATTATTCCAATTTTGAATTTTTATGATTCAAGTGTTGCTCAAATCATTTATGGATTCTGAGTCGTCTGAGTTGAGAGGTGACAATTAGAGAATTGGTGATTTTTTGAAATTGACTGCTATTTTTTGTGAAGTGGAGACTATTTAGGCTGGAAAAAAGAATATGATTGCCAGTGATGTGGATAAAGATAGAATCTTTGACACAAAGTAAGAATTTTAGTGATTTTCGGCCAATTTTCTGATAAGTTTCCAACAAATTAAAAGATAGTGAAGTTATATGGGCTTTGATACCATGCAAGTTGTAAGAAATATTTGCATTTCACCATATTAAAAGGATACAAATTGAGTGTTTATATAGGCATTGATAGTATCTATTTACAATATAAACATAATCAAGTTAAAGTAAATGATTATGGCTATATAATATAAAAAGGAATATAAATAATGAGTTGTGCAGGCAATATTAACTACACTACCTTATAACTTTAACATAATAAAATGAAAGTACAAACAAATATACACCAATATTCAAGTAGTGAATCCTCAATGGTTACCCCCACATATATTATAATTTATTTTTTGGCTTTTTATTTTGATTCTTTTATCAACTTTTGATCAATAGATTATCAATTTTTTAAAACAAGACAATTTGTTTCCCTACATACTGTACATGTACGTTGGCGATCTACTAGTTCTATATAATACTATTGAAAAGCCTTTTCTGAAATTTAAACCCACTTACAAATTTATTGGCTTTTGTGGAAATGATTAAATATATGCTTGTCTTAAAACCAAAAAAATAAAAAATAAAAAGAAAAATTTATGAAATGAAATGCAACTCGTGTGTGCATGCGTGTGTGTATATATATATATACACACACACTTAAAGATGGAAATTATAAGTTTTTTTCTTTGTGCATGCAAAAATATATGAATGCAGTATATTATTACTATTTAATTCAATTTTGTATTGTAAGGCTCATAATTAAGAAAAGCCCAACACAACTTACAAGTTCAATTAAAAGAATCATTAAGAAAAACAAAACTTAAAATAAAGAATTAGGAACTGACAAGAATTAATAGGCTATCAAATTAAAAAGATGACCCACAAAGATTAAAATTACTAGGATGCCATTAAGCCTAAGTAGAAGAATCTAAATCTAAATACAATGGAGAAGTCTGTTTCAAACTTAAGCTTCCTTTGTATTTTTTCAGTTGTGAAAGAAAAACACGCGAAACTTGAGATAGGTTTAAATTCTACTCTTTATATAATTGTATAATTATTACATGATTTATTAATCTTATACACTAAAAAGAATTTTAGGGTTTATGCATGTGACTATAAGACTTTTTGAAATACAATCTTGGAGATCATGATATACAAACTCACACATATAACCTTACGGATCTTATATCTATGTACACTAGGCTCCATGAACATCAGACCATACACAATGGTCAAACGATGAAAAGTCTCTGACATCCGTAGAACTAAAGTATGGTGGATCACTCACAAACCTACCATCACGCTCAAGTCAAAGGACCACAAATACTACTTAACTCGAGAAACATTCCATTAACGACTTTATGAGATATCTATTAGAGATTCTTGTAAGTCTGTTCAGTATTCAGTCCTTACTGAATACTCGTATACCTATATAATCTTTCACTAAGTTCATGGTCTGCTAAGACTAACCATCTAAATTATCCAAATATAGACATACACTGATCTACATAAATGAGTTTCACCAATAGACCCGCATCGGTAAAGATAGATTAAGAATATAATGTCTGAGAACATACTACATAATGATATTCCTAGCATCATTTGCAACTCTTTACAACTATATCATTATTAATATATTCTCAGATCTTTGTCCTATTTCAAATCAGGTTATAACTCCTTAGAATTCGTTAACTCTTATAATCTGCTTACTCTTAACAGTGCTAACTCCTAGCACTTATAACTCTTAATGTTGCTAACTCTTAGTGCTAATCTAAACTCCTTTAGATCATATAATGTCTGAAACATAATAAGCACCTTAACATATATATATATTAACGATTTTATTCAATATATATTGTATAAATATTAAACAAATAATATTCATATAATATTGGAATGACACGTAAGCACCATCTCCAACAACTTTTTATATCATAAAATAGACCAGAGTCGTCACAAGAAAATGGCCAAAAGCAATCATCTACCACTATTATAAAGAGACGGCTAAAAGTAATCTTCTACAACCCATATGTAAGGATCATATTGCTCCTTACATGACAAAATAGTCTAGAGCCATTACAAAGAGACGACCAAAAGTAATCCTTCACCGTCATTGTGGGGAGGTAGCCAAAGATAATCCCTAAGACTCACATAATAGTCTAGAGCTATTATGAAGAGATGGCAAAAACTAATCCTCCACCACCATTATGGGGAGATGGCCAAAAGTAATCTCCATGACCTATATGTAAGGATCATGTTACTCCTTACATAACAAAATGGTCTAGAGCTGTTATAGGGAGACTGCCAAAAGCAAGCCCCCATAACCTATATGTAAGGATCATGTTGCTCTTTACATGACAAAATAGTCTATAGTCATTGTGAGGAGACAGCTAAAAGCAATCCTTCACCACTGTTATGGGGAGACCGCCAAAAGCAATCCCCCACAACCCACATGTAAGGATCATATTGCTCTTTACATTACAAAACGGACTCGAGCCATTATGAGAAAATGGCCAAAAGCAATCCCTCATAACCCACATGCAAGGATCATGTTGCTCTTAACATGATAAAATGGTCTCGAGCCATTATGAGAAGACGACCAAAAGCAAACCTTTTCCACGGTTACAAAGAGACGACAAAAAATAATCCTCTACACTGAGGCTTCCATAACATTGTTGAAGCTTTCTTGGAATGACTTTTTATCCTTCGACGAAAAGCATGATGATCAAAGCTACCCTCGAAAGGACCTCAAAACCTTCCAAATGAAGATAGAAGCCCTGAACTCAAATCTGATACAAAAGCATCAAGAATTGAATGAAGCAACCAACCGAGTAACGTCAAGTACAGTCCTACTGAAGCTCAACGAGGATAGAGCTTTATAGTTGGGAAGGACGGTGGATTTTTGGGCCATGGAAACTTCTATCTAGGTATAAGATTTATCAATAGACATCTTATCCCCTCCAACGTATTTAGCCAAAGCCTTAACCTTGCTAATAGTTTATTTTCTTTTAGTCTAAGGCTTCCATAGAGGAAATAAATTTGACAAAACGTCAGGCAACTCCTCTATAAACGATTGAAAGGCTGAAACAAAAAGATAACAGAGTAAGAAATCTCAGTCAAAAATATAAATTAGATAAAGAAAACACTATTTACCTTCCCTCCCTACACGGTTGACTTGGGTGGCATAAGAACATCTTGAGTATGAATGGTTGGTTCCACATCGGCATATTGTAGAGCGAATAGTTTCGCACATATACCTTGATTGGTAGATGGTTCCGCATAGGAAATTGAATCTGTTGGAACGATAACGCCAGAAACTTTGCTCAACCTCTGTGGGACAGCATGATACCATGAAGTCTAAAACTTTACCATCAAATAATACTCGAATGGACTCAACACGAGCCACTGCCAAAGAATAAAGATATTAGATAACATAAAATCCATAATCTCAGAACTTCCATAATAAGAATAACACTTACTAATATTTAGGAAGATTTTTCGGTAAGACTAAGAAACGTAAATATCCTCATCTTTTGGCATTCCTTAGATAAAAAGATCCTTCTCAAGAAGGAACTCCAACCATGTCACTCTATGACGGAACCCCATAACATCTAATTGAGGCATTCCAGCCTTGATGCCTAATTTTGGCAGAGTGGGGGTCCATAAACCTTCATCTAAGGTGACAGCGCAGGGAAAGAAGTGAACTCTAGACAAGCCCTAGAACTTCTGCACCATCTCAAGAGTGTGGACGTGTTTGTGATTTATTGCGTGATTCCCAAAAAACTTCTTCAAAAAGAGTTCTCTCTCTAGGATTGAAGGAAGATAAAGGGTGGTCTTCCAGTATTACATCTCAAAAGACGTGTTTGTATCGAAAGGAAGCCATGATGGCTTCCAATCCCCACTAATGACAATAGCTCTCTCTTAAAAAATAGCGCATTTTCCTTCTCAGTCTTCAAAGAATTTCTTCCAGCCCCTCAGTTGCCAAAAGTAGTTTTGTTTAGGGTATATGAGGTTATAGGTTAGAAAAATGTTGTACAGCATCAAGCAGTAAGGTTGGTTCATCATGTGGTTCAAGATTGAAATATCTTGAAACAAGTGGAACACATTAGGATGAATCTGAAGAGGAGAAAGACTTGTTACTTAAAAAAAAAAACTCCAAGATGAGAGGAGGAATAAGAAACCTAAAACATTTGTTACTTAAAAAAAAAAACTCCAAGATGAGAGGAGGAATAAGAAACCTAAAACATTTTAGATGTTTGCAAAACAATAGTAGTTCCCCTTGTAACATCGTTTGGGGTTTCCTATGGGAATCTTCCCTCGACAAAATTTGAATATTAACACCCTTCGAGATGGTGTAATCCTTTTTAAACTCTGCAATGGAAAGTGAACTGTTATCTTTTCCCATATTTCAAAGTGATAAAATGTAGAAAATAGAGAGTAAATATGAGATTTTTCAATTTTGAAGCAAAAAAAAAGGAAATTTCAATTTGAAGATGAAAAGAAATTAGGGTGATCGTCCCCAATTTATTCTCACTTAAGGAAGTCAACGTGTCTACTCAGAATAAAGGGAAATGTTTTCTAAAAGTAAACGATTTTTACAAACAATAAATAAAATGACAGGTGGAATCTTTCAAATCAGGAGACATAACTCTTATTAATTGGAAAAACTCATTTAAATGAGAAGTGTATTTAATATGTTTCTTCAAAATAGATGACACACTCATTTACTTACGAGAGGGCATCTATTGGGCTCATAATTGAAAAAAGCCCAATACAACCTCTAATTTCAATTTAAGAAGTAATTAAAAAAAAAATTCAAAATAAAGAATTAAGAACTGACAAGTGTTAATGGGCTATAGAAGGTAGCCCACAAAAGTTAAATTTACTAGGATGCCATCAAGCCTAAATAAAAGAATTTGAGTCCAAATACAAGGGAGAAGTTTAATTTAAACACAAGTTTCCTTCGTATTTTTTCAATTGTGAGAGGAAAACTCGTAAAACTTAAGAAATGTTTAAATTCTACTCTTTATATAATTGTATAATTATTTTATGATTTATTAATCTTATACTCTAAAAAGAATTCTTATTTGAATTCTCTAACGAAGAAACCGT
Organism: Ailanthus altissimus; assembly: GCA_946807835.1. Classification (NCBI taxonomy): domain Eukaryota; kingdom Viridiplantae; phylum Streptophyta; class Magnoliopsida; order Sapindales; family Simaroubaceae; genus Ailanthus; species Ailanthus altissimus. The sequence continues at coordinate 32,359,788 of OX327687.1, forward strand.
GATTCATTAAACAAAAAAAAAACTATACTAAAATAGTGCCATTACAATTCTCATACAAATCAGACTTTACACACTATATAAACATATAGAACTTACGACTTTAGATCATTAGAAAACATAAATTACAACACTACGAAAAGAATCCTAAAGACACTATTAAGATCTTTGAGCATTCTTTGAGAATATTCAAAACACGGAAAATAACCTCTTATTTGTTTGTTGAAACATTCTCCACACATTATACCTGATTTTTTTATTTCGTTACAGACTTAAATGTTGGAATTTTTTTTTTATTAGACGACGATTTTGTTCTGAGAAACACACTTTCTAAAGCGACCTATAAGAAGAAAACAATTTCATTCTCGAAATTCTCTCAAGAACTCAAAGGCGCAAATGTAATTTCTCGAAATTCTCAAATCCAGAAACTTCGGGCATCAAACACAAGACATTATTTATAAAGATGAGTTTTAATCCATTTCCTGACACAATCGAAAAATAATTCAATGACATTACAAACATGCCATTTTCTCTACAACAAAAATACATAACAAAAGCAGATCTTGAATTGTATATATTCTCAAACCCTAGCCTCATTTTTACATGAAACGCATTGTTTTTTTTTTTCCCGGAAAAAATTTTCTGACAAGATTCTGATTTCATGTTATAGTACATGAAGAAAAAAAGAAAAATGAACTTTCCAGAAAGTAACTCGTCCACAATCCACATATATTCAACGTTTAAGATTGTGATTTACCAAAAGACTGAACAATATTCCAGATTTAATTTGGATGGCCATTACCGATTTTTATAATGATTCCATACGTAAAACCTAGCTTTAATACTAGCGCTGCGATTTGGAATATATACGTCAAATGAGTAATGGACCATGAAAGGGGCCATTAAAGTCACAGGCAACGATCATGATGTAGACCACCATTAAAGCTTCACCTGTGTATCAGAATATTATTTTGCTTTTGTTAAAGAGGTTTTTGTGGGATGAACCTTGTCCATTAAACACCAAAGCCTGCATTTTATTTTTATTCGAATTCGGTGCCCAATGGCCTGTATTTTATTTTTTTGGAATTTGGTTCCCAATGGCTGCAGACCCAAAGCATATTTATAACTATTCGAACAATACCCAAAAGCATCATAATATGATTTTGATTCCAATAGATCTTGAGGGACTGGTCATTAAAAAAAAAATTATTGATGTTAAGTTTGAGGTCCTTTAATTTATCTAGAAAGATAGATATTATAAGTTTTGAGTCCCTCTAGTTTATTGAAAGATAAATATTGCAACGAGTTTAGATACTAGTAATTAATATTTAGATGTTGTAATGAGTTTAGCTTTAAAAAAAATATTGGTACACAATCTTGCACAGGCATCCAACAAATTGTTGAACTTTTGTACAAACAATTAAAATTTCCTTGACAGAATCGAAGCAATTTTTTTTTTTTACAAGATCAAAAATAATTCTTTTTTTATTTCTTCAGACATAAAAATAAATTAGAAAGTTTTCTAAAGTTTGAGAGGCTATTAGCCCTTTGGCTCTGACATAAATCGGTCCCTAATAAGGTACTGATGGATTTGCTATATCTATCGTGGCATAATTATTTTATGTATGAGATTTTGATTTTTATTTTTTTGACATGGGGGCAAGGAATTTGTATTGGAAACTTCTATTTTTTTTAAGTAGTTGTAATATCTGTTCTTTATTATTGAGTTGTTAATATACGGCATAATTATTGTGTATAAGATTTTTTATAATTTAAAATACATAAATTTCAAAATTTTCAATCATGAATATTTTTTATTCTATAAAATTATATGAGTTTTTTTTTTCCTCTCCAAAGAAAGAACAAGTAGCCGCCGCCCTTTTTTTTTCCTTCACCAGAGAGGGGCCTGGCGAATGCATCTCCTTAGCCTTTCCCCCATTCTCAGCACATCATACCCTTCTCTCTATTTTCCTCTTTTTTTTACTTTTAATCTCCATTTATTTTATTTATTATTTTTTCGACTTTTCAAGCAATGTCGCCAGCCACAATAATGGCAGGCCCTTCAATTGAGACCCTGCATTACCATTTCGTAGCCCGCTGCTCAGTCATCGACCGTCATCAAGCCCTTGGGGCACGACAATCTCCTTGAGCCATTGAATTATAGAAGTCATTGTTTTAGAATTTAAAAAAATAGATATATAATTTTTTTTTTTAAAAATTTGTTTTGAGTTGGTGCCTATCCAATTTCAGTTTTCTCTTATTGAATAATATCAATACAATTACGTCTTTGCGAACGAAATTGTGAGTCCATCAATACTTGTCCCACATCAAAAAAATGCTACTATAAGTAAATTCTACAATTAAGCCTTGGCATTATTACAAAAAATTAAGAATGGCCCACATCACCAACATTAGTATATATGATGAGAAGCCTAAGAAGAAAAGAAGACAATAACTCAATTTTGGAGATTATTAGAATCTTCTTCTGGTCGTATTTAAAGACTTAAGTATCAATTACAAAATGAGTAATAATTCCAGCTATAATTTCAACAATGATTCCAGCATAATTTTAACAGTAATTCCACTGTAATTTAAGACTTCAATTCCAACTGTAATTCTAGACTTTAGTTTTAGTTGCATTTTAAGACTTTGATTTTAGTAGACAATTTAGAATTTACTTATAAGAGCACTTTTAAACTTAGTTGCTGTATTATTTTGAATTTTCTTTGTTATAAATTTTTTTAGTAATCTTTGTATTTTATAACTTGATCCCCAAATGGTCTCTATATAAATCATGGGGTTGAAAACATTAGAAAGAAAATTAATTAAGTCATTGTTTTTCAAATTTTATAAGAAATAAACACAGAAAGTTTTTTTTTTTTTTTCTAAAAAACTTAGTTTTGAGTTGGTGCCTAATCAATCTCAACTTTGTCTAATTGAACAATATCAACACAAATATGTCTTTGTGAACGAAACTGCGAGCCCATCAGTGCTTATCCTACATTATGTGGTATCAATTTCTTGTCTTGAAATGGCATACCGTAGTTAAATAAATAGAGAACGTTTGAATGTGTTCAAGCAAATGGAAACGCGTATGACAAAAATAAAAATATATATATATATAAGCAATGACTAAACATTTTATGGGTTTAAGAACTTATAACCCACTACCACAAAAACCAATGGTGGCAAGGAGATTACCATATAGACAGCTACATTCTGCACCCTTCAATTATAACTTCACGGAGAAAGATGAAGATGCAGTCAAAGTTAGATATTAGACGAAGGCGACCTAACCATTTTGCTCTTCCAATTGATGATTTAAGAGAAGAGGATAAAGTGAATCCTGATGATATTCAAACTAAAGAGACTCGACGAAAGAAGATTTTTGCAGGAAAGTGTTTAGTTGCTAATAAGTTGTGTAAACTATTTTTTGATAGTTGTAGTGATAAAAGCTAATGTCTTAAAAATTAGTTGATCACCTTAAACTCAACACTGAACCACTTCCCTCACCATACTGTAATAGTTAGGTTAAAAAGGGATCCTGTATAAAAATAACCAAACAATGTCGATTGCCTCTATCAATTAGTAAGAGTTATAAGGCATAGATTTTATGTGATGCTATTGAAATAGATGCATGTCATGTATTGTTAGAAAGACCTTGGTAATACGATGTAAATGTTGTACACAAGAAAAATGAGAATACTTATTCTTTTACTTGGAATCGAAAGCAGATAATGATGGTATCAAGTCAACTCGAGAAGGCAATTCTAAAATGGAGGAGAATGCCTTATTTTTAGAGATCCCAAAGAAGGATAAGCTAGTGGAAGAATTGGAGGAGATGCATACATGTATCAGATTAGTAGTGAAAGGCAAAGAACTGCCTAAACAATCATTGTTGAACGAAGTCCAATGTTTGATAACTAAATTTCTAGACCTTATGGTTGAACCTACAACATTGCCACCAATGTGGGATATACAACACCGTATTGATTTAATTTCGGGTAACTTACTAAATCTATCACATTATCGGATGAGCCCACAAGAAAAGATATTCTGAGGGAGAAGGTAGTAGAAATGTTAATGAATAGGGCACTCTAAGAAGATTGTTAGGCCTTATGTCATTCTTGTCATACTTACACTGAAGAAGAATGCGAGTTAAAGGATGTATGTAGACAGGCGTACCATTAATAAAATTACCGCAAGAGTACGACCATGTAATGAACAAAAGACTATCGTTAAGACCAATGATGGCCTGTATGAGTGATTAGTCTTAACATTTGGGTTATCTGACACGTCAAGTACCTTCATATATCCAATAACTCAATTTAACAAACCTTATAAGAAGGATGAAGACTTCAAGAAAATATGTTCCAAGCATATTATAAAGCAACCGAATGGTGACTTTATGGTTCATGATGGTTATTTGTTCAAAGGAAATTTCCAATGCATTCCAAAGAGCTTTTTGCGTGACAAACACATTTAGAATATGCATTCGAGCAACTTGAGTGGCTATATGGAGCATGACAAGATCATTACAAATCTGAAAAAAATTTATATGATCACTCAAGGACGAGTTCACTGTAAGTGAAGGAGAATGATGGGAGACGTCATAATTGGACCAATGTAATATGACACAACAGTGATGTAAAATGTCACAATCAGGCCATTGCATTGTTAAGATGTTAAGTAGCCTAAATCACTAGCATCAGCAATGTGAAGAAAAGCCTAAGAAGGAAAGAAGACAACAGCTTAATTTTGGAGATTACTAAAATCTTCTTCCAACCGTATTTAAAGACTTAAATACCAGCCGTAAAATGAGCAATAATTCTAGCTGTAATTTTAGTAGTAATTCCAACCATAATTTCAACAGTGATTCTAGCCGTAATTTTAACAGTAATTTAAGACTTCAATTCCATTCTAGACTTTAGTTCTGGCTGCATTTTAAGGTTTAGATTCCAACACACAATTTAGAATTTATTTATAACAACACTTTTAGACTTAGTTGCAGTATTATTTTGAATTTTCTTTGTTATAGAATTTTTTAGTAATCTTTGTATTTTATAACTTGATCCCCAAATGGTCTTTATATGAATCATGGGATTGAGGACATTAGAAAGAATTGAATTAATTAAGTCATTGTTTTTAGAATTTAGAATTAAACACAGAGTGTTTGCATAATTTTTATTTTAAGTTGGTGCCTAACCAATCTTAACTTTTATCTTGTTGAACAATATCAACGCTTATCCTGCATCACCCGAAAACCTCTTCGGCCTTCTCTAAACAGTCATACCCCCTAATCGGCTTATTTCAATTAACGGTGAGTTTCCCCGGCAAATAATTCAAGTTCTATGAGCTCCCGATTTTATTCCGGCCAGTTTTGGCCAAGACTCTGCATCCTTGCTAGATCAAAACCAATCGCCACTGCCTCTTGACTGCCACTACCTCTTATAGATCCGATCAATGCCCATTCTTCCGACCAAAGCTGGCTCTATTGTTGGTTCCCATTTACTGTCTTTTGTCAATTCCAAAACTTTGATTGTTTCTTGAGTGGTTGTGTTTAGATTAAGGGTGGCTTGAGTATAATGTTGTATTAAGTGTAGGGATACTTTTGTAACTTTTCTCTTATGCGAGGGTTTTGTTATATTTTTTCTCCTACATCAAGGTAAATATCCTTTTTGTGAGGTGTAAAATTTCTCATGTGTGAGGGTAGGACGTCCCCGTCCTCAATAAAATAAAGGAATCAATCTGTGGATGGTACCCAATTATGAGGTTATTGTCTCCTTGTATAAGGAAAGTTTTAGATCTAAACGTTCGTCAATAAATTTATATTTATGTTATTTCAGTAATTCTCTACTTTAATAGCAATAATCCCTATAATATCTTAATTTTATCAATGATATTAAATTGCTTCAAAAAAAAATTTATACAATAATTACAAGTTAAAATTCATATTACAAAAATCTCAAAACCTTATCAAAATTTAAACCGAGTGGAGTGAGAAAAATTTTATTATTGAAAAAATAAATAAAACTACACCTAATTAGAGGAACATAATGAACCTTACTTCTTAAGATACAAATGAAATTTCTATAATACAATATCAATATATTCTTTCATGGCATGCCAATTGTTATTAACAAAAATATTGTTTCAGAAGAATTATTAAAATAAAAAGGGCAAATATATTTAAACCTAAAAAATTTGACTTAAACGAAAGTTTTACCTCCTTGTCTTCAAATTTATCTAAAATGACCTATTTCGATGATGACGACAATAAAATTGACTTACCATTTATGATGATGTATTATTTCATTCAAATAAAAAGTGTTAAAAAGGAGCAAAAACTTGTGAGAAAAATAAAAACAAAATTTAACGAAAATAGGTCTTTTTGAGTAATTCTAAAAACAAACGGATGAAACTATCTTTTGAATTAAATTTTAGGGATCAAAAGATTTTTTTTCCCTTAAAAAAACATATATTGTTATTATTATTATTATTACTATTATTATTATATTCATCATCGTCATGCAAATGCAAGTTTTAGTGTAGTAACCAGTATCCACAACCGATAAAAATAAGTATTTATATATATATAAATATATATTTTTTATTTGTATGTGGGTGATACTTGATTTATGTATTGTTATTAGTAGTGTTTGTATAGGTTAAGGACATACTATTAGTATTGGGTTTATTTACAAGACTTTAGATTTATTTTAGGGACTAAATTATAATACTTTAAAAGTTTTGGGGGTAAATTCGTAAATACTAAAAATTAACCTTAGTATAAAAATACACTTTTGAAACCCTAATTCACTCATTTTGGTTGAGATACCTCTTTTATAGTGACAAAAGAGAAAAAGAAAGGGGAGAGAAAGAGAAGAAGAAGAAGAAAAAGAAGAAGAAGAAGAAAAAGAAGAAGAAGAAGAAAGTTAGAATTTAAACTTTAAGAGGTATATTATAACCCTTTCTTAGTTTCTTGGTATTAAATTAGTTAATTCCTTTAAGTTTTTATTTCTAAAAATATGTACAATTGAGGATTTAATGTGTATTTTGTAAGATATTGTGAGAATTGATGATGATCTATATAGATAGCTTGATAAATCATGATGAATTGCAGAATGTTTACTTGATAGTCTCTTGATCTAGGAATTTTATAAATTGTTGTGATTCGATTTTAGTTTTTTAATTTTACGTATATAAAATTAGACATGTTTAGAATCATTTGAGACTTTGAATCGATTGAAAATTCTAAAAATTGAATTTGTAGTGAATTTACCAAACTAACCCTGAAATTCTAAAAATTTCCTATGTTAATAGTATGATACAGTGAAAAATAATTTTTGATCTGCTTAATGATCTTCAAATATTACGAATTTATGGAATATGATAAGTTTATATGTCTAATATGATATACTCAGAATTAAAAATTTAGATCAATGTGGTTAAATTGTTATGATTTTCTAAAAGTGTCAGCTCATTGCAGTATTTGATTAACAGATTTTTAAAGTTATAGAATAAAATAGTTTTAAACTACTTTTGGCAGTGATTTTGAAGTGAAATATTTATCATGGATTTAGATATGTGTTAAGAGTAATTCTGTGATAATTTTATAATTTTTGAGTTAGTATATGATTTTATAAAATTGAGAGATTAATACTGTTCAGTAAATATCTTGATCCTGTCAGGTTAATAATTTAGATTTAATGGTGTTTATGAAATAAAATGTGTAGGAATTCTAATATAATATTCATATATAAGAAATATATATGAGTGAAGAAAGATATATTCTGATTTTGGAGTAATTAGACATCATTTGATGTATAAGAAAATTTTGTTAAGTGTAAGTGGTCAGAATGATAGGTTTTGAGAAACCAAGTAATTGGACCAATTCGATGTGATAAGTGTAATATGTGTAATTTTGTAAGCTATTTTAAAGTATTTTGTATGAATTTTTAGGCTCATAAAAGGATTAATCTCCATTGATAGGTTAAAGAGATTTAAGCCTTATAGCTGAAAGTGTTAAGAGGTAAGTATACTAGACTTTTACTGAAATCACAATAAACATAGTAATTGTCTATGTATAAATTTGTAAATGTGTTTAAAAATATATTTATGTTATGCCAAAATATATTTGATATGAAATGTGAAAAAAAATATGTTTATGAATGTGAGCATTGACATTGAGCATGGACATACATGTGTTTATAAAAGTAAGTTTTCAAAATGAAATGTGTTTAACAAAGAAAGCTTTTGAAGTGAAAAATGTCCATGAGATACGTTTTATATTTTAAAGATGCTTGAACTCACTATTTACTTAGTAGGCACCTTATAAACTCACTATATATCATCTCTTAATTAAATAAAAATCTAATTCAAGCTCAAACATGTTCAAAATATACAAAAAAAATTGCAAATGAACACAGATAAAATAAGATTATTTAACACAAAAAAATTCAATTTTATCTTTATAAATATTTATATTCGATGCTAAGATAGAAAACAAGCAATTCACATGTAAACATATTTGTGTTTCCTTTTGCAGAACAGAAATACCCACCTTGCGTGGCCATGATTGAATTGTTTTAATTCAAATTTTTACTACGATTTTTGGGTCCAATTAGTTTGGTGTCACATAATACAAATCCTTTTTTTTTTTGAAGAGTCTGTGTGAGCACATCGACACTAAATCTTTTCTCTTCAAACAGTTTCGGTTTAGTGCGTATTTAATTAGGCTTTTTTATTGGTAAAAATGTTTTTTAATGCAAAATATTCTTTTCAAAATTTTAATAATATGTAAACAAATTATCTATTATTTTAAAATAAATTTTTTAATTAACAATCAAACGATTAATAATTATTTTAAAAAATTTAACTCCTAAAATTTTATTTAAAATGTTAGCCAAACAAAACTTTCATACATTTGGATCACAATTAAACAATCCAACGATAAAAAAGGAGGATACACCCGATCAACAATTAAAAACATTTAAGGTGAAATTTTTTATAAAACAATCCTATTTTTTTTCCCTTGAAATCCTTTTTTATAAAAGTGAGTCCTGTTTCGTTTACTTGAGATTTTTGAACATACTACTCTTTAAAAAATTTAATATAATTTATTTACTCTTTCATTTAATAAACTATTCATATATTTGTGAAAATATTAATTAAAAATATACAAATATGATTTAGAGAGCAAGTTAAGTGTATTGGGTATGTGAAAGGAGGCGAAAGACGCATCTGGTAGTGCCCAGGTGTGACCACTGCGGCGCCAGGTTATAGGCACCACAGCGCTTAAAATAGCACTTGGGCGCCGCAGCGCCAAGTACTCAATGCTGTGGCGCCAAGGTGGAAATGCCCAGTGCCGCAGCGCCATGAGTTGGGTGTCGCAACGCCCAGCACGATAAGTTATTTCCTAAGTTGATTTAGTTAATTTCGTCTTCTATTTATTTTAGGACTCCTTAATACGACTCTCACACGTATATGGTAAACTTAAGAAGTCCTAAAACCTATAAGAAAGCTCTCTATTAGCTTGTAAACACATCTTAGTGATATATTTGTGAGAGAAAATCCCTAAGTTGCAAAAGAGAGTGTTTACTTTGTGAGTCTTTCTTGTAAAGGGTATACTTTGTGAGTGTCTTGAAATTTAATAAGAAAAGTGAGTGATCTTGATCTGCCGTGAACATAATCAAGTTGTCAAACTACGTAAATTCTGTGTATTCTTCTTCTACTTTTTTCTCTTTAGTTTCTTAATTACTTGTTTTCGCATTAAATTGCTTGGGTTATATTGCTTGTTTGTGTGCTTCCTCTTCAACATATACGTTACTCATATTTTCTTGGAGAATCGAACACGTTTTTGCTTTTATTTTTTTATTCATCTTCTTTAAACCAATCCAGTAATTTAAGAAAAAATGACTAGTACCTACTGTAGTATCAATTAATGTTCAATTACTCTCTGTGATTTTAAAAAGAACTAAAACCCTCCTATTGTTAAGAAATTTTTGTTATCTTTATAATTTTTACATAATTTTACTCTTTAATAATATTTGAATTGAGAATTTTGCCCATGAAGAATTAAGAACAAAAGAAAAAATAAAGACTTTGAGATGATTTGAATTATTGATCTCTAAGATATAACCATTCATCTTAACTATTTGGGCAAATTTAAATTTATTTTTTTAATTTAGATAATATTTAATTCAAATAAGTCTACAAAAATGAGTTTTTTTAAAACCCATTATTAATATTTTCTCATTTTCTAATTATTCTTCAATTAATTAAAAAAAATAAAATGGCATTGATAACTATGTTAATTATAAAAAAATAATTTTCCAACAAAAGTCAAAAATTATTTTTCATATGTAGCTATCAATTATCATTTGATATTTTTTTAATTAATTTTGATAATTTATAATAAAGTTTTAAAACTTAATTTTTAAATCTTTTGTTGTACATACTTAATTGAATTTATTGATTATTAAAATATTTTATACTTATTATTGTTTATAATATTTTAGTATCAAATTTTTTTTAATTTATAATTAATAATTAATCTAATTTATTTATATAGTATATATATTAGTTTTCATAAAATATTAATTAAACTTAGTTAGCTAAGTGGTTGAGATGATGGCATTATTTTTTAGACTAAGAGTTTAATTCCCTTGAAAGTTAATTTTTTTTATTCTCAAATTTTTAGAAGCAAAATTGTCAAGTTATATATTATTAAAGGTAAAATTATAAATTTTTTTAAACAATTAAAAAATAACAGAATATTTTTAATAATAAAAAAAGTATAATTCTTTTTAAAATTAAAAAAAACAAATTAACATTTTTTAATACCACATAAATGATGATCATTTTGCTTTTTATTTAAGCATAGGAGTTTCTTTACATCTAGACAAGGACGCTCTTATCGTTTAAAAAGAAAAAGGACAAGGACTTGGAGGTAATTGTAGTCGAAGTTCCAATCAAACCTTCAACAATCAACTCAAAAAAATAAATAAATAAATACAATGATCATGAACAATTATCCAAGTGACCTAGTTTTCCACAGAATAATGATTTGAGGGATCTGATTTTCCACTACTTTGGCTTGGGGGATATTCTTTTCATATGAGTAATTAGTTATATGCCACGTGATGGAAAATGACAAATAACTTCACTTTAATATTTATGACAAATAATTGAAGACAGAATATTAATAACCCATTTGCTTTACTTATTAATCATGATTTTTATTAGTGGAAAGAATTTGAGCTTCCATTGTTGATCTTGAGCACGTATCTTTATTAATGATAATAACTATCTAACTTAATTAACTACTGCAAATATTAATAGGAAACTCTTATTTAGTAATTTAAAATTTTTGAGTTAAATAATTTCATTAATATATAATATCATAATCACAAGTTATAAAATAAATTTAGTTAAACATTTTTATTAAACTCACCAAAATTTTTATTTAGAATTTAAATCTAAAATCTTTTATATTTTTTTTTTAGATTTAAATAAATCTATATTGTTATATACACTCTAATTTGAGCATTTTTTTAAAAAATTTCATCAATTATATTAGTATTAATACAATATTAAATTGTATTACTGACAGCAACATGTATATTTTTAGTACTATATTACACTATTAATATTATAATATATAATTAATTTTTTTAAAAAAATAATACATAAATATTTAAAACATACCTTATTTGAATTAAAGTATCAAATATATGACTTATTAAAAATAATACAGTATTAAATATACCTTATTTGTTAAAATTCAAACTTCTACCCTCAGGCAAAAGGTGCAATTGCTTATGCTCGTGCTCTTATTAAGACAATGCCTCAAATGGGGAAAAAATTTCTTCGATCAATAGATTTATCGCTTTGTTTTTTTTTTTTTTAATAATTAACAAATCCCTATTTGTATAATCAAATCATTTTGTCTTCAATCGATAAGCGTAGAGATATAAGTTGTTGGCCGTTCTGTGCCATTATCTGTCTATCACCAAAGATAAATAAATATTTGTTCTGATTTCTTAGTATCACCATCACATCAAAAGACATTCCTTTTTTTAAAAAAACAAAAAGACACTAAAGTACTGGGCCACATAATCTCACTTTTTTTTTTTAAATTTTAACATTATATGAATTATATGAAAAAGATCAAATATCAAATAATTGAACAGAAAAGCAGCTGATATTGCATTTGTTATCTCTTTGCTAAAATGGTGAATATAACTTTATAAAATTATATTTTAATTATGTCAAGATTATTTTAAATATTAATACCACTTTCATCTATTCATTTAAGATTTTTAATTAAAATTTTTTTTAATATGATATAAGGACAAGGTATTGTATTGAAGTTTATATCTCTATTTTTAATTAACTTATTAATTCATTTTTTTATTTTCTCTTATTTTCATTTTAATTTCTAAAAATTCATCCTACATATCAATTTTTATTAAAAATTTAGTGATTCAACAATTTTGTTTGAATAAGAATATTAAAGAATATCAAATAGGAGAGTAACAAATGTCTATAACGTGTAGAATATGTCTGACAAAGGTTAAGAAGTATAGAACAGGAAGGGGGAAGCGAGATGAGACTTAAAGATACAAAAGAAGCTAAAAAAAGTGCAGAGCGCAGTATAGGGCTAAGTGCCACTGCCCCTAAGGCTGGACACCACGGTGCTTAAAACAGCAAGCTAGTGCAACGGCGCTAGAGCGGGCAGAATCAGTTTCGAATCTGAATTTTTGAGTTTTAGAAAGTATTAGACTTCCAAAACACGTTGACTTTTACTCCAATAAGGACTAGGGTTAGTATGTACGAAATAACTCCATATAAACTTTGTAAACCCTTTAATGAAGATTAATCATTAAAAGAGACTTTAAAAGAGGGAAGAATTAGGTAGACACTAAATGCTTGTGTGCACTATGGTGGAATCGTTGTTTGAGTGTTCATTGTTCGTGAGAGAGTAAGGATGCACTAAACATTTGATCTTTTTTAGATTTATTGTGTTTTCTTGTAAATTCTCTAGAGAGTTAATAAGTAAGGTTAGGATTCTTGAATCCACTGTGGACGTTGGCAATTGACCGAACCACGTAAGTGATTGTGTTGCGCTCTTTATTATCTGTTTTGAGTTTATGCTATTTTTGCTTGATATCTAAGTTATTTTGCTGGGCAAAGAGGTTAGAGTTCAAAGTTGAACTTGGTTAGGGTTCTTTACTTTAACTTAATCTTAATGGGAGAATGGTGATTCCTCTAACAAACTGGTCAAAGCAAGGTTTAATAATACACATCAAGGGTATTTAAACTATGGTTGTAATTAAGTAAGAAATAGAAAAGTTCAATGGGATGAATGACTTCAATCTTTGAAGGAAGAATGTTAGGGCTTTGCTAGTGAAGGAATGGATAGACTTAACATTGGAGGAAGCCAGTTCGTCAACTAGAGAAGAGACGACAACCTAAAAGTTTGGGAAGAAAGATTGAGATACGATTCAGAAAAAGGCTTACAGTACCATAATCTTACCGTTGAACAATGAAGTATTGAGGGAAGTTGGTGATGAAGAAACCGCTTTAGGGCTATAAAAGAGACTCAAGACATTATACATGAAAAAATCTCTTACAAATAGAATTCTTGTGAAGAAGAAACTGCATCAGTTAGCTATGCATTAGAGATTTTCATCAAGAGCTCACATTGACGAATTCAACAAAATTATCATAAGTCTTGAGCAATTGGACATTAAAACTGAGGATGAAGACAATGTCATAATTCTGTTAAGTTCGTTGTTGAAGAGTTATAAAAATTTTATGGATACACTACTATATGGTAAGAAGTCCTTAACAAAGAAAAGCTAGGCTATTCTGCTATGTAAAAAGATTAAAATTTCAGGTTAAACTTAATTAGAATTTTTCGTTTTAACTTAGTCTCACGAGAAAAAAAAGCAATTCTTCTAACAATTTTCTATCAATTTTTTAGTTATTAGTTTTTAATCTTTGCTTCAGTTTCTTAAAATCAACTTAACTTATAGATTTTAAAATTAATCAAAAAATTTATTTATAATTTTTTTTAGCTTATGATTTACATAACTTTAAACTTTATTGGCATTTTAAACTAAAATGATTTATTAAAACTAAATCGTACGCAATTTATTCGTACGGGTGGGTGGGTTCACTTCTATTGTTAGAAAGCACAACAATTTAATTTACATAAGAATTCAATATTAATCATGTGACCAATGATGATAAAGCGTGATTTGATTTTCCACTTCTACCTTCTATATACTAATAGGGATGTGACAAGTATATACTACATGGGCGTGGGAAAAAAGACAAGCATATTATATATATATATATATATATATATATATTTGTGTGTATGTATATATGAACTTCACTTTCAATGTGTTATGGTCGTGGGAAAATGACAAGCAATTCATATATATATATATATATATATGAACTTCAGTTTCAACCTACGACAACAATACAAAGACAATAACTCATGTATTGTGTGACAATTGATTAGCAAAAGAATTTCTTTTAATGGGTAAATGCTATTTACCCCCTATTAGACTCAAGCCTTGTTTAAATCATTTAAAAAAATTTTGGTTCAAATAATTTAAGAAAATATAGTATTAGACTCAAAAATTTAATATTCAAACTATTTATTACTCTACTTCAAAATATTTTATCAATTTAAATATATGCATGCATATTCTTGAATTGACACTCTTATTTAAGCATTTTCGAACTTCTTTTTTAAATGTTAAAAACAATGCATCGAGCAGAGAAAATATATAAGTACTTAGAGAAACAAATAAACAATAGAGGGAACTTGTTCTTGGATCAATAGATTTTTTCCTTTGTATTTTTTTAATCCCTATTAAACTTCTATGGAGTCCAAAATTCTTTATTATGAGTGTATCGTCTAATCATTTGTCTTCATTGAGAAAACACAGATTTAAACACATTCTTATATGTGGTGTGAGCTGTTATCTGCTCTTTCCAAACATACACTCATAATAAAGAATTTTGGACTCCATAGAAGTTTAATAGGGATTAAAAAAATACAAAGCAAAAGAAATAGTTGTTCTATTTTATTAAGATCAAGCCAGAAAAAAGGAGAAAAAAAAGTGGGTGACATAGATCTCACTCATTTAAATATTAACATAATAAAAACTAGATAAAGGAATCAAAAAAAAAAAAAATTAAATAAAAAAAAGTTGGGTTTGAAAAGAGAATCGTAATTGCATTATTGTCAGTGTCTAGCAATAACTTGTTTACTAAAAAAAATGACAAGAATATTATATTGTATTAGTTTTTATTTAAAAAAAAAAAGAGAATGCAAAATAAGTTTATTATTCGGTAATGAATCATGCATGAATCGACAATCATTCAAATTATCCTTATCACACCTATATTAATCTTGATAATCACAGTTGATTTTTATAACATTGGACGTTATTAGAAGAAAGTCCTTTATGGTGCAATCTCTTTAGAACTATTCAATAAAATCATGTCACTTATTTAAAAAGAAATTTTTTTTTTTTTTATGCACTATCATGATCAGTTGATTCATTGATTAGTCTAATAAATAACATGGTGGAGGCTGCATCATATAAAATTTTTTCTGTAATTAAAAGTATTTATGTATGAATGCTAAGCTTAAAGATAAGTGACTTATTTTTCATATCAAAAGTATTTATGCATGTATTTATGTTCTCTACTCTTTTTGACGACAATCAAAAGTGTTTTTACAAGCATAGAGAAATGGGCCACGTTTGGTCATTGTGGCCCAAAAAGTACTCTGCGTGGGCTTTATCTACTTTTTGTATAAATTGTGAAAAAACAAAAAAAAAAAAAAAAGAAAATGAGAAAATTATTTTCTTTATTTAAAGAAAAAAAAAACATATAGAGATAAATATGACAATGTAAAATTGGTAGATTGAAGAGTAATTTTTTGATTACTTTTATTAGTCATATTAAAAATAATTTAATTTTGTCTAACATTCTAAACAATTCATTTTCTCTAAAATAAATATATAATCAGAACTAGATCTTGCAATATACACCTAAAACCTAATCTTTATCATTTGATAACAACCACATTTTTTTTTGAGAAAATATTAGATATATTAAAATTTATTTTTTAATATTAATATTAAATTTTTACCTATCAATTAAATTTTTTAAATTGAATGATATTTTTCTTTTAAAACAAAGATAAAAAAAATAAAATTCTAACTCTTTCCGGTCGATAATATTTCTTTTCCAATAAGTTGATATATAAAAATCTAATAAAAAATAATAGAATTAAATGAAGATGTTAATAATTCAGTGAGTAGGTTATTGTGAATGTTTCAAATTGAATCATAAGGACAATGGTTGGCCACATGGAAAGTTAATGCTAAACAATCTTTTTCAATTTTGCTGCGCTCAGCTATATAAGCCCAAGCTTGAGTGGATGATTAAGTATAGGTCATGCATAACAGTGATCATCAGTCTTCTCAACAACAGTATTGTTATATCTTTTCACATCTCGAACGAAGCTCAGATAATCGTAAATACGTTTTGTGCACGTAATTACATTTGAATACAATTAAAAATAAATAAAAATTAGTGTTTTCTAAATAAAATTTCTCGTTTCATCCAAAGATTTTTTTTTTAAGAAAGAAAGTACTGTTATATCTTTTCAATTTCATTATTGCACTAATAGAAATTGTGGCACTGCTCCAACTAGATTTCCTTACCACATAGCCCTTTTCATACTTCACTAAGCTTAATCCCTTGTTTGGTGGGCAAACATTAAGCTTCGATTCCTTTTGTCAATAAGGTTTTAAGAGCGTTTTGATAATAAGATAGACTTAGAATTTTATGTTAGATTGAACTAGTTGAGTTTAATTTCCTAGACTGAGATTAAAAATTTGAGTCTTAACAAATATTAAAATAATTGATTAATACTTCTTATTTTATGAAATTTTTTTAATCGGAAGTGAAATGTGTTTAAAATTATATTTATTACTTATAGTGATCTTGATAGTGTAATTCATATAAAATATACTTTAAAAATATATATTTTACTTTTTAAAAAATCACGATTGTATAATTTAATTATAAAATTAATAATATAATCTATATAAGATTAACATTATAATACGATTGATGTAATTTAAAAAAATATTAAATATATCCATAATTTAATATAAATATTATTTTCAGATGAACTTTTATTAGGGATATAATAAATCTCACCCGTCAAAATATATTAAAAAAATGTGAATCCATAAAAAATGGCTACAATGTACTTAATATGACATGTGTACAAAATAATATATATTTTATTTAGTATAATTATTGCAATATTTTTCATGAGACATGTTTATACAAAGACTTTAAAAATATATAAAACTGTTTATTATATATTTACTGATTTAAAAAAATTGATTTAAAACATAACATAATATTAATTATTTACACTGTCACCATCTTACATGTTGTAACTCTTAAGTGAAAAATTAAGTTCATGTGAGTCACTCATATTTTGTACTATTACAAATATTAAAAAGAAAATTTAAGATAAGAAATTTATTTATCAATTTTGATAACGACAATGGAATTCAAAGTTTATCATCTTAACTTTAATTAAAATTTTGTGAGAGAGAAAAATTAGAATAAAAAACAATGAGAGAAGAGAATGGGTGGTAGAAAGAGGACGAAGTCACGTTTGGCCCAGGAGCTACACCTATTGATATGTGCTTTGTTTTCGTTTCTTAGAGCTGAAAGTGGGAGAATGTTTATAATTAGATGGCATAGAAATACAAAAAGCATTAAAATGTTCGAACAAAGCACCAAGAGATTGAAGAGACAACTCTTTTTCTGTGCAGTGTTCGAACAAATTAATCTTGATCCCCTACAAATGTCTTATATGATAACGAGTCATGGCAGGTGAGCAAACTCATTGTATCTTTTTCTATGTCCATTAAGAAACTATTGAAGATCAATCCGGGGATGACGCTGAATGAGAAACATTGTTCTTATTTCCAGGCCTTGGAGAAGTGCCAGGCTGCCAACTCAAGGCTACTACTAAATATATCGGCAGTCTTTTTATGTTTCAAGATTTAAAGAAAACGGAATCCTGGACTTGGATGAAGCAACTGCATCAATTGAGTCTGTCACAGATACCATTCGAATAAGAATAATTCGGTAAAAAATGCCCAGGATGCACAGTATTAACAATTGCTCATAGATTTTCCCACCATAACAAATAGCGACATGATATACAGGACACACTCCATGAAACGACCTGCTCTGACACAATGTTAAGATAAATTTATATTTATAACTTTGAATGTTAGTTATATGTTTAATTTTTTTAAACTCATTAGTGAAAGGTAATAAAAAATTAAAAATTAAAAATTAAAAATTAAAAATTAAAAATTAAAAATTAAAAATTAAAAATTAAATTTTTATATAATTTTATTAGATGTTTTATAAATGTATTAATATATATAGATGTATATTACAATTGTCACATGACTCAACGAGACTCTATAAATTATACAATATTTGAAAAGAAAAAATTTTAAGAAAAAACAATGAGTCTAATGACTCAATAAATGATAAATAAAATACATATATATTTTTTTATAAATAAAATTACACATTTATAAAAAGTGCACCTCGTAAATAACATTAAAAAAATTCATGCAATAAACAAACGTGGACATATACATTTAAAACTTGTAATATAAAATAATTGTAAAATTATATATTTAATAATCATAAAACTTTTATTGATGTATCAATATTTAAAATTTGTTGTTATATCTTTTCTTAATTGAATATGGTAAACCATATAAAGAATATAAAAATATAACATATTATATTTATACTAAAAATCATACTAAATTAGTATTCATGGGGAAACCTCATCGTACTCGAAATACTCATTGAGCAGAGTGTTGGATGTGCTCTTTTCTATCTCATCTCATATTTTCGTCTTACGCATGCGCAAAGTAAATTAATATCCTTATCTTACGCATAACAAAGCAAATTAGCTTCCAAAGAGCAAATCGCCCATACACATAATCCAAAACTTTTATGTGTGTACAGACAGGCCCCAAAAGTCTAAATTTCATATCTCTATTTGAAGGGGAATAGTATAGTCTAGTGATTTCAAAATTATTTCTTTTACAACATATAAACTTATAACGTTTCTTTATATCATATTTCATACTCTTTAAATTTTAAAGTACTTAAAAATCATTATTTATGCATGAAAAATGCTATCTTAAATATAATATTTCCTTAACTAATTACATATTTATTCATATACTTCAATTCATCTCATGTTTATAAGATAAATATAAATATATAAAAAAATGTTTTAAAAAATAATTATATAAAAAATATTAAATATTTATTATTTCATACTTTCTACTTTATACTTTAATTACATAAATCATTTAATCATATTTCTACTACAATATACTATCATGGATCATCATAAATATTATAACTATAAAATCTCTACATTTAATATAATTACAAAACGAAATAAGTTATAGTAAACTATAAGTATAGTTTATATATTAACCATAATAGTTTTTACATTTAATGTATTCATAATCATACTAACACATATCTTAAAAAATAAAATTAATTAATCACAATGTTTATTAATCTAAAATAAATTATAAATAAAATAAATACAATACTGAAAAATTTATTTATAAAACTATTATATTAAAAACATAATATATGTATTTGTAAAATATTAACTCACTATTTACAACTTTTATTCTTATTTTCTTGAACCGCCAATATATATATATATATTTATACATATAATATATATATATATATATAAATTCAAACTAATTTCATAAACTTTCTTAATTATTAATCACATATACTCACATATAAATCCTCACATAATCCATTGATAATAAAACATAAATAAAATATAATATAACAATTCTATGACAAATATAATATAATACACAACATAATACACATACATACATAAATGTCAATTTTATAGCTAATAAAATATAATATACATATATAATACAAATAATTTTCATGGCTCCTATACATCAATTTTATAACTAATACAATATAATATATACTTATATACACACATAAATACATGCTTACTTACATTCATACATAAATATATATTAATTCTATTTCTAATAAAATATAACACATACATATAAATGCATACATGCATACATAAAGATATATATATATATATATATATATATATATATATAGATGCTGCGAGATTATTGATTAAAAATTATTGAAATATAATTTAGAGAGCAAGCTAAGTGCGTTGGGTACGCAAGGATCGAAGATTAACACAAAAGGAGGTGAAAGACATAAGGGGCGATGCCAAGGTATAACCGCTGTGGCGACCAGGTTCTAGGCTCCAAGTGCCCAGGCAGGAGGCCCACATCACGGCACCCAATACGATGACAGCTTTCCCATTTTGTTGCGAAGTTTTATTTTTTATTTGCTTTAAGACTCCTTAATATGACTCCCATATGTTTAAGGTAAATTTAGAACGTCCTAAAGCCTATATAAAGGTTCTCTATTGGCTTGTAAGCATCATCTTTGTGATTAAACATTCTTTGTGATTCTTAGTGAGAGAAAATTCCTATATTGCAAGAGAGAGTATGTCATGCCCCAGACCCAAAAGATCCGACACACGACATCACTTACATTCATTCAATGCATGTGCATTCATAAATAATATTACACAAAATTTTAATCTTTCATTCAACACAGGAATCCTTAGTAAGTTCAACATTAAAATCAATCCATAACCTAACATATAAAATATAAACTTCTCTTGACAATATTTAAATATTTATTTTAATTTCTTTCAGAATTATAACAATTGAATTATGACTGGGACAATTAATAAACCGGAGATACATAAAGTTTTCTCAGAGATTAACACTCTACTACATCACCAGTAGCAACTTTGTTACCGGAAGCCCAGAATATATCCATTGTAAATTTTTACTTAAAATCAACTAATAACCACACTTGGTGAAACTTAAATCAAATCCAACCACATAAATAAAATAATATATAAGTATTTATTCAATAGCGACAAATTAAATATCTTATCCCACGCGTCCCCAAATGAAACACTCAACAACCTAGCAACTTACGGATTCTAATGAACAACAGAAGCCTTGCCAAATCCACTAAGCACACATGTACTTTATTTACTTGAAATCACCATAAACTATAATGAGTATAAAACTCAGTAAGCATACTAGTTTTTCATATATCAAAATACAAATACATATATATATACAATGCATGTGTATGATATGCTGTGATAAATCAGAATCATAATCTTATCAAATCACATGTCAGGTAAGCGCTTACACATTATTTCAAAATATATAATAGGAATACCGTCACTCAACTACTAATTAGTAGGGGACTTACACATCACATATCACATAATGAGCCAAATGTCACTCATAGGTGACATACCGTATGAGAGAAATAGTACAAGTGAGGTTTAAATTACACATATATAATGCTCAAGCTCGAAGGTAAGAGCCAAACCCTTACCCTGATCATTGGTGAGTCCTCTCACATGCACCAATACGCCACCACACGAATGTGATGACTCAATCTTTCTTTAGGTACCAATAGAATCCTCCCTACATACGGAACACATAACATATACCAATCTCAAAGGAAAGGCCATACATAAAGGCTCCATAAATCACATAAGATGCCTAATAAGTCAACAGTGAGTTTAAGCATCCTCAAAACACAAAATGTTTCTCATGGACATATTACCCTTCAAAGCTTTCTTTGTTAAACACATTTCATTTTGAAAGCTCACTTTAAAAAACACATGTATGTTCATGCTCAATGTCAATGCTCACATTCATAAACATATGTCTTTCACATTTCATATCAAATATACTTTGGCATAACATAAATATATTTCTAAACACATTTACAAATTTATACATAGACAATTACTATGTTTATTGTGATTTCAGTAAAAGTCTAGTATACTTACCTCTTAGCACTTTCAGCTATAAGGCTTAAATTTCTTTAACCTATCAATGGAGATTAATCCTTTCATGAGCCTAAAACTTCATACAAAACACTTTAAAATAGCTTACAAGATTACACATATTGCACTTATCACATCGAATTGGTCCAATTACTTGGTTTCTCAAAACCTGTCATTCTGACCACTTACACTTAACAAAATTTTCTAATACATCAAATGATGTCCAATTACTCCAAAATCGAATATATCATTCTTGACTCATATATCCTTCTTATATATAAATATTATATCAAAATTTCTACACAATTCATTCCATACACACCATCGAATCCAAACTACTAACCTGATAGGATCAAGATACTTATTGAACAATATTTAATCTCCTAATTTTATAAAATCATATACTAAATCACAAATTATAAAAATATCACAGAAATACTCTTGACACATATTTCAATCCATGATAAATATTATACTTCAAAATCACTGCCAAAAGTATTTTAAAACTATTTTATTCTATAACTTTAAAAATCTGTTAATCAAATACTGCAATGAGCTAATACATTTTAGAAAATTATAACAATTTAACCATATTGATCTAAATTCTCAATTCTGAGTATATTATATTAGACATATAAGCTTATGATATTCCACAAATTTGTAATTTTTGAAGATCATTCAGCAGGCCAAAAATTGTTTGCCACTATATTATACTATTCACACAAGAAATTTTCAGAATTTCAGGGTCATTTTGATAAATTCACTACAAATTCAATTTCTGAAATTTTCAATCGATTAAAAGTCTCAGATGATCCTAAACATGTCTAATTTCATATACTCAAAATTCAAAATTAGAATCAAATCACAACAATTTATAAAATTCCTGGATCAAGAGACTATCAAGCAGAAATTCTACAACTCATCATGATTTATCAAACTATCTACATAGATCATCATCAATTCTCACAATTTCTTATGAAATACACATCGAATCCTCAATTATAAATATTTTTAGAAATCAAAACTTAAAGGAATTAACTTAATTAATATCAATAAATTGAGAAATAGTTGTGATGTACCTCTTAAAATCTAAAATTTCAATTTTTTTCTTCTCTTTTTTCTTCTTCTTCTCTTTCTCTCCCCTCTATTTCTCTCTTCTCTCTCTCTCTAAAGGGATAGCTCGACCCAAAAGAGTGAATTAGGGTTTCAAAAGTGTAGTTTTATACTAAGAGGCTAATTTTTAGTATTTACAAATTTGCCCCCAAAACTTTCAAAGTATTACAATTTGGTCCCTAAAATAAATCTAAAGTCTTGCAAATAAACCCAAAGCTAATAGTATGTCCTTAACCTATACAAACACTACTAATAACAATACATAAAGCAAATATCACCCATATACAAATAAAATACGTATATTTATATATATATAAATACATATTCTTACCAGTTGTGGATACTGGTTACTACAGAGTATTTATTAGTAAGTATTTCTTGTAGAAAGACATACTTTATAGGTGCCTAGTGATTCAATAAGAAGAATGAGTGATCTTGATCTGCCATGGATGTAGGTAAGTTGACGAACTATGTAAATTTTTGTGTGTTCTTCTTCTACCTTTCTCTTTAAGTTTCTTAATTACTTATTCTGTGCTTTATTGTTTGAGTTATATTGCTTGTTTGTGTGCTTTTGCTTCAACAGAATGGTATTAGAGCTAGGTTCTAAGCAGACATGGCCACACCTAACAATGAGGTAGATAAATTCAATAATACGAATGACTTTAATCTGTGGAACATGAAGATAAAGACGTTGTTAGTGAGTTAACGGTTCGGCTCAGTATTAGAGGAGATTGCAACTTTATCTAGTAAATAAGAAAATATGTCAGAGTCATCTAAAGCTGAAGTAAAAAGAAGGGACATTCAGGAAAGAGCTCACAGTATAATCGTTCTATCATTGAACGATGAAGTATTGAGGGAAGTAGCTAGTGAGACGACGGCGATTGATCTTTGGAATAAGCTTAACTCCTTTTATATGTAAAAATCGTTGGCCAATAGATTGCATATAAAGAAAAAACTGTATTAGCTGTCCATGTCAAAGGGGACGACGATGAAAGATCATATAGACACGTTCAATAAGATCATTCTTGATCTTAAGTTTATCAACATCAAGATAGAAGATGAAGATAGAGCCGTTATCTTATTGAGTTCACTCCCCAAGAGTTATGAGAGCTTTATTGATACACTACTCTATGGTAGAGAGAGTTTAATGACGAGTAATGTGAAATTATTATTAAATTCAAAGTTATTAGGGAAACAGATGCCCTCATATAGAGGTGGAAGAAAAAAAGGCTCAGGATCAAAGTCAAAGACTCTTAGAAATTGCTATTGCTACAAGAAAAATGTGCACTTCATAAAAGACTGTCCAGAGAAGAAAGTACAAGACAAGAAGAAAGCAGATGCTGTGATTACCTATAATGATAGCTTTGATAGTGCAAAGACACTAGTCACTATTAGTGATAAGAATGATGAACAATGGATTCTTAATTCTAGTTGAACTTTTCATATGTGCCTGCAAAAGTCTTAGTTTACGAATTTTTAGCTCATTTGTGGTGGTAAGGTGTTATGGGTAATGATGTTGCATGTTAAATGATGGAAATTGATAGTGTTAAAGTTAGGCTACATGATAAGCGAGTGAGAGAGTTAACAGATGTTAGGTATATTGTTGACCTCAAGAGAAACTTGAACTCACTAGGGACTTTAAACCAGAATTGATGTTCCATCAAGATCAACGGAGGTGTTTTGAGAGTATTGAAGGGTTCTATAATGGTAATGAGAGGAGAAAAGTAAAAAGACATTTATATGCTTAAGGGTGAAATTGTAAATGATTTTGCATTATTCTCCATAGATAATGAGAATATGCAAACCAAGTTGTGCCATCTTAGACTGGCACATATAGGCGAGAGAAACTTGAAGGAGTTATTTAGTTAAAAGACATTTGGTGAAGATAGGTTCTGACCATTGGAGTTTTATGAGCATTGTGTGCTTGGGAAAGCACATAGGGTGAGGTTTAGTATCGGTGAGTACAAGACTAAGGGAAATCTTCACTATATACACTTGGATCTTTGGGGACCGGCTTAAACAGCTACTCATGGTAGTGCGAGGTATATTATTAGTTTAATTGATGACTATTCGAGAAAGCTGTGGGTCTATATGTCAAAGAGCAAGAATTACGCATTTGATGTGTTCAAGATTTGGAAAGCTCTTGTTGAGAATCAGATTGGCAAAAAAGTAAAGAGGTTGAGAATTGACAATGGCCTAGAGTTTTGCAATAGAGAGTTTGATGAATTTTGTGCCAAGCATGGGATTGTAAGGCATAGAATGGTAAGATCAACACTACAACAGAATGGCGTAGCTGAGAGGATGAATAGAACCCTACTTAAAAAAGTTAGATGCATGCTTACCAATGCAAAGATGTCCAAGGCATTTTGGGGAGAAGTTGTAGTGACTGCAGTTTATTTGATTAATAGAAGTTCTTCCTTAGCAATTGACTCCAAAACGCCAGAAGAGAAATAGTCTGTCAATCCTCCTAAGTATTACCACCTCAAAATATTTGGTTGCCTTGTTTTTGTACATGTTAAGGAGGGAAAGTTAAAATCTAGAGCTATCAAATGAGTATTCATAGGGTATCCCGAATGAGTGAAAGAAGACAAGGTGTGGTGTAAATATTTGACACCACCAATGAGTATTATAAGCCATGATGTGACGTTCGATGAGACAATCATGCTGAAAGCCTTCCAAGAAAATAAGAAAGAAGAACTTGTAGTCAAGGAAGACTTAGTACCTGAGTCAATAAAAGTTAAAGTAGACCCTGAAAGTAGATCTGATATACTCCCAGATCAGCACTTCAACAAGAAGATCCTTGAAGAAGAACCAAGAACACCGGCGAGTTCCTCCAAGTCTATTCAAGGAAAGACTAGGACTCCTGAGATGGAACTTGAAGAGTACCAACTAACCAAAGACAGGCTAAGGAGAACAATAAATGATGAACACTTAAAATTACACATTTAATAAGGGTTTTACATTATTGTTTTGTATTACTAGTATCTTTAACCCCCTTAACTTAAGTATATTTACAATATTGTACCTAATTAGTTTTTAACTGTTTTGTGGTAAGTTCAGTAAAATGGATATAACTTTCTACCTAAAGATCTAATTTGAGTGATTCTTGATTCTATGAAGAGCTGACTCAATGGGATAATATATTGTATTCACAAAGTATTTTAAATTTGAGCGTTTAGAGGGTAAAAATAGCCTAGAACAAAAACTAATCTGCAGTACAGGCCCAGTCTAAACACTCATCAATATTTGGCCTATATCTATAGCAAAACGTATCTAATACGTATGAGACAACTCAATTTAAAAAGATAAGAGACTTATTTACAACTATAATGTTTTGAGTGATAGCTAATTCGGATTACATCAATTTCAAATTGGATAATCATGTGGATGCATTAATGATAATCAATATAAATTATTTGCTACCATTCTTGACTTTTATCATCTAAGTGGTTCCTTCTTCATTTATCTCAATTTATTCATATTTTTCAATAAATATATAGTATGTTTTTGCCCAAATGATGTAATTAGAGAGCTAGATTTTAGTTCAAAATACTTATCTTTTGTATTATCTTTTGTATTATCTCTTTGTAATATTATTTCTCTTGTTTACTATTGTAAAGTCATGTTATCTCTCCATCCGTTTATTTTCTTTTTCTTTAGTTTATTATATCAAAATAATTTTTTTTATGCTAAGGTGAAAAAGTAAAACTCTTGGCAAGGTAATAAAATATACTTAACTCTTATTCATGAATTTAATACTTCATTCTTAAGTTATGCAAATTTATATATGATGTATTTATTTTGTTTGTAATATTAATATACTTTCTTCTAAAGTGGTGCCTATTGATTTATTATAAACAATTTTTATAATTAACACAATGAATTCTTGAAACTATTTATAAGATTTGGCGTGTATACCCTTTCTTGTAAAGTGGGAGTCTTAATTTATTGTAGACAAATATAAAGATTGGCATAATAAATACTTGAACCTATTTATAAGATTTAATGTATAATAATTGAAAGAAATAAATACTAGTTAATATATAAATGATGATAAACTTTAATTGTTATATCTTTCGATTATAACCTTCTTTGTGTGAGGATTCCAATTGAGTTATAAAAATAGATGAATATATTCATATTTCATATGCCAAGAGTGAATCCCCTAACCTTAACTTTTATTTTAATTAGTTAATTGAATTAATATTTGCAAACATCTTATACTGCATTAATTGTCTTTAAAGAATTTATAATTTGTAATTTTAATTCCATTTCTCTGTGAATCGACCCTATTTTTACTAGGTTATTTATTACTTCGACAATCCTGCACTTAGGAATAAACTTCTATACGCTGGATGTGTCAATAAACCTATCAGTCAGGTATGCACAAATAGATTTAGTTGTTCATGCTTTTAATTCTGCTTTTAATTCTGCTTTACACTCTTAAGTATGATGAGCCTAAAATATATAGTGAGGCTATGAAGAGTGAATACAAAAAGAATGACAGCAAGCCATAAAGAAGAGATTAGTTCTCTTAAAAAGAATAATACCTAGAAGTTGGTGGAGAGACCTTAAAAGAAACTAATTGGGTGTAAGTGTGTGTATAAGGTAAATGAAGGGATATTGGGGATAGAGCCTATGATCAAGGCTAGGTTAGTTGCACAAGGTTTTACTCAAAGAGAGAGAGTTGACTTTTATGAGATTTTCTCTCTAATCGTCAAGCACACATCCAATAGAATTTTGTTAGCTATATATGCAAAACGCGATTTACATTTAGAGCAGATGGATGTAAAGACAGCTTTTTTGTATGGAGAGCTTAAAGAGACAATATACATGGCACAGCCGCAAGGGTTCGAGGAGCCCAGGAAAAATGATCATGCTTATTTGCTAAAGAAGTCATTATATGGGTTAAAGCAGTCACCTAGACAGTGGTATAGAAGATTTGATGAGTTTATGATGGCTTGTGCCTTTAATAAGAGCAAGTATGATGGAGGCATATACTTCAAGAACAGAAGTTGTGGGATGATTTCTTTGCTTCTGTACATCGATGATATGTTGATCGCATGTAAGAATATGGAAGAAATATAGAAATTCAAGAAGTAGTTAAATGGCGAGTTTGAGATGAAGGATTTGGGAGCAGCAAAGAGAATTTTTGGTATAGATATTACGAGGGAAAGAAGAGATGTCATCTTCTTGTCTTAACAACGATATATACTTAAAATTCTAGAGAATTTTAGTATGTCCAACGTAAAGGATGTCTCTACTCCTTTGGCCATACATTTCAAACTTTCAGCTGCACAATCGCCGACATCCAAAGAGGAGAAATTATAAATGAGTAAAGTATCGTATGCAAGCACTATATGGAGCATCATGTATACAATAGTTTGCACAAGACCAGATATAGGACAGGTTGTGAGTGTGGTGAGTAGATATATAGAAAATCCTGATAAGGATCACTGGCTTATAATGAAGTGGATTTTAAGATATCTCAAGGGGACGTCGAATCACGGGTTGATGTATAAGAGGGATGATGATAGCAATGAAATGGTAAGAGGGTATGTAGACTCAGATTATACAGGTGATCTAGACAAAAGAAAATCGTTGACGGGCTACATATTCTCAGTGTTTGGGTGTAGTGTATGTTAGAGATAAGTTCTACAACATGTGGTTGCACTATCTACCATAAAGGCAGAGTACATAACTGTTGGTAAAGCTATTAAAGAGGTAATGTGGTTGAAAGTCATATGCGCGGAGATATTGGCTAGTGAAAATGTGAACACTGATGTATATTGTGATAGCTAGAGTACAATACACCTAAGTAAGCATCAAGTGTTCCACGAGAAGTTAAAACATATTACTGTGCAGCTTCATTACATTCGAGAGATTGTCCAAAGTAGTGAAGTTAGTCTAACGAAGATAGCGTCGTCTAAAAACCTTGTTAACATGTTGAATAAGCTACTACCCTAGGTTAAGTTCATCCTATGTGTAATACACGTATTGTATATATATAAAGTTTGGTGGCAAAAAAAAAAAAAGGGAGAAATTGAAGCGGTGGGTTTGTTGTATATATATATATATATATATATGTTCTATTTTGCTTCGTTGAAAAGAAGCAACCGAAACCGAGAGAAGAAGAAGCAAAAGCCGGAAGGGAAAAGAAAGAAAGGAAAAAGAAAAAGAAAGGGAAAGGAAGAAAAAAAAAGAAAAGAAGAGAGAAACCGAGAAGAAAGAAGAAGAAAAAGAGAAAGAGAAAGAAAAAGAAAAAGAAGGAAAGAGAAAAGAAAAGAAAATAGAAAATTTTAGAAAATTAGTTTGGGTAATCAGATTTATACCCAGTGGTTTAGCGGGTAATAGTTTTGTGATATTAGAATATTTAGATTTTAATATTTATAATACATATCGGTACTAATGATGTATTTTTACACCATATGATATAGGAGGTGTGCCGATAGCGAGTAGATCTCAGAATCCAGACCCAGCTCAGGATTAGCGCACTTTTGTGAGTGGATAACTATATATATTTTATATGTTTTTAATACAGCCAATTATGATTTAATTGCGAGTTATCAGATTTAATTATGATTTATTTTAGATAGAAAAATATTTATACTATTTAGTATATTCATTAATATTTTAGAATTTATTATAGTACAGTTTATAATTATGTTCAGTACAGAAATAATTATTTCAGAATAATTATGGTTACAATATTATATTGTAGTAGTTTTTGAACCACCATATGCGTACCCTCCCCTTTAATGTAGTTGCTCTGCGCATGCGTTAGACCAGTTTAGTTTGCTCTGCCCGAGCGATGCAGTATTCCGCCGGGTTAGACCATCTTAAATCCCCCGCTCTGCCTGTGCGTGAGTTACTCCGCCAGGTTAGACCAGATTTTCCTCGGGTACAAGTTTGGTGTGGTTTTCAATATATATATGTAATACATGTTTTCAGAGCTATGTTACATATATTCAGCTTAATAATAGATTTTATGATAGTTTGCGCTTTCAGATTTTCAGATCCCAATATTATGTCATGATTTTAATTTCAGCACAGATTTTATGACAGTTCATATTTTCAGTACAAGTTTATTGATTACTCAGTATACAGTTTTATGATTATTTTATCATACAGATTTATACATGTACAATACATATAAAGTATATGATATTTTCAGATTATGTCCACTCACTGAGCCACAAGCTCACCCTTTTTCCTATTTTCCCTATTTTTCCCAGGTTGTCACAGAAATTTGTGCGGTGTGATACAGTCATCACATTTTGAGGTTGGCCAACGTGCATAGCTACATAAGTGTCTTAGTCTGTGTATTTGTATATGTTTTGTATAGTGGAGCATATGTGTACACTTTTTGTTGAGGCAGGTAGCCTCATTGTATTATATGTATGAGTAAAGAGTATGTTAGTCACATGTCATCGCAGGATCTGCCTCGATTCTCGAGGAGGGCTCGGGTTGGGTCCTGTCACTATGCAAGGACTTAACCGGAGTCACTACTTTGTGTGGGTGATTGAAGATACGAAAATGAGAGATCGAGTTACTTTGTGGATGATTTTGAATTAATAAGGGAATTTGTGAGAATATTAATTGAAAATCATTGAGATATAATTTAGAGAGCAAGTCAAATATGTTAGGTACACGAGGATTGAAGACAGACACGAAAGGAGGCGAAAGACATAAGGGGCAATGCCCAAGTGTGGGCGCTACAGCAACCAGGTCCTGGGCGCCATAGAGCCTAAAACAGAACCTAAGAGCCACGGTGCCAGGTGACCAATGCCGCGGCACCCAGCGCGATG
The DNA here is from genome assembly GCA_946807835.1 of Ailanthus altissimus. Taxonomy (NCBI): domain Eukaryota; kingdom Viridiplantae; phylum Streptophyta; class Magnoliopsida; order Sapindales; family Simaroubaceae; genus Ailanthus; species Ailanthus altissimus. Next base: position 32,390,781 of record OX327687.1, read on the forward strand.
ACAGCTTTCCTATTTTGTTGAGACTTGTTTTATTTCTCACTTACTTCAGAACTCCCTAATACGTCTATAAACACACACACACACACACACACACATAAATACATGTATACATTTAAATACACAAACACACGTATATACATATGTACATACATATTTCTCACATCAACTAAATATAAAATTAAAAATAAATATATTAAACAAATTAAAGAATAAAGGAAACCACTCACACAACTATTCAACATCTTCTCGTTCCTCTATTTTTCAATCTTTTTCTCATCTTTATCATTTTCTCTCTGCTTTCTTTCCTTTCCTCAGCCTTGGCAACCTACTGGTGCCAAGCATAGGGCAAGTGCGCACTGGTGCTTGTGCAATTTGTAGGCGTGCAGTCCCCCTGCTGTCTGACACCAAGGTACAGCGGTGGCACTCCTCTCGAGGGGACCTCGCAAATTCTGGTTAACCTCCTCTCGTAGAAAATAAAATAGCCCTTGGCCCCTAAGAGGCAGGCATTGCATACCTCCAGCCAGCAATGCAACTGCTGCAACCCCCTTACCCCCAAGATAAAACCCTATGATGTTATTCCATGCTAATGTATCTAGAGCGTAGGCTTACTTTTGTTAGGGTCGGTGCTTACGTGCCATCCCTAAATGTACATATACTTGTGTATTTATACAAGTGTACAATTTCTATTAAATCGCTAATACCCATATATATAGTATTATGCATGAAACGTTACACATATTGTAGATTTGAAGGAGTTCGGATCAAATCTAAAGAAGTTTAGATAATGGCTCATAGTTAGTCAAGTTGAGAGATATAAATGCTAAATATTAGCACAGTTAAGTATTAGCTAGTTATAATTCTCTGCAGATCCAAGAATTGGAGTCTTGTATGTAATGAGACATAGACTTGGGAATATACTAGTAATTGCATAGTTACAAGAGTTGCAATCAGGTGCTAGAAAATACAAGTTGCATAAGTATATCATCGAATAATTGGCTCTGATACTATTTTTATTGATGAATCTAAGGCACGTGTGGGTGTATGCATGTGCAATTGTGTCTATTGCCTAATGCAGTAGAAATGTGTAAATTTTGTAATAAACACAATAAATAAATATATTAATCACATTAATATATTAAAAATATTAGAGAACTCATCACAACGTGTAACATTATACACGTGTTATTCATGGAGTTCGCATGGAGACCAACTCGTGTGCAGTTTAATCACTAACAAAGTAGGTTTGGTGAGTTAGAACAACAGCCTGATATTCAATCTGGGATTACCTCTTAATTCTCAAAATGGCCAATGTGTGTTTTATATCATTTTCTCAAAAAGAATAAGAAATAGAGAATTTGAAGCAATTCAAAATTGCTCTAATTTCATTTTTCCTCCCCTTCCTTTTTTTCTTTTTTTTTTTCTTCTCTTCTTCTTTTACTTCTCCTCTTCTTCCTTTCTCCTCCATTTCTTTCTCTTTTCTCTCTCGGCCGAATTCGGCCTCACACACCACACACTTCTCTCTTTCTCTTTTCTTTATATATATATAATAAATAATATAATATAAATATAAATAATAATATTATAATATATATTAAAATATATATAATATAAAAAGAGAGATATTTGATTATTTAACAATTAAATAATAAAAATAAAAAATGATCATTTTGTCCCTCATAAATAGTTATCAAGTCTACCCCTTAATGGGTCCTACCAAATCCCACACTACTCAACTGAGGGTCCACAATACGCCATGTGTCATTATACAATTAGTAAATAATAATTATTAACTAATTGTTGTATTTAACACTTAAATACAAACACGTACGTATTCCCATGGTATTATTGAATATTACTAGATTAAACAATTTAATTCGGCACGCTACCCTAATGCACAACGAGTACACTCCATATCGCGGGACTCCCTAGGTCCTATGTCTGATTCGTCAAATGAAACTATTCTATGAGTCCGTGACCAATGCCCCATGCACATGTCACGAATATACAAATCAGTGCGTTGAACCATACAAGCTGAGGTTACAACACATATGTATAGTCCTTCCGTCATGATATCCTGGATGTGCGGGGATATAGATTATCACCGTCAAATCTCCTAGTGCTCATCCATATTTTATCTCCAGACTCGTATCTCACTAAACAATATGTGCAAACTCTTTTGTGATATTGTTCTACCTTGACAGAATTCCTTCCCGGGATAAATACTTGTGGCCACAAGATTTTTTAAGATACAGTCTCAAAGCATCTGGATATCAAACTTTCTATGCAAGCTGATGGATCCTATATCTGTACACACCGAACTCCATAAGCATCGGACCATACCCAACGACACCCAACAGTCACACCATGAAAGGTCTGTGACATGCGTGAAACCAAAATATGGTGGATCACTTACAAGCCCACCGTAGCACTCAAGTTAAAGGACCACGTGTACTACTCAACTCGAGAGGACCCTTTATTGATGACTTACATAGGGCGTCTATCGGAGGCCCTCATGAGTCCATATTCAATCTTAACTGGATACCCATATGTCAATACGAGCTCCAAGCTCACAGTCAATTAGGAACGACCATCTATATCATATAGGTACGACATAGGCCCGTATCGGCAAAAATAGATCAGGAATAATTATTTGAGGACATATTTACGCAAACTTGCATTTTCTGGCACCGAATTGCAACTCTTGCAACTATGCAGTTACTAGTATATTCCCAAGTCTATGTCTCATTACAGACAAGGGTTCAATTCTTGGATCTGCTGAGTATTATTACTAGCTAACACTTAGCTGTGCTAACATTTAGCATTTATATCTTTCAGCTTGGTTAACTATGAGCCCTTATCTAAACTTCTTTAGATCTGATTCGAACTCCTTCAGATTTACAATATCTGTAACGTTACATGTATAATACTATATATATGGGTATTAGCGATTTAATGAGAATGTATACTTGTATAAATATACAAGTATATGTACATTTAGGGATAGCACATAAGCATCGACCTTAACAATCTCCCACTTGCTCTAGTGTCATTCCTGATGGCATCTCATACACATCGACTCTACGTGTTTCATAAACACTTTAAGAGTCATAGCCTTAGAAAGTGGGTCCGCTAAATTATTTATAGAATACTTCTACAAATAATCACATCTCTTTCAGCTAAAATCTCTCTAGTCATGTGAGACTCCTCTCAACATAATTAGAGTACTAGTATACTCTTGGCACGTTGGCTTATTCAATAGCCTAGTTTTATCGCAAACTTATGGGATATGATCCATCTGTCTTGGAACTCTTCGAAGGCCAGCGATAAATCTACGAATCTTCACTGCCGCTTCTACTTCACTATTCTAAATTAGTAGTGAATCCCAGTTTGGTATAATTCTAACTCACTTAGTACTAATGAGAATGAACACATTCTCAGATATATACTCTTTATCATCTAAGTCAAACTAAAAGTCTGACTCTGTGCATCTTCTCATTTGTAAGTTGTTTTCTTCATATTTGAGAAACCTATCCTTTGTACCTTTAAGGTAACTTAGGATATGTTTGACTACCATCAAATGGAAGTCACCTGAGTCAAACTGAACTCGCCTCGTAACTCTTACTGCCAAACTAATTTCAAGTCTTAAACACATCATAGAATACATCAATCTCTGAAGAGCTGATGTATCTGGTGTGTTAGATATTCTAACTCTTTTATCTTTCATCTGAAGAGACACTCTTCTCGAAAGATGAACACCAAGTCTAAGAGATACGTTAACTATCTCATAGTTAACTAACTGTACCTATCTTAGATGTTATTGATGTAAAATAATTTGGGAGAGTTTTATCAGCTTCCTAGCTCTATCTCTATAAAGCTTTATACCTAGTATAAAAAAAGCCTCTCATAAATCCTTTATGGAGAAACACTTACAAGTTACTTTTGACCAATTATGATATACTGACATCATTCTCAATGACTAGTATGCCTTCAACAAAGAGCATTAAGAAGACTATTATGCTTCTACTGACCTTTCATGCACACCGGACCAGAAGTTAAGCTGAAAGTAAAACCTTCAGGCTGTTCCATAAATATCTTTTACTCGAGGTATTCATTCCGAAACACCTTGCTTTACATCCATCTATTAAACCTCAAAGTCATAAAATGCTACAAGAGCCAATAAAATACTAATCGACTTTAGCATCAATATTGATTCAAAGGTTTTCTCTTATTTGATCCCAGATCATTAAGAATTACCTTTCTTGAACCAATATATAGCCTAGAAGGTCTCTACCTTCTATCTGGCTCCTATTACCGATTTGTAAACTCTTTACAACTAATGAGAATAATTTTCACGGGTAGCTTAACTAAGTTACAGACTTGATTCTGATGCATATAGTCAATTTTGTTTTTTTATGGCTTATTGCCGGTTCCCGAGTCAATGTCCAACATCAACTCTCTATAGGTCAATGATGATTTTCTTCTATCAAGAAAACTCTAAGTTCACCTTCAGGTATCAACTATACCTAACAAGTGGCCTAGACATCATTTTCAACTCATTGAGGTCTGCTAAAAGGTCATTGCTTAACTAAGCCTTAGCTTCCATCATTGGTTCATTAATTTCTAGACTTCACCAAGTTCAATCTTTCTTTGATTCCCATGACCCATGAAAAACTCTTTCTCTAGGATAGTAGTATACTGAGAAATAAACACACTTCGCTTCTCTAAATCATAGAACTAGTATTCTATTGTATTCATAGGATACATAATGAACCTATACTTTTACCTCTTGAGTGTTGTCTATTTTGTTGAGTAACTCATACTAAACAAGATACTCTATTATGTAACTCTTACGTAATCAGGATAACACCAAGTCTTAACTTATTTAAGAAATGACTTCCTTCCTTTCTGTATCTCATACAAAATAAAGGAACAGCTTATGATGGAACTCTACTTAATAAGCAGCTGTTTTGGAGTAGATACTCACAGATATAGATTAGTAACACTCATTATCTATCGGATCATATCTAATAAAGTCCGATTCTTCATCTCTAAAACATCAATATGTTATGGATTACCCGTAAGAGTATAATGAGTAAGAATCTCATTCTTCCTTAAACAAACAAAAAATTTACTGTTGATGTACTCAGTACCTCGATCTAATCGAAGGGATGTGATGTATATTTGGGTATATTTAGTCATCGCTATGAATACATTATTCATAAATTGGTTAAGTCTTTATGGTCAGATCAAGAATCCAACCATCTTTAACCAAACGGATAAGCATCTCATGCCTATATGACCTAAATTTAAATATCACAACTTCATATCATTTAAGAATTCTGATCTACAGACATTTCTAATTTTATATATAATATCCATTTATTAACTGATATTCAGCTAATAAAATATCATATTAATTATGCAATGCAACTATTGTATTACATACAAAAAGTAAGTCAAGTTGCCCAACAACTTGGACCTGCAAGAAATCACCATTTTCTACTCTTAACTTTACTTCTTCAAGCTGTTGCATTCTTGTCTCTCTCAATCTCCGTAACATATTGCAGATATGAGAGCGACATACAGTATCTCATACCCAACTTGAACTGCCATCATATGCCCTAGAAACGTCTATGTGTGTCAAACACAAACCTGTGGGAGTCTTCTTGACTTTTATAAGGCTTTTAGGGTAGAGGAATTTTTAATACTCAACCTTACTGTATTGGAAACACTTTCCAACTACACGCCCTCTTGTTGATCTTTAGATAAATGTTGCCTTTGAGGATTGATCCTGGATATATGTCTCATCTTCTTTCACTGACACATCTGGTCTCACTAGATATACTTAAAGTAGAAAATGAAGCACCCAGAGTAGAAAAGGTCACACCCATTCTACTCTTTTCAATATTCTAGAGAGGTATTGTTAGAATAACCTTACGGTAAACTCTGATCAATAATAAATCCAAATTATCTGAATTCAAAACACTTATGAGATTCATCTTCCGGTCAAAGTAATTTCTAGTACTCTAGAGTTGGACTGCATCAATTATGCATACAAACTGATTCGTAGTGGCCATTATTCTTGACAGGCCAAACTTACAGAAGATGTAAGTGGAATATTCATTAAATTGCTAATGGAACGTTTTAAATCATGGGTATACCAAGTATATATTTTTCAATTTAAAAGGCTCTCACACTACTTTACATAATCCTGATTATCTCTTAAATGGAAAGACGATAGTTCAAACCTTGTAAACTATATAACGGGAAGTAGATCCTATTGAAATATATTCGGGCCTTACGCTGTAGCAATATTAGCCTTTGTAAACCCAACTGGTAGACGACACTTGTCAATTGCATCTCATGCAACTCTTACCCCTTGATCCTAAATACACCTTATCCTTACGCTGTAACAATATTGGATAAGTGTATTTTAGATTAACTTGTCAATAATCAAATATATGCTACCGATACTACCCTCACGCTGTAGCAATATTGGACAATATTTTTGCATATATTTACCTCATCTCATATGTAACCGGCATAGTTCAAGCCCAACCGACTAAGTCCCTCACGCTGTAGCAATATTGGGATAAGGCCGACGTGACTCGTTTAACACCGTATTGACAAGACGGATCAGAATAAAATATTATCTCATAATGCAATATTCTTCAATCTGATTAAGAGAGAGTTTTCTATCTATAGTCTCCATACTCCTAGGAATGGTGATTCTCAACTAATTAATTTTTCTATACAAGCACAACTAACCCCCACTAGTAGGGCTCTTATTATGGTTACCAGCACAGAAAAATTAATTCTAGTTTATAATGCAGACCGATAACTCTTTATCACTGCAACTCATAAACCCTGATTTATAATGTAGACTGATAACTTTTATCACTACATCTTATAAATTTACACATGTAAAATTATTCTTCAAACACTGTTCCAAAATAAGCAGGGTTCCAACTCATAAACCCTGATTTATAATGTAGACTGATTACTATAGCTGTGAACATTTGTTTTTACTGTTCATGTACTATTGTTCAAATAAACAGTGCACCGCTGCTGCGTCCAACTGTCATCACTGTAGCGCTAGAAGGTCAAACCCCCAGCGCTGCGGTGATAACACAAGTTGTTGCAGCACTCTTCAGTGTTGCAGCGCTCACGTCTCAATGCTGCAGCACTGAGAGGTCATACCTCCAGCGTTGTAGCACTGACGCTTTGTCGCTAGGACGTAAATTTCAGAAACTCGGGTTGTAGCGTAGGCTTGCCAGCGCCTGAAATGCAAGTTGCATAAGTATGTCATCGAATAATTATCCCTGATCTATTTCTGCATATGCGGGTCTGTTGGTGGATATCTTTTTATATAGATCAGCATATGTCGTACCTATATGGTATAGATGGTCGTTCCTAGCCAACTATGAGCTTGGAGCTCGTATTGACATATGGGTATCCAGTTAGGACTGGATATAGAACAGACTCACGAGGGCCTCCGATAGACACCCTATGTAAGCCATCAATGGAAGGTCCTCTCGAGTTAAGTAGTATACGTGGTCCTTTGACCTAAGTACCACAATGGGCTTGTAAGTGATCCACCATACTTTAGTTCCACGCATGTCACAGACATTTCACGGTGTGACCGTTGGGTGTCGCTGGGTATGGTCTAATGCTTATAGAGTCCAGTGTGTATAGATATGGGATCCGTCAGCTCGTATAAGAAGTTTGATATCTAGATGCTTCGAGAATGTATCTCGTAAAATCTTATGGCCACAAGTATTTATCCCGGGAAGGAGTTCCGCCAGGGTAGAACAATATGACAAAAGAGTTTGCACATATTGTTCAGTGAGATACGAGTTTGGAGATAAGATATAGATGAGCACTAGGAGATTTGACGGTGATAATCTATATCCCCGCACATCCAGGATATCATAACGGAAGGACTATACATATACGTTGTAACCTCAGCTTGTATGGTTTAACGCGCTGATTTGTATATCCGTGACGTGTGCGTGAGCATTGCTCACGGACTCATAAAATAGTTTCATTTGATGAATCAGGCATAAGACCTAGGAAGTCCTGCGATATGGAGTGTACTCGTTATGCACTGGGGCAGCGTGCTAGATTAAATTATTTAATCTAACAATATTTAGCAATACCACGGGAATGCGTACGTGTTTGTATTTAAGTGTTAAATACAACAATTAGTTAATAATTATTATTTACTAATTGTATAATGACACATGGCGTATTGTGGACCCTTAATTGAGTTTACCCAAGTGTGGGAGTTGATGGGACCCACTAGGGGGTAGACTTGATAACTATTTATAAAGGGCAAAATGATCATTTTTTATTTTAATTATTTAATTGTTAAATAATCAAATATCTCTCTTTTTATATTATATATTTTTATATTATTATTTATATTTATATTATATTATAAATTATATTATATTATATTATATTATATTATATATATATATATAAAGAAAAGAGAAAGAGAGAAGTGTGTGGTGTGTGAGGCCGAATTCGGCCAAGAGAGAAAAGAGAAAGAAATGGAGGAGAAAGGAAGAGGAAGAGAAGAAGAAGAAGAGAAGAAAAAAAAAGGGGGAAGGAAAATGAAATTGTTTCATTTTCTTTATACTTTCAATTGGAATAATTGTGAATTGTTTTAAATTCTCTATTTCTTATCCTTTTAGAGAAAATAATATAAAGCACACATCGACCATTTTAGGGTTTAAGAGTTAATCTCGGGCTGAATATCGGGTTGGTGTTCTAGTTCATCAAGCCTACCATATTGGTAACTAGAATTACACACGAGTTAGTCTCTATGCGGACTCCAAGAATAACACGTGTATAACGTTACACATTGTAGTGAGTTCTCTAACCTTTTTAATATATTAATGTGATTAATATATTTATTTATTGTGTTTGTTACAAAATTTATACGTTTTCGTTGTGTTAGGCAATAGACACAATTGCACATGCATACACCTACATGTGCCTTAGATCCGCCAACAACTTTGAGCATTCTAATTTCTTCATAGTAACAGCACCAGAGGTATAACCCGATGATAAGGGCAAAATTGTCATATATTTTCTCATGTTTTTATTATTGATATTTTATTATTTTATGAGAAGAGATGGCTATTTATGTGCATTATTGTTATTTATAGGGACTTAGATGAAATTTAAAGAGGGACTAAAATGTAAAGTTTTTAAAGTATGTGTCCATCACCCCAGCGCCACTAGGATTATCGCCCCAGCGCTAGAATAGTGATCGAAAAAGAAAAAGACCTGTTGAAGTCGCATTTGGCGCCCCAACGCCAAACAGTCACCGCGCCCGCGATATACCAGAGCCCCAGCGCTATCATCCCACCGCTCCAGCGGTGAAGCCTTTTTCACGCGTCGCCCCAGCGACAGATGCATAGCGCGCCAGCAGTAGTGCGAGTCCTAGTCCGACGAGAATTGAGATTTTCAAGCTCATATCAATCCCTATAAAAAGCCACTCGTTCCCAGCCTTCAAAATCAATCCAAGATGACCCAAGAGCACCACGAATACAGAGCACAAGTCTTGGAGAGCAATAGAAGTTTAATTGAGGCAACTTTAGAGAGAGATTCAAGGCGTTCTTCGGCATCAAGAGATCTTAGGCAGCGCAATCAAGAGCAATTCGACGTCTACATCGGTTTGCGATTGATTGTATCATGTTTTATTTTTATTTTTATTGCTGTGATTCTCCTGTAGCTATGAACTAATATATTTTCTAGGGTTAATATTTGAACTCAATATGTGCGCTTAAATTGCCATATCTTTTAGTATTTAATAAACTTAGTAATTTATTATTTAAATTACTTGTGTTTAATGCTTCAATATATCTGGCCAATATATGGTGAATGAATTGGTAATATTTTGATAAACTCGGAAGAGGAATCAATATATTTAGACCTAAGTAATTTGATGCATGATTGTAGAGTAATATTCAATGTTGCATATGCAAGTTTCAACTTAGGATAAGAATATACCTAGTTGGCATGTATGATCAATAAGACTTAATCTTAATGAACCTTAGTTTATTACAAGTACCATAGGAATATAGGTATTTGGTAAATTAGGGTATACTTGCATGACCTTGGAAGAGGCTTGTAAATACATTAGCGTCTTGATCAATAATAAAGATTAAGTGAGTTAAATATTAAAAGATTAATCATTAGAAAGCATATTAAGGGATAATATTAATCCTAGGTTTTCTCTACATTGCTATCACCTAAGTTTCTTTGCATTGTGTTTTGCTTTTATATTTCTTACATTCATTCTTAGATTTTTATTTATCTGAATAGTTATTAGGAAGACATAATTTTAGTAATTGGTTAAAAAGAAAACATTATCCCTTTGGATTCGACATCCGACTTATTTAGTCTCTTTATTACTTGCATACGATAGTGTATACTTGCACTTAATTTATGATATAGAAATATCGCATCACCCGACCAGTTAAGACCAATAACGCATCACTGACATGAAAGATGAGCCGATTGATACACACTGCAAGACGAACCGATCAACCCAACCTACAGTCCAACTACGAACTTTTAACTGCAAAAACTTAAATATACGCTACTAGAGATATCTTTCTGTCCTTTTTCTTTTTTTTCCTCCTTCTTTCTTCTTCTTCTCTTCTATCTCTTTCTTATTTTTCTTTCTTTCTTTTCTCTTTCTTCACTCCCCTCTCCTTTCTCTCCATCCCACGAGAACCCAGAATAAAGACAAAAAATAAATAAACATAAAAAATCATTTTTATTATTTTTTTAAAATACGAGTCTCACATATTTAAATAAAATATACAAATAAAAATATATATTATATAATAAATTTTTGGACCCACACGTTTAATAATAAATAATATAAAATATAAAAATATATAAAACAATCTTAATATTATATATATATATCTACACAATAAATTAGGAATATTTAATCTAACATGTATTTATCTATATGTGTCTATCATATTTAGTATTTCTTTCACTAAATTTGTTGACTATTAATTATTAAAATTAACATTAAAAAAATATCATAAATTTTTATAAATATGTATGTATTTTAATATTATTATTTGAAATTATTAAAAACTTATAATATTCGGGCATTACACTCCAGTTGAAGCATTTCTTGACAAATTCCATGGCAATCCATGACTAATACTATAACATTTATTTTTCTATCCTAATGATTCTACAATTAAGTTTCAAAGATTAGGGAGTATAGATAATAAGTTGAGAAATTACAAAAAGCATATTGTTAAAAAATTGGTGATTCAATAATTTTGATTGGACAAGAATTGAGATGAATATCAAAGTGGAGAGTCACAAGAAGTCTAGAACGTGTGGAACACATATGGAGAAGTCTAGGACGTGTGAGACACGAATAGGGAAGTGAAATGCGACTTGAAGACGCGAAGGAAACGAAGAAATTGCGAGAAGCTTCCAGTGCCGTGGCGCCTAGGGATGAGTGTCGCTGCGCTCAAAACAGAAGACCAGGGGTGCTAGAAGGGCCAGCGCTGCAGCGCCAGGGGTGAGCGCCGCAGCGCCAGAACGCGTGGAAAAATCCATTTTGGTTTGGAATTTCAAGTTTTGGGAAGTTTTAAACTTCCAAAACAAGTGGAATCTTACTCCAACAAGGAATAAGGTTAGTAGGCACGAAATACACCATATATAAATACTTATAAACCCTTGTTTAAGATTAAGCATCTAAGGTTTAAAGATGTAACCATAAGAGAGAATAAAAGAGCTAGGTAGGCACTAAGTGCGTGGTGCACTAGGGTGTAACCTTTAGGGGTGTTTTCTTCTTTAGGTTCTTTGAGTGAATAAAAGAGAAACACCATAGATCCTTTTGGCTTAGATGCTCGAGCTATTCTTGTGTTCCTTGTAAAAATCACTTATGAGGAGATACTAAGAGGTCTTAAGGAGTCATAATGATCAATGATAGATGCTTAGAGGTCTCTATGGGAGATACTAAGGGGTCTTGTAAGATCATTGATGATGTAAGAAGATACTTAGTGATCTATTTCAATAGTAAGAAGCTGGATCATAGATCCTCTGTGGACGTAGGTAATTTGGGCCAAACCACGTATATCTTGTGTCTTGTGATTGGTTTGTTTTCTTTATTTTTATTGGTGTGTTAATCTTATGTGTTCTTATTTATGGTGTGAGTTATAGTTTTCCGCTGCGCATAAGGTGCAAAGGGTATTAAGATTATAACTTAATTGATGCCACAAAAGTGTCAAATTAAAGTGTATGACTTAATATTCTCAACACATTTCTTTTCAGAGTGCATAATAACTGAACAAATTAAAATGTTACATTGCATGATCATATTCCGAGACAACGTAACATAATTTATTTGAAATGGCAATTTACTTATTCATCAGCAGATACACCATATTCTGAAAAATTCAGAATCTCATCAACTTCGAGTCCAAAGAGTTGCCTCATATTATAAGGTGCTGTAACATTTTTGTCTCCATTCCACAATAGTTCAGCTATCTGAGAATAGCCGTGCTCGGTAAGATGGTCGCCGTCAAAATACAGATACTCATTAGGGTTACTGCATAGCTCATAGTATTGACCAATTCCGCAATCTTGTGCACGATAAATCCCACTGCCACAACAAGCTATGTCTGCTTCTTTGAACCCTTCAAAACAACATACAAAACATAAACCAAGTTTTTTAACTGATATTTTAACCCCAATAAAAAAAAAATGATGACATTCAAATTTGTTACAGAAACTCACCGTATTTTGTGGGGTTAAAAATTCTATCCTCAAGTGCAGTGAAGTAATCAAAAACTAGATATTTGTATCCTGGTAATTGGCTTGTTAATTCTGCAGCGGCCGTAACTAGGGCTTGGTTGTGTAGTCTTATCAGATCTTCAATTTCTCCAAAACATTCATCTTTGGTGAGATTGAATTTCTCTTTTGAATCTGGTGAACAACCCATTGGTGCAACATTTTGAAATGCAAATTTCCTTCCCCCTAGTGCACATATTTCCTGAGAAAATTAAACAGAAAAAGCTCATCTAAGATAGAGGTGTTGTAGCTTCTAATCAACAGCTATTGAAACAGAATCACCACTTGTAAATGATAAGAATCAGATCATAAGATGTCATGTCAAATCCAATCAATTAATTTGCCATCTAAATGCTCTAGCTACTTTGCTCTCAAAAATCAAGCTTGTCCTGTATAAAAATGTAATCGATGTCGTAGGGATGGTCAACAATAGTATTTAGTCTTAGTAGGTAGATAATTTTACCTTGACTGCATCTGTTATATTTCCGATCACAATGTTTACATAGTCTGGCTTCTGTAATAATTTAGAATTAGCGTTATCCTTATAAAGAATCCAGTAATCCATGCCTCCAAGACTAGACAAATAGATTGCATTTTTCAGCACATTTTCTGCCTCTGCATCACCAAGCTCCTGTCTCAATAAACCAGCCACCTCCTTGAAATAGCTTAATTGTGTTTCAAGGTCAAGCTGGAAAAGAAATATATATCAAGACATATGCAGATGCTAAGCAGACAATCGATGATCAGCTACGAGTCAATGATCAAGACAACCATACAACGGCAATGAAACTTAAAATGTGGATCCATTTAGTTTTATTTTTTTTAGATAATTGAAGATTTTGTTAATGAATTAATAAATTACGCTAGTTTTTTTCCCGGCTATAAGGAGGATTATTTTTTTACAGTGTATAAGTGTGAAATCCTATGAATAATAATCATATATTAAGTATTGTATAAATCTGCATAGATAAAGCAAGTGGACATAGCTCTCAATTTAAAGTTGAATCGGTATAAATCTGTGTGGTTTTGGGCCCTCCGTAATTTTGAATTCGGGTTTAATCCGCAACAGAGTCAAAATACAATTTGAGTGTTACGTACCGTTGGTGTACTTCCCGTAAGAACACTAGCTGCAGCACTTGCAAAATTTGCGCCATTGCTAAAATTCTGATTTCCAGCTAAGTAAGGTTTCCAATAAGGTAAGTCAGCGTAATGGGCTGCAAATCCAAGAAAGGAACAAGCATCATTGCTTTGCATTCACCAATCTCAAGAAACATATATAAAAAATCCATGACTAGAGAGTGTTAATATAGGACATCAGATATAAAAACTAACAAGTTAAAACCTGTTATTGAAACTTGAAACTTGTACCATTACCTCCTTGAGAGGTAGCCATGAACTAGTTAATTAGCTTACCAATTAAATCAGGGATCAAGCGGCCATCGCTAGTTCTTCCTGTTGGAAACTTGAAGAAGGTTTCCCCGTAAGGAGGAAAATTTGCCTTATAATCATCGCTGACATTGAGGAAATTATTGTTTCCAACATCATAAATCGAGTCTCCAAATACAAAGAGGGCAGCATGCTTGTAATTAGCCTGCTTGGACTCACCTTGGAAGCTTGTTTCTATAGCTAAAACAATTCTAGCAAAGAGTAGCACAAAGATACATAAAGCGAAATATAAATCTTTTCTAGCTGATACCAACTTTTCTGATATATAATCTTTTTGTACTATTTTAAGATTAGCAGTATATAAGTAGACGTAGAAGCTAAGAAACAATGATAGAATTGATGGAGTTGATACGCAAATTCAGTAAGTTATTGCATTTATGTAGGGAAATATTTTGTTGTGCTCAGCTGTAAGTCCAAGCTTGAGTGGATGACAATTAAGTAAAGGGCACTAGTAAAAATATTTTGGCATTGCTCCAACTACATTTCTGTCTCTTACTTCGATAAGTTTAGTCCTTTGTTTGTTGGGAAAGTAATTATCCTTCCATTCTTTTATCAATAAGGTTTCAACAACCTGTCTGCACAGGGGCGAACTTAAACTTTTACTTTACATATAGTTAGATTAAATTGAAGAATTTATATTTTAGATAAAACTTGACAGTACAAGAACATTTTATAAAAAAATAAAAGAAAATATAAAATACAAGTAATTTAGCATAAGTATATTTAAGTGACATTCAACAATATGAGAAAAATTTACTACCAAAAAACAATATTCAAAGACTTCATGAGGATTGCAATGAATGTTACTCGTTAAAAATATTAAATTTATTGCTAAAAATATTAAAGATACTCCTAATTTAGTATTTAACTTTTTTTTAAAGTGAACTTTCATTAGGGAACCTTACCCATCAAAATATATAAAGAAAAAAAAATACAAATTCCTAAAAGATGGCAACAATATACTTAATAGATGTTAAATTTAGTGATTCAACAACTTTGTTTAGGAAAGAGTTGTGAAGAATATCAAAGAGAAGAGTCACAAGAAGTCAAGGGCGTGTAAGACACCTAAGGAAGAAGCAAAGCGGGACTTAGAAGCTTGAAAAGAGGCAAAGAAAATAGAGGGTGTTGTCTAAGCCTCAGTGTTGCGGCGTCAGAGGCAAAAGGCACTATAACGGGATTCTTGTTGGCGTCGCAGCGTCAGATGTTGGAAAGTCAGTTTCAGCTTCAGATTTTTTAGTTTTAGGGAGTTTTTGACTCTTAGAATGCGTAGATTCTTATTACATATAGGTTTAGCATTTTTAGGCTCGTTATAACTCTTATATAAACTCTTGTAAACCCTTTAAATTAATAATAAAGCATTAAGAGAGATTCTAAGAGAGAGAAGAACTAGGTAGACACTAAGTATTTATGTACGCTAGGGTGCAACTGCTGTTTAGGTATTCATTGTTCTTAGGAGAACAAAGGTACGCCATTCATTAGATCCTTTGAGTGTTCTTCATCGTGTTTTCTTGTAAAATTCTCTAGAAGAGTTAATAAGAGAGGTTAAGATCCTTGAATCCACCATGGACGTAGGCAACTAATCGAACCACGTAATTGATTGTGTTGTGCTCTTATTTATCTGCTTTATATTCTTGTTATATTTGCTTAATATTTTGTTATTTCACTACGCAAGGAGATTAGGGTTTAAAGTTGAACTTATTTCTAGGGTTTTTTGCTGACGCAGAACAAGCACTGATAAGCTCGCAGTTTCACTTGTAAAGATGTAATTATGTTGATATCGTTCAACAAGACAAAGTTAAGATTGGCTGGGCACCAACTCAAATACAAAGTTTTCTAAAAAACAATCTTTGTGTTTATTTCTTATGAATTCTGAAATAATGACTTATTTAATGACTTATAATATCCTCAAGCTCATAGTTTATATCGAGACCATTTGGGGATCAAGTTATAAAATATAAATATTATTTGAATTTTTTACAGCAAAAATAATTCAAAATAATACAATAACTAAGTTTGAAAGTGTTGCTAGAAATTGAAATCTAAATTGGCTACTGAAATCAATGTCTTTATGGCTACTAGAATCAAAGTCTTATAATGCAACTAGAACTAAAGTCTAAAATTATTGTTAAAATTATGGTTCAAATTACTGCTCATTTTATGGCTAGTATTTAAGTCTTTAAATATGGTTGGAAGAAATTCTGGTAATCTTTAGAATTGAGTTACTATCGTCTTTTCTTTTTAGGCTTCTCATCACAGAGATAATGATGGTGATTTAGGCTGCTCTCTTAACTTCTTGCAACAATGTCAGGGTCTAATTGTGATGTTTCCAATCACTGCTGTGTCACATTGCATTTGTCCGATCATGACATCCCTTGTCATTCGCTTAACCTAATCATAAGGAGAATGGAGGTTTTCTTCAATAAACTGGTATTAGAGTAAATATTTGATAATACACATTAGGGTATTTAAACAATGTCTACGATCAAGCAATATATTAAGAAGTTCAATGGCATGAATGAATTTAAACTTTGAAAGAATAAGGTTAGGACTCTACTAGCGAAGGAAATGTTAGACTCAGCTTTAGAGGAAGCCAGTTCATTAACTAGTAAACAGAAGAAAATCTTAAAATCTAGGAGAAAGATTGGGATACGATTCAGAAGAAGGCTCATTGCACCATAATTTTAGTATTGAGCGATGAAGTACTAAGGAAAAGTTGATGACGAAGAAATCTCTTTGGGGTTATGAAAGAAACTTGAGGTGTTATACATGAAGAAGTATTTAGAAAATAAACTTTTTATGAAGATTAAGTTACACCAGCTGTCTATGCTCGAGGGAGCTTCATAGAGAGTTCACATTGGCAATTTTAATAAGATCATCATAAGTCTTGAGACCTTAGGAATCAAAATAGAGAATGACGACAAGGCCATCATCTTATTGAGTTCGTTGCCAAAGAGCTATGTGAGTTTTATGAATACGCTGCTTTACGATAAGAAGTCTTTAACAATGAATGATGTTAAGGCATCACTGAACTCAAAAAAAATTGACAAAGAGATTTGAATTTAAAAGTGGAGTAGTGTTGCTTGCATAAGAAAAAAAGAGCAACCAATTAAAGAGAAAATCCAAAAAGTGTTTCCTTTGTCATAAAGAAGGGCACTTTATGAGAGAATGTCTAGATCAAAAGGCAAGGATGGGTATGCTACTGTCGAAAGTCTTAGGAAACATATCAAAGTTGTAAATATATTAGTAGTCTCAAGGAAAAAGTACGCTAGTAAATAAATATTAGATTTAAGGTGTAGTGTCCATATTTATATTGACAGATTGTTGTTTACTAACTACAAAGCCATGAAAGATAAAGTTTTAATGGGGAATGACATGGCTTGTGAAGTCATGTGGTTGATGACATAAGGCTGAGAATGCAAAGTGGAGGAATTAGGGATTTATATGATGTAAGGCACGTTTCTGGATTAAGGAGGAACTTAATATCCCTACAAGTTCGATGAACATAGGTATTCAGTTAGAGCGAAAAAGAAAAAACTAAGGATAGTAAAGCATAAGAGGGGGCTTTATATGCTTAAAAGGATGGCCAATAGTGACCCAACATAGGGTCTTGGGGTACTACAGACCATAAAGCGACATTTAAAAAGTACTTACCGAAGTGACAAGGGTTGAAAATGAGTGCAACGCATCCATACCCTATGAAAGATGCACGAATGCCTTTGGAGACCAAAGTCACAAACTAGATAAAAGTTAAATTTTGGTATAGACTTAAATGGACTCAGCTCTAGGTGATAGAGTAATAGTGTGGATTGGATCCAGAATCTTTCTTATTTGGAGATTTTGAATCAAGGAAGAGTTTTGTTGAATTTGGTCTCCTGGTCCCTGCGGAAAGGAAAAGGAAAAAGAATTTCATGTTCTTCCTTTCGTGAAGGGAGGATTAGGAAAATCCTATTGATTGCAGCTTTCTCCAGACCTCCGGGAAAAGCATGAAAAAAAAGGCTCGAATGGTACGATCCCTCCGTCACCCCAGAATGAAATGAAATGGGCGATCTCGTAGTTCTTGGTCTGTGAAGATACACTGTTAGGTGCTCCATTTTTTTTTTCCCATTGAGGCCGAACCTAAACCTGTGCTTCAGAGATAGCTGTCCATACACTGATAAGGGATGTATGGATTATCGAGAAGAGAAGAGCCGTGGTGGTCCCCCCCGGACCGCCTGGATCCCATGAGTGAATAGAAAATTCCACAATCTTGTTTGGGCAAGAGTTATAAATAATACCAAATATGAGAGTTGCAAGAAATCAAGGACGTATAAGACACATGAAGAAGAAGTGAAGCGGAAAAATAGGTGAAGAAAATAGAAGGTACTGTTCAAGTCTTAGCGTTGTAGCGCCAGAGCTGTGATGCCGGAGGTAGAAAGCGCAACACTGCTGATAGCACTGGAATGGGATTCTTACTAGTGCTGTAGCAATAGCCTTTGGTGTCGCGGTGCTAGATGCGAAGAAGTCAGTCTTAACTTCGAATTTTGAGTTTTATGGGGTTTTGAATCTTAGAATTCGTTGACACTTATTCCAACTAGGTTTAGGATTTCTAGACTCGTTATAACCCCTATATAAACTTTTGTAAACTCTTTAAATTAATAATGAAACATTAAGAGAGGCTTTAAGGAAGAGAATAACTAAGTAGACATTAAGTGCTTGTGTGTGGTAGGGTGCAACCGCTGTTTGGGTATTCATTGTTCTTGGGAGAGCAAAAGTATGCCATTCATTAAATCATTTGAGTGTTCTTCATTGTATTTTCTTATAAAGTTCGATAGGATTGTTAGATCCACTATAGACTAAGCAATTGGCCAAACTATGTAACTAATTGTGTTGTGTTCTTATTTATTTATTTTATATTCTTATTATATTTACTTGGTATTTGAATATTACGCTGCACAAAGAGATTAAGATTCAAAATTAAACTTGTTTCTAGAGTTTTTCACTTAATAATCACAAGAAGAAGTAAGTTTTCCTTCAACAATAAATAATATATAACATGTGTATAAAATAATATATATTTTTTATTTAGTATAATTATTGCAATATTTTCATGAGACGTGTATACAAAAACTTTATAAAAGATAAAGTGTTTATGATATATTTACATATTTTTTTAAAAAAATTTAATTTAAAATGTGAAACAATATTAATTTATTTACACTCTCACTATCTTACATGTTTTTAACTAAGAGAAAATTTAAGTTGATGTGAGTCACTCATATTGTGTACTATGACAAATATTAAAAAGAACTTTTAAGTTAAAAAATTTATTTATCAATTTAGATAAGGACAATGTAATTCCAAGTTTATCATCTTAACTTTAAGTAAAATTATGTGAGAGATAAATTAGAATAAAAAACAATGAGAGAAGGGAATGGATGGTAGAAAGAGGACGAGGCCACGTTTGGCCTATTGATATGTGCTTTGTTTTCGTTTCTGAAAGCTGAAAGTGGGAGAATGTTTATAACTAGATGGAATAGACATACAAAAAAGCGTTACAATGTTCAAACAAAGCATTAAAAATTGATGAGACAACTCTTTTTCGGGGCAGTGTTCGAACTAATCTTGATCACCTACAAATGTATCATGACAACGATTCACGGCAGGTGACCAAACTCATTGAATCTTTTTCCATGTCCATTTAGAAACTCCATTGAAAATCAATCGAGTGATGACGCTGAATGAGAAACAATTTTCTTATTTCCAGGCCTTGGAGAAGTACCAAACTGCTAGCTCAAGGCTATTATATATATCGGCAGTCTTCTTATGTTTCAGGATTCAAAGAAAGCTGAATCCGGGACTCAGATGAAGCAACTACATCAATTGAGTCTGCCACAGATACATTTCGAGTAGGAATAATTCGGGAAAATTGCCCAGGATGCACAGCGATAACAATTGCTCATAGAGTTTCCAACAATAACAAATAGCGAAATGATATAGGTCCAGTTACAGAACACACTCCATTTGCAGAGTTGAAGCATTTCTCAATACAATCCCTTCGCAGTCCATGACGAATAATATAATGTTTATTTTTCTATCCGAATGATTCTACAAATAAGTTTCAAAGACTAGGGAGCATACAGTGGTTCATAAGTTGAGAAATTACAAAAAGATATCTTCCCAGAGTACATAATTTCTGAACAAATTAAAATGTTACATTGCTTGAGACAGCATAACATGATTTACTTGAAATGGCAATTTACTTATTCATCAGCAGATGCACCATATTCTAAAAAATTCGGATTCTCATCAACTTCGAGTTCAAAGAGTTGCCTCATATTATATGGTGTTGTAACATTTGTCTCCTTTCCATAATAGTTCAGTTATCTGAGAATAACCATGCTCGGTAAGATGGTCGCTATCAAAATACAGATACCCATTAGGGTTAATGCATAGCTCATAGAATTGACCAATTCCACAATCCAGTCCACGATAAATCCCACTGCTACAACATGCTATGTCAGCCTCTTTGAACCCTTCAAACCAACATACAAAACATAAATCAAGTTTTATAAGTGATATTAACGAAGTGTGTGTCTATGTATAATATAGAGAAAGTCTAGACTACTCCCAAGCACTACGCTCCCCCCTTTCGGTGGTTGTCATGTGTGCAGTAACTTCTTCTGATTGGATGGTCTTCACAAACAGCAACCGATGAATGGAAAGAGTGCAATACTCCCGAAGTGTGTGTATATATATAGTATCTTAATTAGGTATGTGAAGTCATTCATTATTTAGTTGCAACTTTACAAAAAGTCGCGCTTGACTTTTAATTAAGTTACATACCAAATAATGTGCGAATATGTCCACCTACTCAATTCTTTATATATATATAAGACCTATTGCTCCTAAATACTAATTGGTTAACAGAAATCCCAGAAATCCCACGTGATTCAAAAAAAGCTCAATAAAATATTGAACAACTTAATTTCGAAAACAACCAATCATATTAAAGAGTTGAGTATGTATATGTGGCATTTAGACGATTATACAATTTTCAATGTACGCTATACTTTCGCAATTATCTCATAAACTCACCATATTTTGAGGGTTAAAAATTCTGCCCTTAGCGGCAGTAAAGTAATTGAAAATCAAATATTTGTATTCTGATAACTGGCTCTCCAATTCTGCAGCGGCAATAACTACGGCTTCATGTGTAGTCTTGAAAGATCTTCTAATCCTCCCAAACATTCATTTTGTTGAGAGTTGATCCAAAATTAGATATGTTTATTTAGAATTCTGTTGTAGTCTCTATTTAGAATTTTGTTTTTTGGAGAGCATGTATGTGTAAGTAGTGGGGTTAATGGATGTCTAAATATAGCAGTGCACGTATGTGTGAGTAGTAGGGTTAGTGGGTTCCAAATTTAGACTTTGTAAGGCTTTATATTCTGAACATTTGTATCCGAATAGATTAAGGGAAAAGTTGTTGAGTTAATGTGAAAAAGTTATTTCTAGTTCTGAAATTTATCTTGTCTTTTGTTTTATACTTCAGAAAAAATCTAACTTGTCAGAGCAAGTCGATCCATCTTTTGAGCTTTTTTCAATGGCAGAAAATAGTAACAATACAGTAAATGTAACACAACTAATAATTTCTCTTTTCAAAGGCGAGAATTATAAGTTTTAGAGTATCAAGATGTCAACCTTGTTCAAATCACATGGCCTATGGGACTTGATTTAGATAGGAGTTCCCAATCCTAATCTAAATCCGCAAGAAATCGTGAAGAAAGATGCAAGAGCTTTGTTCTTTATTCAACAAGCAGTACGCGACACAATCTTCTCAAAAATAGTAGCAGCCACCAATGCAAATGAGGCATGGAAAACCTTAAAAACAACATTTCAAGGAAGTTCTCGCATTATGGCAATTAAGCTTCAAGGTCTACGCAGAGATTTTGAAACTATACAGATGAACAAAGAAGAGTCAGTGTAGATTTTTCTTTTAAAAGTACAAGCAGTTGTTAACCAAATCAGAGCGTATGGAGACATCATCTCAAAGTAAACCATGGTGGCCAAGGTGCTAAGAAGTCTAACAACAAAGTTTGATCATGTGGTGGCGGCAATAAAAGAATCAAAGGATCTTGCAACATACAACTTTGATGAACTCATGGGATCACTGTAGACTCATGAATCAAGGCTGTCCAAAATCGAAGAAAGAAGTGATGACAAGGCGTTCTACATGCAGGGGGAGACATCAAAAGGCAGAGGAAGAGGCAGAGGTAGAGGCAACTTCGACAGAGGAGGAAAAGGAAGAGGCAGAAGCAACACTGCCAAAAACCATCAATCCTATGATGAATCCAAGAAGGGCACTATCAATCTGAGTGCTATGAATCCAAGAAAGACACTCAATGCTACTACTGCAATAAGTTTGGGCACTATCAATCCGAGTGTTACAAGAAGCAAAGGGAGGAGAATCAAGCAAGTTATGCTGAAGAAGAAAATGAGCAACAAACACTCTTTATGGTATACACAGAAGGCAAGGCCGATGCAAGCAACATCTAGTTCTTAGACAGTGGATGTTCAAACCACATGACAGGCTACAAGCAGCTGTTTGAAAAGTTAGATGAAACATGCAAATTGAAGGTTAAGCTTGGTGATTACAAGTTGATTCAAGTTGAAGGCAAGGGCACAGTAGCAGTACACACAAAAAATGGTATGAGATATTTGCACAATGTTTATTTTATTCCAGACTTGTCACAGAATCTATTAAGTATTGGGCAATTGATGGATAGTGGTTATTCAATTTTGTTTGAAAAAAGAACGTGTGCCATAAAGGATAAAACCACAAATCAGATATTGGTAGAAGTTAGAATGGTAACCAATAAATTGTTTACACTTAAAATCTCGGGTGTAAAAGAGAGAGCAATAACAGTAAAAGAATTAAATCAATCTGAGTTATGGCATCTTAGATATGGGCATTTGAATATCAATGGGTTGAAATCGTTGAATCAAAAGCAAATGGTTTATGGTCTACCCGAAATCAATCAAATTGATGTATATGAAGGCTGTATTCTTGGTAAACAAACAAAGTTACCCTTTCCCAAAGACCGGGCTAAAAGAGCAACACAGATTCTTGAAATAGTTTATGCGGATCTCTGTGGACCAATGCAAACTACTTCATTAGGTGGTAGTAGGTATTTTCTTCTTTTCACAGATGATTTTCGTAGGATGAGATGGGTTTATTTTCTACAAAATAAAGGAGAAACATTCTGAAACTTTAAAGTATTTAAAACTTTTGTAGAAAAAAAACTGAAAAAAGGTTAAAGGTCTTAAGATCTAATAGAGGAGGGAAATTTCTATCATTAAAATTTAACAGTTTCTGTGAAAAAGAAGGTATACACCATGAATTAACCACACCATACACACTTGAGCAAAACGGGGTTGCAGAGAGGAATAATAGAACAGTAGTTGAGTTGGCTAGAAGCACGCTGAAATTTAAGGGTTTACCTAATAAATTCTAGGCAGAAACAGTAGCAACCGCAGTTTATGTTTTAAAACTGTCCCCAACAAAAACAGTTATGAAAATAACTCCGTTTGAGGCTTGGTTTGAGAGAAAACCTGGAGTTGGGCATCTAAGGGTACTTGGTTGTATTGCTTATACTTTTATAAATCCGCAAAAAAGAACAAAATTGGATGAAAACTTAGAAAAATGTATTTTCATTGGCTATTGCACACAATCTAAAGGGTATAGGTTGTATAATCTAAAAAATGGAAAAATTATAGTGAGCAGAAACGTTTTGTTTGATGAAAAAAGAAGTTGGTAGTGGAAGGAAAATGTGGAGAATGCAAAAATTGAAGAACCAGCAGAAGATATTGAAGAGATAACTATAGGTGTGCAACAATAATCCAATCTGCAAACTCCAAGTAGCAGCATAAGTGAATCTACTGTAAATAATGAACCCGATCCTGGCATGCAACCAAGAAAGTTCAGATCTTTGCAAGAATTATATGAAACTACACAGGTTCTGCTTATTGCAGATCCGACAACCTATGAAGAGGCAGCCGAAATGGAGAAGTGGTGTAAGACAATGCAAGAAGAACTAATGGCAATTAAGAAGAATAAAACATGGCAGCTAATGAAGCTTCCTGAAGGTAAGAATGTGATTGAAGTAAAATAGGTTTTCAGAACAAAGTTTGGTGCAAATGGAAGTGTGTAGAAGTTTAAAGCAAGACTTGTAGCAAAGGGTTATGCACAAGAGTATAGTATAGACTATGTAAAAACTTTCTCACCGGTAGCCAGATTTGAAACAGTACGTTTGTTCTTAGCTTTGGCAGCTTAATTGAAGAGATCCGTATACCAATTTGATGTTAAATAAGCTTTTCTTAATGGTGAATTGATGGAAGAAGTTTATGTTGAGCAATCTAAAGGGTTTGAAATGAAAGGAAAAGAAAGCTATGTGTACAAGTTAGCAAAGGCCTTGTATGGTTTGAAATAAGCTCTAAGGGCTTGGTACAACAAAATTGATTCGTATTTCAAAAATTCTGGGTTTGAAAGAAGCAAAAGTGAGCCCAATTTTTATATAAAAATGAGTAAAAGATAAGAGCTTTTGATTGTGTGCTTGTATGTTGATGATATGATCTATATAGGTACAAATGAACAACTGCTGAATGAATTTAAAAAAAAACATGAAAAGGCAGTTTGAAATGTCAGATTTTAGGTTATTGCATTACTTTCTTGGGTTGGAAGTGGAGCAAGAAAATGGTAACATCTTTGTTACTCAAAGGAAGTATGCAAAAGATCTACTCAAGAAGTTTAGAATGCATAGTTGCAAGGCTGCATTAACACCTATAAATGTCAATGAAAAATTAGTGAGAGATGATGGTATAAGTTTAGCTGATGCAATAAAATTCATAAGTTTAGTTGGTGGTTTGATTTATCTAACACATACAAGGCCTGACATCTTATACATAGTCGGAGTGATCTCTAGATATATGTAGAACCCAACTAAACATCATTTTTGCGCAGCGAAAAAGGTGTTGAAGTACATCTCTGGCACAACCAACTATGGGCTTTGGTATGGCAGCACAAGTTCATTTGAGTTAGTTGGCTATAGTGACAGTGTTGACGTGGAAGCCCACAAATAAACAAACAAAATATATCCTAAGCAATATAATAATGTAGAACAAGTTACTAAGAAATAAAGAGAGAAAGGGGTAGAAGAAGAACACATAAAGAATTAGGTGGCTCGGCAACTTGCCTACGTCCACGGTGGATCAAGATCACACTCTTATCTTATTAAGAATCACAAGGCACTCACAAAGTATGCCTTTTACAAAAAAGATCACAAAAAAAACTCTCTCTCTCACTCTAGGGATTTTCTCTCATAAAAAACCACAAAGATTATCACTAAGATCACCAAGATTTTTAGTTGATCATAAAGATATATTTACAAGCCGATTGATAACCTTTATATAAGTTTTGGGATGACCTAAGTTTACCCCATACGTGTAAGAATCGTATTCGAGAGTCTTAGAGTAAGTAGAAGACGAAATAAGAAAGGTTCCTTATTTCGGGATACTGTTCCGGTCTCCAGCGCCGCGGCGCTGGGCACTCATCACCGCTGCTCGGCGCACTTTTGCTGAGCGCTGCCGCTCTGAACTTCTAGTGCTGCGATGCTCAGGTTCTGGACTGGGTGCCGTGGTCCTTACGCCTGGTCGCCACGGCGCTGGCGCCTAATGTGCCCTTCTTCGTTTTTCGCCTCCTTTCGCGTCCATCTTCAATCCGTATGCACCCTACGCACTTAGCTTGATCTCCAAATCATATTCCAATGATTTTCAATCAACATCTTCATAAATCCCCTCCTTGATTCAAAATCATCCACAAAGTAACTCGATCTCTCATTTTCGCATCTTCAGTCACCCTCACAAAGTTAAGTCCTTGCATAGGACGAACTTAACCGAGGGTAGTGGCTTAGTCAACATATCAGTAGGGTTTTTAGATGATGCTATCTTTGTTAGACTAACTTCACCACTTTGGATAATCTCACAAATGTAATGGAGCCTCACATCAATGTGTTTCGACTTCTCGTGGAACACTTGATGCTTACTTAGGTGTATGGCACTCTGGCTATCACAATATACATCGGTGTTCACATCTTTACTAGCCAATACCTCCGCACATATGCCTTTTAACCACACGGCCTCTTTGATAGCTTCACCAACAGCTATGTGCTCCGCCTCTGTGGTAAAGAGTGCAACTACATGTTGTAGAACTGATCTCTAACATACACTACACCCAAATACTGTGAATACGTAGCCCGTTAACAATCTTCTTTTGTCTAGATTACTTGCATAATTTAAGTCTACTACCTTCTTACTATTTCATTATTGTCCTCATCCCTCTTATATATCAGCCCATGATTTGACGTCCCCTTGAGATATCTCAAAATCTACTTTACTGCAAGCCAGTGATCTTTACCCGAATTTATAATACATCTACTCACCACACTCATAGCCTATGCTATATTTGGTCTTGTGCAAACCATTGCATATATGATTCTCCCCACAGCGCTTGCATACGGTACTTTGCTCATCTGCAGTTTCTCCTCATTGGACATCGGTGACTGTGCTGCTGAAAGTCTGAAATGGATGGCCAAATGAGTAGAGACAGCCTTCGCGTTTGACATACCAAACTTCTCTAAAAATTTGAGTATATATCATTGTTGGGATAAGAAGATAACATCTCTTCTTTCCCTCACAATATCCATACCCAAAATTATCTTCGCTGCTCCCAAATCCTTCATTTTAAATTCGCCACTCAACTGCTTCTTGAGCTTCTGTATTTCTTTTATATTCTTGCATGCGATCAATATATCATCGACGTATAGAAGCAAATACATTATCCCACAACTTATATTCTTGAAGTACACGCATTCGTTATACTTGCTTCTACTAAAGCCACAAGCCATCATAAACTCATCAAATCTCATATACCACTGTCTAGGTGATTGCTTTAACTCCTATAATGACTTCTTTAGCAAACAAGCATGATCTTCTTTTTCGGGCTCCTTGAACCCTTGCGGCTGTGCCATGTATATTGTTTTTTCAAGCTCTCCATGTAGAAAAGTTGTTTTTACATCCATCTGCTCTAGATGTAAATCAAGATTTGCATACATGGCTAACAAAATCCTAATAGATGTATGCTTGACAACTGGAGAGAATATCTCATGAAAATCAACTCCCTCTCTCTGAGTAAAATCTTGTGCAACTAATCTAGCCTTGAATCTCATAGGCTCTATCCCCAGTATCCCTTCCTTCACCTTATACACCCACTTGCACCCGACTAGCTTCTTTTAAGGTCTCTACACCAACTTTCAGGCATTGTTCTTCCTAAGAGAACTAATTTCTTCTTCCATGGCCTGCTACCATTCTTTTTTGTTTTCACTCTTCACAGCCTCACCATATGTCCTAGGCTCATCATAGTCAAAAGTGTAAGCAGAATTAAAAACATAAGCAACTAAGTCTGCTTGTGCATACCTGATTGGTGGGTTAATCGTTCTCCTTAGCCCATCTCTAGCAAGCTGGTCCTCTTCAAGTTCTAACTCAGGAGTTCTAGTCTTCTTTTGGGTGGACTTGGAGGAACTCGCCGATGTTCTTGGTTCATCTCCAAGGATCTCCTTATTGAAGTGTTGATCTGGGGGCATATCAGATCCATGTTCAGGCTCTACTTCAACTTCTATTGACTCGAGTGCTGAGTTTTCCTTGGTCACAGGTTTTTCTTTCTCATCTTCTTGGGAGGTTTTCAGTATCGTCATCTCATCGAACGTTACATCACGACTTATAATACTCCTTGGTGGTGTTAAGTCTTTACATCACACCTTATATCCTTTCACTCTTTCGGGATATCCTATGAATATCCATTTGATAGCTCTAGGTTCTAACTTCCCCTCCTTAATATGTACAAAGGCAAGGCAACAAAATATTCTGAGGTGGTCATACTTTTGAGGATTGCCAGACCATTTTTCTTCTAGCGTCTTGAAGTCAATTACTGAGGAGGGACTTCTATTAATCAAGTAAGCTGTAATCACTACAGCTTCTCTTCAGAATGTCTCGGACTTCTTCACATTGGTAAGCATGCATCTAACCCTTTCAAGTAAGGTCTTGTTTATCCTCTCAGCTACGCCATTCTGCTGTGGTGTTGATCTTACTGTTCTATGCCTTGCAATCCCATGCTTGGCACAAAATCCATCAAACTCTTTATTGCAAAATTTGAGGCCTTTGCCTCTTTACCCTTTTACCAGTCCGATTCTCAACAAGAACCTTCCAAGTCTTGAATACTTTAAAGGCCTAATCCTTATTCTTCAACACATAGACCCACAGCTTCCTTAAATAGTCGTCAATCAAGCTGAGAAAATACCTGGCACCACCACGAGTAGCTGTCTGAGCTGGTCCCCAAAGATCCGAGTGTATGTAGTCAAAAGTCCCCTTAGTCTTGTGCTCTCCGGTACTGAACCTCACCCTATGTGTTTTTCTAAGCACATAATACTCACAAAACTCCAAGGGTTGGAATTTATCCTCACCAAATGCCTTTTGACTATATAACTCCTTTAGGTTTCTCTCACCTAGATGTGCCAGTCTAAGATGTCATAACTTGGTTTGCATACTCTTATTATCTATAGAGAATAGTTCAGACCCACTCACAACTTCACCCTTAAGCACATAAACACCTTTACGCTTCTCTTCTCTCATCACCACTATGGAACCTTTCAAAACTCTTAAAATCCCTCCGTCGATCCTGATGGAACACCCATTCTAGTCTAGAGTCCCTAGTGAGATCAAGTTTCTCTTTTTAAGTCAGAAACATACCTAACATCTGTCAACTCTGTCACTCGCCTATCATGTAGCCTAAGTTTAATACTACCAATTTTCATCTGACATGCAATGTCATTACCCATTAAGACCTTACCACCACTAATAAGCTGGAAATTTGTAAACCAAGACTTGTATGGACATATGTGAAAAGTGCAACTAGAATCAAGAACCTATTGTTCAGAGTTCTTACCATCAGTAGCGACGAGTGTCTCTGCGCTGTCACAGCTATCATCATAGGCAAGCACAGCATCCGCTTTCTTTTTGTTTTATGCTCTCTTCTCATGATAATCTTTTATGAAGTGCCCCTCTTTCTTGCAGCAATAGCACTTCCTAGGAGTTTTAGACTTCAACCTTGAGCCTTTTTTCTTCCCATCTCTATATGAGAGCCTTCCTTTTACAGATAAGCTTTCTGCATTGCCCTCGGTCTACTTTCCTAATAACTTTGAGTTTAATGATGATTTCACATCACTCATCATTAAACTCTCTCTGCCATAGAGTAGTGTCTCAACAAAACTCTCATAGCTCTTAGGGAGTGAACTCAGCAGGATAATTGCTCTATCTTCATCTTCTATCTTGATTTTGATAGATTCAAGATCAAGGATGATCTTATTGAAGACGTCTATATGATCTTTCATCGGCATCCTCTCTGACATGGATAACTGATATAGCTTTTTCTTTATATGTAATCTGTTGGCCAACGATTTTCTCATATAAAGAGAGTTAAGCTTCTTTCAAAGACCTATTGCAGTCGTCTCACCTACTACTTCCCTAAGTACTTTATCGCTCAATGACTGAATGATTGTGCTATGAGCTCTTTCTTGAATGTCCCTTCTTTCTGCTTCAGCTCTAGATGACTCTGGCGTCTTCTCTTCATCACTAGATGGAGCTGCAGTCTCCTCTAATGCCGAGCCAAGCCTTTGGTTCACCAACAACGCATTAACCTTCATCTTCCACAGATTGAATTCGTTCGTACTGTTGAATTTCACTATATCGTACTTGGGTGTGGCTATGTCTGCTTTGAACCTGGCTCTGATACCAGTTTGTTGAAGTGAAAGTACACAAACAAGCAAACAAAATATATCCTAAGCAATATAATAATGCAGAACAAGTTACTAAAAAATAAAGAGAGAAAGGGGTAGAAAAAGAACAGATAAAGAATTACGTGGTTCGATAACTTGCCTATCCACGGCGGATCAAGATCATATTTTTATCTTACTAAGAATCACAAGGCACTCACAAAGTATGCCTTTTACAAGAAAGATCACAAAGAAAACTCTCTCTCTCACTCTAGGGATTTTCTCTCACAAAGAACCATAAAGATTATCACTAAGATCACCAAGATTTTTAGTTGATCACAAAGATGTGTTTACAAGCCAATTGATAGCCTTTATATAAGCTTTGGGATAACCTAGGTTTACCCTATACGTGTGGGAGTCGTATTAGGGAGTCCTGGAGTAAGTGGGAGACGAAATAAGAAAGTTTCTTTATTTCGGGATACTGTTCCAGTCTCCAGCGCCGCAGTGCTAGCGCGCTTCTTCATTTTTTACCTCCTTTCGTGTCTGTCTTCGATCCGTGCGCACCCTACGCACTTGGCTTGATCTCCAAATCATTTTTCGATGATTTTCAATCAATATCTTCATAGACAGTGATTGGGATGGATGTGCAGAAGATAGAAGAAGCACCTCAGGTTACATGTTCTCATTTGGATTTAGTTCTGTCAGTTGGAGTTCGAAGAAGCAGGCAACAATGGCATTTTCCTCTTCAGAAGCTGAATACATTCTAGTCAATTCAGCAGCCTGTCAAGCAGTAAGGCTAAGAAAAATACTTGAAGACGTTGGACAAATGCAACAACAACCTACATAGATTTTTTTGCAACAATCATTTGGCCATAGCAATGACAAAGAATTCAGTGTTCCATGGAAGGTCAAAGCACATTGATATCCGACTTCACTTCATTAGAGACCTATTGGTAGAGAAGATAGTTGAGCTCAAGTTTGTTGCTTCAGAAAATCAGAAGACAGATATTCTAACTAAGGCATTGGCGTTAAGCACATTTGAAAGCCTGCGGATGAAGCTTGGAGTAACCAATTTTGAATCAAGGGGAAGTGTTGAGCGTTGATCCAAAATTAGATATGTCTATTTAGAATTCTATTGTAATCTCTATTTAGAATTTTATTTTTTAGAGAGCACGTATGTGTAAGTAGTGGGATTAGTGGGTGTCTAAATATAGCAGTGGACGTATGTATGAGTAGTAGGGTTAGTAGATGTCTAAATATAGTAATGCTTGTAGTAAAATTAGTGGGTTCCAAATTTAAAATTTGTAAGGCTTTAAATTCTGAACATGTGGTTGTAGTAAAATTAGTGGGTTCCAAATTTAGACTTTGTAAGGCTTTAAATTTTGAACATCTGTATCCGAATAGAATAAGGAAAAAGTTGTTGAGTTAATGTGAAAAAGTTGTTTCTAGTTCTGAAATTTATCTTGTATTTTGTTTTATACTTCCGAAATTTCTGCTTAAATTGTATGTTTGTTTACACACTGGTCCCATTGGCGCAACATTTTGAAATGCAAATTTTATTCCTCCTATTTTGTATATTTCCTGAGAAGATTATACCCAAAAAAAAAAGTCTTGTTAGGCAAATAAAAATCTGAAGAAAACCCTCCTATTTGATAGAAGGCAATC
Source organism: Ailanthus altissimus (assembly GCA_946807835.1). NCBI lineage: Eukaryota > Viridiplantae > Streptophyta > Magnoliopsida > Sapindales > Simaroubaceae > Ailanthus > Ailanthus altissimus. The sequence goes on from OX327687.1 coordinate 32,422,595, forward strand.
TCTGGTAGTCTTTCTAGAAGTAACCTTGGCAAGATTGCTTATGCGCTGGTGTTCGGAGATGCTTCTGGTTTGTATATTTGGGTTTTGGTATGGCTCTTAGTGATCAAAGTGATTTTTACACAAAAATTATGGCTGCCATTCTTGTTATTGAGCATGATGGTAACAAAGATTGGTTTAACCTTTGGTTAGAAAGTGATTTGATGTTAATAATTTGTCTTTTTCATGAACACTCCTTGAAACCTCTTTGGCAACTATGCTCTCATGGGCTAAATTGTCGCTACTCTCTTGACTCTATAAACTTCCAAACAACTCATACTTTAAGAGAAAATAATTTAGTGGCTAATGCGTTAGCAAATTTGGTCTTGGTTGTGATGCTTTCACCTGGTTGGTTGACACTCCAAACATTATCAAGAGTTTCTTGCTAGAGGATGCTAATGATATTCCTAAATATAGATTCAGCTAATTTTTCTTCGTGTTTACTCTTAGTAGGTATATAAAATTACCATGACCGCATCTGTTATATTTCCGATCACAATGTTGTTTTGGTCAACAATATTAGCTCTTACTCTTTTAGTACCTAATTGTGTTGATGATTGATGAAACACAAATATTACCTTGACTGCTTCTGTTATGTTTCCGATCACAATGTTTACATATTCTAGCTTCTGTGATAATGTAGAATTAGGGGTATCATTGTAAAGTCTCCAGTAATCCAGGCCTCCAATACTAGACAAATAGATAGCATTTTTCAGCACATTTTCAGCCTCTGCATCACCAAACTCCTGTTGTATTAAACCAGCCACCTCCTTGGAAAAGCTTAATTGTGTTTGAAGGTCAAGCTGAAAAAATATATAAATATTTATATGTGTCAAGACATATGCAAGTGCTAAGCAAACAATGAATGATCAGCCAAATGTCAATGAGGCAAAATCAAGGGATATCCACAGCCAGCAACAGCTAGATGATAAGCTCAATCTGTGACTTAAATTCTCTGAATTCCTAAAAATAAGATCATCGGATCATTGCCTTTAGTTTAGTGTCGTCATGTATCAAAGCTATGAAATGAAAGTTGCGCTTCCACAAATGCTAAAGTCATTAGAAAGGTCAAGCAATTTAGTAGCAAATATTATGCGTTTGTAAATTGGATTTGTTGGGTCTGGAGTCTAATTATTACCCCAACCATAATATTTGCCTCTAAATAGATCTATTATTAGATGTGTGGAGTTTAATTATTACCTCGATACAAAATTAACACGCGGCTCAATTTAGTTTTTTTTCTTTTTTTTTTGGGTATATTAAAAAATTCGTTTATAAGTTAAATTACCTAAGTTTCTTTTTCTTACTATATAAAAAATTCTAGTAGGAATTGTATTTACGTATGAGTGTTTATGTGTGAAATCCTAAGAATAATAATCAGTTTTTTAAGCATGGCGAAAATCAACAATGATAAAGCAAGTAGATGTAGTCTTAATTTAAGAGCGAACCACTATAAATATGTGTGTATATTTGTGCTCTCTAGCTATAGTGATGAATTAAAGTTCAATCCGTGACAGGATAAAGATGCAATTTTAGTATTACATACCGTTGGTGTACTTCCCGTAAAACACAAGCTGCAGCACTTGCAAAATTTGCGCCATTACTAAAATTTTGATTTCCAGCTAAGGTTGGTTTCCAATAAGGTAAGTTAGCTTAACGGGCTGCAAATCCAAGAAAGGAACAAGCATCATTGCTTAGCATTCACCAATCTCAAGAAGCATATATAACAGAGCCATGACTAATATACAGGAGAGTATTAATATAGGACATCAGATATAAAAACCAAGAAGTTAAAACCTGTTATTGAAACTTGTACCTTACCTTCTTGAGAGGTAGCCATGAACTAGTTAATTAGCTTACCAATCAATTTGCCTTATAGTCATCGCTGACATTGAGGAAATTATTGTTTCCAACATCATAAATCGAGTCTCCAAATACAAAGAGGGCAGCATGCTTATTAGCCTGCTTGGACTCGGCTCGGAAGCTTCTTTCTGTAGCTAAAACAATTCTAGTAAAGAGTTAGCACAAAGACACAAAAAGCAAAATCTAAATTTTTTCTTGCTGATACCATCTTGTCTAAATATATATTCTTTTTATTCTATTGTAATATGGCAGCATAAGTAGATGAAAAAGCTAAGAAACAATGATAGGATTGCTGAAGTTGCTATACAAATTCAAAAAGTTAGTGGGTTTTTATAGGGAAATAGACTATATGTTTGGTTATGGATATCGTGAATGGTTCAATTTGAAGCCTGAGGACATTGATTGGACACATGGAAAGCTGATCTTAAACAATCTTTTTCCTTTCTGTTGCCTTCAGCTATAAGTCCAAGCTTGAGGGGATGACAATTAAGTAAAGCGCATGCACTAATAAAATTATTTTGGCACTGCTCCAACTACATTTCTCGCCAAGTTTAGTCCCTTGTTTGTCGTGAAATAATTAATAACCTTCCATTCTTTTACCAACAAGGTTTCCAGAGCAAGTGAAACGACCCACCTTACAGGATTCTAAAACCTTTTGAGTGAATTTTAAATACTATCTTGTAAACTTTATACATTTTTATTATATAAAAAATTCTATCGAAATCTCAAAAGAATTTCTCTATACTTTTTGAACATATTTTAACCTGCAACTCAAAGATAAAAGAATTCTCATCCTATCACTTGACTTATCTTCTAATATTAACTCCGTCAAGTTGATTAATTTCCTACAATCTCCTAAAAGAGGAAAAATATAATAAAAATAGGATAAGTCGATTGACTCAATAAGTAAATGCAATTTAAAAAAAATTGAAGCAGTCTTAAAAGCATATCATAAACATATAAATAACTTTCTCTTATTGTTCATTATGAAAAACAAATAAAGCGCATAAAATAATCTTTACTTAAAACATGTAAATTCACAGTGTAAAATTGCTTACCATAAAAAATACTTTTTTTTAAAATCTCATAATGTAATAATATAAATTACATAAAATATTGTTCTCAGTACTAATTCGAAATCTTCCATCATACATTTTCTTACTGAACATGGTTGAACATAATTGATATTTAAAATATCAAATACTACTATGTATATAGAATACCACACTAAATTAGTACCCAAAGAAAAAATTTCGTCATACCCAGAATGTTCTTCAGGCAGAACATTTGACGTATTCATATTCTTGTCTACGCATGAGCAAAACAAACTGACTCCCAAAAACAAAGTGTCCATACACACGGCCCAAAGTCTATGTGTGTGTACAAACGGGCCTCAAAAGCCTAAATATCATGTCCGAAAGGGGGGAGGGTACAGCCTAATAGTTTCAACATATACATACTTATAACATTTCATTAAATCTTATCTTATACTCTTTGAATCTCAAACCACTTAAAGAAATCTCATTGCTAATATATGAAAAATGCTAACTCAAGTGTAAACATATCGTGAGCTAAAATTATAATATAAATTATTTCATAAAATAAAACATCATTAAAGGTAAATGATCATAAAAGAAAAATATACGTAAAATGAAACTATGTTCATCATACTTTAAAAATATATTTTTTTTAAATTCATTAAGCAGATATTTTAAAAGTAGTGTAAGTATCCACTCACAAGAATCTTTCAAAATCTAAGTCATAATCATTCTTAAAACTAAGTCCTTAACTTGATCAAATCATAACATCTATTGAGCAGCCTTTAATCTCTGAATTTTATAAAATTCTATACATATTCAAAAATTATAAAAACATCTCAGAAATATTTATGACAATATATTAGTCCATAATAAATCATTTATGAGTAAATTCATTGAGTAAGTATTTTAAAACAATTTCTTTCCAAGACTTTCAAAATTTATCAAACAACATTCTGCATTGAGACCACTCTTTTTAGAAAATCATAACAATTCAACATCAATTATTTAAAATCTAAATTTTGGATATGATATATTAAACATGTATAATTATCATTTTTCAAAAACCCATAATTTTTTAAGGTCTTTTGATAGATCAAACGCAGCTCGAAATTTGATCATATTGCCGAAACAGAGGATGCTCAAAATTTCGAAATCATCTTTAAAAAATCACAAAAACTCGAGATCATAGAATTTTTCAATGATTCAAGGTTCTAAATGTTCCTTAAAATGTCTAGTTGCATACGTTAAAATTATAGACCCAAAGTCGAACCATAATATTTTATAATAATCACGAAATAAACCACTATTATACACAAATTCTACAGATCAATTATGATCCTTGCTCTTATTCCTACACTTATACTCAATAATCCATATAGCTCACCAAATCCTCAAATTAATATGTTCTTAGAAATCAAGACTTAACAAAAATTTACATGATTAACATAATGCTTTACTTTCTCCTTCCTACTTCGTTAGGTTCAAGGAGAGTGAGCTAAATGCATCTTTTACTCCAATCATGCTCAAATTATAGAAAATCAAAACAAAAACTAAGCATATAACAAATTGCAAGCTATGTGATAATGATCTAGACTTTGATTAAAAGCAATATTTCCACCAATTCTTGATTCATATGCCTATTCTATATTCTAGTACTCAAATCTTATTTTTTTTCCATGTTCAAATAATAAAATACTAAAACTGCAAAATTTAAGTAATCCATAATCCCTAATTTCACCAAAACACATATATTCCAAATGAATATATCTCAAAAGAAACACATAAAAAATGAACTCAAAAGAGAAAAGAAATTAACTCAAAACTTCCTTTATATTTTATTTAATCACAATAGCTATAGGAAAATAAACTCACCATTAATAGTTCCTCAACTTCCAACATCTCATTCATCTATTTCTCTTCTTCTTCTTTCTTCTTTCTTCTTTCTTCTTTTTTTTTTCTTTCTTCTTCTCGATTTCCCTATCTCTCTCTTTTTGCAATTCTTCTTTCCCCCCTTTCCAAAAAATAAAAACCCAAAACAAGCAAACTAAAAAGAATATCTTCAAAATCCTACATGTCACATGTGGCCGACACGAACACACACACACACACACACATATATATATATATATATATATTTCTTCTTTCCACCTAATGTCCCCCACGTCAACAACAGTATAAATTGCTTTTTTAAAATAAACAAATCATTAATAATCCCACCAACTTCAGCCCACTTGTCTAATAATAAAAAAAGTATATAAATAATCTATATGCACCCCATATCTAATTTAAAATTAAATATAAATAAAAAGTTAAAAATATAAAAATAAGTTTTGGGTGTTATAGCAAGCATAGGGGCGAACTTAAATTTTACGTTACATTTGGTTAAATTAATTTAAGCGAATTAATATTTTAGATTAATCTTGACAGTAACATAACATTTTATTAAAAAAAATGGTACATCTAATGTAGCATAATTATATATTAGAAATTGATAATTCAAAATTAAAGATGAGTTTCGATTTTGAGTTAGAAAAAAGTCAGTAAAAAATTTAGTACGTGAAGGTCATGTTAGGAATGAGTAAAACGAAAAGTTAGAAGTAAGGTACTACTCATGCAGCGGGGGTACTATTTACGCGGATATTGTTCACGCGATAACTTATAAGTATTTTTTATTTTAACTCAATTGACTTCTTTGAGTTAGATTTAAACTCCTACAAGTAAGGAATCTTATTCCAATTAGGTTTATGATTTTTAAAATTAGTATTAACACTATATAATCTCTTGTAACTATTTGTAATCAATATCACAATAACTACAACACAAACACAAAAGAAAAAACTCCTAGTCTACAAGTGAGATCAATTGTAAAGCCTTTATGAGTGCAATTAAGAGTTTTTTTTTTTTGTGAAACTTGAGCTCTTTCTTGTAAAAGGTATACTTTCTGAGGGTTTTATGATTTATTAATAAAAGAAGTGAGATCTTGATCCTTCATAAACGTAGGTAATTTGTCGAACCACATAAGTTCTTGTGTTCTTTCTTTTACTTTTTTTCTCTTGTTTATTCTTGATTGTTTGTTGCTGTATTACTTGAGTTTATTGCTTTTGTTTCAACATTATATTTAAGTGACCTTTAACAATATGAGAAATATTTATTATTGAAAGAAAAAACAAATCAATAAATGCTTTGTTTAGGATTAATTGTAATGAATGTTACTCATTAAATAGTATATTTGTGATTTAGTTCTCCCAAGAAACACTAAAAACCCCATAATACTCTTTATGGTTACTACATAACTTATAGTATTGGCTAATTCCATAATATTTTGCATGATAAATCCCACTACCACAACATGCTATATCTCTTTCTTTGAAGACATTAAAATAATTTACAAAATGATAATTTAGTTTGAGAAGTGATATTAAACAGTAAAATCTATATGATAGATGCATTTTATAGGAGTATTAGCATTTTTTCTTTTTCTTTTTGTTGCGGATTTTTGGTATATGCCCAAGAAATCTTTTAGGCTTTGCGGAAGCCTTTCACTCTCAAATAACTAAGAAAAGTAAAGATCACACAAGAAAGAGATAAATATCACAATAAAGAAAAACATACACATACCAAATTTACGTGGTTCGACAAAATCGCCTATGTCAATGGTAGATCAAAGGTCCTAACTTCTTTATTAATCCATTTTTTTGTATCCAAAAAACTCCACAAGAGATTACAAGGAATACCTAAATACCCAACAGCCCCAATGATCTATACCATACTTTTTAGTGCACTCAAATCACTCAAGTAAGCCCTAAACTCTCTATTCGCTATCTTGTTACAAAGGTTTATATAGTGTTACTAACCCTAAAAACTCTAAACTTGGTTGGAATAAGAATCTTTACTTGTTGGAGTCCAAATTTCACTTAAAGAAGTCAATTAAGTCAAAATAGAAAATAGCCATAAATTGTTGCGTGAACAGTATCCGTTGCGTGAACAATACCCATTCGTATAAACAATACTTACCTTCTTGCTTCTAGCTTTTCCTTTTCCTCCTTCCTAGCACAGCTTTTACATACTAGATTTCTTGCTGACTCTTTATTATTCTTCAACTCAAAATTAAATTAATCCTTAATTTTGAATTACCAAAATTTCAACACATTTTCCTTAAATAAAAAAAAAAAGCACACGTGAGATTCATTGATTATAAGGGTCTATTTGATATAGTAGTGATTTTGTTTAACTTTAGGGGCATAAAAGATTAAGGTCTGCTAAATGTTATTGACACTCCATAGTTAGATGTTTATCAAACACTTACCTTTTCCCACTCCACAATAGTTGTGGCTTCAAAATCACAAACTTCTATACCAAATAGACTTTAAATTCTTTTAGTATAAAGATTATAAAATTTTTGTCTTTTAATAAGTTCTTTACAAAAAAAATAATCGTAGTCCGAATTTTTAAAAATTATTAAAATATACACCTAATTTATCTTAGAAACTCACCATATTTTGAAGGGTTAAAAGTTCTATCTTGAAGTGTACTGAAGTAATTAAAAACTAAATATTTGTATCCTGGCAATTGGTTCTCCAATTTTGCAACTGTAGAAATAAGGGCATCATTATGTAATCTCAGTAAGTATTCAATTTCTCTGGAACATTCATCTTTGCTAAGATTGTATGTTTGTTTGGAAATTTATACATAACCATAGATCCCACATTTTGAAATGAAAATTTTCTTTCTCCTTATTTATATATTTCATAAGAAAAACAAAATAGAGAGCATATTCAGAAATCAAAACCTGGTCTCAACTAAAATACTTTTGAAACAAAAGAAAAGAAATAATTATCGAACCATTTATAATAAGCAAATCCCATTGTTGTAATATGACAACACAAGACTCAATAACCTAAGCAAAGCATTCATACAACAGGAATATAGGCTGATTTATAGTGGTTTAATCATAAATGTGACTTATATCCACTCGAGCTCAACAATGAGACTATTCTATACTATTGAAGGAATCATTAAAAGCCTAAGCTTCTAATCTCTCTAATCCCTTAAATATAACTCAAGATTATATATAATACAGATAAGAATGACAATGAACAAAAAAAACCCTAGCACAAACCCTTATTCTCTCTTAAACACAGACGGTTACCTAAAATAAAAAAAAATGAAGAAGTGTATTTAACCTAAAGTTTAACAACAAAATATAATAAAGTAAAAATGACACCGTTTGATACTATGATTAATCAATGCTAAAATTATAATTGTACCTCTGTAACTTATAAGTTATTACTTTTAGAACTACTTTTACATTTTTCATCTTGGTTTTCAACGTAATAAAATAGTGCAGCAACAAAACCTCTTGCATCATAGCTCAATTTCTAGATCATCTATAGTCTTTGTCTATGTTGAGAAGGCTTAGACATAAGTTAAACTTTCCAACTTGAAGAACTTTGGTTCCTATGTCAGTTGGATTTTCCTCTGTTATAATTTTTTCCAGTTTAACTTGTCCTTTGAAAACAATATCTTTGATAAACTAAAATTTAATATCTATATATTTAGGTCTCTCATAAAAAATAGGATTTTTACATAAATGAAGAAAACTTTGGCTATCAGTATTTATCTTTACAGATTATTTTTATAAACCAATTTTATTTAACAAACCTTGAAGCCAAATAGCTTCTTTGATTGCTTCTGTTGATGCAATATACTTTGCCTCTATACTAAAAAGGGCAACAACAAGTTGTAATTGTGACTTCTAACTGATACAATTTTCATATAATGTGAAGAAAAAAAAAAGCAATAGTAGATCTCTCTTTGTCCTTATCACTAACAAAATCAGAATCTACATACCCTGCCAATTCTATTAGACTATTAGTATGAACAAATGATAATCCATAGTCAATTGTACCCTTTATATATCTTAGGAGCCATTTCATTCCTATCCGGTGTTCTTTTCCTAGATTTGATATAAACTTACTCAAAGTACTAATTACATAAGCAACATTGGGTGTAGTACATATCATTGAGTACATTACTAATCCTATAACTTGAAAATAAAAATTTTAGTCATAGCAAGTTTATCAGACTCAGTAGAAGCCCATTGACTTGTTAATAGTTTAAAATGAGCAGTAAATGGGATATTAACAGGTTTAGCATCTATTATAGAAAATTTACCCATAATTGTCTTCAAATATGTCTTTTGAGATAAAAACAAATGTTTTTTAACTCTGCCTCCTTTTATTTCTATGCCAAGAATTCTTTTAGCTTTACTCAAGTCTTTCATATCAAATTCATGCTTAAACTTATGTTATATTTGATATCTCAGTTTTATCTTGGCCAGTTAAAAGCATATCATCAACATACAATAAAAGATATATTTGTTTTATGTTACCTAAGTCTTTGAAATAGAAACAACTATCATAGTTGCTTCTTTTAAAACCTATATCAATGATAAAATAGTCACAATGTTTATACCATTGCCTAGGTGAATGCTTTAAACCATGCAAAGTTTGTTTAAGTAAGCATACATGATTCAATTTTTCCTTTTGAGCAAAACCTTTAAGTTATCTCATAAAAATAGTTTCATCTAATTCACCATGTAAAAAGGCTATTTTTACATCTAGTTATTCTAATTCACAATCAAATTATACAACTAATGATAAGACTAACCTGATAGTAGTATACTTAACTATAGAGGAGAAAAGTTCATTATAGTCTACACTTTCTCTTTGTGTAAACCCTCTTGCTACAGGTCTTATTTTAAACCTCATACGATCATTCATATGATTTCCTTCTTTAATTTTATAAATGCATTTACAATCAACTAATTTCTAATTCTTAGATTTAGGGATAAGAATCTAGGTGTTATTTTTATTAAGTGATTCAATTTCATCACACATGGTAGCATGCCATTGTTTTGCAAGTTTACTTTTAATGGCTTCATCATAATTTTTAGGTTCATTTTTATTAATTTCAAAAGCAGTAACCAAAGCAAAGGCAATCAAATCATAAGGTGCAAGTCTAGTTAATGGTATTACCTACTTTTTAGCTCTGTTTCTTGTCAATTGGCAGTCATGTAATGAAGGATCAACTTTTGCTCCACCTTGAGATGAATTCTTGCCTTGATCATCATCATTTGAGTGTTCTCAATGTCATTATCAAGATTATCACTCTATTTTTCAGGTGCTTCCACCTCAAAATGGGTAGTAGTAGTTTCATTTGAGGCTTTAGATAAATGTTGTTCTGATCTGCCTCACTTGTACTAACTAAAATATTTCTCAAATAGGAAAGGTTACCTTTATTGAACACAACATCTCTACTTGTTATTATCTTTACACTTGGATTATCCTTTAACCACAACCTATATCCTTTTACCCCTTCAAGGTAACCTAAGAAAACACATTTAGTTTATCTAGGATCAAGTTTATCTTTAGACTTATGAGCATATGCAGCACATCCAAAGACTCTTAAATAGAAAGAAAAAAAACTTAGTGGTTTTTCAGTCCAAATTTCTTTAGGAGTTTAAAATTCTATAGGACTTGATGGTGATCTATTGATTAAGTAATATGCAATATTTAATGTTTCATCCCAAAAATGTTTAGACAACCCTGAGCTACTCAATATACATCTAATTTTATTTAACAAGTTTTATTCACTCTTTTAGCCATACCATTTTATTAAGGTGTGTGTTTAACAGTCCTATGTCTTAAAACTCCATTTTCTTTACAGTAATTATCAAACATATCATTACAGGACTTTAATCATTATCTGTTCTCAAGGCCTTTAATTTCTTACCTGTTTGGTTCGTAACTAGACGTTTCAATGCTTAAACTTCATAAAAGTATAACTTTTATTCTTTAACAGGTAAATCCATAATTTTCTTAAAAATTATCTATTATTGAAAGAAAGTATTTGTTTCCCCTATGTGTGGTAGTGTGTTTTGATCTCTATAAATTAGTATGGGCATAATCAAGAATTACTTAAAATTTAAAGTTGCTAGTTTTAAAACTTAGCCTTTGTTATTTACCTAGGATGCACTGCTCACAAAATTTTGTTTTACTAATTCTGGCATTTCCAAGCAAACTTTGTTTGCTTAACTCATACAAGCCTTGATCACTTATGTGACTAAGTCTTTTATGCTATAATTTAGATCTATCTAAGTCTTGTCCTAGGGCAGTATTGTTGAAGATGGTGCTTACGTGCCATTCTAATCAACAGTAATCATTTTGATAATAATAGTTAATAAAAAATTATATGGTGAGAAACCTGTAATATTTACAGACATTGTAGATCTAAAGGAGTTTAGATCTGATCCAAAAGAGTTTAGGTCAGTGCTAAAAGTTAACAATTTTAAAAATTAGAACATTGTTTGAAATGGAACAAAGGTTTGAGAATATATTAGTATTGGCATAGTTGCAAGTAGTAACAAATGGTGCTAAGAAATATCATTATGCATATAGTAACCACTTATTCAACACCGAAAAGAATAAATATTTATGTATATGTATAATATTCATATTTTATTTGTATGTGGATGATTCTTAATTTATATATTGTTATTAGTATTGTTTGTATAGATTAAATACATACTATTAGTATTGAGTTTATTTGCAAGACTTTAGATTTAATTTAGGGACCAAATTATAATACTTTAAAAGTTTTTGGGTTAATTTATAAATACTAAAAGTTACCCTCTTAGTATAAAAATACATATTTTAAACCTTAATTTACTCATTTTTGGGTTGAGCCACCCCTTTAGAGAGAGAAAAGAGAGAAATAGAGGGAAAAGAAAAAGAAGAAGAAATTGGAAGTTTGGATTTCAAGAGGTATATCATAACTATTTCTCAAATTATTAGTGTTAATTAAGTTAATTTTTTTAAGTTTTGATTTATAAAAATATGTACAATTGAGGACTTGATGTGAATTTTGTAAGATATATTAAGAATTGATGATGATTATGTAGATAACTTGATAAATCATAATGAATTGCAGAATTTTTACTTGATAGTCTCTTAATCTGAAACTTTTATACATTGTTGTGCTTTGATTCTAATTTTGGCTTTTGAGACTATGAAAAAAAACATGTATAGAATTATTTGAGATTTTGAATCGATTGAAAATTCTAGAAATTGAATTTATAGTGAATTTACAAAAATAACCCTGAAATTCTAGAAATTCCTGTGTTAACAGTATAATACAGTGACAAACAATTTTTGATCTGCTGATTGATCTTCAAAATTTACGAATTTCTGGAATATGATAAATTTAGATGTTAATATGATATATTCAAATTTTAGAATTTAGATCAATGTAGTTAAATTGTTATGATTTTCTAAATCGTATCAGCTCATTACAATATTTGATTTACGGATTTTTAAAGTTATAGAATAAAATAGTTTTAAAATACTTTTGGCAAGGATTTTGAAGTGATATTTATCATGGATTTAAATATGTGTTAAGAGTAATTCTGTATAGTTTTATAATTTTTGAGTTAGTATATAATTTTATAAAATTAAGAGACTGAATACTGTCGGTAAATATCTTGATCCCACCAAAATAATAGTTTGAATTTGATGATATTTATGAAATGTATTGTGTAGGAATTATGATATAATATTCATACATGAGGAGGATATATGAGTTAAAAAAGATATATTCTAATTTTGGAGCAATTGGACATCATTTGATGTATAAAAAAAAATTTGTTAAGTGTAAGTAGTCAAAATGACAGGTTTTGAGAAACCAAGTAATTAGACCAATTCGATGTGATAAGTACAATATGTATAATTTTGTAAGCTATTTAAAGTGTTTTATGTAAATTATGAGGCTTATGAAAGGATTAATCTCCACTAATAGATTAAGGAGAATTAAGTCTTGTACCCAAAAGTGCTAAGAAGTAAACATACTAGACTTTTACTGAAATCACAATAAGCATAGTATTGTCTATGTATGATTTTGTAAATGTGCTTAGAAAAATATTTATGTTATGCCAAAGTATACTTGATATAAAATGTAAAAGACATATGTTTATGAATGTGAGCATTGACGTTGAGCATGGACATACATGTGTTTATGAAAGTGAGCTTTTAAAATGAAATGTGTTTAACAAAGAAAGCTTTTGAAGTGAAAAATGTCCATGAAATACGTTTTTTGTTTTGAGGATTCTTGAACTCACTATTTACTTAGTATGCACCTTATGTGATTTGTGGAGCCTTTATGTGTGGTATTTCCTTCGGGGTTGGTATATGTTATGTGTTTCATATGTAGGGAGGATCTTATTGGTACCTAAACATCATTTCTGATCCATTGTTACTAAAATGGGTCAATCGGTGTTCTTTACATATCAATGTATGTCCATATCTGGATTGTCTGGATGGTTAATCTTAGCAAATCATGAACTTAGTGGGAGCTCATATGGGAATACAGGTATTCAGTGAGGACTAGGTACTGAATAGACTTATGAAGACCTCCAATAGACATCCCATGAAGTAATCAATGAAGGATCTTCTCGAGTTGAGTAGTATTCGTAGTCATTTTACCTTAGCGCTACAGTAGGCTTATGAGTGATCTATCATACTTTGGTTCCACACATATCAGAGACCTTTTATAGTTTGACCGTTAGGTGTCACTGGGTATCGTTCAATGCTCATTGAGTTTGGTGTGCGTAGATATGTGATCTATCAGCTCATATAGATGAGTTATATATCCTGATGCTCTAAGAATTATTTTAAAGAAGTCTTTTGGCCAAAAACAAATACCCCAGAAAAAGAGTTTTTCGTAGGATTAAATAATATCGCAAAGGAGTTTGAAGTTATTATTTTATAAAAATAGAAATCTAGAGATAAGTTCATAGTTGAGCACACAGAGATTTAACGATGATGATCTATATTTCTACTCTTCTAGGATATAGGTGACAGAAGGATTATACGAATCTGGTTGACCTTAACTTGTATAGTTCAACGCTCTATTGTATAATATTTGTAACATGTGGGTAGGTCATCATTTACAGACTTATAAAAATGTTCTGTAAGACAAATAAGTGTGAACCTAAGGAGTCTCACAATATGAAGTGTACTAGTTGAGCACTGGGGCAGCGGACTAGGTCGAACGGTTCGATCCGAGAGAATTTTAAAAAATAGGATTAATTCCAAGATCTCTCAGAAAATATATGTCATGGTTTAAGTGCTAAACTAATTATTTATTAATTAAATAAGTTAACTAATAAAAAATTGACATATGGCATAATGGCTCTTTGCATAAGTGACATGTATTATATGCATGGCATGAATGGGTAATAAATGGCAAGTATGGACAGACACTTGTCTTCATGCATGAAAGATAAGTGTCAGGCTTCCAAAGGCCAGGTTTAAAAAACTTTGCAAGTTGTGCATTTAGGTCCCCATTTTCAAGCAATATATAAATTAACTTTGAAACTATTTCATTAAGGTCCCTATTTGCTTATTTTCCAAATGAGAGAAAAGTTCAAAGAGTTTAAACTACCATGGATGAAAATTGATCCTGGAAATTCATACAAATGTTGTCATCCTAGCTTTGTAATCCTACTGGAAGTTACAAACTAGAATTATTCAATGGGATCGCTTAGGGTGAGCTCTAGGCCGATTTCTTCACTGAATAGTCTTTAAGGTTATGCTTCTGTTTACTCATACTATTCTTAAATTGATTCTGAGTCTGCTTGTTGATTAAAATGTTAATTCCATTGCATAATTACTTGTTAGACATGCATTTGATATTAATCAACTTGTACACAATTCACATGTATGCACTATGAATACACTTTAACAAGTATATCTAGAATCAATTATTGTTTAGCCTTGTAATATATACAGGCCATTTTTCTTCACTCCTTTCATAACAAACAAGGCACCACTACCAATCTTAAGTAACTTATTTTCAACTCTACAAGTAAATTTTTGCTCATCCAAAACTCCTAGAAAGATTAGATTTCTTTCTAATTCAGGTATAAACCTAACATTATCTAAGGCTCTCATATTACCATCAAACATTTTGATAGATACAAACCCTATACCCTCAACTTTACAAGGTTGATTATTTTCTATTAAGACCTTTCCACCATTATAATCTTAGTAAGTCTAAAATAATCTTTTTTGGGACACATATGATAGGTACACCCTGAATCTAAAACTTACTTATTTAGATTTTTTTTGAGTTGAAATAGTAAAGGCTTCAGTACTATCATAACCCTTACTAGCCACTACAGCATTAGAATTCGCTATGCTTTTTCCTTCTATTTTTTAATTCTTTTAAAACAATTTCTCTTAAGGTAACCTTCCTTACCACAAAAGTAACAATTACTTGGGATTTAGATTTAGACCTAGATTTGCTCTTATATCTATATTTGGTTTCTCTTTTATCACTTCTATCTCTAACAAACAAGTTTTCACTATAATGATAATCTTTCTTCTCTAATTTTATTTCTTGTTCTTGGGTTCTAAGTACGGATAAACAATCTTTTAAAGTCAAAGACTTCCTAACATACTTAATAACAAATTTCACTTCTCTAAATGTAGGTGCCAGAGAATTTAAAAGTATAACTGCTTGGTTTTTATCACTTATAGTTTCATCAGTGTTTACAAGGTCTATGCAAATCCATTTAAAGTCATCTAAGTTTTCTTCAAGGCCTTTATTAGCATCCATCTTGAAACTAAACAATCTTTTTTTTAAGACCAGAATCGGTGGTCTCTTTATTAACCTACCTTAAGCATTATCTGCAAGTTGTAGGACTATAAAACTGTAAGTTATCTGATCTATCTTTGCAATCTGACTAGTTTTCTTGGTTTCTTGCAAGATCTTAGGATTTACCAACACTTTAGAAACCGTCTATTGCATAAGAATAGCCTTCATCTTCTTTTGCCAAAGACAAAAGTCTCATTTACCATTAAATCGTTCTACCTTAAATCTTGTTGAACTCGTGTCTAACTAAAGCTTTCTTAGATCTTAACTCAAAAAACCAGAGAAATGAGTCTTCGATATATAAAACCCTAACACAGATTTGGTACCACTGTTATAATATGACAACACAACACTCAATAACCCAAGCAAAATATTCACACAACAAGAAAATAAGTCAATTTATAGTGATTCAGTCACAAATGTGACTTACATCCACTCGAGCTCAATAATGAGACTCTATTTTGTACTATTGAAGGAATCATTATATGCCTAAGCCTCTAATCTCTCTAACCCTCAAATACAACTCAAGATTACATAGAATATAGATAAGAATGATAATGAACAGAACAAACCCTAACACAAACCCTTATTCTCTCTCAAACACAAATGGCTACCTAAAATGAAAAATGAAGAAGTGTATTTAACCTAAAGTTTAACACAAATATATAGTAAAGTAAAAATGACACCGTTTGACAATAGGGTTAATTAACGTTAAAATTACTATTGTACCCCTATAACTTATAAGTTATTACTTTTAGAACTATTTTTACACCCATGATTTAAAACAAGTCAATAATCTTAAGTTTTAGAGAAATTTTTATTTTAGTCACTAAAATTTAGTTCAATTACTTAGCTAGTCCTTATATTTTTTTAATACCTTAATTATTCTTTGGTATTAAAATAATAATATTTGAAATGCACTTTTTGAAGGTAATAAATTAATTTTGAACAAATATAGAACTATTTATTATAATTAAACATATCAAATTATTTTGTTGTCCAAAAAAAAAGTGCAAATTCAGATGTTACTATTTTAATAGTATGGACTAACTAATGTATTTAAAAAATATGTAAAACTAATTGAGTAATTTAATAAAATTTCATGAACTATATTGATAGTTTTTCAAAAGTTTTTTAAAATAAATACAAGAATTTAGAAAATGTACTTTTGATGAATTTTAAAACCACTATAAATTGTTTCGTATTTAAATAATGTGAAACAAAATCACTAATTTGTCAATGATGGGAAAAAGATGTACAAGGTATCATGTCAAATGTAACTAAACATTTGTTTATAGACCGTTATGCTATGTTATTGTACTTCTAAAATTAACTTGAGGAAAATTGTCAATTTTGTCCTTATTTTTATTTTAATTTACTTATTAGATTTCTGATCTTTTCAAAATATCAAATTACACTTTTTGTTTTACCATTTTAATCTTTAAAACGACATAAGTGGATATTTAAAAAAAAAAATCAGAGGCCTAATGAATAAATTAAGATGAAAACAAAGATGAAACTAGTAATTTCTCTTAAGTTGAAGCACAACATTTACAAGAAGATCATCTAAACAACAGCAATTGTTACTCTCTAAGTCTATATCTAATTTTGTTGACGATTGAAGAAACACAATTTTACCTTCACTACATCTGTTATATTTCCCATCACAATGTTTACATATTCTTGCTTTTGTGAGAATGTAGAATTAGGGTTATCAGTGTAGGGAATCAAGTAATCAATGCCTCCAAGACTAGAGAAGTAGACTGCATTTTCACACATTTTCTGCCTCTACATCACCAAGCTCGTATCTCAATAAACTAGTTGAAGAATTTAACAATATAAAAGAGAAAATGTAAAATGAGAGTCTTATTTATATAAGCCTTGAAAAATTATATTTATACAAGAAATTAAAAATAAAAAAAGAAAGAAAAAAAATTACATAATTTCAAGGACAATAAATATAATTATTTAATTTATAATGCTGAAAAGGGTATACTTTAATTTAGATTGATATTGCATATATGCATGCTAATAATTTAATCAACAAATTTTTTAAATAATCATCTTCAATTCTTATCATCCACCCTTTAGCTGGTGATGAAATTTTTTTAAAATCCCAGGTTGATATTATGAATCATAGCTGCAAACGTTTTTCAGATCTTGTTATAAGATTTTTCCTATAATTTCGTCATGGAGGCTTTCCAATTATCTTGTCATAGAAATTTTTTTTTTCTTATGAACTTGTCATGGATTTTCCCCTAATAAGCATGTCATAAGAATATCTTACAAACTCTTCTTCTTCTTTTTTTTAATTATCCCATCATCATGAATTTCTTTCTTTCTCTTTTTTTTTATCCTCTCTCTTTTTTTAAAAAAACTCATCTCTCTTTTTTTTAAACACACTAAAAAATTAATCAAACATATTCTAGAATCGTTTTTCATGTTAACCCACCATCACATGAGTTTATTCTAACCTAAATTTTAAAACACATTAGACGACTCTCAAAATGAATTCAAACTCGCTCTGATACCATAAAAAAATTGACAATATAAAAAAAATGAAAAATGAGAGTCTTATTCATATAAGCCTTGAAATATTATATTTATATAAGAAATTGAAAATGAAAAAGGAAAGATCAAATTTCATAATTTCAAGAACAATAAATATAATGATTTGACCTATAATGCTGAAATGAGTATATTTTGATTTTGATTGATATTGCATATTTGCATGCTAATAATTTAATCAACAAATTTTTTAAAGAATCAGCTTCGGTTCTTATTACCAGCCACATCCATGGAGCAACTCATCTGTATTCGAGGTCAAACTGGAAAAACAAAAAGCTGCATTGTGAAACAATACTTTCAGAGAAAATATTATAATCAACTTAATTTTGATATTTCATTTGCAGATGGGATGTACTCAACGTACAATATTACATACAGTTGGTTTAGCCCCCAGAAGAACACAAGCTCTAGCACTTGCAAAATTGGCTCCATTGGTAAAATTCTGATTTCCAGTTTCCAATAAGGTAAGTTTGCATAATGGGCTGTTGTTCTAAGACAACAATATGCATATTATTAACCTGACACGCTAATTAAAACTATATACATTAAACTTGAAACCTATTAGTACTGAAGTTGTAAAAAAAAAATCATTGTTTTCTTAAGGGAAAACATTATATCGGTTAATATCTATTTATCCTATGTAATTTTTAAAAAAATCAAAATTCTTTTGTCATTTGGAATTTTTTATTATTTTTTAACTTTTTACATAATTTTATAACTTGACAATTTTACTCATAAAAAATTGAGAGCAGAAAAACAATGAGCTTAAAAGAATTTAAACCCTTGATCTAAAATATTAAAGTTATGAAACTTTACCACTTGAACTTATATTTACTTAAAATTTTATGAAGACTAATATATATACCTTATAAATAAATTAGATGAATTATTAGTTATAAATTAAACAGATATTGATACTCAAAATCATAAACAATAATAAGTCTAAAAGTATTCTAAATAACGTTTAATTCAAATAAGATTACAACAAAAAAAAAAGAGTTTTTTCACAAATCCATTATAAGCATCTTCTCATTTTTCTAATTATTCTTAAATTAATTAGAAAGAAATATAAAGATATTAATAATTAAATTAATTATAAAAAATAGTTTTCCAACAAAAGTGAAAAATTATTTTTCATATATAGTCATCAATCACCATTTTAAAAAAAATAATTAAAACTAATTTGAGAGTATAAAAAAATTTGTATTATTTGCATTAATTTATTTTAATTTGAACTTTTTAATATTTATTATTTACATATTAATTTTTTTAATGATTTCTCATAAGTTATAATTTAGAATTTTTTAAGAAAATTTATTTTATTATTTAATATTAAATAATAAAATTTCGCATGTGAGCTTGAAAATAACTTTATTTTTAGCATGCATTATGTTTTAGTATTTTTTATTTATTTTGAGATTAATTTAGAAAAATTATAAAATAATTTAATTTTATAATAAGTTTTTTAAATTTAATTTTTAAGTCTTTTTTTACATACTTAATTGAATTTATTGTTTATTAAAATATTTTACACTTATTATTATTTATAATTTTTTAGTACCAAAATTTAATTTATTTATAATTAAGAAATCATCTAATTTATATATAGGGTATATATAATAGTCTTTATAAAATATTCATTAAACATAAGTTTGTCCAAGTATGAAGAGTCATAACTTTTAACTTTTAAACATAAGCTCATTTTTTTCTTTTACTCTTAACTCTTCAAGGGTAAAATTGTGAAAGTGATTGGCCATATAAAGGGAGAGGCAATGAACCAAGTTAAAAACAATGCATTTTGAGTTTGGGAATGATTTGGTGTAAACTAAGTGTTCCAAGAAAAACTTGATGAGCCAAATTGTAAAAGCAATTGATCATATAAGGGGAGAGATAATAAGCCAAGTTAACAACATCACGTTCTTGGTCTGGAATGATCTTGTAAAACCCAATGTCCTAAGCAAAACAGTGAAGAGAATGATTTGATAGATACCTCAAAGTGGACAATATCGATGCTTGAGGCTGTCTCTTACAAATGGTATTAAAGTCATAGCCTAATTGAAGGTGTGTGGATATTGCTCTCAGCAAGAACTCTGATTTCTTATGTGGGAGGTGATTGTAATATATCACATCGCTCGAAAGTGTGAAAGCAATGGGTCATATAATGGAAAAGGTAATAAGTTAAGTTAACAATGCGTTTTGAGCTTGGAAATGATTTGGTGTGAAACCTGTGTCCCAAGAAAAACCGTGAGGTGAAAGATTTGGTGTATACCCCAAAGTGACAATATCAGTCCCACAAATGGTATCCAAGTTGTAACCTGACCAAAGATGTGTGTAGACATTGCTCCCAACGAGAATACTAGTTCTCCAAGTGGGGGTGATTGTAATATCCTACATCACTTTGGAGGGTGAAAGTAATAAGTCATATAAGGAGAGAGATAATAAGCTAAGTTAACAACAACACATTTTGGTCCTAGAAATGATCTAATGTATACTTGGTGTCTCAAGCAAAATTATGAGGGGAATGATCTAGTGTATACCCCAAAGCGGACAATATCAATGCATGGGATCGTCTCCCATAAATGGTATTAGAGCCATAGCTCGATTGAAGATATGTGGATATTGCTTCAAGTGAGGACGCTAGTTCCCCAAATGAGGTTGATTGTAATATTCCTCATCGTTCAAGAGTATGAAAGCAATTGAGCATATAAGAGGAGAGATAATAAACTAAGTTAACAATGATGCATATTAAGCCTAAGAATGATATGGTATAAACCTAGTGTCCCAAGTAAAACTGTAAGGAGAATGATCTAATTTATACCCCAAAGCAAACAATATCGATTCTCGAGGCTATACCATTTAATAGGTTTGGGCTCACACAGTTTAGTTTTGAATATTCCTCATTTGTCTTGGTCTTGCTATATGTGGCTTCAAAAGTGTCAAATTCAAGGTGTTTCATACTATACTTTTGAATTTATCTGGTAATTCTAAGGACCAGCCCCTAATCTACATTCTATAACATTGCAATGCAATTCATATTATCTATAAATTAGATTGAGCAGTTAACGATGAGGGTGAGAAATTAGAATGCTGGGCAGCGCTAGCTATTCTGCTTTGGAAGAGTCCTTGGCTAAAGAAACAAAATCCTACTTTTAAATGAAGTAACTGAATCAAATGGGTCGAGAACGGATGTCATTTTGAAAGGAATAATCAAAGAAATTTCAGAATACACAATGATAATAATTGCTCATAGAATTCCCACGACAATAGATGGCAACATAACCAAACAGGTTCTCTCTTATTGGATATTTTTATTTAATGTTGTAGCTTTCTGCAATATGAAAACGAATTTGTGCTTAGAGACCAAAAACCACTAAATGGTTTGACTAACACAATATTAAATCTAAGGTCTCATTTTTTACCTCAATATATCTACTAGATTAAGTAAATATTAACAAAGGTGGCAGAATATGCATATCTCTAAATTGACTTTATTCATTCATCCTGGTCAAAGTACAAGAATTAAAATCTTCATTATAAGATCATATTCTGATATGAAATTCACATCAAATGGCAATTTTATTCATCAGCAGATGCAGCATCATATTCTGAAAAATTCTGAATCTCGTCAACTTGGAGTTCAAAGAGCTGCCTCATATTATAAGGTGCTGTAACATCTTTCTGTCCGTTCCATAATAGTTCAGCTATCTGAGAATTGCCATGTTCGGTAGTATGGCCGCCATCAAAATATAGATACTCATTAGGGTCACTGCATAACTCAAATTGATCAATTCCGCAATCGTCTCCACGATAAATCCCACTGCCACAACATGCTATGTCTGCTTCTTTGAAGCCTTTAAAGCAACATAATAAAGATGGATCAGTCTTGAAGAGATATCAAACTCATAATTACTGTGTTAGATGCATGCATTTGGATATATATATAACTTGGATATGGAAGTCTCTATTTTTTTTTAAAAAAAAAGGACTGGAACCTTTTGCAGAGAATTATTAAAAATTTAACTAGTCTTAGTGAAAAAAGTTTTAATCAATTTATAAAAAAAAAAAAATTAAAGCCCATTGCTCGTTACGAGAAAGTTAGAAATATTTCGAAAATACTGTATCTGTATGCATTCATACACAATCCAATGAAATTGCAGCATATAACTCCATTTAAAATTTGCCAATTATGTTGGTAGATATAGTATATAAGGGGGGAAATTACTAGTTTAGTCTCTAAAATTTAGTTGAATTATTCAACAAGTTCTTATATTTTTTAAATATATTGATTAGTTAATATTACTAAAAAAATAATGTTTAAAGTACATCTTTTGAAGATAATAATATAAATTTAATCAAATATAAGACTATTATCACAATTAGACATATTAATTTACTTTGCTACCCTTAAAAAATACACTTCAGACATTATTTTTTCAATAATAAGGATTACTTGAAATATTTAAAATATATATATAAAAACTAATTGAGTAACGAACGCAAGTTTAGAGACTGATGAACTAATAATTTCCTTATGTGGAGTGATACCATTAGATTGTTGTACTACTAATGATGTGCTGTAATCAGTATAAAATTATCTAAATACTCACCATATTTTGAGGGGTTAAAAGTTCTATCCGTAAGAACATTGAAGTAATCAAAAACTAAATATTTGTATCCTGGTAATTGGCTCTCTAATTCTGCTGTAGTAGTAACTAGGGCTTGGTTGTGCACTCTTGCCAGATCATCTATTTCTCTCAAACATTCATCTTTGCTGAGATTGTATCTTTGTTTCGTCTGTGGTAGGCAACCCATTTGTGCAACATTTTGAAATGCAAATTTCCTTCCTCCAAGTTTATATATTTCCTGAGAAAATTAAATAGAAAAAAAAAAAGCCAGACATATTAAAAGTGGAGAAAATTTTATATGGAACTATTTTAACGTGATTGTTCAATAAAATCATGCCACGTAGTTTTAAATTGTTAAATCTTATTTTCTATTTTACTACTACGCAAACAGATTTTAAAATAAAAAGCACGGGTTAAAAATACATTATGAATAAACGTACGAATAACCCAAAAAAAAAAGGTTGTATGCTCATCCCATGTAAGACTTTCTCTAAAACTTGAATTAACTTTCTCCTACTACAAATATGAACGTTTGACTTACTGAGATCTCATGACTTCAAAAATATCAATAAACTTCAAGTTTCTGATACATTTTAAAGAAGATGTAAACCAAAACAAAATACAAGAAAAATGTTTATAAGCTAAATGGCAAAGGTTTTTATTGAATTTTTAAATTTACCAAGGAAGATTTGAGATTGAAGTTAATCTATAACTACTATAAACAAAGTAATTCACATGGTCTCATGTCAAATTCTTTTAAAAAACAATTATTAGTCAAGCACAATAACTAAATAAAACCTGTAGATCTTTATGTATATAACCTGTTTTGTGGAAAATGTTAACGATATTTACTCGTAGTAGGTAGATAATTTTTACCTTAACTCCATCTGTTATATTTCCGATCACATAGTTAACATAATCTTGCTTCTGTGATTCTGTAGAATTAGGATTCTTAGAGTAAAGAACCCAGTAATCAATGCCTCCAAGACTAAACAAATATACTGCATTTCTTAACACATTTTCTGCCTCTGCGTCACCAAGCTCCTGTTTTAATAAACCAGCGACCTCCTTGAAAAAGCTTAATTGTGCTTCAAGGTCAATCTGGAAAAAGGAAGAATAAATCAAAGCATATTCAAGGTCAATAAATTTCAGGGAATATATTATATATGATAAACTTGATCGTTATATTTCATTTCCAGATGGATGTACTCAATACAATATATATATATATATATAGCATACAGTTGGTGAACCCCCTGAAAGAACACAAGCTGCTGCACTTGCAAAATTGGCTCCATTGGTAAAATTCTGATTTCCAGCTAAGTAAGGTTTCCAATAAGGTAAGTTTGCGTAAAGAGCTGCAAATCCAAGAAAGCAACAAGTATTATTAGTTACCACTGGATGATATTTACCAAGCCATGAAGAGAAGTATATAACAGAGACATGACTAGGATACAAGAGGGTATTTATATAAGACACTGGACTCAAAAAACTGAACCTGACACGTTAAACTTGAAACTTGTGAGTAAAAACCTGCGAGTTAGCTTACCAATGAAATCAGGGATCAAACGGCCATCGCTAAATCTTCCAGTTGGAAACCTGAAGAAGGTTTCCCCATAAGGTGGATAATTTGCCTTAAAGCCTTCTTCGCTGACATTGAGGAAGTTATTGTTTCCAACATCAAAAATTGAGTCCCCAAAGACAAAGAGGGCAGCATGTTTGTTAGCCTGCTGCCGCCTGGACTGATATTTAGCTTGGAAGCTTGTTCTCGTGGCAAGAATTCTAGCAAAGAAGAGCACGAAGACACAAACATTAAAACCCAAACTTTTTCTGGCTGATACCATAACTTTTCAAATTTCTATATTTTGTTCAATTTGAAGCCTATGGACTGTGATAGCCAATATGGAATGATGATATACTTTTAGCATCTGTTTTCCTTTTGATGGTCTCAGCCGTAAGTCCCAAGCTTGACTGGTTGATGTTAAAAAAATAAAATTTTCAAGATTTTTTTTCTTTTTTTATAATTGGGCATTCAATTGTAAGTGCAAAGCATGACTCAATGATCAACTGCCAGGACAGCAAATAAAATGAATGCATGGAAGACAAATGGCCTCGTCACTCATCTCATCTCCTTGTACAATCGAATAATTATTGCCCGTTCACTATTTTACTTACCAACTTAAATTTGGTCCCTTGTTCTTGTTGGAAAATTAAATCTTAAATTCAAAATAATTAATTTGGTCCATTATTCTTATTGAAACGGAAGCATACAAATAAATAAAATCACTCAAGCAATATATACAGAATAAGTTAATTAAGGAATAAATAGAGAAATGGTAGAAGAAGAACACACAAAAAATTACATGGTTCGGCAATTTACCTACGTTCACGACTGATCAAGATCACACTCTTCTCTTATTATGAATCACAAGGTACTCACAAAGTATTCCTTTTAAAAGAAAGATCACAAAGAAAACTCCGACAGCATTTGCATATGATACTTTGCTCATCTGCAGTTTTTTTTTCTTCAGATGTCGGGGACTGTGCTACTGAAAGTTTAAAATGCATGGCCAAAGAAGTAGAGACAGCCTTTACGTTGGACATACCAAATTTCTCTAGAATTTTGAGTATATATCGCTGTTGGGACAAGAATATAACATCTCTTCTTTCCCTCACAATATCCATACCTAAAATTCTTTTTGCTGCTCCCAAATCCTTCATTTCAAACTCGCCACTCAACTGCTTCTTGAGCTTCTGTATTTCTTCTATATTCTTGCAAGCGATCAATATATCATCGACGTATAGAAGCAAATACATCATCCCACAACTTATGTTCTTAAAGTACACACATCCGTCATACTTGCTTCTACTAAAACCACAAGCCATCATAAACTCATCAAATCTCATATACCACTGTCTAGGTGATTGCTTTAACCCGTATAATGACTTCTTTAGTAAACAAGCATGATCTTCTTTTTCGAGCTCCTCGAACCCTTGTAGTTGTGCTATGTATATCATTTCTTCAAGCTCTCTATGTAAAAAAGCTGTCTTTACATCCATTTTCTTTGGATGTAAATCAAAGTTTGCACACATGGATAACAAAATCCTAATAGATTTGTGCTTGACAACTGGAGAGAATATCTCATGAAAATCGACTCCCTCTCTTTGAGTAAAACCTTGTGCTACTAACCTAACTTTGAATCTTGTAGGCTTAATCCCTAGTATCCCTTCCTTTACCTTATACACCCACTTGCACCCGACTAGCTTCTTTTGAGGTCTCTCTACCAACTTTCAGGTATTATTTTTTCTAAGATAACTAATTTCTTCTTCCATGGCCTACTGCCATTCTTTCTTGTTTTCACTCTTCATAGCCTCACCATATATCCTAGACTCATCATACTCAAGAGTGTAAGCATAATTAAAAGCATGAGCAACTAAGTCTACTTGTGCATACCTGACTGGTGGTTTAATTGTTCTCCTTAGCCTGTCTCTAGCTAGTTGGTACTCTTCAAGTTCCATCTCAAGAGTTCTAATCTTTCTTTGGGTGGACTTGGAGGAACTCGCCGGTGTTCTTGGTTCATCTTCAAGGATCTCCTCGTTGAAGTGTTAATCTGGGGGCATATCAGATCTACTTTCAGTCTCCACTTCAACTTCTATTAACTCGGGTGCTGAGTCTTCCTGGGGCACAGGTTCTTCTTTCTCAACTTCTTGGGAGGTTTTCAGCATCGTCATCTCACTGAATGTCACGTCACGACTTATGATACTCCTTGGTGGTGTCAAGTCTTTACACCACACCTTGTATCCTTTTACTGCTTCGGGATATCCTATGAATACCCCTTTAATAACTCTAGGTTTCAATTTTCCCTCCTTAACATATACAAAGGCAGGGCAACTAAATATTCTGAGGTGGTCATACTTTGGAGGATTGCCAGACCATTTCTCTTCTGGCGTCTTGAAGTCAATTGCTGAGAAGGGACTTCTATTGATCAAGTAAGCTGCAGTCACCACAGCTTCTCCTCAGAATGTCTTGGACATCTTCGCATTAGTAAGCATGCATCTAACCCTTTCAAGTAGGGTCATATTCATCCTCTCAGCTACATCTTTCTGTTGTGGTATTGATATTACTGTTCTATGCCTTGTAATCCCATGCTTGGCACAAAACCCATCAAACTCTCTGTTACAAAATTCAAGGCCGTTGTCAGTCCTTAACCTCTTTACCCTTTTGCCAGTTTGATTCTCAACAAGAACCTTCCAAGTCTTGAATACTTCAAAGGTTTGGTCCTTACTCTTTAACACAAAAACCCACAGCTTCCTCAAATAGTTATCAATCAAGCTGAGAAAATACCTGGCACCACCACGAGTAGCTGTTTGAGCTGGTCCTCGAAGATCCGAGTGTATGTAGTCAAGAATCCCCTTAGTCTTGTACTCACCGATACTGAACCTCACTCTATGTGCTTTCCCAAGCATAGAATGCTCATAAAACTCTAAGGGCTAAAACTTATCCTCACCAAATGCTTTTTGACGATATAACTCCTTTAGGTTTCTCTCGCCTAGATTTGCCATTCTAAAATGCCACAACATGATTTGCATACTCTCATCATCTGCAGAGAATAGTACATAACCATTCGCGACTTCACCCTTAAGCACATAAACACTTTTGCACTTCTCTCCTTTCATCACCACCATGGAACCCTTTAAAACTCTTAAAATCCCTCTGTCGATCCTGATGGAACACTCATTCTGCTCTAGAGTCCCTAGTGAGATCAAGTTTCTCTTTAAGTCAGGAACATACCTAACATCTGTCAACTCTCTCACTCACCCATCATGTAGTATAAGTTTAACACTACTAATTCCCATCGTTTGACATGCAAAGTCATTACCCATTAAGACCTTACCACTACTAATGAGCTGAAATTTTGTAAACCAAAACTTGTGTGGGCACATGTGAAAACTGTAACCAGAATCAAGAACCCATTGTTCAGAGTTCTTACCATCAGTAGCGACGAGTATTTCTACGCTGTCATAGCTATCATCATAGGCAAGCGCAGCATCCACTTTTTTCTTGTCTTGTACTCTCTTCTCAGGATAATTCTTTATGAAGTGCCCCTATTTCTTGCAGCAATAGCACTTCCTAAGAGTCCTAGATTTCGATCTTGAGCATTTTTTTCTTCCCATCTCTATATGAGGGCCTTCCTCTTACAGATAAACTTTCTGCATTGCCCTTGACCTATTTCCCTATTAACTTTGAGTTAATGATGATTTCAAATCATTCATCGTTAAACTCTCTCTGCCGTAGAGTATCGTATCAACAAAACTCTCAAAGCTCTTGGGGAGTGAACTTAGCAGGATAATTACTCTATATTCATCTTCGATCTTGATGTTGATAGACTCAAGATCAAGGATGATCTTATTGAAGGCGTCTATATGATCTTTCATCGGCGTCCCTTCTGACATGGACAGCTGATACAGCTTCTTCTTTATATGTAATCTGTTAGCCAACGTTTTCTCATATAAAGAGAGTCAAGCTTCTTCCAAATACCTATTACCATTGTCTCACCTACTACTTCCATTAGTACTTCATCGCTCAATGACAGAACGATTGTGCTATGAGCTATTTCTTGAATGTCCTTTCTTTTTGCCTCAGCTCTAAATGACTCTGGCATCTTTTCTTCATCACTAGATGGAGCTGCAGTCTCCTCTAATGTCAAACCAAGCCTTTGGCTCACTAATAATGCCTTAACCTTAATCTTTCACAGATTGAAGTCATTCGTACCGTTGAATTTCTCTACCTCGTACTTGGATGTGGCCATGTCTACTTAGAACCAAAGCTCTGATACCAGTTTGTTGAAGCGAAAGCACACAAACAAGCAAAATCACCCAAGCAATATATGCAGAATAAGTTAATTAAGGAATAAATAGAGAAAGGGAAAAAGAAGAACACACAAAGAATTACGTGATTCGACAACTTGCCTACATCTACGGCGGATCAAGATCACACTCTTCTCTTATTATGAATCACAAGACACTCACAAAGTATGCCTTTTACAAGAAAGATCACAAAGAAAACTCTCTCTCTCTGACTCTAGGGATTTTCTTTCACAAAGAACCACAAAGATTGTTAATAATCACTAAGATTTCTCAACCAATGACAAAGATATATTGATGATTACAAAGATGTGTTTACAAGCCAATTGATAGTCTTTATATAGGCTTTGGGACGACCTAAGTTTACCCTATATGTGTGGGAGTCATGAGTGCTGCGGCGCTCATCACCTGGCACTGCAGCACTCAGTTACTGGATTGGACGCCGCGGCTCCCACTCCCGGTCGCCGCAGCACTGGCCCCTGGTGCACCCTTTTCATTTTTTGCCTCCTTTTGCATTCGTCTTCGATCCATGCGCACTCTACGCACCTGACTTACTCTCTAAATCATATCCCGATAATTTTCAATCAATATTCTCACAATTCTTTTGCTATAGACAAGGTTTTAAGATCACTGACATACGTAGGAGACATAGGCATTAACTCAGTACTGAACTTTGTGAAGTATAAGATTCATAGTAGGTATATCATGGGTATTTTTCTCCCTTTATAATGAAAAAAGTTTGGTGTCTTTATGGCCAATAAATTGGGAATTTTTTGAATATAGATTTGTGACCAAGCCACCAAAAATCTAAGTAAAGTTGATCTCCAAATTTCTAAGGTTATTTCAAATAAATATTTTAGATGAAAGACAGTATGTGAATAATATAAATAAATAAAAGCTATATCTAGTATAAATTTTTCTTTTTTATGACATGAGAGAATTTTCATAAAAAGGAAAAATATATCAAAGCATATTTAAGGTCAAGCAATTTTAGGGCAAATACTATGATGGGATGAAAATACAATTAATATTACATATCGTCAGTGAAAATACAAAATTGGTCTCCGTGGCCAAAACAAGGTTTTCAATAATGTGAGTTTGTGTAACCGGCTGCAAGTCCAAGAAAGCAACAAGTATTATCGCTTACCATTCACTAATCTTAAAGAAAAAAGAACAAAGTTAATTTAGTTTATGAAGTTTTGTCGAATTACTCGGTTAATTTTTATAATTCTTTTAAATATCTCAATTAATTTATATTGTTAAAAAAAATAACGTCTAAGAATATTTTTTAGTGTCAAAATAGTAAATTAATATATCTAATTATAATAAATGGTCTCATATTTTATTTTTTTAAAAAAAACACTTTAAATGTTATTTTTTTCAATAATCAGTAATCAAGGTACTTACACACACACACACACATATATATATATATATATATATATATATATATAACTAAGTAATTTAACTAAACTTTAAAGACTAAACTGGTCATTTTCCTTAAAAATTTGAAAATTTTGTCATTTACTCTTTGTGATTTAGTATTTTCATTACTTTTCCTCTTGATTATTTAGAAATATCCATCACCTTTTCGTCTTATCATTTCTCCCCGAAAAAAAAACCAAAGTTGTAATCTAAATATTTTTAAAAATAAATAATTAGAGAAGAAAGTAATAAAAACGCAAAATGAAAAAGTTTCAAATTGGACAGGTAAAATGTTATCATGTACTGGACGATTACAATTGATTAATTCTGTGTTAATGAGTATGAACATGTATTGGTGCTTTATGTTTATCCTATCAAAAATAATTAGTAAGAAGGTAGAAAATTTCTATGGTATGGTCATGATTCACATAAAAAATGGTGTCCAGTCGCCATCAAAAGGGAATGGAGATTGGAAATAAAATTCTTACATAAATAGAATCAAGCTGCAATTATTAAAGACATATGAGATCTTTTGGCTACGAAACATTCTTTATGAGCTAGATGGGTGACTAAAAATAGACTTAAAAGATTGGGCTTCTAGAGGATAACAAAATCATTAGACTGTAGCTGGACATGGTGGAAACTCTTAGATTTGCGCAAGCACATAAAAAAGCTGTTTGTTTATAAATTAGGCAATGAATCAAACTTCATTTTTTGGAGTGATCCGTGATTGAATAGTGAGTCTATCATCAACAAATTCTCCCAGGTCAATATTAGTGACTCTGACATACCACGAAACTCAAAAGTTAGTGACCTATGGCACAATGGCAGTTAGACTTTTCCTGACCCCTTGGATGCACATATTGTTATAGCTTAGGATTATATACAGCTTAACATCTTTATTATTGTCTCTAGAGGGGATATGATCATTTGGAATAGGTGCCCTAATGGGTGATTTTTAATTACTAGTGCATTGAGGCACCTAACAAATAAAAAAACTATCGTAAGATGGTACATGCTACTTTGGGGTACACAACATATCCCTAAACATAGTTTTATCACTTGACTTGCACTAAAGAATCAATTATACACAAATGAGATATTGGCTATATGGGGGCTCAACATTTTCACAAACTGCCCATTTTATAGTAATGTCAGTGAGACAGTGGCACATTTATTTTTTCAGTGTTGCTTTACAGAAGTGAATGGAAAAAAGTTCTGCTGGCGTGCTATATTAACAGACGACCAAACACTTGGAGAATAGAGATATCCTACTTCTGTAAGAAAACTAAAGGTAAATCCTTACTTAACAGAATCAGAAGAATCATTTTCTATGCCTCCATTTATTTAATATGGCAGGAGCGTAATTAGGTAGTGTTCTAACATAAAATGTCAAATACAAATGATGTATTTTAATATATTAAAGATGTAGTGTGGATTAAATATTTATCTATTATCTCTGATTAAAATATAGATTATATTGTAATTAAGTGGTAAGTCATAAGATGTAATTTTATACTCTATGTGTTATGACTTTACAATCATCTGTATTTGAATAGTTTTATTAATAAATATCTATTACTTGATTATCAAAATAAAAACGCTAAACCACAGAAAAGTAATTAGCAAATTCGCACAAAAATATATGAAGGATACATGACTATGATATAGGAAGGTATTAACATTTTGTTGTATTCTAAAAACAGCAGGCTGACATGAAATATATAGTAGAAAATGTTTGGTTATTGAAAGATTAATGATTGATTTTCTATAATCTTAAATTAATGTAAACTAAGATTAAGAGAAAAGGTAAATGAAAAAATAAAGAGACTTTTATTAATAAAAAGAATGTTATTTTGTATTTTGTACATCATGAATGAGTTAAAGATTCAAATGAAGGCATGGCCTGTATTTATAGTTTGGGCTCCGGTGTTGCCTACAATATCCTTAGTGTAAAGATTATTATTATACCTATGGATTTTTAAATGTAAAATAGAGTATAATTTGAAACTTATAGACATTATTTTTTTTATACAAATTGTTATTGATATTACATTATATTATAATACTAAATATTTTATTAGAGTATACAATGGATGACAGTTGAAAATATCACTTTACATTTTTTATGTATACTCCACTTAAATTATAAAGCTTCCATAAAAATGAATAAATAATTACTCTACCTTTGCATTTATTAAAACTCAAATTCTTAATTTATTCTAGAGAAATGCACAAATTTTCTCTTTAAAAAAGTAATACTTTAATTAATCTCTATCGCTAAAAAAATTATACATAAAGTACAATTTTAAAAAATAGTAAAATAAATTTAATAAAATATAAGATCATTTATTATGATTAAGTATTTTAATTTACTTTGTTACTTTAAAAAAAGTGTGGTTTAAAATTTTTTTTTTAATAATAAAAACTAACCAAAATATTTTAAAACAATATATAAAAATTAATAGAGTAATTCAAGAAAATATTAGAGACTAAATTAGTAATTTTCCCTTTTTAACTTAAAAGCTTAGTCCCTTGGTAATTTGTTTGGATGTTAAAGTCACCATTCTTTTATCAACAAGTTCTAAGAACAAGTAGGTAGAAGACTTAAAATGTGGGAGTAAATTTTTGAAATGAGAAACTACAAATATTAATTAAGCAATCTCTTTATTTGTATAACTCAGATCTCGTATTTTTTTCTATTACGCGATCTTTTTTCTCAACGATGTCATGCATCGAAGAATATACATCTCCTCAAAATTAACATTATTCATTCAGTCTTGAGAAAATACATTTTCTGAACAATTACATTAATGTTCATTACATGATAAATCTGAAATAAAACTTGTCATGAAATGACAATTTATTCATCGTCATATTCTTAAAAACTCTGAATCTCATCATCAACTTCAAGTTCAAAGAGTTGCTTCATATTATAAGGTGCTGTAACATTTTTCCCTCCAGTCCATAATAGTTCAGCAATTTGAGAATTACCATGATCTGTAACATGACCCCCATCAAAATATACATACTCATTAGGGTTACTGCATAGCTCAAAGTATTGATCAATTCCACAATCTTCTCCTGGATAAATCCCACTGCCACAACATGCTACATCTCCCTCTTTGAAGCCTTCACAATCAACATACAAAAATACAATTAATTAGTTCTTTGTATGCTAATTGATGCATACAAAGTTCTTTGTATGCTAAAGTAAACTCTTCAAACAAAGAGTTAATGAAATTTGTAGCAACTCTATATGCAAAAATACTTTAACCCGAATTTTAAAAAAAAAAATGGTGACATAGAAACTCAACCGTATTTTGTGACGTTAAAAGTTCTATCCTTAAGTGCAGTGAAATAATCAAAAACTAGATATTTGTATCCTGGTAATTGGCTTGCTAATTCTGCAGTGGCATTAACTAGGGCTTGGTTGTGTAGCCTTGCTAGATCTTCAATTTCTCCCAAACATTCATCTTTGGTGAGATTGAATTCTTGTCTCGAATCTGGTGAACAACCCATTGGTGCAATATTTTGAAATGCAAATTTCCTTCCCCCTAATTTATATATTTCCTGAGAAAATTAAACAGAAATTTCATCTAGGATGGAGGCTTTCTGACTTCTAATCAACAGCTGCTGTGAAACAGAGTCACTTCTTGTGAATGACAAGAAGCAGATCATAAGATGTCATGTCAAATTCAATCAATTAATTTTTCTACTAAACGCTTTAGCTGTTTTGCTTTCAAAAATCAAGTTGAAGCACAAGATTAAGCCTTTATTGTATATATGCAAATCGATATTGCAAGGATGGTCAGCAATATTATTTACCATTAGTAGGTAGATAATTTTACCTTGACTGCATCTGTCATATTTCCGATCACAATGTTTACATATTCTAGCTTCTGTGATAATGTTGAATTAGGGTTATCAGCATAAAGAATCCAATAGTCAATGCCGCCAAGACTAGAAAAATAGACTGCTTTTTTCAGCACATTTTCCGCCTCTGCATCACCAAGCTCCTGTCTCAATAAACCAGCCACCTCCTTGAAAAATCTTAACTGAGATGCGAGGTCAAGCTGGGAAAAAGAAAAAAAAAGTATGCATTGTGAACAATAGTTTCATTTCAAATGGGATGTACTCAACAGAATATTACATACCGTTGGTGAACCACCAGGAAGAACACAAGCTGCAGCACTTGCAAAATTGGCTCCATTGGTAAAATTTTGATTTCCAGCTAAATAAGGTTTCCAATAAGGTAAGTTTGCATGCAGGGCTGCAAATCCAAGAAAGCAACACTTAAAAGACAAATATATAACAAAGACATGACTATGATATACAGGAGATTATTAATATATACAGAACGATGGACTGAAAACCTGACATGTTAAACTTGAAACCTGTAACATTAGCTCCTCAAGACAAGATCCATGAACTATGTATAGTCAGCTTACCAATAAAATCAGGGATCAAACGACCGTCGCTAAATCTTCCCGTCGGTAAACTAAAGAAGGTTTCGCCGTAAGGCGGATAATCTGCTTTGTAGCCTTTGCTGATATTGAGGAAGTTATATTTTCCAGCATCAAAAACCGAGTCTCCAAAGACAGAGGGCAGCATGGGAGCTTGGACTCAGCTTGGACAAAGCTTGGGAGCTTCTTGTTGTGGCGAGAACACGAGTTCTTGCAAAGAATAGCACAAAGACACACAAAATGAACCCTGAACTTTTTCTAGCTAATACCATGATCTTTGTTAGATATATCTTGTTCTATTCTGAAAAACTTTCAGACTGCTTACATGAACAAAATGAAAGAAAGAATGAAGATGCAATATATTGCAAACACAACGTATTGTGGAAGTACAATTTGAAACCAATGAACAGTGTTGGGATCACCCAATGGTAAGTCAAAGGCTCGACTGGAAGATCAGCTGCCAGGGGAGTAAAGCGCATGCATGAAAGTGAAATCACTCATCTCATCCTACAATGATATATTTCTTGCAGCGATGAAAATTTGCCACCGCCAACTAGGTTTCAGACAAACATTAATTATTACCGCCCCTTTTGCTACTTTATAAACACTAATTTAGTCATTATGTGTATGTCTAATAACACGAGTAGTCTTGACGATCAAGATTCTCTATTGATTTAGATTTTTTTCTTAACAAAATCTAAGCTTATAATTGATAATTCTTAAAAAAAATTAATTCTTATAATTGATGATTTAAGATTCTCTATTGAAATACTAATTCTTATTCTTTATTTTTATTCAAT
Source organism: Ailanthus altissimus (assembly GCA_946807835.1). Lineage (NCBI taxonomy): Eukaryota > Viridiplantae > Streptophyta > Magnoliopsida > Sapindales > Simaroubaceae > Ailanthus > Ailanthus altissimus. Next base: position 32,457,994 of record OX327687.1, read on the forward strand.
TTCGAACTATGAATGCAAAGCGTATTCACAATAATTCGAGCAATGCTTAAGGCTTAAATTATATCAACATAACCAGACATACACCTAAATTTGAAACGATCAAGTTTCTGCTATACGACATTAAAGATAAATATAAAAATAATAAATGAAATAGAAGATGTAAAAGTCACATCAACTTTTTTATTTATTTTCATCAAATTGGTCATATTTTTTTATTTATTTCCATCAAATCGATCTTATCATATAAGCTTTAGAGTGAGTGTGTGTGTATGAGTAAACTTCAATCCACCCCTACGACAAATTGACATATTTCAAATTTATTTAAAGTATTTCGTGAGTCACCATTCAACACCTACACCATTAATTTGAACCAAAACGGCTGAAAGGCTAATTTTATAATTGTATCAAAGAAATTTATAAAATAAAATATTAATAATAAATTATAAGTTTAACTCAAAAAATATCTTCTTTTTTTCCTTTTATTCTTTTTTCTCTCTTTCACTTCATGTTCCTCCTTTTCTTAGGAAGCACACTGCCTGAATTGTCTCCCGTAACCACGGGGCGTGGCTGCTCGAGGCTTAGGACTAGTTCGATGTGGTCAAGAAAATTTTTGCGCTGACCAAGTTTAGGGGAAAATTTTATTTTTTACCATAGTTAACATTTTTAAATTTTAATGACCAAAGGCATAGAACTGTTCCTATATTTTTTTGTATAATTTATAAAAATATATACTTTTATTTATTATAATTAATTAATCTAATACACAAATTTAAAAAAATTACTTTATTAAAAATAATCAATTAATTATTTATAAAAAAATTTAAATTAAAAAGTTTTTTTTTAAAAAAAAAGCAATTAATGTGCGTGCGTCAATTAGCATCATAAAATAAACTTTTGGTTAAATTTTGTTAATAGATTAATTAATTATAATAAATTAAAAATATATATTTTTGCAAATTATATAAATAATGGCAAAATAAAAAAAGTTCTGTTTTGATTAAAATTTAAAAATTTTGACTACAGTTAAACAAAAATTTCCCCCTAAACTAGTCAACAGTGAAAATTTCCCGTGTGGTGGTCCATGGCCATTGTCATGGCTATTTCATTTTTTATATTTTTTATTATTATTATACCTACGGATTTTTAATTGTAAATTAGAGTATAATTTGAAACTTATAGACATTATTTTTTTTATACAAATTGCTATTGATATTACATGAGATTATAATACTAAATATTTTATTAGAGTATACAATTGATGACAGTTAAAAGTATCACTTTACATTTTTTATGTATACTCTACTTAAATTATAAAGCTTCCATAAAAATAGATAAATAATTACTCTACTTTGCATCTATTAAAACTCAAATTCTTAATTTATTCTAGAGAAATGCACAAATTTTCTCTTTAAAAAAGTAATACTTTGATTAATCTCTGTCGCTAAAAAAATTATATATAAAGTACAATTTTAAAAAATAGTAAAATAAATTTAATAAAATATAAGATCATTTATTATGATTAAGTATTTTAATTTACTTTGTTATTTTAAAAAAAGTGTGGTTTAAATATTTTTTTTAATAATAAAGACTAACCAAAATATTTTAAAACAATATATAAAAATTAATAGAGTAATTCAAGAAAATATTAGAGACTAAATTAGCAATTTTCCCTTTTTAACTTAAAAGCTTAGTCCCTTGGTAATTTGTTTGGATGTTAAAGTCACCATTCTTTTATCAACAAGTTCTAAGAACAAGTAGGTAGAAGACTTAAAATGTGGGAGTAATTTTTTGAAATGAGAAACTACAAATATCAATTAAGCAATCTCTTTATTTGTATAACTCAGATCTCTCGTATTGTTTTCTATTACGCGATCTTTTTTCTCAACGATGTCATGCATCGATGAATATACATCGCCTCAAAATTAACACTATTCATTCAATCTTGACAAAATACATTTTCTGAACAATTACATTAATGTTCATTACATGATAAATCTGAGATAATACTTGTCATGAAATGACAATTTATTCATTGTCATATTCTTAAAAACTCTGAATCTCATCATCAACTTCAAGTTCAAAGAGTTGCTTCATATTATAAGGTGCTGTAACATTTTTCCCTCCAGTCCATAATGGTTCAGCAATTTGAGAATTACCATGATCTGTAACATGAACCCCATCAAAATATACATACTCATTAGGGTTACTGCATAGCTCAAAGTATTCATCAATTCCACAATCTTCTCCTGGATAAATCCCACTGCCACAACATGCTACATCTCCCTCTTTGAAGCCTTCACAATCAACGTACAAAAATACAATCAATTAGTTCTTTGTATGCCAATTGATGCATACAAAGTTCTTTGTATGCTAAAGTAAACTCTTCAAACAATGAGTTTATGAAATTTGCAGCAACTCTATATGTGAAAATACTTTAACCTGAATTTTAAAAAAATGGTGACATAGAAAATCACCGTATTTTGTGGGGTTAAAAGTTCTATCCTTAAGTGCAGTGAAAAAATCAAAAACTAGATATTTGTATCCTGGTAATTGGCTTGCGAATTCTGCAGTGGCATTAACTAGGGCTTGGTTGTGTAGCCTTGCCAGATCTTCAATTTCTTCCAAACATTCATCTTTGGTGAGATTAAATTCTTGTCTCGAATCTGGTGAATAACCCATTGGTGCAACATTTTGAAATGAAAATTTCCTTCCCCCTAATTTATATGTTTCCTGAGAAAATTAAACAGAAATCTCATCTAGGATAGAGGCTTTCTGACTTCTAATCAACAGCTGTTGTGAAACAGAGTCACTTCTTGTGAATGACAAGAAGCAGATCATAAGATGTCATGTTTAATTCAATCAATTAATTTGTCTACTAAACGCTTTAGCTACTTTTATTGAAATGGAAACACACAAACAAAAAATATTATGCGGAATAAACAATTAAAGAACTAAAGAGAGAAAAGTAAAAAAAGAGCATATATAATTTATGTGATTCAGTAACTTGCCTACGTTCACGGTGGATCAAGATCACTCTTTTTATTATTGAATCACAAGGCATTCACAAAGTACGCCTTTTATAAGGAAGACTCACAAAGAACACACTTTAATTTAGGTATTTTTTTCTTACTTAGTATTGCAAAGTATGTTTGATCACAAAAATTTCTTCCAAGATCACTTACATGTGTTTACAAGTCAATAGAGAGTCTTTATATAGGCTTTAGGACGATTTAGGTTTACCTTAAACATGTAGAAGTCATATTATGGAGTTTTGGAACAAGTGAGAGATAAAACAAGTTGATTCAAAACGGAAAATTCTTCCTTGCGCTCAGCCCCTTGATACGATATTTCTATATCTTAAAATCAAGCGCAAGTATACGCTGTCGTAACAAGTAATAAAGAGACTTAATAAGTCGGATGTCAAACACACAGGGATAATTTCTTCTTTTCAACTAATTACTAAAATTATGTCTTTTTAATAATTATTCAGAAAAATAAAAATCTAAAAATGAAAGTAGAAATATAAAAAGAATGACATAATGTAAAAAGATTTAGTTGATAGCAATATAGAGAAAACTTAAGATCAATATTATCCCTCAACATGCTTTCTAATGATTAATCCTCTAATATTTAATTCCATTAGTCTTTGTTATTGATCAAGACACTAATGTATTCACAAACCTCTTCCAAGGTCATGCAAGTATACCATAATTTACCAAATACCTATATTCATATGGTACTTGTAATAAATTAAGATTTATTAAGATTAAATCTTATTGATCATACATGCCACTTAGGTATATTCATATTCTAATTTAAAACTTGCATGCAACATTGAATATTACTCTACAATCATGCATCAAATTACTTAGGTCTAAATATAATGATTCTTCTTCCAAGTTTATCAAAAATATTACCTATTCATTCACCATATATTGGCCAGATATATTAAAGTATTAAAAACAAGTAATTTAAATAACAAAGAACTAAGTTTATTAAATATTAAAAAGATAAGGCAATTAAGCGCACATATCGAGTTCAAATATTAACCCTAGAAAGAAAATTTAGTTTATGGCTACAAGAGAACAGCAGCAAAAATAATAAGAAATCATTATACAATCAATAGCAAACCAATATTGACGTCGAATTGCTCTTAATTGCGCTGCTTAAGAAACTCTTAATGCCGAAGAACGCCTTGAATCTCTTTCTATAGCTATTTCAATTAAACCTATTACTCTCTAAGACTTGTGCTATGTATTCTTAATGTTCTTAGATTGCTCTTGGTTAATTTTTTTAAGGCTAAGGACGAGTGGCTTTTTATAGAGATTGATTTGAGCTTGAAAATCTCAATTCTCATCGGATTAGGACTCACACTACCGCTGGGGCACTATACTGTTGTTGCTAGGGCGCTGCATGTAAAAGGCCTCACTGCTGGAGCGATGAAGTGTTGGTACTGGAGCGTTGGTCTATCGCTAAGGCGGCGGTGAGCTGGCACTAAAGCGCCAAACTGCAACTTAAACAGGTCATTTTTTTATTTCTTATTTTGATCATTGTTCCAATGCTGGAGCGAACATCCTTGTGGCGCTAGGGCGACAGATCCATAATTCTTTAAATTTCGTTTAAGTCCCTATAAAAATAATAATAATACACATAAATAGCCATTTATTTTAATAAAATAATAAAATATCAAAATAAAAATATGATAAAATATATGATAAATATACCCTTATCACCTCTATTACCGCAGCATTGGGGCTGGCACCGCAGCGCTCATGTTCTGTTCTATGCGCCGCGATGCTCAGCATCTGATCGCCGTGGCACCCACACCTGGGCACTGCCCTTTATGTCTTTCGCCTCCTTTCACGTTCATCTTCGATTCTCGTATATCCTACGCACTTAGCTTGCTTTTCAAATCATATCCCGGTGATTTTCAATCAATATTCTTACAAAACCCCTCTTTAATTCAAAATTATCCACAAAGTAACTCGATCTCTCATCTCCGTATCTTCGGTCACCCTCACAAAGTAGTGACTCCAGTTAAGTCCTTGCATAGGATGAGCTTAACTGGGGGCAATGGCTTAGTCAATATGTCAACAGGGGTTTTAGATGACACTATCTTTGTTAGACTAACTTTACCACTTTGGACAATTTCCCGAATGTAATAGCGTTGTACATCAATGTGTTTCGACCTCTCGTGGAACACTTGATGCTTGCTTAGGTGTATGGCACTCTGGCTGTCACAATATACATCGATGTTCACATTTTCACTAGCCAATACCTCTGCGCATATACCTTTTGATGAACACTTGAAATTACACATTTAATAAGAGTTTTACATGATTGTTTTGTATTACTAGTGTATTTAATTTTCTTAACTTAAGTATGTTTACAATATTGTACTTAATTATCTTATAACTGTTTTGTGGCAGCTTGGGTAAAATGGGCATAACTTTCTACCTAAAGATCCAATTGAGGTGATTCTTAATCCTGTGTAGAGCTGACTCAATGGGCTAACATATTTTATTTTACAAATCATTGGAAATTCGAATGTTTAGAGGGTGAAAATTGGCCTAGAACAGAATTAATCTGCAGTACAGGCCCAGTTTGAACAGTTATCAGTATTTGGCCCATAACTATAGAAATACGTATCTAATACATATAAGATCACTCCATTTGGAAAGATAAGAGACTTATCTACAACTTTTATGTTTTAAGTGATAGCTAATTCGGATCACATCAATTCCAAATTAGATAATCAAGTGGGTGCCCTAGTGATAATGAATGCAAATTATCTTGCCACCATTCTTAACTTTCATCAACCAAGTGGTTCCCTCCAAATTTGTCTCGATTTATCCATGTTTTTCTATAAATAGGTGGCTTGTTTATGCCTAAAGGATGTAATTAGAAAGTTAGAATTTAGTTCAAAATACTTTTCCTTTGTATCCATTTCCTTGTACTATTATTTCTCTTGTTTACTATTAAGTCATGTTATTTCTTCTTCCATTTCTTTTCTTTTCATTTAATTTTATTATGTCCAAATAATTTTGTTTAAGCTAAGGTGAAAGGGTGAAGCTCTTGGCAAGGTAATAAGATATGTTTAATATTTATTCATGAATTTAATGCTTCATTTTTAAGTTATGCAAATTTATATATGATGTATTTATTTTATTTGTAGAATTAATACCCTTTCTTCTAAAGTGGTGATTCTTGATTTATTATTGACAAACTTAATACTTGACACAATAAATTCTTGAAACCATTTACAAGATTTGGTTTATATAACCTTTTTTATAAAGTGGGAGTCTTGATTTATTGTAGACAAATATAAAGATTGGCATAATAAATACTTGAACCCATTTATAAGATTTGGTGTATAATAATTGAAAGAAATAAATACTAATCAATATATAAATGATAATGAACTTTAATTGCTATATTTTCCGGTTGGAACTTCCTTTGTGTGAGGATTCCAATTGAGTTATAAAAAAATAAAAAGTTAAATATATTCTTACTTCTTATGCCAAGAGTGAATCCCTATAACCTTAGCTTTTTATTTGAATTGGTTAATTGAAATAATATTTGCAAATATCTTATACTGCATTAATTATCTTAAAAGTGTTTATAATTTGGAATTTTAATTCTACTTCCCTGTGGATCGACCCCGTTCTCATCGAGTTATTTATTACTTCGACAATTCTACACTTGGGAATAACTTCTATATTCTGGACGTGTCAAGTGTTTGGCGCCGTTGCCGGGGAGGTAACGTTAATATTTTATTTTGTTGTTGTTTGTTTGTTTGTTTATTTTATTTTCATGGAAGGCTGAGCCTCCTACTCGTTATTTATTATTCGTTTTTTTATTTTCATGGAAGGCCGAGTCTCCTAACGTACTTTACTTTATTTATTATTTTATTTTTATTTTTGCAGAAGGCTGAGCCTCCTACTCTTTATTTCGTTTATTTATTATTTTCGCTTTTTTTTTAATTTTCATGGAAGGCCGAGCCTCCTAACGTACTTTACTTTATTTATTATTCATCTTTTATTTTTGTTTTTTATTTTAATGGAAGGCTAAGCCTCCTACTATTTATTTATTAACTTTTTATTATATAATCTAACATCACTAATCTAACTTCTAATTATTTATCTTTATTTTGCTTTTAGTTTTACATATTTTATTTACTTGTGTGTAATATTTTATTTTATTTACCTGTGTTTAATATTTTATTTGTATTATTTATTGTTATTGTATTTTGTTTTGTTTCTTTTTATGAGCGGTTGATTTCGAGATCCTAATTCTCATCTTTTAGTAAAAGGTAATTTCGAAACTTCCTTTGATAATTTGTTAGATTCTCCTTCATCTTCTCATTCTTCACCAAGTAACACCATGAGCGAAAATCAAATTGAGGGACTCATAGACCCAGGGGACAATCAATCCCAACATAATGACCATAACCGACCTAGGACACTTAAAGACTATATGAACCCTACACGAACCGGTGCACCATCTTGCTTAATTTTTCCACCGGATGCAACGCATTTTAATTTTAAGCCAGGCATTATCCAACTTTTACCCACTTTTCATGGCTTAGATGCAGAGAACCCTTATCTACATCTAAGAGAATTTGAAGAAGTGTGTAACACGTATAATGATCAAAATTATAGCATGAACACAATTCGACTTAAGCTTTTCCCTTTTTCTTTAAAAGATAAAGCTAAAACATGGCTACAAAACCTTAGGCCAGGATCCATTTCTTTATGGGACGAGATGCAACAACAATTCCTGAAAAAGTTTTTTCCCTCCCATAGAACAAATTCTTTCAAAAGACAAATCACCACTTTTGCCCAAAAATCAGGAGAGACCCTTTATCAATGTTGGGAAAGGTATAAAGAATTACTTAATACCTGTCCCCATCACGGTTTTGAAACATGGAGAGTAGTCTCAAATTTCTATTAGGGCTTAACACCTCAAGTTAGGCAAATGGTAGAAATGATGTGTAATGGAACATTTGAGGAAAAAGACCCAGAAGAGGCAATGAACTATCTTGACTTACTAGTAGAAAATGCTCAAAATTGGGACACTGCTGGTACCTGTGAGGCACCTAGCAAAAATCAAACCACTACATCTAGTGGGGGTATTTATCATCTTAAGGAAGACCATAACCTTCAAGCCAAATTAGCATCCCTTGCTAGAAAAGTCGAAACCTTAGAAATGAAAAGGAGTGGTCAAATAAAATCTGTTCAAGAAATTGTGTGTCACATTTGTGAAACTCATAATCACTCTACCAATGATTGCCCAACTTTGCCTGCATTTAGGGAATGTCTCCATGAACAAGTCAATGTTCTAAACACGTTCAAACGGTCAAACAATAACCCATATTCACAAAACTATAATCCTGGATGGCGAAATCACCCGAATTTTAGTTGGAGGAATGACACTCAAGCACAGGCCTGGCAACCACATTTCCAACCACACCAAAATTTTTAAAACCATCAAGGTTATGCACCATATATCCCACCTCCTAGGAAAAATCTTGAAGAAACTTTGCATACGTTCATTGAAAAGCAAGAGTCTGTTAATTCTCAAAATGCTCAAACATTTGCTGATTTGAAAGATACTCTTACTAAATTTGCATCTGCACTGAACATTCATGAGAAAGAAAATTTTCCTTCTCAACCACAGCCAAACCCCAAAGGATAACATAACACAAATGCATGTAGTACAGGAAACCAACACATGGATCAAGTTAAAACAGTTATCACTCTTCGGAGTGGTAAAATTGTTGAAAAAGAAATTCCTGAACCTTATGAGAGCGATGAATCAATCTCTAAGGGTAAGGAAAGTGTTGAACCTACACTTAATGAAGAAAACACTAAACCCTCACCTCCACCCTCATTTCCTCATGCATTACGTAATACTAAGAAGATGAATCACAATCCTAAAATTTTTGAAATCTTCAAACAGGTAAAAGTTAATATTCCTTTACTAGATGCTATTAAATAGGTTCCATCTTATGCAAAAAATTTGAAAGACTTATGCACAGTAAAAAGAAAATTGAATGTGAAAAAGAAAGCATTTTTAGCTGAACAAGTAAGTGTCATTCTTCAGAACAATAATTCTTTGAAATATAAAGACCCTGGTTGTCCTACAATTTCATGTATTATTGGAAGTCATAAAATTAAATAAGCCTTACTTGATCTTGGTGCTAGCGTGAATTTATTGCCGTATTCAGTTTATCAGCAGCTCAATCTCGGGGAGTTAAAATCAACATCTGTAACTCTTTTACTTGCCGATAGATCAATAAAAGTACCAAGAGGGATAGTGGAGGATGTCTTAGTTCAAGTTGATAAATTCATATATCCTGTGGATTTTATCGTCTTGGACACAGAACCTGTCAAATGATGTAATCCGATACCTGTTATTTTAGGTCATCCATTTTTAGCAACTTCTAAAGCTTTGATTAATTGCAGGAATGGAGTAATGAAGCTTTCATTTGGAAACATGACACTTAAACTCAATGTTTTTAATATGTGTAAGCAACCATATGAAGAGGAGGATGAAAGTGAAGAAGGTGACATGATTGAAACGATTGTGGAGGATCATATTCAAAAAGGGAGTTCTACCGATCCCTTAGAAATGTGTTTAATAAATTCATTTGAGTCAAATATACAATTAGATCCTGAAATCTCTGACATATGTTCTTTACTTGACTATGTACAGGTGATTGAAAATAAAAGATGGAAACTAAAGTTTGAAGAATTGGGAGAAAATAAGGATAAAAAGAATGAAATTTCAAAGTTGGAGTTAAAACCTCTACCTGAAGGACTGAAATATGCATTTCTTGGAGAGAAACAAACTTACCCGGTGGTAATCACTTCTACACTCACAAGTGAACAAGAAGATAAGTTGATTGAATTATTGAAAATGCATAAAAATGCAATTGGGTGGACTTTAAAAGACATAAATGGTATTAATCATTTGATTTGCACACATAGAATACACCTAGAGGATAATGCCAAAACTTTTCAACAACCTCAAAGGAGATTAAATCCACATATGAAAGAGGTAATGAGAGCTGAAGTTCTCAAATTACTTGAAGTAGGAATCATCTATCCGATCTCAGATAGTAAGTGGGTAAGTCCTACTCAGGTAGTACCAAAAAAATCTGGAATCAAAGTCATTGAAAATGAAAAATGTGAGTTAATACCAACTCGAGTCTCATCTAGTTGAAGGATGTGCATAGATTATAGAAAATTGAACTTAGCCACTAGAAAAGAGCATTTTTCTTTACCATTCCTTGATCAGATTATAGAAAGAGTAGCAGGACATCCCTACTATTGCTTTCTAGATGGTTACTCTGGCTATTATCAAATTCCTATAGCACTAGAGGACCAAGAAAAGACTACATTCACATGTCCTTTTGGAACTTTGCTTTTAGAAGAATGTCTTTTGGACTTTGTAATGCCCCAGCAACATTTCAGAGATGTATGTTAAGCATTTTTAGTGACATGATTGAGCATTATTTAGAAGTTTTCATGGATGATTTAACTGTGTTTGGAAATTCTTTTGATAATTGTCTTGAAAACTTAGAAAAGGTCTTAAAAAGATGTGAAGAAAAGAGTCTTGTGTTGAACTGGAAAAAATGTCATTACATGGTTACTTCTGAAATTATTTTGGGACATATAGTATCTTCTAAAGGAATTGAAGTGGATAAGGCAAAAGTCGAACTCATTACACATTTGCCTCCACCAAAAACAGTCAGAGAAGTCCGATCCTTTTTAGGACATGTTGAATTCTATAGGAGGTTCATAAACAACTTTAGTGCTATATCTAAACCTCTTTGTAACCTCTTAGCAAAAGATGTATCATTTAAGTGGACTCAAGAGTGTCAAAATTCGTTTGAAAAATTAATTGGCCTCTTAACATCTGCTCCTATCATACAATCTCCTGACTGGTCTTTACCTTTTGAGCTCATTTGTGATGCTAGTGACTACGCTATTGGTGCTGTATTAGGACAAAGAAAGGAAGGTAAATCCTATGTAATTTATTATGCAAGTAGAACTTTAAACAATGCACAAATAAATTACACAACAACTGAAAAAGAACTACTTGCTGTAATATTTGCATTAGACAAATTTCGTTCTTACTTAATTGGTTCTTCAACTATTGTATTTACTGACCATGCTGCTGTAAGGTACTTAATGTCAAAACAGGATGCAAAACCAAGACTGATTCGATGGATTCTATTGCTTCAAGAATTTATTATCACTATCAAGGATAAGAAGGGAGCTGAGAATGTTGTTGCAGATCACTTATCAAGACTCACACCAGATTCATCAACAGAAATAACACCTATTAATGATTCTTTTCCCGATGAATTTTTATTTTCTACTGTTACAATGCTCTGGTATGCTAATATTGTTAATTTTCTTGTAATAAGAGAAATGCCACCTCAATGGAATGCTCAAGACAAAAGAAAATTTTTAACGGAGGTGAGAAAGTTTTATCGAGATGATTCTTATCTCTTTAAATATTTTCGTGATCAAATATTTTGAAGATGCATACCTGACAATGAAGTAAATAAAGTTATTGAATTTTGTCATTCTGAAGCATGTAGGGGACATTTCTCATCAAAGAAAACAACTGCAAAAATCTTGCAGTGTGGATTTTATTGGCCCACCTTATTTAAAGATACACATGCATTTTGTATAACTTATGAAAATTGTCAAAAGTTGGGATCAATTTCAAAACGAAACATGATGCCTTTGAACCCCATTCTTGTTATTGAAATCTTTGATTGTTGGGGGATAGATTTCATGGGACCATTTCCGTTATCATTTGAATTTACGTATATCTTAGTTGCAGTAGATTATGTCTCAAAATGGATTGAGGTTATTCCATGTCGACATAATGACCATAAAACAGTCATACAATTTTTGAAAAAAAATATCTTAAGTCGATTTGGAATCCCTCGAGCCATTATAAGTGATGGGGGTAAGCATTTTTGTAATAGACCATTTGAAACATTAGTGAAAAAATATGGTATTACTCATAAAGTTGCCACCCCTTATCATCCTCAGACAAGTGGACAAGTTGAATTAGCAAATAGGGAGATAAAACAAATTTTAGGAAAAACTGTAAACCCAAATCGCAAAGATTGGTCTTTAAGACTAAATGATGCACTGTTGGCTTATAGAACTGCTTTTAAAACTTCATTGGGTATGTCTCCCTATAGGATAGTTTATGGAAAACCTTGTCACTTACCTGTGGAACTTGAGCATAAAGCCTACTAGACTATTAAAACTTTCAATGAAAATCTTGATTCTGCTAGACACATACGTAAATTACAAATAAATAAACTTGAAGAATTGAGAAATGATGCATATGAGAATTCAAAAATTCATAAAGCTAAAATTAAAGCCTTTCATGATAAAAAAATTCAGAGAAAAATATTTGACACTGGTCATAAGGTTTTGCTTTATAATTCTCGACTTCACATATTCCCTGAAAAATTAAGATCAAGATGGAGTGGCCCTTTTATTGTGAAACATATGTACCCTTATGGAACAATTGACATTGAAAATCCTAGAAATGGGAATGTGTTTAAGGTAAATGGGCAAAGACTCAAGCCGTTTCTAGAAAATCAAGCTTTTCATGAAGAATTTACGTTCCTGTCGGATCCTTGTTACGAGACCAATTAATCTTTGTTTTATATATTTACATATTTATATATATTTATTCTTCTTCTAACATTTTTTTTTTTTTACTTGCAAGTTAATTTAGTAGTTTTGTTAAAGTTTTGTTTTGCACCCCAGTTAAGCGGCGGATAACGGTACTCCGTGATATTTCAAATCAGTTTTGTCAGTTTTCCATAATTACTGATATCTTTTCTTCTTCCCCCTTTTCTAAAAAAAAAAAAATGAATGACATTCTAAAAAATTTGAAAAAGCGTTTTCCCTCATTGCCTCAAAATTCCTTAAAGAAAATTTACCAAGTAAGATGTGAAAGATTAAGATTATTAATGATTATGAATATACCTGTTGATTTACGTTGGTTAATTGAAGCCAAAGTTAGATTGACAGGTGAATTTTCAGACTCATTAATTTCCTACATGCCTGGCTTAGGTAAAAGCTCTTTTTCAAAAAAACGAAGCGCAAAATGATTAAATATTTGTTACAAGTGTGCACGCACGACTTCCAACACACATTGCCGCACTTTAGGAATGGTGTCTGTAAATCGCGAAGATAAAATTAGGTTCATTAAGAATGGCCTGAGTAAGGAGTCTTTAGATAATATCTTATCGACTTTTGAGACGCATCTTAGTGGATATGTGCATATTGCAATTCATGAATTATGGGACATAATCCTAAAAGAACATGAGCGGTACAGTCTCGGGAATCTGACTTTAAAAGACCTTATTTGCCAATTTATAAGAAAATTGGATGGGAAGCCTATCCCCGACCCATAGAGGGCGTTTAAGCCGTTACTGGACGTAAAATCAGAGGAAGATGTGAGCCACAATCACAACTACTTGTATATATTTACTATAGCTGTTATTTTTAAATGTTTCATTTCAAACTCAAACGTCTTTTCAATAATCAACCACCTAAAATTCTTTTTGAAAATTTTGCATTTTACGCCGACAACTCATGTGACTTTTCCAACTAACAAATTGAAAATTGGTAAAAGGTGTTGAATCTTGTATTTCAAGCCAATAGCCATATGATTTAACTTTGCAATACCTTTTGGCTCTATAAATACATTGCATTATTTCTGCATCTTTGTACAAACTCAAAATCATTCAAAAGAGAGGGTGAGTGTAATCATGGAAGGATCATCAACTCGTAAATTCACAAAAATTTATGTCTTTTGTGGATCCAGCCCTGGAAAAACTAGTGAGTTTATAGAAGCAGCAGAAACCCTTGGTAAGATGTTAGCTGAGCGCAATATTCATTTAGTATATGAAGGAGGTAGTCTTGGATTAATGAGACGTGTGGCAACCGCTGCACAAAATAATGGCAGTCGAGTTTTGGGTATCATACCAAAAGCTCTAGCTGTTGGAGACATTGTAGGAAAAACAATTGGGGATGAGTTACAGGTATCATCAATGCATGAACGAATTTCTTTTATGCTTCGTAATGCTGATGCCTTCATAGCTCTACCTGGAGGTTTCGGAACATTGGAAGAAATTTTTCAAATTGTCTCATGGGCACAATTGCAAATCCGTAAAATACCAATTGGTTTGTTAAACGTTGATGGTTTTTATAATGGGTTGTTATATTTTCTTGACTATGCGGTGGAAAAATAATTCGTCTCATCTGCAGCACGACAGATCCTCATTTCTGCTTCAACTGTTGATCAGTTACTCGATGAACAACAATGAGTCAAATAGATTGGTATACTGATAACAGTGAAAAGAAACGCAGGATAGATTTGACGCTTCGTCTGTAGCCTATCTATTTCTATGTATTTTTAAGCTTTTTTGTGTGGCTTGTTTTATTTTTTTGTGTGGCTTGTTTTATTTTGTTGCAGGTTTAATTTCCAATAAAAGATGTTTCAGGTGATATCTTCTATATTTTACTCTTTCTATATTTTGACATTGAGGACAATGTCTCAATCTGGTTGGGGGAGGATAGTTGATATATAATGTTAGTGTTAATTATTTTATTTTGTTGTTGTTATCACTTTGTTATGTAAAAAAAAAATTATCATGAATGGCGTGAGTAAAATGTTTATTTATGTATTCTTGAGACGCATTCTAATTCTAGAATGGCAGAGTAAAGAGTACATTATAAACTTTTGAAACACATTCTAATTGGTTTATTTTTAATGCATTTTATGTATAATTGTTTGTTGCTTAGGTTTTTGGTAACTCTTGTGTAAATAAATTTGCTTTACTATCGATGTATGATTTCAAAATTGTTTAGTTTAAATCACTTTCTCTATTTAGGTTACTAAAGAATAACTTCTGAAATTATTTCTTGAGAACAATACTAAGCCTTGTGGTAAGATGGATGATTCAATATATATAGCCAAGAGAATTTCCATGTTTAAGTATACATATTATTTTTTAAACTCACATATCTTTTGTGAGTGAGTGGAGAGGTTTGAGATAACAGCTTACGAACTTTCATTGATCTTTTGAAATGGTTAATTTTTATTTGGAATGACATTATTTGGGATGATGAATGATTTGGTTGCTTAGCTGAAGGATAAAAAAAAAATTAGAAAAGTATTATGGTGATAAATTGCTCTTATTTTGTAATGATTCCTTATGTCTTTCAAAAAAGAAAAAAAATGAGTAAACAAAAAAAATTTTAAAAAAAAAGAAAGAAAAGAAGTCAATTCAGTTCAATAAAGTCTTCATTCAATTTTAAAAGACTAAAGTTATTATGAAGCAATCTTATCACCGAATTCTATATTCGTAAGATTCGCATTAAATAATTAAAGTCTTGAAGCTGGCATTTGGCAATAATGGTTTGACTCTAAATATTTGATTTTTCTATCTTTGAATTAATGTTAGTTTGTCTGTCTGTCCTTAAATGTAACTTTTTCTTGAGCGATTATCTGTTTTTCAACTCCATGAGTGAAATTCTAAGTCATTAAACAAGTTATTCACCTGTAAGAATATGGAGTTGAGGCTTTTACTTGGAAAATTTTTAAGGCTATATATGTTGTGGTTTGTAGTAAGAAGGCTTTGACTTAATTCACACACACACAAAAATATTTTTGGAAGTTATGATTGAAATAACCTTTATAGCGATTGTGATTTTAAAACTGACGTTTTATTTGAAATACTTAGGTAGTATTCAAATTTTATTTATGTTCGAATTGCTAGGGACTAGCAATAAGCCAGTTGGGGGGGTGTGATGAATACTTGAAATTACACATTTAATAAGAGTTCTACGTAATTGTTTTGTATTACTAGTGTATTTAATTTTCTTAACTTAAGTATGTTTACAATATTGTACTTAATTATCTTATAACTATTTTGTGGCAAGTTGGGTAAAATGGGCATAACTTTCTACTTAAAGATCCAATTGAGGTGATTCTTAATCCAGTGTAGAGCTGACTCAATGGGCTAACATATTGTATTTCATAAAGCATTGGAAATTCGAATGTTTAGAGGGTGAAAATTGGCCTAGAATAGAATTGATCTGCAGTACAGGCCCAGTTTGAACAGTTATCAGTATTTGGCCCATAACTATAGAAATACGTATCTAATACGTATGAGATCACTCAATTTGAAAAGATAAGAGACTTATCTACAACTTTTATGTTTTAAGTGACAACTAATTCGGATCACATCAATTCCAAATTGGATAATCAAGTGGATGCCCTAGTGATAATGAATGCAAATTATCTTGCCACCATTCTTGACTTTCATCAACCAAGTGGTTCCCTCCAAATTTGTCTCGATTTATCCATATTTTTCTATAAATAGGTGGCTTTTTTATGCCTAAAGGATGTAATTAGAAAGTTAGAATTTAATTCAAAATACTTTTCCTTTGTATCCATTTCCTTGTACTATTATTTCTCTTGTTTACTATTAAGTCATGTTATTTCTTCTTCCATTTCTTTTCTTTTCATTTAGTTTTATTATGTTCAAATAATTTTTTTTAAGCTAAGGCGAAAGGGTGAAGCTCTTGGCAAGGTAATAAGATATATTTAATATTTATTCATGAATTTAATATTTCATTTTTAAGTTATGTAAATTTATATATGATGTATTTATTTTGTTTGTAGAATTAATACCCTTTCTTCTAAAGTGGTGATTCTTGATTTATTATTGACAAACTTAATACTTGGCACAATAAATTCTTAAAACCATTTACAAGATTTAGTTTATATAACCTTTCTTGTAAAGTGGGAGTCTTGATTTATTGTAGACAAATATAAAGATTGGTATAATAAATACTTGAACCCATTTATAAGATTTGGTGTATAATAATTGAAAGAAATAAATACTAATTAATATATAAATGATGATGAACTTTAATTGCTATATTTTCCGGTTGGAACCTCCTTTGTGTGAGGATTCCAATTGAGTTATAAAAAAATAAAAAGTTAAATATATTCTTACTTCTTATGCCAAGAGTGAATCCCTATAACCTTAGCTTTTTATTTGAATTGGTTAATTGAAATAATATTTACAAACATCTTATACTATATTAATTATCTTAAAAGTGTTTATAATTTGGAATTTTAATTCTACTTCCCTGTGGATCGACCCCGTTCTCATCGGGTTATTTATTACTTCGACAACCCTGCACTTGGGAATAACTTCTATATTCTGAACGTGTCACCTTTCAACCACACGGCCTCTTTAAGCTTCACCAACAGCTATGTACTCTACCTTTGTGGTAGATAGTGCAACCACATGTTGTAAAACTAATATCCAACATACATTATACCCAAACACTATAAATACGTAACCCGTTAATTATCTTCTCTTGTCTAGATCACCTGTATAATCTGAGTCTACGTATCCTCTTACCATTTCACTGTTGTCCTTATCCATCTTATAAGTTAACCCGTGATTCGACGTTCCCTTGAGATATCTCAAAATTCACTTCACTGCAAACCAGTGATCTTTACTCGAATTTGTCATGTATCTACTCATCACACTTACAACCTGTGCTATATATAGTCTTGTACAAACTATTACATACATGATGCTCCCTACAGCGCTTGCATATGGTACTTTACTCATCTGCAGTTTCTCATCTTCAGATATTGGCGACTATACTGCTGAAAGTCTGAAATACATAGCCCAATTAGTTTCTTTTAAGGTTTCTCCACTAACTTTCAAGTATTGTTTTTTCTAAAAGAATTAATTTCTTCTTCCATGACCTATTACCATTCTTTCTTGTTTTCAGCCTTCATAGCCTCATCATATGTTCTAGGCTCATCATACTCAAAAGTGTAAGCAGAATTAAAATGTATGAGCAACTAAATCTGCTTGAGTATACCTGATTGGCGAGTTTATCGTTCACCTTAGCCTGTCTCTAGCTAGCTCATACTCTTCAAGTTCCATCTCAGGAGTCCTAGTATTTTTTTGGGTGGACTTGGAGAAACTCGCCAGTGTTCTTGTTTCTGTTTCAAGGATCCCCTTGTTGAAGTGCTGATCTGGGGGCATATTAGATCTATTCTCGGGCTCTACTTCAACTTCTATTAACTCGGGTGCTGAGTCTTTCTTAGATACAGGTTCTTGTTTCTCATCTTCTTGGAAGGCTTTTAGCATGGTCGTCTCATCGAACGTCACATCACAACGTATGATACTCCTTGGTGGTGTCAAGTCTTTACACCACACCTTGTGTCCTTTCACTTCTTTAGGATATCCTATGATGACTCTAGGTTCCAACTTCCCCTACTTAACATATACAAAGACAGGGCAACCAAATATTCTGAGGTGGTCATTCTTAGGAAGATTACCAAACCATTTTTCTTCCAACGTTTTGAAGTTAATTGTTGATGAGGGACTTCTATTAATCAAGTAAGTTGTAGTTACTACAACTTCTCCCTAAAATGCCTCGGACATCTTCGTATTGATAAGCATGCATCTACCCCTTTCAAGTAGGATCTTATTCATCCTCTCAGCTATGTCATTCTGCTATGGTGTTAATCTTATCATTCTATACCTTGCAATCTCAAACTTAGCGCAAAATCCATCAAACTCTCTATTGCAAAACTCAAAGCCATTATCAGTTTTCAATCTCTTCACCATTTTGCCAGTCTAATTTTCAACAAGAGCCTTCCAAGTCTTGAACACATCAAATGCTTGATCATTGCTCTTTAACATATAAACCCACAGCTTCTTTAAATAGTGATCAATCAAACTATGAAAATATCTAGCACCACCATGAGTAGCTGTCTGATCTGGTCTCCAAAGATCTGAGTATATGTAGTCAAGAGTCCCTTTAGTTTTGTGTTCACCGGTACTAAACCTTACCCTATGTGCTTTTTCAAGCACACAATGCTCACAAAACTCCAAAGGCTAGAACTTATCCTCACTAAATTTCTTTTGACTAAATAACTCTTTTTGGTTTCTCTCACCTACATGTGCCAGTCTAAGATGCCACAACTTGGTTTGCATATTCTCATCATCTATAAAGAATAATGCAGAACCACTCACAACTTTACCCTTAAGCACATAAATGCCTTTTTGCTTCTCTCCTCTCATTACCACCATAGAACCTTTCAACACTCTCAAAACCCCTCCATCGATTAGATGGAACATTCATTCTGGTCTAAAATCCCTAGTGAAATCAAGTTTCTCTTAAGGTCAGAAATATACCTAACATATGTCAACTCTCTCACTCCCCCATCATGTAGCCTAAGTTTAACACTACTAATTCACATTATCTGACATGCAATATTATTATCCATTAACACTTTACCACCACTAATGGGCTGAAAATTTACAAACTAAGACTTGTGCAAGCATATGTGAAAAGTATAACTAGAATCAAAAACCCATTGTTCAACATTCTTACCATCAATAGCGATGAATGTCTCTGCGCTTCATACCTATCATCATAGGCAAGTGCAACATCTGCTTTCTTCTTATCTTGTGCTTTCTTCTCTAGACAGTCCTTTATGAAGTACCCCTCTTTCTTACAACAATAACACTTCTTAAGAGTCCTAGGTTTCGATCTTGATCTTTTTTTCCTTCCATCTCTATATGAGGGCCTTTCTCTTATAGATAGACTTTTTGCATTGCCCTCAATATGCTTCCCTAATAACTTTTAATTTAATGATGATTTCACATCGTTCATCGTTAAACTCTCTCTACCATAGAGTAGCATATCAACAAAGCTCTCATAACTCTGAGGGAGTGAACTCAGCAGAATAATTACTCTATCTTCATATTCTATCTTGATGTTGATAGACTCAAGATCAAGAATGATTTATTGAAGGTGTCTATATGATCTTTCATTGGCGTCTCCTCTGACATAGATAGCTGATATAGCTTCTTCTTTATATGCAATCTGTTAGCCAACGATTTTCGCATATAAAGGGAGTCAAGTTTCTTCCAAAGACCAATCATTATTGTCTTACCTGCTACTTCCCTCAGTACTCCATCGTTCAACGATAGAACGATATGTTGTGAGCTTTTTCTTGAATGTCCCTTCCTTTTGCTTCAGCTCTAATTGACTCTGACCTCTTTTCTTCTTCACTAAATGGAGCTGCATTCTTCTCTAATGTTGAGCCTAACCGTTGACTCACCAACAATACCTTAACCTTCATCTTCCATAGATTGAAGTCATGTCTATTTAGAACCAAGTTTTGATACCAGTTTGTTGGAGTGGAAGCACACAAACAAGCAATATAACCCAAGCAATTAAGGAATTAAAGAGAGAAATATAGAAGAAGAGCACGCAGAATTTATATGGTTCGGCAACTTGCCTATGTCCACGGTGGATCAATATCACTCTTTTTATTATTGAATCACAAGGCACTCACAAAATACGCCTTTTATAAAAAAAAAAACTCACAAAAAACACTCTCTCTCTTGAAATCTATAGATTTTCTCTCACTAAAAATCATAAAATATGTTTTATCACAAAGATTTCTTTCAAGATCACTTAGATGTGTTTACAAGACAATAGAGAGCTTTTATATAAGCTTTAGGGTGACTTAAGTTTACCTTAAACGTATGTGAGTCGTATTAAGAAATTCTGAAACAAGTGAAAAATGAAACAAGTTGATTCAAAATTTGAAATTCTTCCTCGCGTTGGGTGCCGCGGCTCTCAGGTTCTGTTTTAGGCGCCGCAGCGCCCACACTTAAGCACCGTCCCTTGTGTCTTTCGCATTCATTTTCGATCCTCACGTACCCTACACACTTAGTTTACTTTACAAATTATATCTCTATAATTTTCAATCTATATTCTCACTGTTTTGCTTTCAAAAATCAAGTTGAAGCACAAGGTTAAGCCTTTACTGTATATATGGAAATCATATATGGAAATCGATATTGTAAGGATGGTCAGCAATATTATTTACCTTTAGTAGGTAGATAATTTTACCTTGACTGCATCTGTTTTATTTCCGATCACAATGTTTACACATTCTAGCTTCTGTGATAATGTTGAATTAGGGTTATCAGCATAAAGAATCCAATAGTCAATGCCGCCAAGACTAGAAAAATAGACTGCTTTTTTCAGCACATTTTCCGCCTCTGCATCACCAAGCTCCTATCTCACTAAACCAGCCACCTCCTTGAAAAAGTTTAACTGCGATGCGAGATCAAGCTGGGAAAAAGAAAAAAAAAGTATGCATTGTGAACAATAGTTTCTTTTCAAATGGGATGTACTCAACAGAATATTACATACCGTTGGTGAACCACCAGGAAGAACACAAGCGGCAGCACTTGCAAAATTGGCTCCATTGGTAAAATTTTGATTTCCAGCTAAATAAGGTTTCCAATAAGGTAAGTTTGCATACAGGGCTGCAAATCCAAGAAAGCAACACTTAAAAGACAAATATATAACAAAGACATGACTATGATATACAGGAGATTATTAATATATACAGAACGATGGACTGAAAACCTGACATGTTAAACTTGAAACCTGTAACATTAGCTCCTCAAGACAAGATCCATGAACTATATATAGTCAGCTTACCAATAAAATCAGGGATCAAACGACCGTCGCTAAATCTTCCCGTTGGTAACTAAAGAAGGTTTCGCCGTAAGGCGGATGATTTGCTTTGTAGCCTTTGCTGATATTGAAGAAGTTATTGTTTCCAGCATCAAAAACCGAGTCTCCAAAGACAAAGACGGCAGCATGGGAGCTTGGACAAAGCTTGGGAGCTTCTTGTTGTGGCAAGAACATGAGTTCTTGCAAAGAATAGCACAAAGACACACAAAATGAACCCTGAACTTTTTCTAGCTAATACCATGATCTTTGTTAGATATATCTTGTTCTATTCTGAAAAACTTTCAGACTGCTTACATGAACAAAATGAAAGAAAGAATGAAGATGCAATATATTGCAAACACAATGTATTTTGTGTGTGTGTGTGTGTATACATTGTGGAAGTACAATTTGAAATCAATGAACAGTGTTGGGATCACCCAATGGTAAGTCAAAGGCATGAAAGTGAAATCACTCATCTCATCCTACGATGTTACATTTCTTGCAGCGATGGAAAATTTGCCAACGCCAACTAGATTTCAGGCAAACTTTAATTTTTAACGCCCCTTTTGCTACTTTATAAACATTAATTTAGTCATTATGTGTATGTCTAATAACACGAGTAGTCTTGACGACCAAGATTCTCTATTGATTTAGATTTTTTTCTTAACAAAATCTAAGCTTATAATTGATGATTATATTGAAATACTAATTCTTAACAAAATCTAATTCTTATAATTGATGATTGTAAGATTCTCTATTGAAATACTAATTCTTATTCTTTATTTTTATTCATTTCGAACTATGAATGCAAAGCGTATTCACTATCATGAGCAATGCTTAAGACTTAAATTATATCAACAGTACCAGACATACTTTTTTATTTATTTTCATCAAATTGGTCATATTTTTTTATTTATTTCCATCAAATCGATCTTATCATATAATCTTTAGAGTAAGTGAGTATACGAGTAAACTTCAATCCACCCCTACGATAAATTGACATATTTCAAGTTTATTTAAAGTATTTCGTGAGTCACCCTTCAACACCTACACCATTAATTTGAACCAAAATGGCTGAAAGGGTAATTTTATAATTGTATCAAAGAAATTTATAAAATAATAAAAATAAAATATTAATATGAAATTATAAATTTAACCCAAAAAAAATATCTTTTTTTTTCTTTTTATTCTTCTTGCTCTCTTTCACTTTATGTTCCTCCTTTTCTAAGAAAGCTCACTACCTGAATTATCTCCGGTTACCATGGGGCGTGGTTGCTCGAGACCTAGGGCTAGCTCGATGTGGTTGAGAAAATTTTTACTGTTGATCAAGTTTAGGGGAAAAAAAAAATTTTATCATAGTCAAAACTTTTAAATTTTAATGACCAAAGACATAGAATTGTTCCAATTTTTATCTTATTTGTATAATTTATAAAAATATATTTTTTATTTATTATAATTAATTAATATAATAAATAAATTTAACCAAAAAATTATTTGATTAAAAATAATCAAAATTTATTATTCATAAAATATTAAATTAAAAAAATAATTATAAAGTTTTTTAAAGGGGTGCGCAAGTTCCAGTAAATACGTGACGAGGGTGTCGCGTGAATTTGGTGGACAAAAATGTTACGTTCCAAATATTCTCAAGCAATGACTCGAACATTTTACACACGACAAGACCACCGAGAGAGTATTTAGTCCATTGTATGTTACATGGGCCAAAACTTCTAAAATGTCCAATGAACTTGGGTTAAAACCATATGGGTGTGGTAGGTGGAGGAGTTTTTTAAAAAATATATATTCCTTAAAATATACTTTTTATAGGTAACATCTTTAAAATATTCCTTTGAATAAAGCAATTGATGCGCGCACTTCAATTCGCATCATAAAATAAACTTTTGATTAAATTTATTTTTTAGATTAATTAATTATAATAAATTAAATATATATTTTTTTCAAATTATATAAATAATGGAAAAATAAAAATAGTTCTATGTCTTTTGGTCATTAAAATTTAAAAAATTTGACTACAATAAAAAAAAAAGAATTTTCCCCTAAACTGGTCAACAGTAAAAATTTCCCATGTGGTCGTCCATGGCCATTGTCATGGCTATTTCATTTTTTATATTTTTTTTAACTAAATCAGTATCTTTTACTTGTTTTTGATTTATTAATTTATTGTGTAATGAATCCTAGATTAGATTTATTTTGTAATTAATTAAGAAGCAAGTTAAAGTCTATGAGTTTAATTTATTGTAATGATTTTTATTTCAATTAATTTTAATTTGTAAGAACTAACATATATTTGTTTGAATTAATTTTTAAAAAAATATCTATAATAATATTTTAGAGAAATAGGAAAAAAATAAAATAAAGTAATCTTTAATTTTTAGAACTATAAAAATATATTTTATATAATTAATATACTTATAATATGTTCTTCTTTTTAATAAAGGATATATTGTATTCTTTTAATTGAAGTATGGGTGTTTTTGAACTTTTATTCAATCTTAAATTACTTAAGGTTATATTTGTCTTTTTGATAGTCATTCTCAGTCACCAGTTAAGTTTAATGGAAATAGCTATGATAATTAACGAAACAATTTAAATAAAATTGATATATATATATCAATTTAACGTAAGGGTAGATTAAAGTTTATCCATTGTATATGTTTATTTTTTTATTAAAAAACTATTAAATTTTATTCTTTTTATATTCATACAAGTATTATTATTTTTAAAAAGTTATAAAAAAAAGGTGATGAGGAGAAATATCACTATTATTTACAAACATACCTAAAAGCATGGGAGATTCAAAATATAGAAAAAGGCCCAAAAGTTTTGGAAAAGCTAGGGCCCATTTAAAGAAAATGAAACAAAAGCAAAGGCCCACTAAGTTGCAAGTTTTTGCTCTCTTTGTCAAAGAAGTTTACTCTTAAATATGTATGAATCAAGAAAATAAATGTTACACTTATTAAATTATATTTTAAATTTAAATTTTAGATGAGATGTCAAGAAATTATTAAATCTTATAATGTTAAAACTTTACAAGAAACTAAAAATGCATGCCATTTCTTCTTTTATAAATTTTGTTTTCTTTTTTAGTATGTATTTGAACAAATTGCTAATCACTCAAACCCATAATTTTTTGACCAATTTCTTGCAAAAACATAAAAGCTTAAAAGCAAACCCATGTGCCCATGTGCCATTACAGATTTCAGGGTCCCTGGAAAATCATTTTTTAAAAAAATCTCTGAATTTCAGAAAAACTTGTCCATGATGTTAACAGATATGAATCGAAACATTTTTACAATTATTGCAGTTCCTAGATAACATAAAAGAGACGTGCTTTGGCTCCACTTTCAGGGCCAATTTATTAGCACCAATTTGGAAAGCCATGGCCCCCCGCTTTTTTCTAAAAACAAATTTGGATTCTATAAGTTCTGAATCAAGGCATCAAGTCAAGGAAACATGCTTCTGTGTGTTTCTGTGGTGCATCATGTAGATATTATATGGCTTGTGTTTGCTACAAAATGTGAATAGAGACCAATTCTTCTTTGGCCCACCCTCACATGGAGTTTCATTATTGAGTTTGAGCTTCCGCTTCATGTACATAACAAAACCACTTTGTTTTTTGGGCTCATCATTTTAAGCTTTGTCTTGTTTATTTATTTCATTTGTTGTAGTATTGAATCTGGGTATTTCATATTTGCTTCATTTATTTTGTTTTTTCGGTTTTAATGAGATTATATGTAGGATCATGCCCCCCTATGTTATGTGTTGCTCCTCCCATGTATTCATTTCTTGTATTTTTTTTATATTTATTATGCTCATTCTTTACAAGTTGGACTAGATTCTTTACACATGTTGACTTAGAAATAATTAGAAGTCTAAGAGTGCTTTCAATGATTCCCAAAAAAAAAGTATTTTAATGGTATTGTCGAGACCTTCTCTTTTTTTAAATTAAGTTAGAGCGAAGAATTTTAAATTCAACTTAAAATTGTAATCTTTTTGTGTAGTAGAATAATTTGTTTATTAAGTAAAATAGTAAGAATTCAAAATAAAATATAAAAGAACACAACACAATTTTATGTGGTTCGATCAATTACTTACGTCTATGGTGGATTCAAGGATCCTAACCTCTCTTAAGAGTTAATAAGGAAAACTCAATGAAAAACCCTTAAAATGACATAATGTTTAGTGTACCATTACTCTACCACAAATAATAAACACTCAAACAATGGTTCCACTCTACTGCACACAAACACTTAGTGTCTTTTTTTTTTTTTCTCTTTTAGAGTTTCTCTTAATACTTAATCTAAAGTAAAAGATTTACAAGTATTTATATAAGAGTTATTTCGTACCTATTAACCCTATTTTTTATTGAAGTAAAAGTCTTCTTGTTTTGGAAATCCTAAACTTTTCAAAACTCAAAAGCCGAATTAAAAACAAAAACTTTTCAGCTTTGGCACTGCGGCACTAAGGTTTTGGCGCCGTAGCGCTGAGCTTAATCATACCCTTCTGGTTTGGGCGCTGCAGCACTCATCCCTGGTAGCTCCTCCTGTGTTTTCTTCACTTCCTTCGCGTCTGAGTCTCGTTTCACTTTTTCTTTCATGTCCCGAACATTTTAGACTTTTTCATACGTGTCTCACACGTTCTAAACTTTTTGTGATTCTACTCTTTGGTATTTATCCTAATTTTTATCTAACCAAAATTATTTAATCACCAAATCTCTAACAAGTATAATTAACCATACTCGTTAACTTTGTCACTTAGTATTATTTGTGACATTGTTCATTTTCTAATTGTCACTTGTAATTATGAAATTGACTCGATAAAGTTTACAATTCTAACTCAATTCTATTTTGTTTGGAATAGAGTTATTAATTATTTAATTTTAATTAATTAATAAGAGTAATTTAAAATTAAAAAATTGGTCTTAAAAATTAATTAAAAATTAAAAAAAAAAGTATTTTGAAATTTTAATAATTGAATTCATTGATACTCTTAATATAATGTTACAATGTTATACTAATTAGAATTATCATTTATATGCACTCTATTGTTTGTCTTAGCGGTAAAATCCGTGCATTTCTAATTTATATTATAAGTTTGAATACTTACAAAGTTTAAGATAGTTATTTAGTTGATTAAGTTGTTGAAAATTTAATTTTAATCCATCTAGTTGTTTAATTGATTGCGTTTGTAATTTTAAAAAATAACATATTAGTATTATATAAAAAAAAAAAAAAGAACTATCATTTTTAATTAGTGATAAATCTTCAATTTTTTATTTGAAAGATGAGGGTAAAATTTTGTTAAAAATTTATGAAAACATATCAAATATCATATTAAACATTTAATGTATTTATGCAAATCTTTTAATTTTAATGTATTATCTACAACCACTTACAATTTTGAAATTTAGAATGTTTGTGTTTACTTTTTATCATCTTATGTTCATTATTTATCATTAAAACTCTCATTAAACTAGTAATGATCATACACTTCCATCAATATTAATTATGCAAGCCCTACTTTTTATCTGAATGTGAATCAAATCATAATCATGATGGGGAAAATCATCTCTTCTTTGTTATGATAATTATGTGGTCCTCTAGAAATTGTGTCCATTATTAAGATAATAATAGCATGTAATGGGGAAGTAGGGCATGGCTCTAAAGATAGGAAAATGACCTTTTGATTTTGAGTTCATGTGCCATAATTTCTTCTTGCTGACACCCTCTTTTTTTTCTTGTTTTATATGTATTTATGATACTTCATTTATTTAAATATGATATTGATGAAATGAAAATAATTAAAAAAGACATATAAACGAGTTGCAAAAGAGAAGTTGTTTATTATCAAAATAAATTAATATGATTTTAAAAAATGAATTAATAACAAATTAGGGTTTTCAATACTCTTCTATTTTGATCTCTTAAATTTACACTTAGTCAATTTTTATTATATTGACGTTGTTATTTTATAAGTGTAAAATTTATTACAAAATTTTTTATTAATTAAGAATTCACATAAGTGGTTAATCCATACTCGAAAAAATAAAAAAGAAAAGACCTATAAATTGTTTGAAATTTATTTTTGTTAATTGTATAAAATGAGATAGATTTACTACATCAAAAATGGAGTTATAAACATTGCATGTGTGTTTTAATTAACAAGAACAGACTCTTAATGCCTTTTTTTTTCTTATTAATATGAGGCAAAAATGATTAATCAAAAGGGTTTGTTTTGACAAATTAAGATTTAGCAAAAAAATAATCACATTGATCACTTTGTAGGCTAAGTGGTTGGCAACCAAAAAATTAGAAGTGTCACCCAAATGTTCCACCAAAGAAAGATAAATCAATTAATTTTATCAAATCAACATACTTAATTGATTTATCTTTCTTTTCATTTACATGGTTAATTTTTAAGTGCAAAAGTCAGTATATTTTTAAAATATTAATATACTAAAAATTCTTAGTATAAGTTTTTTTTAAAAAAAATTGATTTTTACCTAAATTCTACCTATAAAATTTAATATATTTACATTAATTTAGTATTATCATATCAACATATTTAATTATTAAAAAAATACAAATGATCGACAATTAATTTTTTTTATATACATATATATGCATATCAACATCTTTTTTTAAAAAAAAAATTTATCTCTTATCTTGCTTATAATTTACATCTCATCTTTATAATAAAAATTGTTTCTATCACTTTCTATGCACAATTTCGAGAAAAATTTCATTTACATACAAAAATAAAATTAGTTGCAACTACTACCATATTGATTGAAAATGCCACCACACCATCAATGATCGAACAAAAATCATAGTCATTTATGTAAGATTGCATTAAATCCATAGTAACATTAAAAAAAACGTCACTCACTCGTGTTACAAATTCTAGCATCAATTGCTAAACCCATCAAATTCAGAATGTCGTATTGCCTATGTCTAGTTACTAGTGTGTTTTGGTTTAAAAAATATAAAAACTTAAATTTTCATTAAATGACATTTTACATTGATTACAAAATTAATATAGGTTCAACTATGGGAACTCTGGACATTTGTCTTATTGATTATATTTTATATTTCATTGTCACTCAATCAAATATTGTCTATATTATTCATATTATCCATTAATTTATGATTTTTTTTGTATTTTTTATTTTGTTGCAATTTTTTATATTCCACATCATTTTAAGGGTGCACTTTTTTATGATCACTATTTTTAAGTTAACTCTTCACTTGTATTGCGAACTTATGCTAATATAGATTATACAGGTAATTATACAAATCGATGATCAACTATTAAATTTTTTTTTTTTTAGGAGATTTTTTTTATAAAAAAGAAAAAAAAACAAACAACTATTGTTTGTTTTAATATTGAGGTTAAGTATCGTACCCTTACTGATACTATATAAGAAATTATTTGACTTCAATAGCTTTTTGAAGATATAAGTATTATTCATTTGAGTGTTACACCTTTTTATTGTGACAATTAAAGTGCTATTCAAATCGCCTACAATAATTTTTTTATTAATAGATTAAACATATTGAGACAATTTACTATTTTATTTGACAATATATTTTTCAAAGTACTATTACACTCTATTTCATCTCCTCCGATGATCAATCTACTTAAATTTTTATCAAATTTATGTATTTTGAACATTTTTCATGCTTTAACCTTTAAACTCAAATTTACTTTTACTCCTTCATATTGAGTTTAAAGGGCTATTAAAAAATAAGTAATATTTCTAAAATATTCTTATAATATTTCTCTAATATTCTTATCATATATATATATATATTGTTATTAATGAAAAATATTTTTTACCTTTTATTATTTTAAATTTCATATTTTCTCTATATTCTAATCCTATAAAAAAGCCATCTTTATACATTATTTTACACAATAAAATATACATTTTTTTATATTCCTAACAAGATCAAATCATAAAAGTATTATTGAGATCTAGAAATTATAGTGCAAAGCAACACAAAGAATAATGGTCTGTTCGATTATTAAAAATGTTAAGAGTGATATGCATATATAAGAGATTATGATCTCAAATCTTGGTTGTTTTAAAATTAGAAAGTATTTTATTAATAATACATGTGAAATATATGTGTTGAAATGTTTATAAACCCACATCTTAAGTCTTAATTATCAAAGGAAGATGCCCAAAGTGCTTATAAACAATCTACATGTTTAAACTTTAGCTTAGAAATGCGAGATTCAATTAAAATTGTTATAATAAAAGTTTGAGCTTTTACTAAAACTTAATTTAAATAATGTTAATATAGAATTAGAGTGATATTAATATCGGTTATGATTATATTAGTAGCTGTTTTTAAATCAATCGCATTCCTTTATTTTAATATTTTGTATTTATCATAATTTTACGAAGACAAAACAATTTTTTTATAATAAAAAAAAAAGTTGAAAAGTTGTGATTAGATTAATTGTTGTTCGAATCCCTAGCATTAAATAAAACTTTGAAAAAAAATATAAAAAAAATTAAACATTACATAATATCTTCAAATAATAAGACCCAACTTCTAATGCCATTGAAGATTTCGCTAAAATATTATTAACCACCTGCCACATTTGATCCTAATTTTATTTTCGAGAGACTAAATTGTTGGACAACTAAAAATTATCAACACCTCTTCAATAAAAACTGAATACAAAGCGTTCAATTTTTCAGTTCCAACCAACACAATATTGTCATCCAATCTTGTTGGGTATTTTTAAAAATTAAGAGAATCTAATTTTTTTCCTTTTAACTAAATTTTAAAACTTCAACTTGACAAAAAGAAAAATTAGTTCGTTTAAAAATTAATATAATTGTAAATAACCCTAAACATCATAAATAAATAAATAAATGTGTCAAAAACGTGATTAAGAAGGGCAACCAGGAATGACCCCCATTAAATGCAACGACAACAATGCTTTTGGAAAAACAAAAAAATGTTTTCAAGTACCTAATAGTAATAGAGCAGAAGAAGCATTATTGCTCTGCCATTAATTGCTTACTCTCTTTAGCTTAGCTGTAGTTGCTGTGGTAGCTGTTGCTTTGCAGACAAGAGAGGCCCATCACCCCTACTTAAATGAAGGGCTTATTTCAATTTATATTTTTTTTGTCATCCATCATCATCCAAATCAAGTCCTTGGTTTTTTTTTACAATATTATTATTAATAAATTTTAATTTTTAATATTATATCTCGTAGATAAACTAATTATAATAATTACCTCCTACAATTAAAAAAAATAAAATTGTTGAATAACTATCTCTTTATAATTAGATTATTATTAATAGTTATCACAATTGAATAAGCACACCAGATTTTTTAAAATGACATGACAAGCACACTCTCTTGTAAGTATATCTCTATGACCCGAGGTTAAAGGTTCAAATTCTCCCTCTTTCATAATTGTAAAATACTTTAAAAAAATTATTATAATTGAATAATTGTCTCTTACTATTAAAGTATCAGATTTAACATTAATCCCATTTAGAAATCAACTTTTGTTCTAACACCAATTTATTAAAAAAAAACAGTCTTAACACTAATTTTATTATCAATAATTAGCCTTAACACTGATTTCATTCTTAAGGTTATACGTTTCCAAATACCTATTGGGTATTTAACATCATATAATCTCATGTGTTTTGTGGAAGATGTAACTCGCAAGTAAAATAATAACAAATAAAGATCAACAAAAAAATAGAAAAAATAATTATACACACAAGACACAAGAATATAAGTAGTTTAATAAAACTACTTATGTCCACGATGGATCGAGATTCGACTTCTTTTATTCAATTTTTTTATACACAAAGAACCCTACAATGGATACCCAAGGAATATAACAATAGATAAATTCCTAAATGATCTATCTAGTTCTTTCTTACTCTTATGTGTCTAGCACTCAAACACTTTATGGTACTTTTTTGTGCTTACACTCAACGCCTTAGAGCTATCCAACCCCCCATTCTCTATCTTTTTGATGTATTGACAATTCTAATGAACTATAGTGATTTTATATAATTCTTACAAAGTCCATAAAAACGTTATTTCTTATTGGAATAAACGTTCATATATAAGGAATGTTTAAAACTTATTCAAATAAGTCGAATTAAGGCAAAACAGGAAATACTTGTAAGTTACTTCGAGAACAGTATTTTACTTTCGACTTTTTATTTTTATCCCTTTCTTATACGTCAAATGCATACTTTATCTTGTGTCCGACTCCTCCTTGATTTTCAATTTAAAATCAAGCTCAACTTTAATTTTGAATCATAAAAAATTTAACACTTACAATTGGAGAAAATAAAATTGTCCTGACTTTTATTGAAATTTGAATTCCTAACCTAATAAATTTATCATAACTTTTATAGAGATTCAAACTCCTAACCCAGATTAAGAGTGCATAAACTCTATCGCTAAAGTCGACATCTTGGTGCAATATTGGATTGATTTTAATGACTTTTTTATGGTTAAAATAAGATCCCTACAAAATAATATATATGATAACAAATTTTTTTTTTTTTAATTTGCCCTTTAATATTTTTAGTAACTTGATAGCCCACAAAAAAAAATTGAGATTGAAACATCCCATAAAATTTAAAAATAATGGTAAAATCATTGAGGTATTTGCAAACTCTCTTACATAAATAAATAACATGAGTAGTGTTTATTACTCACTTTTCTATATGATATAAAAAAGGAGAGCTAATTATAAACTTGTAAAAGGAGCACTCTAATTTAATTATACACAAAATTTTGCATTTCCCCATTTGGTTAGAATATTTATTTCCCTTTTGGGCAATTGATTAATTTTATTTGAAGCTTCCAAGTTATTGTATTTCTCTTATATTTTTTTCATTTACATAAAAAGAATATAAATATCACTAAATAAGATGCCGTTTGTCGTTTTTAATAAAATTGAACGTTTGATGTAATTCGATCCATTTAAAAATAGTATTTGTTTTTTAATATATCACTTGTGCATGCATGTTGAATACATATATGAACTTGGATTAAGCAACTAATTTAGGTGGTTTAGGTTTAGCAATCAAGATTAATTCAAGGGTCATTGTCTAGCTACAAAGAAGTAGATTCATCTTATTTTAATCAAGTAAAAACAAAAAAATATCTTTGGACATGCATGGCACAAGTTTATAACATGCTTGATCAAATTAATTAAATTAAATCTTTTGTTTGATTACCTAATTGTTTGTGAAATTAATAAACTAAACTTTTAATTAAAATATTAATTCAAAGTTAAGTTAAGAGGAGACAATCAACCACCTCGAAGTATGTGTCTATCAATTTGATTAATAAAAAATATTCAACATCCCACCTTAGATTTTCTTAGCATCTACCCTTCTCATGTTCAAAGAAGAGGCAATTTTTTTTTTTAATCAAAATTATTTTAAATTTGACAAAAACTAATAAATGGACTTATTTTCATAAAATAAAAAATATTTGATTTTCATTTTTTGTTAAACAAATTAGAAATGCTCATTTTTTTTAATCTAATTTCTTTTATTAATAGTCATTTTTTAAATTAATGATTATTTTTTGACAAAACTTTTATTTATAGAATTTATAAAAACCACTTTGCAATTTAAGAAAGAAAATTAATGAAAGAGGTTGTAAATATCGTTTACTTTTAGGAAAAGAGGTTGATCTATAGTTTATTTTACGAAAATAAATTCAAATGTCATTTTTTTAAAAACATTTTAATAGTTTAATTATCGTTAATTCATTAATTTGTAACAAAATATTAAAATTTGAAATTTTAAGACTATATGTAAAAAGTATAACGATTATTGCTTAAATATTAGATTGTGGTTTAAGATTTTGTTAATTACATTTAAAATTAAATAATAAACATAAGGTCATTTTATAATACTGAAATTATAATTATAATATAATATTAAAATTAATTTAAATCATTAGATATATCAAAGAATTAATTTTAACATATATAAAATGATCTCATTATTATTATCGTTAAATTTTTTTAATATTATATAATAATCGTATAAACATATGGTTTGAACTTTGAGGAATTGCATGTAGAGGGTAAAATTAAAACTTATAATAATATAATATGCTTCAATTAATATTATAAAATGTGACAAATGACTCATTACTTGATTTTAGTAATCAATAAAACGAATATCTTGGTAAATTAATTGGATCATTTTTTTGTTTTTTTCGATAATCACCACATTTTCCACGTAAGACAAAATTTGAATTCCACATTCAACAATATATATATAATTAAAATAAAATATTGTCTTAACACAAAAATAATCAAATATTTAGCAGGTTCCAAAACTGAGAGACACGATCCGTGGCACGTGGCACAAACCCAATTACTTAAATCAAAACCTCGGGTTGACGCTAAGGTTCGCAGCTGGCTGACTCACTGACTGACTGACAAACGGAAAACGTCAGTGCCTCGGGAAGCATGCTGATGGTGACAGCCGACGGAGCGGTGAGATAACTTGACGGAGATGGGTGACGGATGTGTGGGTCCCGCTCTATCGGTTTAACATGGGGGTCAGCACTCAGCAGTCAAGTTGGATTGAGTATTGGTAGTTGCTAACGTGCGCTTAGGGTGTTAAGGGAGGTTCTTTCTGAATTTTTTTTTATTTAATTTTAAATTTCGCGTTCATGGCCAGTTGCTACGTTCGAAAATTGAATTAAGGATCAGACATGAGTTTTAGAGTTATTTACGCTTTTGGGATTGATTTGATTTGTTTTTTAATTGTTTCTCTGGGTTTGTGTAAACTGTGTGCCGTTGCAGGCTTTTTACGGTGTAGTTAATGATTGGTCGCGGTGAAATATTACACGTGTCGAATGGGCAGTGAATGTAGAAATCAACATTGACTAGGCCGTGTTTGCCTCCTTGTAAACTCACTAAGGTCATGTGAATGTCATATGTCTAAAATATTTAGTTTTAAGAAAAATATAATAAAATAATAATTTTGAAAAAAATTAAAATAAAATACAATAATAATTCATTATAATCTATATTAAATTTTTTAATCATATTTCTCAAGTTCTTTATTTAATTTATTAAATTATACGTTGCATTTATCAACTTTTTTTTTGAAAATAATAATTTTGAAAAAAACTACAATAAAATACAATAATAATTCATTATAATCTATATTAAATTTTTTAATCATATTTCTCAAGTTCTTTATTTAATTTATTAAATTATACGTTGCATTTATCAACTTTTATTTTTCAAGTGTGTCAAAATTTGATGTGTTCTAACATTTAGATGCATATTAAAATTGACCTAACTTGTGATATTTGATAAGAAATTATGTACCGATGCACACAATGGATTAATTTAATATTTTTTTAATGTGTATATATATTTAGTCGAAAGTTTGTTTATATCAATTTAAAATAATCCTTTTCCGATGGTGTGATGCAAAAATAATAATTAAAAAAAGTAATTTATGTACACGATAATAATTAGAAAAATATTTATTTATAAATCATAAGACTTGAAAATTCTATCAACACTATATACCTAAAATTAAATTACCATTGAGATGGAATCAAAATTTAAAGTGAGAGAATGCTATATGATAAAATTAAAAATTATAAAAAAAAAATATATTTAAACTCTCAAAATATGATTCAAATGACAGTTTAATTGATTTATTTTTAAATATAAAAAAATACTATTTTTTGTTTTTTAAATTTTTTTATCAATTTTTACTATCTTTTGGTGTTTTTTTGGATGAAACAATATTATCATTAAATAAATTACAAAAATTTTAATATAGTAATGTTAATAGTAAGTCAAAATCTTTTTGTCATCATTATCGATATGTATTTTTTTAAATAATTTAAAAAATAAAAAAATAAAACTATCATTTAAGTCAAATATTAGGAATTTAAATATTATTATCTCAAAATTATATTGGGTTAAAGTAAAATTATGTAATAGTTTTAGTATAAGACTTAAAATTTTGAGAAATAATCACAAAATATATCTTTTTTAGATTATGAAAATTATAAATATATATTATTGAATTAAAATAGCATCCTAAATCCAACGAAACTTCAAATTAAAGTTGTGTTTTTAATAAAAAAAGGTTGTTTTAGATCAAAATAATTTACATATTTTATTTTAAACACTAGCTTTAATTTTATTTTTTACCTTCATTTCTTTTTAATTTATATTGAAATAAACCTCCTTTTTACTTGAAGTTCTAAAAATTGAATTGATAGATAGAATCTAGATCTACCCACAAATTGATATAAAATTAAATCCATGATTTTCTTTTTCTATTTTTCTTGATTTTGTGATTCAAATTAAAATCTCAATAACCCGAAAAAATAAAAATGAAAAAAGAAGAAGAAAAAGTAGGGGACCATATTAAAAATGTGACCACACCATAAATTTTTCAACCATCTCTGATTTGCCTGTCACCAAACGCTCTGTCACCGCTGAACCACCTTGTGCTTGTGCGCCGCCTAAATTTTCCCAAACAAAACGACAACGAATCAGTAAAAGCGAGCTTTCGAAGCCAAACTTAACCTTTTCCTTTGCAATCGTCGCGCCCGCACTTGTACAAATGAAATGAAAACGGCACCGTCTGGTGTCATTTCCGAAATTAAAGACAAAAACTAAGGGTTATTTTCTAAACAGAAAGATCTCTTTGCATTGTATTGTATTGTATAGTTAATTTGGTAACTGTATGTTACGTCCATGTTTGGACACTGTGCGTTACGAACACTTTTTCTTTTCTTTGTTCAATATGATTATTTAAAGGGAAATTCTCCATGACCACTTATTTAAATCAACATAGAATTGCACCCGGCTGTCTCATCCGAATAAAAAGAATTGTGTATTTTTTAATTTGAGATTAAGAGTTTGAACTTAGACGACAATATAAATATTATAAATATATTTTTTTTAAAAGACATATTATTATCTTATTGTGAAAATGTGAATTTGGGCATCATAACGATGTAAATGATAAATAATTTCAGTTGATTTTTTTATTATGAGATGTAAATTTGAGTGTACGTAAGTGTATAATTAATATATAATTTTAATTGATCCTCTTATTATAAAAGTGTTAATTTAAATATGCGTAAATATATAAGTAATTTATGGTTCCAATTGATAATCTGATATAATATCAGATAATAAAAAAATATAAATTAAAAAAATTGTAAGATTATATAAAAAAAACATTTAATTGAGAAGATTTTAGAAAAATAGCTTTCTAAAATTATTATTCTAAAAACAGCTCATACTTAGTTTTTGAATAAAGCAACAGCTCATACTTGAAAACAAATAAAATTTAACAACTATGTATTCAAATATTTAAAAATACTTACACGATTGAATAATTTTAAAAATTATCATAAACATTTTCTTTAGTTAGTACATTATTTTAAAACAATTTATTCTTTAAACTATTTTTTGGTATAAAAAATAATTTATTATTTATTATCCTTGATAAAAATTTATTTTTCAAGATGCAAACGATATTAATTAATTATAATAATATTTTATTTTTTAATCGTAATTTGAATGATCGCAAATGTTTTTTTTTTTAATACATTTATTACTATTTACATTTAAGTAAAAAGCAAAAGGTAAAAATTGATATTTCATAGTTCAAAATTCCTCGATCCCTATGTAACGTTTTTTTAAGAAAATTTTATAATAACAAAAATGTTTCATTACGCCTCCCCTATTTCCTCTCAGCTTCTCATGCCTCCAAAACAAACACAGCCTTAACAAACAACATCCAAAAAAAGCACTTTTTTTTAAGCTTAATTATTCCACTGTCCAAAGACGACACGATACAAAACACTTTTAACAAACGAAGTTACTTACTGTCGTAACCAAAAGACGAGCACAAGCTCTTTAAAATTTCACTTCATTTTCGCGCTCACACAAACACAATCTCATTCAACAACCATGTCTATTATCTCTCTCTTACAGTCATTTAAATAGTGTTTGTGATTTTGATGTGAAAGCGAGAAAAAAAGAAAACAAAGAAAAGAAAAGATAATGAAAGCAAAAATGAGGTAACTATTCGTGTGTGTGATTTGTGTTTGGTGCTACGCTGGGAAAACGAAAAAGTGTTTTTGTTGCTTTGTGAAAACTTTTTTTTTTTTTAGATTTATAGATTGGGAGACACAGTGGGGTTCTGTTTTTGTTTTAATGGTTCATGAATTTCTGGGGTTTTGTTTGATTATCTGTGCTGGAAAAGTTCTCAACATATTTGTGGAAGTGTACGAACGAGAGCAGCTCAGCTGGTGAAGAAATAATTATAGTAATTATTATATTATTATTATATTTATCTATATTCTTTTGTTTTGTTGAGAAAATTTTAGAAACGTGAAAGGACAACTTTTTTTTTGTTCGTTTTTTGGGGGGGATGGGTTGGATCTTATAATTTTTTTTTTTTGGGTTTATGTAATTTTTTTAACTGGAGAAAGCTGATTTGAAGAAGTTTTTTTATTTAAAAAAAATGGGAATGAGATGCTATTTTCTTGCAGTTTCTAGGCAACCAACCAGAGTTTACTTTGCAAATATTTACTTACAATGTTAAAACACTGATCTGGGTTTGGTTTCTATAATATTGCAGGGCTAAATCTGGTTCTGGGTTCTAAGTAAAGGCTTGATTTTGAAGCTTAAAAAGAGCCAAGCTGGGTTCTTAAGGTTGAAAATTGAGATGTTTTACTAGTTCGAAGATTCAACAGTCAAATCTTGAAGGAGCTGCAACACTTATATAGAAGATACACTTTTCGCTCTTGTCATTCAATGATTTGATGAGTCTTTTGGCTGGACTCTGAGACAAAAGAATCTACTTTCGGGCTTTTATATTTGTTCAGATTCTCTTCAGTCCTATCTTACTATTTAGTATTTACCCATCTGTGTTCTTGGATCTCATTTTCACCGTAAAGTGTTAGCTGTTTCTTTCACCTCAGTTGACTTGCTGATTTGAAGGATCAAAAGCAATGTATGCCAGAGTGATGTATATAGTGAGGTTCACTTTTGGTTTTGTGTGTTCATTTTCTTGCATTTGGCAGAATATTCATCATAATTGAGCATCAAAAGATTGCATTTCTAGCTTTCTGAGCCATAAAGGTATTTAGATCTTCAGAATTTTGCAGCACCCACTTGTGGAACACACACGGAAGATTTGGTTTCTGAATCTAGAAAGATGTGCTGCTGGTGAAGATGGCGTTTGTTCATTTACGTGGTTCATGAGTGATTCATGTGGATCAGTTAAAAGGGTCTTGTCATCTCTGCAAAGTTTTGTGCCTACAATTACTGGAATGGAACAATTAAGCATGTATTGATGGAAGTGGTTGAATCCGACATGGTGGGGGCACACCAATAATGCAAGATATGTTCATTTGTGTCTAAAAGACTTGTTTCTTTTTAGCCTCTTCAATCATATAGGGATGATGGCTGTTGGGAATTGAATCTTGTTGAGATAAGGAAGTTGCACAAAAAAAATCTTTTGTGGCAATGAGTCGAGAGGTGGAACAAGGGAAGCAGGAGAAAGGAAGTTCGGATGTTGCTGAGAAGGTGGTTGTTGCTGTGAAGTCATCAAAGGAGATTCCTAAAACTGCTCTTGTGTGGGCTTTGACACACGTTGTTCAACCTGGGGATTGCATTACACTGCTTGTGGTTGTCCCTTCACATGGCTCTGGTACCTATTTTTGTTGCTTCTTGTTGATTTTTTGTTACTGTGCTTCTTCAGTTTTGAGTGAAGAACAGTTAGTGATTTTTATTTTGACATTGATCATCCATTTCCACTGCCATATATTTCATCTTGATCTCGATTTGATGTGTTCAAGTCTTATTTCTAACTAAAATGGGCTCCTTGTGTGAAAGTTTGGTGAAAATTTATGTCTAATCCTCCTGCTATGACAAATTTGTTACAGTTGCATCGCTGAAAACTGGTACCTTATATTTGGTGATGAATAATTTCTGCTACATGGTTTTATGTATTAGGTAGTTGGGTCTTGGCTGTGTGTGGTGATTTCATATTTTTTTACCAGTTGATTGTGGGCAAACAATTAGTTCATTTGTTGTGGAATACTTAATTGTGGGAAAGTTTTTGAAATAAACTTTGTTAAAATGCATTATTTTTAATAATTCCTGACTTGGTAAAATGGTGAGTAAAAGTTGTTTGCAATTCTTCAGGTAGAAGATTTTGGGTTTTCCCAAGATTTGCTGGTGACTGTGCCAGTGGTCACCGTAAGTCTGCAGGAGCAAGCTCAGAACAGAGGAGTGATCTTACAGATTCCTGCTCACAGATGATCCTTCAGCTCCATGATGTTTATGATCCAAATAAAGTATGCTCTCTGATTTCTGCCAATGTTTAATGTCATACCTGATTCAGGATCGCTGATTCTTTTATTTCATAACGACTTGTTTTGCAGATTAATTTCAAGATAAAAATTGTTTCTGGATCACCTTGTGGGGTAGTGGCTGCCGAGGCCAAGAAGGCTCAAGCCAGCTGGGTTGTATTAGACAAGTAATACACTGATTTTCTTCTCTTATTATTAAATCTGTTTCAGATTTCATAAAAACTATAAGGATGTTTGAATAATATAGAGTTTTTGTTAGTTTTAGTTTACAAAGTTTTGAGCTGTAATTTGCTGGATTTTATTCACAGACAGCTTAAACATGAGGAAAAGCGCTGCATGGAGGAGCTGCAATGCAACATAGTGGTTATGAAACAATCACAAGCCAAAATTCTTCGCTTGAATTTGGTTGGATCCTCCAAGAAAGAAGCTGATGTGCCCTGTCCTCTAGCTTCTGACCCAGATGAATCATCTGAAAAGGAACCAAAGAACAAGGATAGTTCTTCGGATTCCATCAGGGGGCCAGTTGTGACTCCAAATAGTAGTCCGGAGCTAGGAACACCATTTACTGCTACTGAAGCTGGAACTTCATCAGTGACCAGCTCAGATCCAGGAACTTCACCGTTTTTTATCTTAGAAAGTAATGGGGATTTGAAGAAGGAGGAATTAGTCATTAGCGAAGACCGAACTCTTGAAGACTCTAGTTCAGACACAGACAGTGAAAATTTATCTTTATCATCGGCAAGTATGAGGTTCCAACCGTGGATGACAGAATTTCTTAGATCTCATCATCAATCCTCGCACCGCATGGAAGAAGAATGCTCAATAAGAGCCAGTAATAAGACTCGATCATCAACTACTAAAGCTTTGTTGGAGAAGTTTTCCAGACTCGATCGAGATGCTGGAGTTGGAATGTCAAACTATAGGACTGATCTGGAATTCAGTGGAAATGTCAGAGAAGCAATTTCGTTATCCAGAAATGTGCCGCTTGGTCCCCCTCCCTTGTGCTCAATATGCCAACATAAGGCGCCAGTATTTGGCAAGCCCCCAAGATGGTTCAGTTATGTTGAGTTGGAGCTTGCCACTGGTGGATTTTCACAAGCCAACTTCTTGGCAGAAGGTGGATTTGGTTCTGTCCACAGGGGTGTGCTTCCGGATGGCCAAGCAGTTGCTGTCAAGCAACACAAGTTGGCTAGTTCTCAGGGGGACCTTGAATTTTGCTCAGAAGTGGAAGTTCTGAGCTGTGCTCAACACAGAAATGTTGTTATGCTAATTGGATTCTGTATTGAGGACAGGAGGAGGTTATTGGTTTATGAATATATATGCAATGGATCTCTAGATTCTCATCTATATGGTAATTTTTCTACCTCAATACAGCTGCACAGAATGCATAGTGATAGCGTTGCCTGATTTTCTTGTAGACAAAAGACTTTTGTCATTGATACGACTATTTTCCTTGAAATAAGTTATTGCTAGTGGCATTTATAAATGTGCTCGGGCAATTCATTATATTATCTACTAAATGAACAATGAATGTGGGTGTATTTGCAGGACGTAATCAGGAGCCATTAGAATGGTCTGCACGGCAAAAGATTGCTGTAGGAGCTGCTCGAGGTCTGCGATATCTTCATGAAGAATGCAGAGTGGGATGCATTGTGCATCGTGATATGCGACCAAATAATATCCTCCTCACCCATGATTTTGAACCACTGGTTTGTCTTTGTCAGTCTCAGTTTTGCTATAGTTGGGAAAATTCAAATCTGCAAGTTAATTTTCCTTGATTATTGCATCCTTGAGATCAATCACAATTTTCCTTTTCTCTTATAATGCTAGTAAAACATGGTTTGCTGTGTTCAATTTCAAGGTGCTTGAAATATTGGGCTTCGTGATCTTAGTTCAGCATTTCTTTTGCTAGGTTGGGGATTTTGGCCTGGCAAGATGGCAGCCTGATGGCGACACGGGTGTGGAAACAAGAGTGATTGGAACATTTGGGTAATCTACGTCAACTTTGGCTTTTAACTTCTATCTTCCCCATGGAATTGTAGATTTCAATAGGCTTCTACTGTGCTGTAGGTATTTGGCACCAGAATATGCTCAGAGTGGCCAGATCACAGAAAAAGCAGATGTTTATTCATTTGGGGTGGTGTTAGTTGAGCTCGTAACTGGACGAAAAGCAGTGGACCTTAACCGACCAAAGGGCCAGCAGTGTCTCACTGAATGGGTATGCTAGTAAGAAATTACTTATTATCTGTTCCTCAATCATGAAGTTTAAACTTCCATAATTAAGTGTGATTTAAAGTAATCCATAAATACATGACAAACGCTTTGCTAAAACAAACAAGTTTCTGTTGTTATACCGGATTTATTGCTTATGCATTTTGATCTGGATTAGGCACGTCCATTACTGGAAGAATATGCTATCGATGAATTAAGTGACCCAAGACTGGGGAACAACTATTCAGAACATGAAGTCTATTGTATGCTTCATGCAGCATCTTTATGCATCAGGCGGGATCCTCATTCCAGGCCTCGCATGTCACAGGTAAAAGAAATTAGTCAAATTTGTTTTGACACATCATCACATTTTGATCATGTTAATGATAATTATTAGTCCCTTGCTTTTACTTACTGTTTCATGCTTCTTT
Source organism: Ailanthus altissimus (assembly GCA_946807835.1). Taxonomy (NCBI): domain Eukaryota; kingdom Viridiplantae; phylum Streptophyta; class Magnoliopsida; order Sapindales; family Simaroubaceae; genus Ailanthus; species Ailanthus altissimus. Next base: position 32,500,697 of record OX327687.1, read on the forward strand.
CATGGTAAAAGGTGCTACGCATATTGGAAGGTGACATGGTCATGGATGCAAATTACACGTCTACACCCGGCTATGATGTTGGCAGCCGGAGCGGGCGGATCTGGGTAGAGCAGCAGCATCAGCAGCAACCACTACCTTATAGTTGTCCCTTATTAAATGAGGCTATGGAAGGGTTCAGTGGGAAGCTCTCTCTTGATTCAACACATTCACTAAAGCCAGCCTTCTGGGAAAGAGATAAGCCCGGAAGGACTAAGTATGAAGATCTGTAAAGAGCTTATCCCCACTTAATCAACAACACGCATCTTCTACCGAATACTGGTCTCTTTTGTATTTGTTTCTTTTCTTCCTCTTTTTTTGTTTGGTTCTCGGTTCTTACTTATTTTTGCTCAATGCCCATCTAGATTTTTGCTTAATATGTATAGTGGTAGGGGAAGTTGTAGGGATAGTAAGGTTTTTGTAATTCTTTTGGAAATGGAGAGGAAACTGAATAGTGTCATGTTCTATCTTCTCTGCTTTAGCTATAAAATCAATCAAAGCCTTCTCAGGATTATGGCTCTCTCTCTATCTTTTTTCTGTATTGTGTGTGAATTTTCAAATGTGGGGGACCAAAATTTGCAGCTTGGCTAAACTGTTAATTGTTACAGTTATTTGGATCTTTAAAGAGGCGCAACAAGAAGCAGATGGGAGATAATCTGAGATTTGTCTTACCTTCAGAAGCATAGTAGCATACAAATCTGAGCAACAATAAACAGTAGCTCCGGAAAAGATTTTTTTTTTTAAAAAAAAAGTGAGGCAGTAACTTTTTTTTAATTTCAAAATGTTGGCGACAACAAAATTCAAAAAACCACATATACTAACCATATGAATTAACGACAGCCTGGAGGGATTCAGAAATCAGAAGGCAGGTGAAATATGGTCATTTATTGTTCTTATCCTTTGTTTGGTGCCTTTCCCCATGGGCAAGTTCCCATCATAAAATTTGTTTCAAAATAAGTGATTACTATCCATGTGTACTTCCCACTTCTCAATTGTAGAACTTGCAGAAAGCTCTTGGAAACTATTTCATGATCTGTAAATTGTTAAGACATAAGAATACAACTTAAATATGGAACAAGTTGTGATGATGAGGAAAAAAAGTGACAAAAAAGGAACTACTTTTCTTCGTTTAAGAATATCAGTTCCAACAACTTTACACTGTTGGGTATATCAGCTTTATCCTTAACTTGGAATGTGTCATGATCACAAGGCTCGTATGAGTCAAAAAAGCTCCATAAAATGCAATGAAAATGGCTGAAGACTTCCCAGGACAAAGAAAATTGTTAACCTCAATCCCTTCTCTGCTAGAACTTCCGCATTTTTGACCTTGCATACCTAGAGAGGTAATGGTAGAAATATGTAGTGAAAATCGGTATATAAATCTAGGTTAGCAACAATGAAAAGTAAACAATGTAGTCCATGTTTAAAGAACATAATTGATCAGAAGAAGTACTCTATGTGCATGCCACCTCGATCAGATGACAGTAACGTGCTGTCCTGGAGCTCCTGCATGGCTTTACTAGCTTGTTCAACTTCCTGGGGAAAAGACAACCAAGGAAATTGAAAAAGAGAATATCTTAGTGAGATCATGCAATCAAATTACACCCATTTTATCTAGAAAGAGAATCAAGGGTGAGCATGGACTCTTGCAAATGAATCATTGGCTTCCATCCTGAGCTAGGAAGGATGCAAATGAATGAACACGAGGAAGAGCAAATTGGACTAAGTTCTGTGTTCTTATGCAGTCTTCACAAACTAGTTAGGATGGGCAAATCAACCTTGGCCAGGGTCATCTTGGAAATTGGAACCATAATTACCATTTGCTCACACTTACTGGGGCATCTATTGTAATAAGAAAGTCAATGTCTACAACTTCCACCACTATAGGTACCTCAAAATCAGCAAATGCAACTGGCATTCCGCCTCTGGCACGCATTTTCAGCATACTGAATCCAGGATATCTGGAACCAACAAGAAATATTTTTAAAAAAATGAAGCCAAATGGATATTATCAGAGAACAATGCAGAAAATCAATCATTACATCTGAGGAAGAGAAAATTCACAGACAAACAAATATTAAAGTGTGGATATATATTGCTACTTACAGAGAAAAAGCCTGCTTTAGTTCATCTTCAGTGCAATTTGGACCTAGGTTAGCAATAAATAAAGTTGAGCATGGTTGAACACCACCTTCAGAAGTCTTTTCTGACTGCTCCTGCAGCAGCAATTTGAAAAGCAAAGTCAAAATACATTTTCAGTAAGTTAATCAATAATCTCACTAAATAAATGATACGGTAATCTATACATTTTCTAATAAGTTGAAATAACTGGCACTCAAGAAAGAAGTGGATGATAAAAGATGTGTTGGTTTTTATGCTCTAAAGTATACAGGTTAAAAACACATGAATAAACATTTAAATGTTTAACAAATCACCACATGAAATGAATTCCTTTCCCCAGAACTTCCCAGACTTTCTTTCAGATAAGTAAAATGGTTTTTACTTACAACAATTACAGGTGCCACAGCATTCCCGGGATCAGCTGCTTTCTCGCTGCTCATTATCACACGAGAACAAACTTAGAAATGCACTAAAAAGGTCTTAGTAACCTAATTAATCTCTAAGAAGTAAGAACTCTTTATTCTCAACACAGCAAATTTTGAAAGTTTTGTTTCATATATTCATATATCTGTTTTCTTGTAACCTGTTTGTCGTTGCCGAATCACCCTTGTCAGCAGCATCCTCATTCGCTCTTGGTGATGCTTCATCCGTGTCACTATCTCCTGAAAGTGGAAAAAAGTTGCCGACATAAGCAGACTTATTAAGGATAATGTATCTCTTTGTCAAATGGTACAAGTTAACTAGCACATTACCATCTGCACTCGATGTTTCTTGGGCATTAGTTACGGCTTTATTTCTGTTATCAATAACAACATAAGCACCATTCCCTGTGCACAAAGAAAGTCAGCCCACCATCTAAAAAGGTATTTTGGGGTCAAAGGTCAAAGAGAAGATCAAACATTATGTACCTGGCTTTCGTTTCTTCCTTGAGTTTGACCGTGCCAATTCAATATGCAGGATTGATCCAGTATGTGGATCAAATTTCACGCCCTAAAAGTAATCATCAGAGGAACAAAGTTAGAAGCCGCAACAATTTCTCAAAACTTCTAACATCACCTTACCACTAAGGCAATACTAATTTCAACTGAAAATTTCTATTGGATTCTCCATGGAAGATGCATCGATTAGAAAAACAACTGTAAGCAAGGCCCTCAGTCCTATTTGAGATTACTACTTGAATACGGTAAAGTGTATGGGAAGCTGACTAACATTATATAGTTTATCTCTTCATTGTTTGCAATTAACCATATTTTAGCTTAAAGCGATTCATCATAAGCAAAAAAAGAACTCTAAAAGGCAATCTAAATTTTTTAAACAAACCTTAATTGCTCACAGTAATCTGCCAATAAGGAAATACCCAGATATAAAGCACACAAAACATAACATTAGGGCCATATCCAATTCAATGGCAGCGAAAGCACAAGTTAAAACAACACAACGTAATTTACAAAATATAATTTTAAGTTCTCACATTCAACTCAAGCATTGCTGCAACAGCTGACTGATGATTGAAAAAAGTGGCAAATGCAACAACCTGCAAAACACAAAATCAAAGCCCTCCAATTTGTTATAATAATGCCAAATCTACTCATTTTACAAATATTCAAAATGACACAAAATCAAAGCCCTCCAATTTGTTATAATAAGGCCAAATCAACTCATTTTACAAATATTCAGCTAAGAAACTACATTTTCAGCTTTTACATCTAATTTTATTTTGCTTCTTTAGGAAAAAGTTCTCTTTTTTTTTAAATTAAATAAAACAATAGTTCAGCTATTAAAAGCTACATAAGCAAGACCTCGTTACGACAAAATTAAACTCACCGAAGAAAAGTTTAGCCTTTTCCTAATTAATTCTTTACTTTTTCTCGGTCAAGCAAACAAAAAGATGAAAACTTTCTCGGGAAACAAACAGAAAGTTAAAAATTCTCTCAAGGAAAAGAGGTTAGATGAACGAAGATAACTAACCTGGTTGCCGCGGCCAGTGTACTTGAGCTGGCAAGAGTCGAAGCCGGGTTTCCGGCGAAAGAGGTTGTGAATTTCACGCGCCTTGACGTCGTCGGGAAGTCCCGACACGAAGAGCGTGTTTACGCCGTTGTCTTGTTGGATATGATGATATTGCGCAGGAGGAGGAGGCGGCACCGGCGGCGGAGGAATATGAGGAGGGAGGTAGTAGGGATCGTACGGCGGCTGAGCCATTTTTTTTCCCAATGAACGGCTCCGATTGATTGTTTTGTACAGAGTACTGAATGATAAAGTAGAACACACTGTACAAAATTTTGCATCTTACTTTCAACGCAGTTGTACTTTTGGGTACAATAGTTTTAAGCATGCGTACAAACATCATCGGCGTAAACTTATGTTAGTTGAATTTTATAATTTTTTTAATATTAATATAATTTTTTTCTTAACAAAAGTTAAAAAAATGTATAATTTTGTTAAATATGTGCAAATGTTGTCGCACATCAAAGATATTAAGGCCATAAATAATAAAATTAGAGATAAATAAAGCGAAGATTAAGTGTAAGAATTTCTCATAAGAATTTTAAGGCCATTAAATGAAATTTATATGTTATATATGTAAAAAAAAATTAAATAATACGAGACTTTTAAAAAAAATCAAAAAGTAATATAATGCAAACGCAAATTTAAAATAGACAAATTCATATTGTGCGGGATCGTTACAAATGTTAATATTTTAAATACACAATTTATTTTTAAGCATACAAAATATATTGGTTTAGTGTTATTATAAAAAAATTAATTGTTTTAATCAAATTAAGGAGATGCTATATATGAATTAACTTAGGAAATTATTATTATTATTATTCAATATAGTGAATACATATAAATTTTTATTTATCTAAAAAGATCTTATAAATGAAATTTACTATTTAACAACATAATTCATGTTGATTTTGTCATTATCCCTAATCCCATTGAACATTTTGCTCAATCTTGCTACCCATCAACACACATAATCAAGAATAGACTAATAATACCATTTTATAGTCATTCTCAAATGTTAATATAGCAAAGCTATCCACAGGAGAAAATTTTACATAGTGAAATTAGGCCCCACAAATGGAGTTTACTAGATTTTACTTAACATAAAATTAATAATTAAATGTCCCCCCAATAATTTTTTGCACAGTATTAACTTTAATTCTATATAAATTTTGAATTTTACATTTGACCTCATCTTCTAAAATCTAATTTGCCCTGCTTGTGACTAAGATAAATAAAAATAATATCTTCAAAAGATATGTTATGTTCTATTAAAGGGGTGGTCATACTCGAATAATTTAAATATTCTAAAAACATTTTAATTTTTGTTTTTATCTTGACTGCTCCTTGATTTGTGGTGGGCAGACTCCATTCGGGTTTGAGTTGATCGACCCAAATCAAGTTACCGACCCAAACAAAAATTGGATTGATTCAGGAATTAGGTCGTGGGTTGGAATTTTGGACTGAGTAGTTAATTTATTTATTTTTTTGGATAGCGTGGTGAGTTGTTAAAAAAAAATTGTGTCGTTTTACATATTTTTTTATATATATTTTTTGATATAAAAAAAAAAAGAAATTTAAATTTGAGACTTTTATTAAAATAAAAGTAGATGTACTGCTAATCTCTATCACTGGACTGTTAATACACGTATACTTATTTTATTTTTCTTACAAATAAAAAAAGACATTTTTTTTGGAGCTTTATCGTTCTATTTCAAAATTTCAGGTCAAAATTCCGTTCAGTTTGGGATCCTTTTGAGATTGGTGGAATTTATGGATTCCGATATCGGACCCAATTCCAAAACCCGGATTTCGGATCTATTTGAAATCTGGAAAATCATCAAATCCTACGCGACAACAACTCTAAAAAAGATGGTACTTTTTTTCTTTTGGACAAAACATGGACAAAATCACAAAACAAACCCAAAAACATAGAGCAAAGAGAGGGAAACCCAAAAAAAAAAAAAAACTCTACAATCATTAGTAATTGGTTAAATTCATGCAACATTTTTTCCTACGTCTACCTTTTCAATGCAAATGGGTAGTTAATTTAATAGGCTCACCAAATTGACTTATGAACCAAATTAAACCACATCCCCCCAAGAAAAAAAAAAAATCTAAATAATCATAGAACAAATTTACAAAACCTAACAAGCACCAATCGAATTGCAATTACTAACATCAATTAAAAATCAAAATTAAAGAAATTAAAGAAAAAAAATGAGAATCATGATCAATCGATCAAGAGCTAAGTACTAACTAAGAAGAAGAAGAAGATCCAGCAGCAGCAGCAGTAGTCATCAGGCCAGTAGATTCTTCATCCAAGAACAAATCATCAGTCTTCCTCAACGCCGCATGCGCCACCACGAGCACCGCCCCGATGAGCAGTGCCACCAAGATGTTCACCGTGGCATCCGTGAGGAACAAGAACACTAGGGTTAGCACGGAGAGCACGATCAGCACCAAACGGTCGTCGATCGCGCGGCTGAAAACCACCAGGGGCTCGTCACGTAGGAAGTAAAGGAACAGCCATGCCGCCATCATGGCGATGAAGACGATCAGCGATATGGGGTGCCACAGGAGGCTGAGGAACAGCACCAGCAGCACGATGATGGCGTAGTTCGTGCGGAAGTAAGCCACGTTGAATTTGATTCTGGCGATTGCTTCGTTGAACTTGCTGGGGAATTTGATTCCATGGATGTCGAACATGAGCTTCCAAGGCTGGCGGGTACCGAGGTCGGCTTTGATGCGCTCTTTGGCACGTGAGATGTACTCGGGTGCCGACGACTGGGTGGAGGAGGTGGGGATGGTGCCGTAGTTGGTCATCTTTTCCGGCGAGTTTTGGCGGTGGGTTTGAACTTTGACCTTTTGTTGGTGATGGTGATGGTGATAATGATGATGATGTAGGTGGTGCGGGTGATCAAGGGGGAGAATAAACGATTGGGTTTGTGTGAGAGAGTTTATAATGTGATGGTGAGAACCATTGGCCTTGGTACATATTCACATGGGTTTTTAATAATGGTTTGATATTTTTTAAATTAGTGGATGGTTTTAGATTAGGGTTAATTTGGGTTAATTACAACTAAAATAGTTAGAATGATGATAATACTTAGAAGATGATATCAAGAAAGAATGAATATAGAGAAGCATTTAATTAACGGTTATTTAATGGGTAGAATTTTTCGTCTTCATTGAATTTTTTAAAAGAATTTTTTTTTTTGCACATAGAGTAAATACATTTTGTCCTTGCTATTATTTAAATTTAAATAAAAAAATAAGAATTAATATTTAGTGAATAAAGTTTTTCATTATATCCAAATCTTTAATATTTTTTAATTAAGTCAAATTTGGATGGAGTTATAGCAAATATGATTTAAATAGTATTTCAATAAATTTCTAATTTACAATAGAGTTTAGGCTATTTTTTAAAATTTTAGTTTTTATTACTTTCATGCTAATTTAAAAATTAGAACAAATATGTGTTAAATATGTAAGACTTTTTCTCTTTTATTAATAAACAATTATTGATTTTCATTTAAATTAAAATTTCAATCATAAATGGATTTAGAAGTAAAACATATAGAAGCAAATTAACGTTTTGAACTTTGCTCATGTCGACTGTCGAGCACAAAAACAAAAGAGAACAAGATGGAAATGATCATTAAAACTTCCAACTAACTCATGACCATTGGATTGTCATACTAAGGAAGCCATCCAACGGTAAAGAGTGGTGAAGTTGATGATTCGTGATGGATTTTAGCAACATGAAAATCCGATCAAAGTCGTTAATATTAAAATTGAAATTTAATGATAGGTGGTACGTACCGACATCTTCAGCTGCCCTTTAAACAATGCATGAGTTGGACTCTTCTGCGGATAAGACCACACTAAGCAAATGTGGGGACGGCAGGGCACCACCACCGAGGTTCGCCCACGTGGCATGATTGAGATGCTGGAAATTTCATAGTTTCGTAAACTTCCCTTTCTTTCGACATCAAATTAAGTTTCTTGTGTCTTCGGTAAATGTATCGGGCACAAGCATCTGCCAACGTGGAGCACCCACCAGTGACATTTTGCCACGAAGGCAAATAGCAGAGGTGACTAGGGTTTTGTTATTGCATGCTGTAATTCCTCACCACCGAGTGAGGTCAAAGAAGAATATTTTGTGTTTGTAACACGTGGTATCGCTTTTTAAATGTTCATGTTATAATCTTGTTGTCATCTTTATAATGTTTGGTATGGGGTTTACTTACATGTTTTGGATCCATAAATGAATTTTCTTAAATTTTAAGTCAATTTAATTTTTTTTAAAAATTTATATCAATTATATTATAATATTGATACTATATCAAATAATATTATTGATATTATAATTAAATTAGACAAATTAAGATATTTTTTAAAATAATACGTATAATTTTTAAGCACATCCTATTTAAATTATACTATTAAAAATATAAAAAGCAATATGTATAATTTAAAATACATTTCATTTGAATTATGAAATTTTTATAAGATGAGATGAATAAATTAACTTTTTTTTATATCCATTAGAATTAGAAATTATAACTTTAATTAAATATGTACATCGAGCTTGTTGCGCAAACCTATAAGTGCAAATCAATTTAATGTTAATAATTTATAAAATTTTATATTGATTTACAACAATAAGTATATGTTTATGGAAGAAAAGATAAACTTCTTAAATATTTGCTTAAATTAAATTTAAACTTTGAATATTTACATAAATTTATATATTTTATATTATGTGGATTCTAACACACTCATATATATATATATATATATATAATTTTATCACTTATGTCACATCCATTATATATTATTGAAGAATCCATAATTAGGTCAATTATATAATGATGAGATGAAGTTATGAGAAGATAAAACAATCAATTTAAAAAGTTTGCAAAAAGATAATGGAACAAAGAAAAAGAAAAAAAGATGAAGTGTAAAGAGCATTATATTATTCATGAAATTAAAAAAAAAAAAAGGTGGGGGAAAGAAGACAATAATATATGATTGAAGTAATTATTAACAATGAACTAAAACTTGTGAACAAAGGAACATTGAGATCTCAAGAAATATTTAGAAGTTGAATTCTAGTTGGAACTAAATTGATGTCCCTTATAAAACAACTGTTGTTGTCTTCTCTTTAATGTTTTTAATTGTTGTCACATTCTCTAGGGTCTCATTTAGATTTGTGATGTTGTCATTTTAAATCTATAATTTTTTTTTTAAAGACGAACATAGATTTTTTTTTTATTATTAATGAATATTTAGCCACACTATATCAAGATTATTTCAAAATGAATATTTAGCCATAAAGTGAGTCACAATATTTTTGCTTTGTATAATAAAAACATAAGAAGCCTCCTTCATATTATTAATAAAAAATAAAAAGGAGAATATCCTCCTCAACTTCTGAGAAAGACTAATTATTTAATGCCAAAAAAAAAAAAATTTAATAAAATAATCAAACTCAAAAATGTTAATAAAAAAATCATTTACAATTATCGAAGACATCGTATAATATAAAACTAAGCATTCAGAGCCATCCCAAATCACCATACGATTTTAAATATACAATTGATATACGTATTAGTTTTTAAGTAAAAATATATAAATATATTTTACTAATATACACATGTTGATCGAGGTTTTTGATTTCTTTTACAGAGTAAAGTGAATTATATTCTGCTTGAGCTTTGTATCTAATCTTTTTTTTTCTTTAATCTCAATAAATTGTATTGTTTCACTGAGGTTTGCTCTCTATATATATGGGGAAAAGATGAGTTGACCTCAAACTTTATAAAAAATAATAAACAAAATCTTCTTCTTTTAAAATAAGTGATATATGTATATTATTATTATTTTTTGGGGTCAAAATCTCAAAATATAAAAGTAATTTTAAAACTTATACAATAAAGAACGTGGCATAATTGAGTGATCATCAAGAGCAACCATTAATTGATGTTACTCAATTATAGATTAATTTTGACCTTCATTAATTTATGTTGATTGATTATTCAAAAGCAAATATATACACTATGGGACTTTAAAATTATTGATTTACATAATGAACAAGTTAATTTTGTTAATAAAGAATAAAAAGAACTTAAAAATTAGTAAAAAAATTGTTTAATGACGATATTATAAGGCCACTGTTTTATCTTTAATTTAGGGTTTCTTTAATATTTTATTGATAAAAGTAAATTATTTATTATGCAGATAAAAAAATTTGAGTCTAACAATATTTACAATGAGTCGATTTGATGTGATCAATAGTCTATCAACTCTAATTAATAAATGATTAATGCCAGTAAAGAAATTATTGTTTTTTTTAGTATATTTTTTATAATAAAAATAAAAAAATAATTTAATAAGATTAAAAATGATCAACTATAATTTTAACAAAAAAAAAAATCAAATGAAGATACAGATGTCATTTATTCTAAAATACGGTTGTGTTTTTTTTTATATTATATTTTGAGAGTCCATTAGTCATTTTATATAATGCGCAATACAATTTTTAAAGTAAAAATATATAATTATGAATTTTTTAATAAAATTATTTTGTCAAATAAAATTATCAACATACCTTTAAGGCGAGGTCAAATATTAAGAATACTCAATGATTTTTAAAATAGGCGCTAATCTAACTGCCAAGAAATATTTCACTAAATTTAATTACAAATATGTCAATACTCGTGAAAAGATGAAACTACCCCTAATACTAAAGTTGACTTGACAATTAAATCATTTAGATGATAATTTGTTTTTCAAGTCTTTTCTCCTTTAATCAATAATATTAATAATTTTTAATAATGACTACAAATTAATCATTCAATAATATTAAATTAATCCAACAACATTTACCATTATAAGAATATCAAACTCAAATTAATCTAACAACATCTAAGAAAAAAAAGATTTTATCTCAAACCATAATTTATACTATTTATGACCACGCGAAGTCATTATAGTAGCCAATTAAGATTGTTAAGTGCACACCTGGAGTTGGTAATGGCGACAAAGGCCGTAATATGAGTAATTTTAAAAATTTTAAAATATGAGATAGAGAGAAGAGAAAGTAAAAAAATTAATTTTTTTTAAATATTTATTTAAAATTTATTTGTTAATTTTTTTAATAATTGAACATTAATCTTTATTTTTAAAATTAGTAAATATTTCATATATTAAGCCTTATCTCAATAATATTACTAAATTTATTCATTTATGAAATAACTAAAAAGTAAAACCTGAAAAGCAACGCTGAAAGCGTTTATCTTATTAAACACTTCAGGTTTAGTTTTTTTTTTTAAATTTAACAAAAATACAATAATTTCAAATCGAATGTAGTTTTTTGTTGTAAAACATCGTATAAAGATAAAGGAATTTTTTTTATAAATGGCCTATATTTTAATAATATAATTTTTTAACTATAAATAAATTACTTAATTTTTATTAGTTAAGAAATAGATAAATGGACATTTATGTTTTTAGTTTTTTTTATCAAATATTTGAACCGTTCTTTTTTAAAAATATAAATTTTATTTATGTTAATTTTGTAAATATATGAATATTAAAATATAATATAATAAGATAGAAAAAATAAAGTAAATTGCAGAAAATAAGATAAATAAAAAATAATAGAGTAAATAAAAAAAAAATTGGAAAACGACCATTTCGGGGATCTAATTTCGTAGGACCACAAAAGGGATCCATGAAATAGTTTTTTTTTTTTTGCTTTTCGCAAATATCTGCGGCGGCCCCACGAAAGGGATCCGCGATTCACTTTTTTTATATTTGTTTATTTGTTTATTTTCTTTTTAATTTATTGAATTAAATATTTTAATTTATTTTTAATTATAAATAAATGATTTTATTAATAATTTAAATAAATAACAACTAATTAAACTTACTGATTATTTTTAATAAAATATTATTAAATAATAATTTTTTATTTAATAATTAAGTAAAAAAATTTAAAAAATAAAAAAATTTATTTAATAATAAAAATAAAAATATATATTTTACGAGAGTGCAACATGCTTGTGCATCCACGCGGCTTGCACATGCTAAGCCGCTCATGTACATTGGCCGCATAATAAAACTTTCACAAAATATATATTTTTATTATTAATTAAATAATTAATTCACAAGTAATAAGTTATTTATGTATTAAATAAGTAAATAAATAAATAATTTTTTTATTAATATATTATTTTTAATTATTTAATTAGTTTTTAATTATTAAATAAATCATTTATTTAAATTTTATTTTATTACTTATTTATTTATAATAAAAAAATAAATATTATATTGAATTAATTAAAAACAAAATAAAAATAAAAATAAAAAGCAAAAAAAGTAAAATAAAACTTTTATTAACTAAAAAATTAAATAAATTAAAAACAATTGGAAGCCACTTTCGCGTATCTTATTTGCGGGTGGCTTTCACAAATCTATTCTCAGTTATTAAGTTTTCAAATTCACTTTTTTTTTTTTTGATTCATCATATTTTTTTTTTAGTTTCACTTTATTTCTTTTGCGCTTTATTATATTATATATTTTCATTTAAAAAGCAAACTCAAAAAATTTTAAAATTTTAAATTTTTTAAGAGAGAGTAAGTTCAAATATTTAATAAGTGAAAAATTATAATTTAAAAATATAATTATTTATTTGTAAACTAATAAAAATGAATCAATTCATTCGTGACTAAAAAAAATAATACTAAAATTATGAGCCATTTACAAAATATTTCTAGCATAATATTGCGACTGCAACAGATTTGTGGCACAACTTTCTGAATATCAGAGATCTTTTTGATAACTTTCATCCAGGGGTCTTTAATTAATGCATACTGTAATATATTGATGTATATCTAATGATTTATTGTATCGTTAGTGCCATATGATCATCATTTCAGGCTTTAAAAAGGCAGCTAAGAGTTTGTTTTTGCATAGTTTCATTTTCTGGGTTTGGTCCTGCAGAGGAGTATTCTTGTTGATGTTTTATAATATTCATAAATCTCATCATTGATCATGATTTAAAAGTTTATCAAGTTAAAACTATTTTTTACTTTTTAGAGCCAATATTGCTAATGTGAGGATTTTTTTTTTTATATATACTTTTAAAACATTAAGAAATTTTTTTAGTAATAGGTGATTTTATATTAGGGGAGTAAATAGCAAACTCTTGGAAGTTATTTTATGCTTGTGTAGATATTCAAAAATTAAAATTACATGGTATAATACAATATAAGCACAAAAATATTTACGTGGTTCAATTCACAAGTGAAAATGAGATTGCAAATAAACATCTATAACCCATCATCCTGAGTGAGAGCCGATTGCAAATTAGCCCCTGATGTCTTCTCTCTCTGCCATCTTCATCTTCATCTTCATCAGCATCTGCATATATGATGACTCTCTCTAAATAAAAATTCAAGTAAAAACAAAATGGAGAAGATGATGGAAGAATTAATAGTATACCTCTTCAGTTCATTGTAGATGGAAATTGCAGAAGTTCATTGAATGAATTCAACTTCACCCTCGGTGACTTCTGTGCGGACGCAAGGAATGTGAGAGATCTTGTACCAGTCTTCTCCTTTGCCCCGTCGATAACGTTTTCCTAGTTTTGGGCAACCATAGAACGACAATTCCACTAGTGTTTTATTTTGAAGAAGGCGGTCGGGCACTGACTTTAGGTTCGAACACGCGGAAAAGTACAAAGAACGAAGACATGGCATGATGTTAATGTCTTCTCCCATAAACTCAAAATCCCACTCTTCCCATTCTCTCATTTCAGTAAACGAGAGAGATATTAATTTAGGAAAGGCAATATTAGAGGATGAAGATAAGGATGTGTTGTCATGACTTTTGTGCTGATGATGATGATGATGATCCTGTATTCCCAAAAATTCATTACCCACTCTTCTTATACTCTTCATATAACATATGATGATTGATTCAAGGGAGGGCAATTGTCCTAACGCAGGCAAATTCTCCAACTCGTTGCAACGATAAAGCTTTAACTTCGTCAGCTTTGTCAATGACACCATCCAGTGGGTGGACATGGTCTTGCTTTCATACTTCCATATCTCTAAATTCTTCAGATTTGGAGGTGGTTGAATGGCTTCAAGAACTACTTCATTCTCCACATTTATCCTTCCCTCTTCTTCCCATAGCTTATTGTTATGGAAACATAAATCCAAATAAACGAGGTTTTCCTTGCTCTTCAAATCTGCCCCTTTAACTTCATCAATATTTTTCACATTTCTCAACCCATACAATGCTAAATACCCCTGAAGGTAATTCAAATTCCCTAAACATTCAAGATTGCCATGGTTCCCATCACTTCTTACCTTGAATACACTTAACGTCCGAAGACAAGTCAATCTCTCCATTCCTTTTGGCATGTACGTCAAGGAAAAAGTCCTATCAATCATTAAATGCCTCAAGTTGACTAACTTTCCTATCTTTTTTGGTAGTTTTTGAAGACTCGTACACGAAAAAAGATCTAAAGTTTGCAAATTATACAAATCACACAATGACTCGGGCAATTCTTTAATCGCACTGAAATATCTGAAACTAAGGTACCTCAAATGTATTAATTTCTCAATTGCACTTGGAATTTGTTTAACTAACGTATAACCTCTAACTAGAGATTCAAACTCTACCGTCCTTAAGCATGCCAGCTTATGACACAATTTTGAAATGCTCTCACTCGTCAAAAAAATATGGAAACCTTCAACCAAAAGACTACGCAATTTTGTTTCATTGTAAATAGAGATAGGGAAGAAACCAGGTCTTCGTAGTATTATCATGAAATGTCTAGAGTTTTTATAAGAAAACTCTAACTGAGACTCCACAACATCATCTACTTCCATAGTAAGACATTCATTCTTAGTAAGAAATTGGACAAAGTCATGCACTACATCATGCATCTTGCAACTTATTATGCTACCGTCATTATTATCCTTCTCAAAATCTTGAAAGAAAGAACGCATTGCTAAATTTTCAAAACACTCTTCACCAACTAACTCCATATCTTCCCTTCCTTCTACATTAAGATAACCTTGAGCCATCCATAATTTGATCAACTTATCTTTCGCTATCATGTAGTCTTTTGGAAAGATGGCACAATATAAAAAGCATTTTCTCAATTTAGGAGATAAATCATAGTAACTCAACAATAGAGGGGGGAAAAGTCCTTTTTCTACCTCTTCTAACTTCCACATCTCACTATCTAAGACACTTTGCCATTGTTCAGCTCTTCTTTTTAAGCTCAGTAGACTCCCCAAAGTCTTTATAGCAAGTGGCAAGCCATTGCACTTCTTG
This sequence comes from Ailanthus altissimus, assembly GCA_946807835.1. Lineage (NCBI taxonomy): Eukaryota > Viridiplantae > Streptophyta > Magnoliopsida > Sapindales > Simaroubaceae > Ailanthus > Ailanthus altissimus. The sequence goes on from OX327687.1 coordinate 32,516,222, forward strand.
ACTATCTTTCTACCAACATCTTCCAAGTTATCACACTCTTCTTTGGTTCTTCCAAATAGTGCAACTTGACTAAACAATGACCATGAATCCTCATCCGACAATTTTCCTAGTGGAATCATTTTGCTGGTTCTCATTATTTTCGCAACATTCTCCTTACGCGTGGTTAATAAAATTCTACTTCCTCGACAACTACACTTCAGAGCGTCTCTCAATTGTTCCCACTTATTGCCATCCTCTGTCCATACATCATCGAGGATTAATAGTAACTTTTTGGTCACAACAGTTTGACTTATGTGTTCCAATAAAGTTTGAAATTCAATTAGGTTTGGAGCAGAATTCTGTAGAGATTCAAGAATTGCTCTGGCTGTTCTAATCTCATCGAATGGATCAGAAACACACACCCAAATTTTTTTATCAAAATGGGAGTTCACCCTATTCTCATGGTAAACAAGCCTAGCAAGAGTGGTCTTTCCACTTCCGCCCATGCCGACTATGGAAATGATTGGGATGGACGCCACTTCTTGACTGCTGTCATTCAACAACAGGTCTATTATCTCAGTTTTCTTCTGATCTCTTCCATAGACTGTTGACAGATCAATCATCGAAGTAGTAGTTTGTCGTTCTAGTTTTCCACTGCTACTGTTTGTCATCAAGCTAAAACTGAACATATTTTTTTCCCTAGCAATATTATCTAGCGTCTTATTCAAGCTTTTTATCTTGCTAGCAATCTCACGACGCAAGACAATCTGCCTAGGAGAAAATCGATATGCAGGGATGAGAGAACGTACCTTCTTCTTGAGCTCGGAAGCATTTTCAATTTTCTTCATCTGCAATTTCTGAATTTCAGTGTTCCACTTATCCAGCACGTCCTGTATGTCATAGGACGTGTCTTGAAGCTTATCTAACCAATCTCTTACAGGATTCTCCTTCACTTGTCTGTTCTCTACATCTTCAAGCACAGATTTTATGGCCCTGAAATTGCTGGTGAGCTTTCGGACTTCTTCTTCAACGCCCACGACCAGCTTCACCCCAGCTTCAACCTGGTGACGAAGGATCGAAGTCAGCTGCTGCAAGATAACCGAAACAATTGCTTCAGCCATGACTCAAAGATGGTAAATTGATCAAAGAAAGAAAGATTTGGAAACTCAGATATTTGATGTGGTTATTTGATGGTAGATGCTCCTGTTGGGTCAGTTTATATAGACCAGTCATGTGGGATGAAACCAATCCAGGAATTCGTTATTATTATTATTATTATTATTATATTGATAATTCTCACAACGTTTTGACTTTCAATTTTGCCCACGAATTACTTTGGATTCGAATTGTCCATTAACTTTACTTAAACAGTGAGTTTCTTATAGTGGCAACGTTATCATCTCCTCTGCCTTTAAATCATTTGTGGTTATTTATAAAAACATTGATTTTAAACCACTCATATATAGTAATTTCCAAGCAACGGGTATGCATTTTCTGCTTTAAGATGGAATTTCCTTTCATACCTTAACTTCAACACATCTCTAGTTCTCTACTAAGTACTAACTCTTTTTGATAATTCTATAAAAATATTAAAAGAAAAAAACTGATATTTGTTAAAAAAAAAAACAAAATTAATAAAAATGCCAAATAACAGTAGGAGAACAACAATTTTCCCATTTGTATTGTATCTTATACAAGTCACTGTATACACTTTAATCACAAGATCTAAAATTTATGTTTTTGTGTGTAACAAATTTGCGTTAGATGTAACTTGTAAATCTTTATTTTTTAATAAAAAAACAGAAAGAAACTGTGTTATTCTATATTAGTAACTTTATCATCTCTGCCTCTAAATCGTTTGTAGTTATTATATATTGACTTAAGTCAACCATAATAATTATCTAATAATTGAAAGCATCTTCTTCTTTCAAATGGAAAATGGAAATTATATGCAAATATTATACATTGACTTAAATCAGCTGGAAAGATCATCTGCATGCTAGCTTATCTTGATTTAAGCTCTATTTTATTTTGGAGAAAATCTTCAATTAACACAGATTCAATTATCATGTTAAAAATAATGCTTACGTGTCATTTTAATGTACGGATATTTAATATTTATATAATAAATAATTTTATTAAATCGTTATTTATTAATTATAAGGTATTAAGTTTGTAATTTTTAGACATTTAAATTTAAAAAAAATTTGATCTAAAGGAGTTTAGGTTAGTATTAGAGTTGATATTCAAAGAGTTAGAACCATATTTGAAATATGATAAAGACTTGAGAATATATTAGTAATATATTAGTAATGACATAATTACAAATAGTATTAGAAAATGTCATTATGCAATATATTTTCGAAGAAATCATTCTTGATATATGGTTGTTGACATATGTGGATTGATATTCTTTTCGGATCAGTCTACGCCTGTATCTGGATTGTCCAGATGATTATTCTTAACAGATTATCGCTTAGCAGAAGCTTGTATAGGCTGTAGCTATTCAGTGACAACCGAGTATTAAACAGACTCATGAGGACCTTTAATAAACATCCTATAAAGTCATCAATGGAGGATTTTTTTGAGTTGAGTAATATTCATGGTCTTTTAACTTGAGCACCATTGTGGGTTTATGAGTGATCTACTAGGCTTGATTCCATGCATGTCGGAGACTTTTATGGTTTAACCTTTGAGTGTCATTAGGTATGATATGATGCTCATGGAATCTAGTGTGTAAAAAATCCTTCATTGACGACTTTAACTTGAGCACCATTGTGGGTTTATGAGTGATCTACTAGGCTTTGATTCCATGCATATCGGAGAATTTTATGGTTTAACCTTTGAGTGTCATTAGGTATGATATGATGCTCATGGAATCTAGTGTGTGTAGATATGAGATCTGCCAACTCATATAGGTGAGTTATATATATGTATACTTCAAGATTGTATTTTAATAAGTCTTATAGCCATAAGCAGAAACTCTGAAAAATAGTTTTTCGAAGGGTTAAACAATATCAACAAACAGTTAAACAATATCGGTAAATAGTTAAACAATATTACAAAGGTGTTTGTCGATATTATTTACGAAAATAAATCTGGAGATAAGTTTATAGTTGAGCATGTAGAGATTTGATGATGATGATCTATATCTCTTCTCTTTCAAGATATAGGCGACGAAAGAAGTATATGGATATAGTTGATCTCAACTTGTATGGTTCAATGTGTCATTGTGTAATATCTTTACTGTATACGTGGGGCATCATTCATGAACTTGCAGAAGAGTTCTGCAACACAAATAAGTGTGAACCTAGGGAGTCTTACAATATAAAGTGTACTCATTTTGCACTGAAGAATGAATCAAGTTGAACGGGTTAATTCAATTTTTTTTTAAAAAGTAGGATTTGTTTTAGAATCTCTAAGAAAAATAGAAAACAAAATTTGCAATTGTTGTAAATAAGTCCCCTTTACATGGAAAATAAAGCATAACAAATGGGGCAATGTGTGATTGCCATGTGGTATGAATGCATGTCTTCTAAGTTGACAAGTGTTGGGTAAGGGTTTGAAACTTTGTAAAATTGTAGTTATTCTAAGCAAAAAATCCGGCCAAACAATTTGAGAGGGAAATTAAGTTGCTGGAAATCATTCAAACTACCATTCTAACTTCACAATCTCACTAAATCGTTGTGGACTAGATATGTTTAATGAATCACTTTCGTGTGAGCTTTATTTGGATTCTTCATCGAAGTACTTCAAGGATACGTTTCTATAGCCTTTAATGTATTTGATTACTTTGTGTGTGTGTTTATTGATTAATTATAAAATATTATAATGTGCAAATATGTGTTAGACATGTATTAATGAATTAATCAATAAATACACTTTCATATGCATTCGAGAGTACAGTGGTATCAATGCATGTTTGTGTATTTTTCTAGGTTTAATGGACTGTTCTAAGTTGTTTGGGATGCTCAGGAGGAATCAACTTTGCATTTTTGAGTGTTGAAAGTGCAAAACCACTGCTGAGAGAATGTTAGGATGTTGCATGCTTAACGCTCCAGTGTTCATTAAAGATGGATGAATACCAGAGCATTGAACACGTAACACTAGGGCAATCTTATATGTCACTGGTGAAACTTGTAATGCTAGGGCGTTGGCTTCTCACCGCGAGGTATTATGTGATAATGTCGTGGCAATGAAATATAAAACACTAGGGTATTAAAACAGTTTAACGCTGCAACATTCTAAGCAATCCACTGGATTTTGTATTTTATGCATGTGAAGTTTATTTAATACAATTATACCTATTATATTATTGTGTTATAAACAATAATCATTTGTTTACGCTGCTAACCATAATAGGAGCCTTATTAGTAAAGGTTTGTTGTGCTTGAATAAAATAAATGAGTGATAATGTATCATATCCTCATGAGATGCAAAATTTTGTTTTAATCTCTCATAATAGATTTAAATGCATTTTATTTTGAGAAAGTGTTATTCATGGTCCATTTTGTCAATATGGTGTTAGACAGGTCACTTCAATCTTTTTCAATATTGCTATAGTGTGAAAGATTGATTAGAGTGATTCAGACTATACTGTTAAATATGAGATGAGGCAAATATAAGCAAATGTATTATCCAATACCGCAAAAGCGTGAGAATAATGTCAATAACTTATATTTGTTCATTGATAAGTTAATCTAGAACATATTTACCATATATTATTAAAGCGTGAGGATGAGTTATGTTTATGTTCAATGGTAAGAGTTGCATAAAATGAAATTGACAATAGTTGTCTACATTTTGGATTATATAAAGACCAGTTTTGCTAAAACATGAGGTTGAAGTAGAATGCCGATTGGGTATACTTCTTGCTGTAAAGTTTAAAATGTTCAAACTTTTGTCTTTTCATTTAAGAGATTAAAGGGAATATGTAAAGCAGAGGAGGGTGTCTTTAAACTGAAAACATATACTAATTATATCAATAATCTAAAGCGTTATTTTAGTGATTTTGAAATGTTCCCTTAAATCCATTAACATTTCTTTTTGTCTTGTGAAGATAAGATAGGTTTGAACAATTTGTGGTTCTTATACTTGACGCACATCAACTGAAGAGTGCTAAGAATTATTTTGATTGACTGATGAATCTCATAATTATTTTGGATTTGAAAAAACTTGGGATATATAATTGATCAGAAGCTGCCCAGAGGTATTTTTGATAAGACTACTTCTGAAAAGAATAAAACTTATCAGAAATGAGATGATAATAATTTAGAAGTCAAGTTATACATCATCGCCTCAATGTTAATTGAACTTCAGAAGGAGCATGTGCATATAGATAGTGCAAGTAGTATAATGCTCTATCTGAAAGAGTTATTTGGTGATAGGCCTTAGGTTAAGATCTATAGGATCATCAAAATATTTTTTTAGTTCAAGTTGTCTGAGAGCAGTCCAGTTAGTCCATATGTACTAAAAAATCATGTTTTTTTTTACATGAAGAAAATGGAGGCCATGGAAATATCTTTGAACAATAAATTAAAGAATAGTTTGTTTCTTTAGTCTCTGTTAGTTTATTTACACAGTTCATCGTGAACTTTAATATGTAAGAGTCGACTCCCACATATGCGAAGCTGCATAATATGCTAAAAACAGCTCAAAAAGACATGAAAAAAAGGGAGTACAACATTCTACGTTCAGAGTAGGTTTTCATCTATTGCCTTGAAGGCTTATAGGAAGTCTAAGGGCAAGAATAAGGAGAAAAAAAAAGTGCAAATCATTGAAGATAAGTGACATCCAAGTCATAAGAGAAGAATAAAGGCAAAGAAAAATGTTTCTTTTATGGCGAGGATGAATATTGGAAGCATAGTTGTCTGAAATACCTTGCCATAGTTAAGAAGAACCCCTCAAGGTTTGAAAGAAGTTAGGTTGCTAAAGTATGTAGAAATCCAGCTTCGTATTGGAAAATATGATTTTTTTATATGTTGAAGCTATTGAAAATTTGAATTATTTCTCCCTCATGGAAGAATTTTAATATTTTATAATTATTATGTGTCAAATATTATCAGGCAAATTATATCCTTTCCGGTGTTAGATGTTGTAGATTATCATATTTTTATTGAAAATCATTCATTATACTTATATGATGTTGATAATGTTTTATTAGTTGGGTGTTAGTTGATAAATGGACATTATATTTAAATATTTTGCATGCATAAGTGAACACAGAAAGTAGTTCGAAAACTTTGAAGAATATAAAATTATGGCATATAAGATTAGGTCATATAGGTGTGCAACGTTTGACTCGTCTGGTTATAGACTGTTAGATACCCGATCTTATCGTAGTTACCTATCTAATTTATGAATTGTGTATTTAAGGGAAGATGACAAATTTTTTTTGTTGGTGTTGGACATCGTGTCACTAATTTATTAGAACTAGTACATAGTGTAGTAACCAATATCCACAACCGGTAAGAATAAGTATTTATATATATATATATAAATATACGTATTTTATTTGTATGTGGGTGATACTTAATTTATGTATTGTTATTAGTAGTGTTTGTATAGGTTAAGGATATACTATTAGCATTGGATTTATTTGCAAGACATTAGATTTATTTTAGGGACCAAATTGTAATACTTTGAAAGTTTTAGGGGTAAATTTATAAATATTAAAAATTAGCCTTTTAGTATAAAAATACACTTTTGAAACTCTAATTCACTCTTTTGGGTCGAGCTATCCCTTTTAGAGTGAGAAGAGGGAGAAAGAAAGGGAAGGGAAAGAGAAGAAGAAGAAAAAAAAAAGAGAAGAAATTGAAAATTTGGATTTAAGAGGTATATCACAACTATTTCTCAATTTATTGGTATTAATTAAGTTAATTTCTTTAATTTTAATTTTAATTTCTGGAAATATGTATAATTGAGTATTTGATGTGTATTTCGTAAGAAATTGTGAGAATTGATGATGATCTATGTAGATAGCTTAATAAATCATGATGAATTATAGAATTTTTATTTGATAGTCTCTTGATCCAGAAATTTTATAAATTGTTGTGATTCGATTCTGGCTTTAAATTTTGAGTATATAAAATTAGATATATTTAGGATCATCTGAGACTTTGAATCGATTGAAAATTTTGAAAATTGAATTTTTAGTGAATTTACCAAAATGACCCTAAAATTCTGAAAATTTCCTGTGTTAACAGTATGATACAGTGACAAATAATTTTTGATTTGCTTAATGATCTTCAAAAATTACGAATTTATGGAATATGATAAGCTTATATGTCTAATGTGATATAATCAAAATTGAGAATTTAGATCAATGTAGTTAAATTGTTATGATTTACTAAAAAGTGTTAGATCATTGCAGTATTTGATTAACAGATTATTAATGCTATGAAATAAAATAGTTTAAAAATACATTTGACAATGATTTTGAAGTGAAATATTTATCATGGATTGAGATATGCAGTTAAGAGTAATTATGTGGTATTTGTATAATTTTTGAGTTAGTATTTGATTTTATAAAATTGGGAGATTGAATACTATTCAGTAAATATCTTGATCTGTCATGTTAGTAGTTTGGATTCGATGTTGTTTATGGAATGAATTGTTTAGAAATTTTGATATAATATTCATATTTAAGAAGGATATATGAGTCAAGAATGATATATTTTGATTTTGGAGTAATTGGACATCATTTGAGGTATTAGAAAATTTTTATTAAGTGTAAGTGGTCAGAATGATAGGTTTTAAGAAACCAAGTATTTAGACCAATTTGATGTGATAAATGCATTGTGTATAATTTCGTAAACTATTTAAAGTATTTTGTGTGAATTGTGAGGCTTATGAATGGATTAATCTCCATTGATAGGTTAAAGAGATTTAAGTCTTGTAGCTGAAAGTGTTAAGTGATAAATATACTAGACTTTTACTGAAATCACAATAAACATAGTAATTGTCTATGTATGATATTTTAAATGTGTTTAGAAATATGTTTATATTATGTTAAAGTATATTTGATATGAAATGTGAAAGAAATATGTTTATATTATGTCAAAGTATATTTGATATGAAATGTGAAAGAAATATGTTTATGAATGTGAGCATTGACATTGAGCATGGACATACATGTGTTTTTGAAAGTGAACTTTCAAAATAAGATGTGTTTAACAAAAAAAGCTTTTGAGGTGTAATATGTCCATGAGAATTATTTTGTGTTTTAAGAGTACTGGAACTCATTGTTGACTTAGTAGGCATCTTATGTGATTTGTGGAGCCTTTATATATGGCATTTCTCTCGGGATTGGTATATGTTATGTGTTCCGTATATAAGGAGGATCATATTGGTACCTAAAGGAAGATTGAGTCATCACATTTGTGTGGCATATTGGTACATATAAGAGGATTCACTGATGATTAGGGTGAGGGTTTGGCTCTTACCTTCAGACTTGAGCATTATATATGTGTAATTTAAACCTCACTTGTACTATTTCTCTCATACGGTATGTCACCTACGAGTGACATTTGGCTTATTATGTGATGTGTGATGTGTAAGTCCTACTAAGTAGCAGTTGAGTGATGGTATTCTTGTAATATGTTTTGAAAGAATGTATAAGCGCTTGCATGACATGTGATTTAATAAGATTATGATTTTGATTGATCACAGCATATCATACATATGCATTGTGTGTATATATATATATATATATATGTATTTGTATTTGATATATGAAAAACTAGTATGCTTACTGAGTTTTATACTCATTATAGTTTATGGTGATTTCAGGTAAATAAGGTATATGTGTGCTTAGAGGATTTGGCAAGGCTTCTGCTGTTCCTTGGGTTCCCTAAGTTGCTAGGTTGCTGAGTGTTTCATTTGGGGATACGTGGGATAAGATATTTGATTTGTCCCTATTGAATAAATACTTATGTATTATTTATTGTGTGTGGTTAGATTTGGTTTAAGTTTTATCAAGTGTGGTTATTAGTTGATTTTAAGTAAGAATTTGCAATGAATATATTCTGAGCTTTTGGTAACAAAGTTGCTATTAGTGACGTAGCAGAGTGTTAACCTCTGAGAAAACTCTGCGTATCTCCAATTTACTAATTGTCCCAGTCATAATTCAATTGTTATAATTCTGAAAGAAATTGAAATGAATGTTTAAATATTATTGAATGAATGTAAGTGATGTCGCATATCAGATCTTTTGGGTCTGGGGCGTGACACATAGTAATATTGAGAATATCTATCTTTGGTTGGATACAGCTTATTGAGATTTTTATGCACCCTAATACCTCAATGGATGGTATTTAATACCTTAAAATTATAAGTGCTTTGTTGAAGACTTCACCTACAAGTAAAACAAGAATAAAAAAAAAAATCAACCACACATTAGAGATAGTAATCTACCACACAAGGAACAAAAAAATAAGTAGTTCGACAGTAACTGTCTACATCTACGGTGGATTACGAGATCCTAACTTATTTTGTCAATCAGTTCACAAAAAAACTAGTACATGAGATTACTAAGGAAAATAATAATAGACGAGAATCAAAGGATCTATCAATGTTCTCTTGCACACTCAGTACTCAAACACTCCTATGTCATTTTTTCTATGCACTCAAGCACCCTAGAGCTGCCCAAGCTCTCTATTCTCTCTCTTGTTGATGCGTTGATATTTTATGAGTTTACAAAAGTTTATATAGGCTTTAAACATTCTTAAAAATTTTATTTTTAGTTGAAATAAGAGTCTACATGTTGTAAGAGTTAAAAACTTACCAAAAGATGTAAATACGAACTTAAATGGGACATCTCACATTGCAGCCTCAACCAGCACTGTAGCGCCACCATACATTTGGCTATCTAAGCTTGTCCTATGGCCCCAAGGCCTGCACTTGCTTCTTAAGGTGTTCCAAGTCTCTCATCATTTTTTTATGCGTGTTCTAAGCCACTTTTTGCTTCCTACATATGTTCGAAACACCTATTTGTTTCTAGTTCTATGTTTTTATTTCTTTTTCTTATGGTCAATGCCTTTTCAACTTCATCTCAACTCTACTTTTGCAATATGGTTAAACATGATTTGAATCTCCAAATTCTAGCAGTCTTTTTATTTTTATTATCATTTTAATATATTTTTTTCTTCGAATGTTCTAGCATTGTAAAAGTATCTAAAACTTTCAAATGAAATTATATTTATACCTTTATCTTCGACACGTCCCCACTTTCTTTTTGACAAAAGTGCTGATGCAATATTTTTATATCTTAAAATTAAGTATAAGTATACGCTATCGTAACAAGTAATTAAGGGACTTATAATGTCAGATGGTTAACCTATAGGGATAATTTTTATTTTCTACCAAGTACTAAAATTATATTTTTCTTGTAATTATTCAAAAAAATCAAATCTTAATTTTGAAATAAAATTTAAGTAAAATAAAAGTGCAAAAAATAAATGACATAACTGAAATAAAATAAGAAGATAACAATATAAAGAAAACCTAGGGTTAATTACTATCCTTCAATATATTTTCTAAAGATTAATCATTTTAATATTTATATCCCTTAATTCTTATTATTGATTAAGACACCAATGTAATCACAAGTCTCTTCCAAGGTCATGCAAGTATATCTTAATTTACCAAATACTTATATTTCTATGGTACTATAATAAATAAAGATTCATTAAGAACAAGTTTTATTGACCGTACATGCCAATTAGGTATATTGCTATCCTAATTCGAACTTGCATATGTAACATTGAATGTTATTCTACAATCATGCATCAAATTATCTAAGTCTAAATACAGTGATGCTTTTTCCAAGTTTATCAAAGTATTACTAAATCAATTATAATATTGATCAGATATTATGAAACATTAAGAATAAATAATTTGAATAATGAAGAATTGGGTTCAAATAAATATTAAAAAGATCTAACAATTAAGCTCTTATATTGAGCTCAAGTAATAACCCTAGAAAATAAATTTAGTTTATAGTAACAAGAGAATTATGACTGAAAAATAAAATAAACATGATACAACCAAAAGCAAATCAATATAGACGTCAATTCACAGTTGATTGATACGCCAAAGATTCATCAATAATCTATTGCTTCCTTAAATTTTTCTTGCTTCTCTCTCTAAAAATTGCTTTTCTTTAATTATTGTGACTCTAAGAGCCCTAAGTTGTGTCCTCCTTTAGGTCTGAAATAAGAGGCCTTTATATAAGGATTGATTAGAGTATTTGAATTGTATTTCGTTTTTACTATAGCATGATACTATTCACCAAATACTGTTTATGGGGTACTATTTACACATACTGTTCACGAGTTACTGTTTACGCGCGATTGTTTATCGCTAGCGCGATATACTGTTAATCACTGGGGCGATGACACTGTAGTAAATCACTATTTATAGCACTGTAGCGGAAAAATATATTCCAATTTCAATTTTCAATAAGTGGATTCCAACTAGTTAAAAATAAAAGTAGTGGAAACTTCTATGATATGATAATGAGTTACATACCATTTTCTTACAGTTGCTATTCACCATGATCACTCATCGCAACTTTCCACCTGTTAGTTGGAAAATATATTCCAATGCAATTTCAATATGTGGAGTCTAACATTAATGATATGATAATGAGCTACATGGCATTTTCTTTCAGGTGTCATTAGGATGCTTCTTCTCGTTGTTCACATAACCCCTAATTTATGGTCTTTTTCAAATGTTAATTATCTAACTATTATTATTGTTGGAGATTTAGTGATTCAACAATTTTAATTAGATAAAAATTGAGATGAATATAAAAGAGGAGAGTCACAAGAAGTTTAGAATGTGTGAGACACGTATGGAGAAGTTTATGATATATGGGACATGAAGGGAGAAGTAAAACGAGACTCAAAGACGCGAAAGAAGAGAAGAAAATGCACGGGAGGGTACCAAGGCCGAGTGCTGCGACGCTCAGGGTTGAGCGTCATGGTGCTTAGCATAGAGACCCAGTGCTGCAGCGATAGGCACGACATGTCTAGCGCCGCGACGCCTAAGGATGAGCGTCACGATGCCTAAGGATGAGCGTTATAGTGCTAGAAGCGTCAGAAAGTCCATTTTGATCCGGATTTTGAGTTTTAAGAAGTTTTGGACTTCCAAAATAATAGGACTCTTACTCCCACAAGGAATAGAGTTAGTAGGCACGAAATACACCCTATATAAACACTTGTAAACTCTTTAGTTAAGATTAACCATTAAGAGAGACTCTAAGAAAGGGGAAGAACTGGGTAGACACTAAGTGCTTGTGTGCGCTAGGGTGGAACCGTCGTTTGGGTGTTCATTGCTCCTGGTAGAGTAAGGGTACACTAAACATTAGATCCTTTTGAGGGTTCTTATAAAATTGGTTAGGATCTTTTGATCCACCATAAACGTAGTCAATTGGCTGAACCACGTAAGATTATATTGTGCTCTTTTATATTTTGCTTTAGATTCTTGCTATTTTACTTGATAAATAGATTATTTCGTTGTTAAAAAAGGTTAGGATTCTAGGTTGAACTTGAGTTCTTCACTTCAACCTAATCTCACAAGGAAAAATAGCATTTTCTCCCACAACAGTTATGAGAAAATTGTAGAAAAACACCTTGAGTTCATGCATTTGTTAATGATAACACTTGTCATTCATTAATGTTAATTGTTAAGCAATAATTAACTTTTGTTATTCATATATGCTTAATTATTAAGCATCATGTAACACTCGTCGTTCATGCATAATTAAGCCTTAGTAAAATGGCTTAGCAATATAAGTGAGAGTGATGAGTTAGTTTAGTAAAGTAGAGTGTTATGCAAAAAAATGGAATACATAAACGTAAAATTGGTGCTAAGATTATAGAGCCAAAAATCCTACTCATTTTTTTGCCTAGAATTGTTTAAGAGACACTTATTTTATTAACTTTATTTTTTATGATAAAAAAATGCAATTAGAGTACTAAGTTAAGGTATATCTTCTATATATTTATTTTATATTTAATTGTATATTATATTTGATGAAATGTATGTTAGAGAAAAATGTATAGAAACATTTTGCTTGGGATTTACTATACATATATTCTGAACATATTTAGCTTTGGCTACACATTTTAGTTTTAGATTTACATTTTACATCCCTTTTACAACATCTTAGGTATTAACTTTAGTCTTGGGTTGATACTACTTATTGGGGGTTTTTACGTACCCTAATATCTTTATAGCTAATATTTCGTACCTTAAAATCCTTAAACATTTTACAGAAGATTTTACTTACAAGTAAAATAAAAAAATCAATCATACACCAGAGATAACAATCAATCATACAAGGCATAGGAATAAACGTGGTTCGATAGTAACCGTCTATGTCCATGATAGATTACGAGATCCTAACTTCTTTTTTAGCTAATTCACAAAGAGCTTACACATGAGATTACTAAGGAATATAATAAAAAATGAGTTTCTAAAGTATTTTATAAGTGTTCTCTTGCACACCTAATACTCAAGCACTCCCGTGGCACTCTTTCGTCACTCAAATATCTTAGAGCTACTTAAGTTCTATATTATCTATTTTGTTGATGCATTGATATTTTAATAGGTTTATAAGTGTTTATATAGTCTTTAAAACGTTCGTAAAAATTTAGTTGAAATAAGAATTCATGAGTTGTAGGAGTCCTATACTTACAAAAAATTTATCTTTGGACTTAAACGAGGCATCTCACGCTGTAGCCTCAAGCCAGCACCACAATGATCAGGTGTTACCTAAGCCTGCGACATGGCCTTAAGGTCTACAGTTGTTTCTTACGCATGTTCTAAGCCCCTTCTCGCTTTCTACGTGCGTTTCAAGCATTTTCTTACTTTTGGCTCTCTATTTTTGTTCTTTTCTCATTTGTCCAACACAATTTTGATTTCATCTCGACTCTTTATTTTCAACTCAAAATCATACTTAAACATAATTTGAATCACTAAATTCCAACAATCTTTTTATTTTTATTTTTATTATCATCCTAATATTAATCTTTTTCTTCACATGTTCTAGCAATGGGAAAGCATTTTCTATTTTCAATTGAAATTAGTATTTATACCTTTATCTTCAACACGTCCCTACCTTTTTTTGTTGTTTTACAAAATTGAACACTTGAATTAACCTTTATATTATTTTTGAGAAAATCTTAAATAAAGATGACAATGTCACTTGTTCTATTTTATTTTGAAATTTAAAATCTTTAATCATAGTGGTGTTGGCAATTTATGTTTTTAATTAAAATTTTTTAAATATTAAATAGTTAATTTATTATAATGTAATTGCATATTTAAAAATTTTCTGTTTGATTAATAGTAATACTAATACTGTACATTGCAAGATTAGATTATCAAGTGATCTACCATATTTTCAAAAACTCCCATCAACTGCCCTTAAAAATCGATAAATAGAGAATTTATTTATTAAATTAAACACTTTTTAAAACTTGTTGAAACAAGACTATACCTTGGAGTATAAAAGAAAATGGAATCGGTCCACTTCAACAGTTGCTTTTTAAAATAGTCCATTACTGATTAAAAAAGAAAATATGATCCATCACAAACTTATATTATTTATATTAAAGTTGTTGTGAGAAAAAGAAAACTTTTTTTCTATTAAAAAAAGGTAAAAAGAAAAATAAAAAGAAAAAGTTAAAAGTAACGAAAAAGATGAAAAAAAAAAGACATGGAATCTGTTAGTGGGAAAATATATTCCAATTTTAATTTCAATAAGTGGAGGCTAACATCAATGAAATGATAATGAGCTACATGCCATTTTCTTACAGGTGCCTTTCTCCATTATCATTATGCTTCTTCTCAATGTTCATACGGCCCCTAATTTATATTATTTTAATGTATTCTAGTAAATATTTTTATTCTCAATGTTCATAATTCATGATATAATAAGTTAAGAGAGCATATAGTCATTCTGTTAATAAGAGAAAATATTTTAATACTCAAATTAGTATTTATTTGATAAAAAAGATGTTATGTGTTAAAAGTGTTATTAGTGTAAGTGTTGGAAAAGAATACAAAATGTTATATAGCAAATTTTTTTTTTATTTTATGTTATTAAAATAAGTAATTTATCACTATAATTAGTAAAATAATATTACCACAAATTATGAGTCACAATTAATCACAATAAATACTAAAGTTTTACGTAAAAAATCTAATTCAAAAAAAATTATAGGACTAAAGTTTAATATCAACACTTTTACTATGTGATAATAATGGAATTACACTAATATCATCTCTAGAATCACACTAGAAGCTCACAACAATATTAAAAATATTAATTTTGACTCAATAACAATAAATTTAACAAATTCTCCTCAAGTATACATTTGTAAGATTTTACTATATCAGAAGCTAAATCAAAAATCAAATTTAGTAGAATTGTAAAGTAAGATGTTAGAAATTCACATTTAAAATTTGAATAAAATTGAGGCTCAAATTGACATTCAATCATCAAAGAAAAAATTGAAACCGTAAGTTTTTTTTTTCTTCTCTCTGTTCTTCTCTGCCTTTTTCAATTTTGCCTCTACATTTTGCAAAATTGCTTCTTCTCACCAAATTAAACACATATGATACTATGCATTTATGATAAATTTCATTCAGCCCCTTTAATGGCTAATTCCACACGTTTATAATTTTTATAAAATTATAAATTAGCCACGGGATCCATATGATGTGGATCCTACTAACAAATCTCTACTTTCACGTTATGTGAGAGGATTCACTAGGCCCGCTTTTCTTCTACAAACTTGAAACTTTTATTTGGACAATGACTTAGTCATCATTTTCGATTCGTTCTCACTTGTATGTATCTTTTCAAGTTGTAGCATTTTTTATTCTAACACGTCACGTACCCAATGATACCTAACATCATGCTTAGACATTGAGTGGAATGTTGGGTTCTTCGCCAAGTGAATGTCGCTCTGATTGTTAAAGTAAACTATATAGCTCTTGTTTCATACCCAACTCTTGTAGAAAATTTTTCATCCACAATGTTTCCTTGTAAGCTTTAGTAACTGCAATATACTTAACTTCTGTGGTAGACAAAGCAATACATTTTTAAAGTCTGGATTGCCATGACACAACTTTCCCTTGCAAAGGTAATCAAATATCCTGATGTAGACTTTCTAGAATCCACATCTCCTGCCATGTCTGCATCTATGTACCCATACAACATAGGTTTATCACCACCAAAATACAAACACACACATCTTAGAAGTTTCTCTAAGGTATCTGAAATCCACTTCATAGCTATCTAGTGCTCTTTGCTAAGATTAGAGAGAAACTGACTAACAACACCAACTATATGAGCAATATCTTGCATTGTACAGTCCATAGCATATATCAAACTACCAACAGCTGATGCATAAGGCATTGCACCTATTTCTTTATTTTCTTTCTCACTTGTAGGACATTACTTGAAACTAAGCTTGAAGTGACCTGCAAATGGCGAACTAATTGATTTTGCCTTACTTATGTTGAATTTTTCAAGAATCCTCTTAATGTAATTTTCTTGATATAACCATAAATTTTCATTTTTTTTTGTCACGGGAGATCTTTATGCTAAAGATTTATTTAGCCTGTCCTAAATATTTCATAGCAAATGACTTACTGAGTTCTCTCTTCAACCTTTTAATTTTACTACCATCATGGCCAAGAATTAATATATTATCCATATAAAACTAGAGAATAATAAAATAATTATTAGTAAACTTTTTCACAAAAACATAATGGTCTGATGTAGTCTTATTGAAACTATGATTCTCTATGAAAGAATCAAATTTCTTGTACCACTGTCTCAGTGTCTGTTTCAACCTATATAAGCTTTTCTTCAACTTGCAGACCTAACGTTCCTTGCTTTTGATTCTGAATCCTTCAGGCTGCTCTATACAGATTTTCTTCTCCAAATCACTATGAAGGAAAACTGTCTTTACATCAAGCTGCTTAATCTCTAAGTTTAAACTTATAGCTAAACCAAGAACAACTTGGATAGAAGACAACTTCATTACAAGAGAAAAAATTTCTTCAAAATCAATTCATTTCTTCTGACCAACCCTTTCACAATCAACCTAACCTTATACCTTAGTTGTGAGTTATATTCAGTCTTCAACCTATAAACCCATTTGTTCTTCAGAGCTCTTTTGCCCTTAAGTAGTTTTACTAACTCATAAGTGCGGTTCTCATGCAAGGATTTTATTTCCTCTTGCATAGCTTTAAACCACTCATTCTTGCGCTAGTGAGACATAACTTCCTGAAAGTTTTCAAGCTCTCCTCCGTCTATAAGCATCACATACTCATGTGGCAGATATCTGGAGGAATGATGGTGCTCTCTTATAGATCTTCTCAATTGAGGTTCAACTGGTGGATTATATAGTTTTGGAGGTGCTTGCTCAACTTGTTCTGTTGGACCATCACCTTCAACTATATCATCAGAATCTTCCTGCATGTCTTCCCTATAATCATCATAAACTACAGGAGAAGGAACTGATTTGGAAGTGTCAAGAATAAGAATTTCATTAAATTCTTAAGGCTTCTTATCTTTTTTTATCCCATCAATTATCTGATCTTTAAGAAATGTAACATATTTGCTTTTGATAATTTTTTGACTCATTAGATCCCATAATCTGTACCCAAAGTCTTTATGTGCATAACCCAAAAAGATACACTCCCTAACTTTGTTGTTAAGTTTTGACCTTTCATTTTTTGTAATATAAACAAATGCTCTGCAACCAAACACACTTAAGTACTTATAAGAAGCATCTTTCCTAGTTTAAACTCTTTTAGATATACCATCATCCAAAGGAGCTGAAAAAGAAAGATTAATTAAATCAACTACAGTTCGAATTACTTCACCCTAAAAGTATTTAGGTAGTTTTGCATAAGAGAGTATACACTTGATTCTTTCTTGAATCGTTCTGTTCATTCTCTCTACCACACCATTTTACTGAGGAGTTTTTGGTATAATCTTCTCATGCTTGATACCATGGGATCTACAATACTGTTCAAATGGTCATCCGTACTCATTACAATTATCTGTCCTTACACATTTTAACTGTCTCCGTGTTTCTCTCTCAATCTTGATATGAAAATCTTTAAAGACATCAAGTACCCGGTCTTTAGATTTTAGAGCAAAAACCCATATTTTTCTAGAATAATCATCAATAAAGTTACAAAATAAAGTGCATCTCCACATGTTCTAGTTTGATAATACATACATCAGTGTGTATTAAATCAAGTAAATTTACTCTTCTAGATGAATAAAAATTACGAAATGCAACTCTATGTGCCTTTCCTGCCAAACAATTATCATAAGGTTTGAGAGACTTACATGCCAAGCTAGACAGAACATTTTTCTTGGTTAGAACTTGAAGCTATTTCTCACTTATGTGGCCATAGTTGGTGATTGTATATTATTTTAGGATTGTTCTGATATTCAGAAATTAAATTACTTGGTATAATATAACATAAGGCAAAAAATATTTATGTGGATCAATTCACAAGGGAAAATAAGATTGCAAATAAACATCTATAACCCATAAATTCAAATTTCAAATACACTCACAACGACATTCTTTAATAAAAGGAAAGAAAAGAAAAAAAGATCAAAAGAATTATTTTGTTTTAAAAAAATGACTAACCAACTTTCTAAAGATGAAAAGCTATATTAAAATTTAACTTTGTGCCCAAGACCTTAAGTAAGTTAAGCCAAAATCTTAAAGTAAATTGAGGATCTCTATCTAATACAATAGACATCAGAGCCCCATACAATTATAGAATCTTACTTATATACAAATGAGCCAACTTGTCTAATGAATATGAAACCTTATAAGATAGAAAATAAACTGACTTCGTGAGCCGATCAATAATTACCTAAATACTATTATGACCACTCTGAGCACGTGGAAGCCTAATAACAAAATTTATGGTGATATGTTCTAATTCCTACTCAAGAAATGGAAGTGGTTGACAAATCAGGCAGTAAGATATAAACTCTGTAATCTCTTTTTTCGTATCCTGCACCAATAATGTTCTCTCAGAATATGATACATCTTTGTGCTATTTTAATGCATAACATATACTTAATTGTGAGCTTTTTTTTTCATATGCTGTAACAATATTGGAGAAGTCTTTAACAAATATTCGACAAAAACATGTCAATCCAAGGAAGCGTTTAACTTTGTTCATGCTGACTGATCGTACCCAATTTACCATGGCTTCAATTTTCTGAGTATCCATATAAATTCTATTAGCTAAGATCACATGACCTAGAAATGTAACTCTATCTATCCAGAGCTCACAATTACTGAACTTACCATATTACTGTTTATTCGTTAAAGTCTGCAACACTACTCTTAAATACTCTGCATGGTCATCTATACTGTGTGAATGTATGAAAATGTCATCAATAAATACTATAACAAATTGATCCAAATAAAGACAAAACACCTTATTAATAAGATCAATGAATGCATCTAGAGCATTAGTTAATCTAAACTATAATATTAAGAACTCATAATGATTATATTGAGTTTTGAAAGCAGTCTTAGACATATAAACACCTATGATCTTTAACTAATGATACCTTAGCCGTAGATCAATCTTTGAGAACAGCACCCTATAACTGATCAAATAAATCATCAATAAGAGGAATCGGGTACTTATTGCAAATAATTATCTTATCAAACTCTCAATAATCAATATATAGTCTCAAGATTCCATCTTTTTTTTTTAACAAACAATATTAGTATTCTCATGTGATACACTTGGTTTGATGAAACCTTTATCTACTAATTCTTATAACTAAGTCTTAAATTTTTTTAACTCTACGGAGCCATTATATATGGTACTCTAAAGATAGAAACTGTGCCTGGGACAATATTAATAGCAAAATTAATCTCTCTATTTGGTGATGAACTTAAAAGATCTTTAGAAAATACATCTAAAAAATTTATGACCACATAAATATCTTCTAATTTAACTCTACTGACTCTGGTATCAATGATATGTGCCAAATATGCTGAACATTTTTTTCTAAGCAACCATTTTGCAATCATGCTAGATATAACATAAGATGGAAGAATTTATCGTTCTTCATAAAAAGTAATATCTGGCTCTCCATATCTTTTGAATGTGATAGTTTATTGTAACATGATGATTAACTAATAAATCCATCCAAAATATGACATCAAATTCATGAATATCAAGTGAGATTAAATCTGCTACCATCCATTCTGATAACACATCCCTAAAATACATTATCAGCCAATAATAATTCTTCAACTGCTGTGGCTACTACACTAAGATGTTTGACTCCTTATATTGCTTCCAACAAACAGAGATATAGAGCTCTAGGGAAAACTCTACTTTGCTTTTTTGTTGACATAGGCATTAACTATATTGTTAACTACCCGAATATCCTATAGGTTGTCTCTCCTTAAGGTGCTTTACTACTACTAGATCTATCAGCTGACAAGCTTTAGCCTTGTTCATGCTTGAACAACAGAGATTTGTGTATCTCTACCATGTTTCTCTTAACCCTTATTATAGTCCATACAAACTAACTAAAATCATTGTGCCCTATGGCCGCAACTACTGTCTTGATATTACATCTAAGACCATGTTCAAATCTTTTACATTTATCCGTCTAATTTTGTACTATATATAAAGCGAATTTTAATAACTTTATAAATTGATTCTCGTACTACTCCACTTATTAAATTATGTGGGGCCCACTAACCCTTTAGTACAACCAGCACCGAGATCACCATCCCCCACTAGTCAGGCACTGGCACACCCACACAACTAACTCAGGTTACCTGTGCCCCCAAGGATTCGAATCCCCTCCCTTATCTCTATAAAGGCCTTATAGGCCTTTAGAGGTTCGTCCTTATACCCATCAGGTTGGCCAGCTTAATGGGTACAAGGATGAGTCGCTAAGACAATATAAGGGAAAAGTCTCGAGTTCGAATCTTTGGGAGGTCGTGCATAAGATGCGGGGTGTGTTAGGGTGCCAACGCCCTCCCTTTGGTATACTTTAATGAACCTAAGTTGCTAGGTAGGCCTTACACACTCTATCAAAAAGTCAGCCTTTTGTCAGGTTGTGTGGGGCCTACCCCAACTTTTAGGGTCCACTAGTAGATCCCCAGGCTGGCGCCCCAACTCATGTGAGAACTCCTAAGGATTTGAGCTCGGGACCTTTCCCTTATTTTGCCTTAGAACTTGTCCTTGCACCCATCAAGCTAGCCAACCTGATAGGTACAAGGACGAACCTCTAAAGGTCTATAAGGCATTTATAGAGATGGGGGCGGGGGTTCTAATCCTTGAGGGCGCAGGTAACTTGAGCTGGTTGTATGGGTGCGCCAGTGCCTGACTAATGGGGGATGGTGATCTTGGTACTGGTTGGACTAAAGGGTTAATAGGCCCCACATAGTTTGACAAAAAGGTCGGCCTTTTTGTCAGAGTGTGCAAGAGCCTACACCAACTTTTTTGTCAGACTGTATGGGGGTACACTAACCCTTTAGTCCAACTAGCACTGGGATCACCATCCCTTACTATTCACCACTAGTCAGGCATTAGCACACCTACATAACTAGCTCAGGTTACCTGCCACCCCAAGGATTCAAACCCCTGCCCCTATCTCCATGGAGGTCTTATAGGCATTTAGAGGTTCATCCTTGTACCCATCAAGCTGGTCAGCCCAATGAGTACAAAGACGAACTCGTAAGGCATAATATGAAAGAGTTCCCAGGTTCGATTCCTTGGGAGTTTGCGCATGAGTTGGATGTGTTAGGGCACCTACCTGGGGATTTACTGGTGGACCCTAAGAGTTGAGGTAAGCCCCACACAGCCTGACACCACTGTCATTGATCTCTGTTCTAGTTCAAAGAACTTATTGGCCTAGATGTCTTGTTAAACAATATGAAAAAAATTTAGTATTAAACTTTTTATAAAGATCAACTCAACTAATCATTCCTCTATATTTACATGAAACTGATCTCCACTAGTGGTATGCTCTACCTTTAAGTAGAATGTTGCTAATGAAGCCCTCACACCATCAATACATCTGATAACATAAAATATACATTCCACTCTAGCCAACCATGGCTCTGCATTGGCTTATTTTGTAGTGCTTGAAAAATTCTCTGTCCGCAATCTGCGAACATACTCTATTGTGTTCTTTTTTTTTTTTCTAGATTTCCTAAAACCCGTCTTTCCACCATAACTAAAATTAACTGAGCAACCCTATTTATAGACTGCTTTAAAATGAGTCTATCAAACTACCCTTGTATAAGCTGTATCTCATGTTGTTACATTGGCTAAAGTTGTATCTGCTTTACAATAAGATTAGATTATGTTTAAGGTATAGGTTCAGGGCGATTGACTCAGCTACCTCTTCTCTAATAGATTCTTCCATTCTCTCTGGTATTGAGGAAGATCTTAGTTTATCCATAAGAGTTGTGCGAGATTGGCCACTTGGATGCCTGATGAAAATCTATAAAATACTTTGAAAGGTCTTTATCATCTATGCATTATGTCATGATCTATAGATTCTAAAATCATGCTTTGATACGTAACTGACAGGACCTGACTTGAGGCCTAATCGAAAGTCGAGACAGATCCTATGATAACATGGTACTAACATACACTTCACTCATTACATTTGATGCAATGAGGCTACGTAATGTACACATATACATAAATATAAGAACTATAACAACTTATATAGTTATGTGTGTTATGGGTTAACCTTAAAATGTGATGACTGTATTACATTGCATGAAAACCTGCAACAACTTGAGAAAAAAAGAAAAAAGAGTGAACTTGTGACTCAGTGAGTGGACATAATATGAAAATATTATATATTTTATTCATACTATAAATAATAGCTTTTTAATAATTACTAATACTATGTGTAATGTATACGTACAAATCTGTAATATAAAGTAATCATGAAACTGTACATTGAGAAATCATAAAACTTGTACTGAAAACATAAGTTGTTATAAAATTTATACTAAAACTAAAATCATAACATAATACTGAAATCTAGAAGCATAAGCTATTATGAAATCTATTTTGAAGTTAAATATATATAACATAGTTCTGGGAATATATATTATATACATATTAAAAACTACACCAAACTTATACTCGAAAAAAGTTGGTTTATCTTGTTAGAGTAACTCACGTACGGGCAGAGCGGGGGATCTGAGCTAGTTTAACAGGGTAAAATGCTGCATTGCTCAGGCAGAACAAAATAAACCGGTTTGATGCATGTGCAACGCAACTACACTAAATGAGAGGGTACGTATCTGATGGTTCAAAAACTTCTACTATAATATCGTAGAAGTATAATTATTCTAACAAAAATATTTATTTACTAAATGTAAACATAAGCTATACTATAATTTTTTTTTTTGAAAGCATTTCTAGTATACCAATTAGCACAAATATTTATATGTATAAAATAAATAATGAATAAATCTGTTAATATGTAATTAAAATATAAACTACTATATTAAACGCGTATAAAATATATAGTTATCTACTCACAAAATTGCGCTAGTCCTGAGCTGGATCTGGATTTTAAAATTTATCAGCTACTGATATAATCCCTAAATCATAAGGTAATAAAATATGTTATTAGTACTGATATGTATTATAAAAATTGAAACACATTCATTCTAATATAGTAAAACTATTACCTCACTGAATTATTGGGTACTAATATAACTAATCAAACTTGTTTCCTGTAAATTGTCCTTTTATTATTTTTTTTGGGCACTTTTTTTTTTCTTTTCCTGCTATTTCGGTTTCTTTCGTTTCCTTTTTTTTTTATTTCAATTCTCATTCTCGGCTTAACCCAAAATGAAGCAAATCATTGCTTCTTTATAAACTATACCCATCGCCCACTTAGCTAATCATATTAGGCCACAAATCAAAAGCTTTCATGTAGTGCAAGATGAATTAAGTAGCTTAGTGTCTTCATTTCCTTCTTTTACTAGACAAAGAACTAACTTAATACAAATATAAGCCATTCAAGATCAATGGTTTAGGAGTTAAGAACACGTGTATTACATAAATGGTTTGAAAGCACTAGGTTATACCCTCTCCATTTAGATATAGATATGAGATTCAGGCCTTTGGGGTCTATCTGTAAATATACATAGATTTTGGATCATATGCATGGGGCTTTACTCTTTGAGAGCTAGTTTTCTCTGTGCATGTGTATAACGATGATATGAGATAAGATATAAAATGAGTATTTCCAATGCTCTGCTCGAGGGACATCTTGAGTTCGACGAGATTTTCCTCTAAGTACTAGTTTAATGTGATTTGTTTTAGGGATAAATAGTAGTATATGATGTTTTAAACACCAGATGTGTTTGATCATGCTCAGTTAAGTAAAGATATGATAGTAGATTTCAGATACTTATAATTAAGTACATAAGTTTATGATAATTTATATTATTCATGATTTAGCTATTACTTGTGTTCAAAGATTGGGAAATGCTTTTTCTATGGTAAGCAATTTTACACAATGATTTTATCTATTTTAAGTAAAGATCATTTTATGCGCTTTATTTGTTTTCTCATAATGAATAGTAAGAGAAATGTTATTTATATGTTTATGATATGCTTTTAAGATTATTTCAAATTTTAAACTATATCCACTCATTGAGTTAATTGACTTACCTTATTTCATTGTATTTTACCCTATTTCAGGAGATTGCAGGAAACTAATCAATTTAGTGGAGTTAATATTAGAAGATAAGTCAAGAGATAAAGCGAGAATTCTTTTATTTTGAGTTGGTACATTTGAGGGTTTTCATTTAATTGAGTTGAAGACTCGTGGATATTTTTTTGTTATTTTGGGTTGTATGAGAGTATTTGTTTTGTATATATATATTATACTATTTGGACATTTGATGCTATAAATGATATTAGTGTTTTTTTAGATTCTCAAATTCTTAGAATGTTATAGATGAATAGATATAGATGAAATTGACGCTGATTATGTGTTGTGGATAATACATAAGAAGTTTAGAAGTACGGGTGCATATAAGAGACATATAGAAGTGTTGTGTTCCTTGGGTTGCATGTTTGAGTATATTTAAAAAGGACAGAAAAAGTCTACAAAAACTTTTATAGAATTCCTTATATAATAAAAGTTTAAGAATTTTTAAAATAGTATTTAAAATCCACCCAAAATATTTTAAAATATTGCGGGTCATTTCATGTTTAATGTCTATTTTAGGTTTGAGTTTGCTTTTTTAGATCTCTCGACTTCGTGCTGAAAAGAAGCTACACATATATAGCCTAAAAATGTTGGATCTCAAGTATTTCAACATGCCTATTAAACTAATTGCCATATAAGTTTCAATAGTATTACACGTATATTTATTTATTTATTATTGATTGACTATTTTAAATATACATAAACAGTTCCTTTAACAAAATATACATAAACCATATGTATGCACATATTGGTAATAATTTATTGGAAGTTTGAAGAAAACAATTTGGAGTTGTATAGAATGTTGGGAAAAGTTCACAAATAACCTCATTATTTTTTTATTATAATATTTTAACCAACTTAAAATCAAATATACTTTATTAACCAAACATAAATATTTTGGACACATTTGCCCATTTTCTCTATTAACTTTTCACTCACCCGAAAATCAATCAAAAAAACCAAAAATTATCAAAATTCGTTAGATCGAAAAATTTGAAGTTATCACTGCATAGATCGGAGCTTTTACAACAGATTTCTCACTTCAAACAAAGAAAATGGCCGATTTTTGGTGAGTTTTGTTTAAGTTTTGAAAAATTTAAATTTGTTTATAACATTATTAGAATTTATATTTAAAGCTAGCAATAGATGAAATTATTGAATTCTATGTGAAAAATGGGTTTGAATGGTATAAGAAACGTTGAAAATGGGCAAAAAATCGTGATTTTTGGGTCATATTCGCGATGCAGACGGCGGCCGGAGCGGCGGCGGCCACCGTTGCCAATCTCGGGGCCATCTCGGGCCCGAGATGGCCCCGCGATGCGCGTTAAGGGCGCATCGCGGGCGCGCAACGCGGACCCGAGACGGCCCCGCGATGCGCGTTTAACAGGCGCATCACGGGGCCATCTCGGGTCCGCGATGCGCCCTTAATGCACATCGCGGGCGCACAACGCGGACCCGAGATGACCCCGCGATGCGCGTTCAACAGGCGCATCGCGGACGTCCGCGATGCCGCAAAATTCGCGCCACGTGGCGCGAATTTTTTTGAATTAGGTTTTTTTTAAATTAAATTTAATTATATTTAAATTAATTAAATATATTTATAAAATTACATTAATAATTTAGATAAATATAATTTTATTTAAATTAAATAAAAGATTTCATAAATTCTATTTAGAAGGAATTGATCTAATAGATGGAAAAATTTGCTTAAATGACTCATTAATTTTGGTTTGTAACATTTTTCATTATTATTGTGAGTACCTTATGTAATTATAATTATATATGATTATTTTGATTTTAATATATAATTAATGTTGATTAATATTAATATGTTAGTAAATTAATTATTAAGTTTGGTTTGATTTTATTATTATAATATGTTGATTAATATTTTAGTAATTAATTATTTTAATGTATTATGTATGTTAAATTAATTGTTTCTGTAAATAATCTTTCTCTGATTATTATTATTCTTAATATTAATGTATTTTGTTTATTTTTTTTTATTGTTACAGGAAAGAGAACGTATCGAAAGAATATAGAATTCCAGAGCATATGTTTTTTCGTGCATCAGTGACGGCTTATGCTAAGATGTGGGGTCTAAATTGCATTAAAGATAAACTGACAACAAGTCAGAAAACATTATTTAGGCAGACGTGTATGGGGTATTTCTTAGATATGTCAGAGTTGACATTCTCTGGTATTTTGGTGCACGAGTTATTGTTGCATGAGGTACATACCTCTAATGTAGATGATGAGATGTGGTTTTACATAGGGAGGAAACGCATCCGTTTTAGCCGGCAGGAGTTTGTACTAATCACTGGACTACAAATGCGAGATTACCCTCCCGCCCAGCAGCTGCATAGAAAATTGGGCACTCGATTATGGGATACATATTTTTCTGGGGTAAAGAAATTATCTTACATATTTCTTGATCAATGGTACGCACGTCTAAATTTGGAGAAAATGGACGATGCAGATGCAGTAAAGTTGAGTTTATTTTATTTTGTGCATCGTGTTTTGATTCCATGTGACGAGCGTAGTGGAATTCAAAATTTTGTTTTATGTTTAGTGGATGACCTTGATGAGTTTAATAAGTATCCATGGGGCAATATTGCATGGACCGTACTTCATAACTCACTTAAGAAGGCTGCATTCCAAAAACTTGAGAAAATAAAAAGGAAAGGGTTTGCACAGAAGAAGTTTGAGAGTTACAACGTATATGGCTTTTCGCACGCATTTTTGGTACGCCATATGTACTTAACTTTTTGATCTTAATTATATATTTTGTTTGTATACGTCAAACTTATATTTTAAATATAATTATATTAGGTATGGATTTTCGAGGCAATTCCAGTGTGTGGAGAGATTTTTGGTTATCATAATGGTGATCGCTTCCCTCGTATTTTGAATTGGACGACTCAAGGGACTCCATTGTTCGATGAGGTTCAGGATACAATGTTAGCAAAGGATTTGGTATGTGTTGATATGAATGAAAAATATATATATTGGTTTATAACTTTTATTTTGTTTTAAGCGTAACTTAATATGGTTGGTTGATTTATAGGTTCTTTCGGTACATCGTAAATTAGTACCAAAAGACCATGAGAAGAGAGAGGCAATTGTGCGCCTGGCTAGACGTGTAGGCATTCCAAGCGAAAGTTATGCTGGGGACTTACCAAATATGTCTGATTTCAGCGAGAGCAAGCGCCCCAGGACCTATGCCCATTTTAGCGACCCTAACGATGATGTTATGGATGTGAAGGGGGGTGGATATGAATGGACAAACCCACAAATGTCAGCACCAGTGGCAGGAACAACGGTATATTACTTATTTACGTGATTAACTAAAGAGAAATTTTAATATATTTCTAATATTTCTAAATAAGTCATTAACTATGATTATGTTTCTTGTAGTCTGAACACAGTGCATCTGCAGACCATGGCGTAACACATCAGATTGAGCAGCTGCGGGAGGAGATGATTAAGAGAATTGAGCATACTGAAGCTGCACTTCTACAAAGAATGGACAAGGATAAAGATGAAATTTTAACAAGTGTTAATCAACTCCGGACCGATCTTACACAGCAGATGCAGCAAATGATGATGTGGTTTAGGCAGTCATGCTCATTCCAACAGAACGAAAGCCATAATATGGTAAGCAAAATAAATTTTAAACACAATTACCTTAATTGCAGTTTTATTTATTTTAATATATACATATATTGTAGTATGGAGAGAACACACCGGCAGGCTGTCAGTATGATTTTCAGACCCCAGCTACTGGTCATGATATATTGCCTCAGCCACTGATTGACAATCCTGCAAGTGTTAAGATCTTGCCTGCCCCGCATAAGGGAGTAAGTCAATTTGGGAGACAGTATAGGCCTGCATGGTATTTGCACACCCCATATACAAATCCATTTCCACAAAAGATACACGAAAAGAAGAAATTTGAAATTGAAGTGCAACCTCAAGCAGACATGAATCCGTTGCAGCCGATAGACTCAACTATCATGGTTCAGTTTCAGGCTTGGATGGACAAGGATGAGGGTGTAGTCAGATTACCTGGGCTAGAAGCTAACCCGACATGGTTTCGGGAATTGCTACACAGTTGGCTGGATGACTTTGTAAGTAAATTATTGAATAATTATCCCCTTGCAGGTTTTTTTATAAATTTATAGAATCACTTGACGGTTATTGTTTCTAAATGCAGCATATTAATGAGTATTTGAAGGTGATTCGGCTTAGGCAATACGGTTGCACTAATGCATTGCCTCAATTGTCCACTTCTGTGGATTCGTACTTCTTTGTGAGTGATGAATTAAATTATTTATATTTTCTTATTTCAATTTTATTGATTATTCGATGGCCCTGCATTTGTTGGAGTCTTTTAGACTCCTTTATGAGCAGCACAAAAATGACATTACTGGCATTGTATGGAGTGATGAAGTGATGGCATATGCTCAAGGCGCTAAAGAAGATTTACTCGGTGCACGTATGTGGATTGAGGTTGATAAGGTAAATGTTGTTATTTTTGTTTATAACTTATACTATTTTGTGTGAATGTTGTTGTTTTTGTTTATAACTTGTAGTACTATTTCTAAGACTTATTTGAATTTTATGTAGGTTTATATTCCTGTCAACTACAATCAACAGCATTGGGTAACGGCTGAGGTGGACATCTTGCATCGGCAAATATTGATCTACGATTCTAGCATCAAGGGATTTGCCGATGGCGTGATTGAGAATCATGTCCTGCCATTAGCTATGTTGTTACCCCGTTACTTAGATGCTTGTAGATTATATGAGCAACGACGAATTACACCTGACTTAACCCATTTTCATGTAATTAGATTAAAGGATGGAGTGCCACAACAGACAGTGAATAGTAGAGATTGTGGGGTTTATGTTTGTATGTTTATAGAGTTTTTGATGTGTTGTCATCCCTTAGATTTTGGTCATGAGCATGGGTCATTTTTTAGGACCAAAATGGCGACCGACTTATGGAAATGTGCAAAAAAGTAGTGAAATGATGTTGATTGATTTGTATGTTTTTATGTATGTTTATAAAGATTGTAAAATGATGTTGATTGATTTGGGTAGGGACGGGAGGTTCCCTTTACAGCTAAGAGATGTGAGAAATATTTGAAGTGTATTTTCTGCAGGTTTATGAAATATAGATTTTGAAAAAAAATAGGGGAAACTCTGTCCGTTTTAATCCAGAAATTTTAGAAAATAAAATAAAATTTTCATGTTTATAAGAGTACAAATAAAGTCCATAACTACATGACTTTAAAATACAAATACAAATATAACTCATAAAGAACACATCAACTACCATGTAATAGAATTGGGTTTCGACAAGTTTGTCGATTATGTCCATGCTGCTTACAGCGACTGCATACATTCTTCGTGGGAGCCTCACCATGCGATAGAATTCTATTCTTCCAACGTCTTCCTGATTGCCGACGTACTATAGGAGGCTGGATGTCAGCAGCTCTCAACTCCTCTGGAACAATCCAATCTAATGGATGACCAACCGGATTTACTGGTTCACTGTATGCACGCAACAAACACTCAGTCGTGTAATATCGCGAACAAAGAGTTTGGTACTGGAATCTGACCTGCCTGCATACTGCAAGTGCATGAGGACACGGTAGTTGCCGCATATCAAACTTTTGACAACTACATGACTTTCCCGGGATGTCCACTATTCCATTTCTTTTTCCGTCCTTAACAACAAAACGAGATCGATCTATTGCATGCACCGTCATGCGAGCGGAATCATCATTGTGCTTCCAAATCTTGTTATGGGCCCAAGTGGTCAAGAAGTTTGACATATTTTCTGCAGCCTCACGTCTCTCAACAAACCATTTTTGCATTAATTCTCGGATCCACTCAATTAAGGCAGTCACCGTCATGGCACGTGCATCCTTCGCAACAGCGTTAATGCTCTCTGCAATGTTGGTGGTCATGATGTCATATCTTCTGAATGCTCCCACTGATCGAGCCCATTTTGAAAAACCAACCTCTTCCTCCAAGTATCTCGTTGCCTCCGGTTTCATTTCTCGCATCTTATATATTTCCCTTTGAAAGTCAGCTATGCGATACACCTTGGCAGCAACAAAATAGGAGGCCAAGTATCCCCCTCCTTTTGTTGTATGCGATGGTATCTTATATCGTGCTACCAAATTACCCTTCAAGTGATGGATGCATACACCATGATATACATTAGGAAATACCTCTTTAATGGCCTTCTCGATACTAGCATGTCGATCAGATATGAATACAAGGTTCGCAAGATCGCCAATAACTCCTCGGAGTTTTTCCATAAACCACTTCCATGAAGCATCATTTTCAGAGTCAGCAATACCCCATGCAAGTGGAAAATTCTGGTTGTTTCCATCCTTGCAAACAGCCACAAACATTGTTCCCAAGTATGCATTTTTTAAAAATGTACCATCAACTGCAATAACCGGTCGGATAGAAGACTGAAACCCTCTAATACATGGTCCAAGAGCCATGAAGAAATATTTAAAGTGCTTGCAATCGTCAATCTCCAAATGTGTGACTGTACCAGGGTTCTGTTGTTCCAATATATGACAGTATGCAGGAAGTAATTTATATGAACCCTCTGGAGTACCACGTATCAACACCAATGCATGCTCCTTAGACCGCCAAGCAGTAGGGTAAGTTAAGTCCACACCAAACTCCTCACGTATGTCTGCTTGAATTTCCTTCGGTCTATAAAGTCGACTCGCAGATGCAAACTTATTTTTTATAAATTTGCCAATAATCCGAGACTTTGCTTGTCGATGACCATCGCGCAATCGATCTAATTGGCACACGTGACTTGAATCAATTCTGCGCACAATAAAATGTTTCCTTGCATCTGTCGACACTGCACGTAATCGCCATTGACATCTATCATCATCACATTTGATCTCAAAACGATCTTTTGTCGACCTTGACACTTTAAAGCTCCAATTACCTTTAAGTGTTACCATATTAATAGCCTGGTGAAGTTCGTCTTTGCTATCAAACAACTTTCCTACAAACACATCGTCAATTCCACTACTCGATATCTTATCTGAAATGACCAAGTCTGATGGTGGTATTGGAGGCATAAACGCAAAGGGATTTTCCGCTTCACAAAAATCTATTCTTCTAGCTTCAACATTTAGGGAGCTTGTCGAAACATAACAACGTCCGCCTTCTGCTAAATCATCCTTTTCTAAATTATCAACATTTCTAACATCATCATAGTCCCCTTCCACAGCCCCAATATTTTCAATGTCATCACAAGCGTAATGTGTATAGGCTGGGTCTTCATTAAAGGGTATAGGAGAAACATTGTGATACTCGTTCGTTATGTTTGCAGGAACCACTACTGGAACTGATAGAGATGTATGGCTCACTTGGTTGCTACCGCTAGCTGACATAAAATGACCATGAATTGATGGTGGATTAGAGGACTGTACATTATCTTCATAAACAGGAGCTCTAGGATCCACTGTTACACATAAAGGACAGTACGATCTTCTATTGGCGCTTAAAAAAAATCGAACATCATTGTCATTTCTAATCTCAATAGGCTTTAGGTTATACCTCGTTGCATCAATTTTGATTTTCAAAGTCACCTTACACTTCACATTGTCGACTCCCAAGGTATAACATACTGCATTTAAAAGATCTTCAAAATTAATATCTTTCGGAACCGAAATTCCAAAATTATTATAATCAACATAACTTTCTTCCCCGTCACTAGAACTCTCCCACTTTCCTCCAAAACAAATAACTATCGCATCACACTCCATATGACCTGAAAAAACAAAAAAGATTAGGAAAAGTTCACAAATGAAAAATTTAGTAAAATTTTTTAAAACGATAAAATATTTAAAAATAAAAAAAATGCGCATCGCGGGGGCACATCTCAGGCCCGAGACGTGCCCCCGCGATGCCCACAGATTGTCGTCTCGGGCCCGAGACGTGCCCCCGCGATGCGTACAGATTGCGCGCCGCGGGGCCGTCTCGGGCCCGAGACGTGCCCCCGCGATGCGCACACTGAGCGCATCGCGGGGTCACATCTCGGGCCCGAGACGGCCCCGCGGCGCGCACTATGTGCGCATCGCGGGGGCACGTCTTGAACCCGAGATGCACACAATGTGGGCGCCGTGGGGACATCTCGGGCCTGAGATGTGTCCCGCGATGACTAAATTGACGGCCGCCGCAGCGACCGTCGTCTGGTTTTCGCCAAACACACTCCAAAACTTATTTTTGGTCGAATTTTAACGCCGTTTATACCATTCCAACTCATTTAGTTGGTTAATAACAACTACTTTTAACTTCAAATATAAATTTATCTAATTTCTAACAAGTTTAGAAAATTTACGCGAGTTATTTCTTTGATTTGATTCGAAGCGATCCTCAACAACCCTTTGATTTTTAGAATAATAACTTCAAAAATATTCGGTAAGCTATTTCTTTAAAGTTTCTTTAAAAAAACACAAAGTTATAAATTTGATATAAGGATAAATTTGTCCAAAATTAAATTATTTGGTTAATAAAATATAATCATTTTATATTTAGTTAAAATAAAATAATAAAATAATTTAAAAGTTATTTGTGAACTTTTCCCTAAAATTTTAGCTGGCTTGAAATTTATTCTAGCGTCCTAGCCTCTTCAGTTTAGTGTAGATGGAAATTGCCGTTCTCGAATTCATCTTTAATCTATCTCTACGAAAGGAATGTGAGAGATCTTGTACCAGTCTTCTCCTTTGCCCCTTTCATAACGTTTTCCAAGTTTTGTGCAATCAAAGAACTCCAATACGCCAAGTGTTTTATTTTGAAGAAGGCGGTCGGGCACTGACTTTAGGTTGGAACACCCGTAAATTTGCAAAGAGCGGAGACATGGGATGATGTTAATGTCTTCTTCTTCTCCAATAAATTCGAAATCCCACTCTTTCCATCCACTTATTTCATAAAACGAGAGAGATTTTAATTAGGAAACGCGACATTAGAGGATGAAAATAAGGATGTGTTGTCATGACTTTGATGATCATCTGTTCCCAAAAATTCATTACCCACTCTTCTTATACTCTTCATATAAGATATCTCGAGTGATTCAAGGGACGGCAATTGTCCTAACGAAGGCAAATTCTCCAACTCATCGCACCAAAAGAGCGTTAACTTCGTCAATTTCGTCAATGACACCATCCAGTGAGTTGACATGGTCTTGCTTTCATATGAAGATATCTCTAATTTCTTAAGATTTGAAGGTGGTTGAATGACTTCAAGAACTGCTTTATTCTCCACATTTATCCTCCCATCTACTACCGCCTTGTCGAAGCTTAACTTCAAATAAACGAGGTTTTCCTTGCTCTTCAAATCTGCCCTTTTAACTTCATCAATATTTGTCACATTTCCCAACCCACTCAATGCTAAAGACCCCTGAAGGTATTTCAACTTCCCTAAACATTCAAGATTGCATGCTTTGCTACCATAGTAGCCATCACGACTTACATTGAATACACTTAATGTCCGAAGACAAGTCAATCTCTCCATTCCTTTCGGCATGTTCCGCAATGAACGAGTCTCATCAATTATTAAATGCCTCAAGTTGACTAACTTTCCTATCTTTTTTGGTAGTTTCTGAAGACTCGAACAACAATAAAGATCTAAAGTTTGCAAATTATATAAATCACACAATGACTCAGGCAATTCTTTGATCTCCGTAAAATATCTCAAACTAAGGTACCTCAAATGTATTAATTTCTCTGCTGCACTTGGAATTTGTTTAACTGATTTAAAATCACCATATATAGACTTAGAGAACTCTATCGTTCTCAAGGATGTCAACTTACCACACAATAATTTTGAAACAATATTACTAGTCAAATAATCACCATCACATTCAACAAGAAGACTATGCAATTTCGTTTCATTGTGAATAGAGATAGGAAAGATTCCAGGTCTTTTCAGTATTATCATGGAATGTCTAGAGCTTTTGTAAGAAAATTCAAGCTGAGACTCTACAACAATATCAACTTCTATAGTAAGACATTCATTTTTCGTAAGAAATTGAGCAAAGTCATGCACTACATCATGGATCTTGCAACTTATTATGCTACCATTATCACCATCCTTTTGAAAATCTTGAAAGAAAGAGCGCATTGCTAAATTTTCAAAACACTCTTCCCCAACTAACTCCATATCTTCCCTTCCTTCTACATTAAGATAACCTTGAGCCATCCATAGCTTGATCAATTTATCTTTCTCTATTTCATAGTCTTTTGGAAAGATGGCACAATATAAAAAGTATTTTCTCAATTTAGGAGATAAATCATAGTAACTCAACAATATAGGGGGAAAAAGTCCTTTTTCTACCTCTTCTAACTTCCACATCTCACTATCTAAGACACTTCGCCATTGTTCAGTTCTTCTTTTTAAGCTCAGTAGACTCCCTAAAGTCTTTATAGCAAGTGGCAAGCCATCGCATTTATTGACAATCTTTCTACCAACATCTTCTAAGTTATCACACTCTTCCTTGGTTCTTCCAAATAGTGCAATTTGACTAAACAATGACCAAGAATCCTCATCCGACAATTTTCCTAGTGGGATCATTTTGCCGGTTCTAATTTTTTTCGCGACATTCTCCTTACGTGTGGTCAATAAAATTCTACTTCCTCGACAACTACACTTCAGAGCGTCTCTCAACTGTTCCCACCTACTGCTATCTTCTGTCCACACCTCATCAAGGATTAAAAGAAACTTTTTGGTCACAATAGTTTGGCTTATGTGTTCCAATAAAGTTTGAAATTCAATTAGGTTTGTAGCGGAACCTTGTAGAGATTCAAGAATTGCTCTGGCTATTCTTATCTCATCGAATGGATCAGAAACACACACCCAAATATTTTTATCGAAATGGGTGTTCACCCTGTCATCATGGTAAACAAGCCTAGCAAGAGTAGTCTTTCCACTTCCACCCATGCCAACTATGGAAATGATTGGGATGGACGCCACTTCTTGACTGCTCTCACTCAACAACAAGTCTACTATCTCAGTCTTCTCCTGGTCTCTTCCGTAGACTGTTGACAGATCAATCATAGAGGTAGTTGTTTGCCTTTTTACTTCCCCAGTGCTCTTGGTCATCAAGCTAAAACCGAACATATCTTTTTCCCTAGCTACATTATCTAGCGTCTTATTCAAGTTTTTTATCTTGCTGGCAATGTCACGACGCAAGACAATCTGCTCAGGAGAAAATTGATACGCAGGGATGAGAGAACGTACCTTCTTCATAAGCTTGGAAGCATTTTCAGTTTTTTTCATCTTCAATTTCCGAATTGCAGTGTTCCACTCATCCAACACATCCTGTATGTCATAGGACGTGTCTTTAAGCTTATCTAACCAATCTCTTACAGGATTCTCCTTCACTTGTCTGCTCTCTGCATATTGAATCACTGCTGTTATGGCGCTGAAATTGCTCGTGAGCTTTTGGACCTCTTCTTCAACACCCACGATCAGCTTCACCCCACCTTCAACCTGCTCACGAAGGATCGAAGCCAGCTGCTCCAAGACAACCGAAACAATTGCTTCAGCCATAACTCCAAGATTGTAAATTGATCTAAAAAGGAAAAATTTAGAATCTCAGATATTTGATGTGCATATATGATATGATGGTGAGTATCTTATACAGGAAACTCTTATCATTTCCATCAACTTTAAGTCAACCATATTAAACTTTTCGTAATCTACCTAACTCAAACTTCTGCGCACTTCAGATGAAATTACTTTAATAACTTAAAGTTCAACACGTCTCTACCTAATATTCTGACATAAGATTTGTATTATATATTTGTATTCTATCCTTTTATAATAAAGTCATAATATGCACTTTTATCAGAAGGTCTAGAATTTGTCTTTGTTTGTAACAAATTTGCGTTATTAGATCAAACTTGTAAGCCTTTTTGTTTTCTTTCATATTTTCTCGCAAGAAACCTTTCCGTGGTATAAAGAATTTATTAAATTTTGTATAAATATATATATATATATATATATTAAATATAGAGGTTTTAATGAGTAATTCAAGAAAAAGAAGGCAAAGGTATGAATTATCTGAAACAAATGAGATTTTTTCTGAAAAATTATTGGTTGAGCCCCGGGCATTTAATTTGATCGGAGAGAAAATGACCTTCTGGCTAACATTAATTTTTTATTTCATTATTTGGTTTGAATAATCCCTCGGTTAAGTCATGTATTCTATATTCACACAACACAAATGAATTTTATCAACCAAGTCATGTAGTAATTAAATTCTTAATTTTATAAACTATAATTTGGTGCTGATATAATCTGAGGTAATTTGCAATAATTCATAACAGCTGTTACAATAAAATCATTTAATTATCATATGGCTAGAATTCTTTGATTCACTATAGACGTAGACACTTGTTGAACCACGTATATTAATTGTGTTGTGTTTTTATTGCTCTACTTTATATTTTTGTTATATTTTCTTTATAATCTCACATTTTCACAGCATGGTATTAGGGTTTAAGGTTGATCTCTATTAAAAGTTTATCGCTCAACCTAATTCCTAAAGAGAAAGACGTTTCCTTCAATAAAAATGAAAAGCAAGAATCAAATAAATGGCACAAGAATATATGTGGTTTAAAAATTGCCTATGTCCACAATAGATTAAAATCCTAGCCTATTTTATTTCAATTATCACAGAGATCTCTCACAAAAGAATTATAATGAATACTCTATATTTGGAGATGTCTCTCAAATCAAAAGAAAAGCTTATTTATAGCTCCTTTTCCATCTAAGAAAATCCTAATATGAGTTATTCTTAGGTAGGAAGATAAACCTTGTAAAATAGGAAAATGCGTAAGGGAAACAGATACTTTGTGTTGTAGCCTAACATGGCTGCGCCACAGCATCGGGATCTTTAAGTGTTGGTCACGGTACCGTTACAACTTTGGCACTACCTCGATGCTTCCAAGCTCTCTTCGTGGCGCTATGGCGTTATACTCCCACGCCATGGCCTCACTTTTTGTGCCCCAAAGCCAAGGTATGGCCTCATACTTGCGTTTTAGGGCTCCATGTATCTTTATAACTCTGTCACATGTCTTCTTTTTATTGGCTCTATTGAAAACCATCTTTCTTATTATTGTGAATCACCAATCTACACAATCCATACCTTGACTCAAAATCTCTAAGAAACTCTCCTTAGATTTATCATCTCCACATCGCACGTTTGAATATACAGTAGTAATTCCAGTTAAGTCCTTGCACAGAAAAAACTTAACTGATATAGTAGCTTAGACAACATATCTATAGGATTTTTCGATGTCAATATCTTTATTAGATTAACTTCACCACTCTGTCCAAGTTTCCAAACTTCTTTGGTCATCACTAAAAGACTATTTTTTGTTGACACTAGAGCTTAAGAATTTTATTGACAAAGAAATTATGAGTTTTGTCGGTGGCTTAGATCTTTAAGATGGTTGCTATCATACGGTGAAACACTCATTGTTTCACACTCTTAACTCAAAATCACTTTATTTCGATTTCTATCAAATAAATATTGTAGGAGCTAGCTTTCACAAAGGAGGGCCAAGAGAACCTTGGCATGATGTTCATGCTTGTATCACTGGTGAAGCAGCTTGGGATGCGCTAACAAATTTAGAACAGAGATGGACTAAACAATGTGACGCTTCATTGTTAATTCCCATCAGCAGCATACCAAGTTTGTGGGGAAGTCTAATATGATTCCTTCAAGCAATTATTTTTGTGAAAGAAATTGGAAAGTATAGGTTTTTCGATTGAGATATCATGATTTTGCTAGCCAATTAGCTAAAAAATTAACTGTGAAAATAAGCATACATGAAGCTTATGTGAAGTAATAAGGAAAGTTGAAAGGTTAACATACATCGAGAACCAATACTTCATTAGTGGATGCCATATGTGGGAGAAAGATAAGCACTGTGGCTGCATGAATTTGATTCCTATTGAGATAGCACTCAAGGTTGTGAGTAAAATCACCGCAAAGGAGAGATTTGCAATGTACATATTGAGATAGCACTTAATGTGGCCTGAAGGAGCGTCTGAGAGTGTACCTGTTTAGGATATATTGCATTGGACTAGAGAAATAATGACAATGATGTATAAATTGATTGGAGAAGAAATTAAATAAAGCTGCGAGCCAGGTCACCTCAGAGATTACCTGAACTTCTTCTGCCTTACAAATAGGGAGGAGAACAACGGGGAATTTGTTATGCCATATTCTTCTCATCCATTGACACAATATTGGAATGCTCATTGCAAATTCATGATAAGGATGACTGTGATTATTCATCCTAGCTTACTACATTTAAACCAAATTTACAAAAGCATTTTAACACAGTTGTTATTATAAACTGACAATGTTTATTTTCTTGATCTTCAATGGATGATGCATACCTTTTGATAGGATCTGGAAATATAAACCAGAGATCAATGGATGGAAAAATAGACACTGAAATTGCAATAGAAAAGTTACCAGTCGCCCAAAAGTAATGATCAAAACAGAATAAATCAGGGAGATATTAATGCATATCAATTGTCGTTATGGTATGAATATACTGTACTTGTAGAAGAGTTATTTCAGGAATTTAAAGACTGGAATGTGTGCAGAAAATATGTTTAATTGGAGATCAGATATGAGAAATTTACAGTATTGAAGAAGTGTTAAACATGGAAGGAGTTCACCTTGTGACTTATCTTGTGAATGTAACAAAGGATGGCTTGGTTGAGGATCTTGTTGATGATGGTAGCAAGTTTCCTAATAAAAAAACACCAGTGAAAGGTAAGAGATCAAAAGTCTTGCCTCCTATTTTCACCATATAGTTATGCATGTAGAGCAGCAGATGTATTTATGATTGACATATAACAGTGCTTCTTAGCTGAAATTGTTTACATTTCCAAGTTGTGAAGACATGAATGTATATTATATATGTAATAACAATAATAATAAAGAATTAGTGTATTCATATCAATTAATTATTAGCACTTAGTCTTTAAAAAAAAGAATATCTAAACTTTTAAGATATCCAAACCAAACATCATCCGTAATGATAATTCTGAATCCAGATCTTAGTGGCAGCTATTGTGGTGCCTAAAGATCCTCAAAAAAATCAAACACTTTATTTGGAGACTTATTCATGGTTGGATCTCGGCTTCTGCAAACCTTAAAAGGCAACATGTCCCTATTGACGAGCATTGTAGCCGATGTGCAAAAGAACCTGAAAACTCCATTCACGCATTATGGCTATGTGACACATTAAAAAAGGTACGCCAGGCTAGCTCTTTCTTGAATGACATTTGTATTTCACAAATATAAATATTCTAGATCTTTTTATGGAATGCAAGGCGTGCCTATCTGCAATGGATTTGGAGGTGCTAGTAATCCTGTTTTGGAGACTATGATTTGTTAGAAACCAATTCGTTATGGAAAAGAAAGTAATGCAAGTTGATGATGCGCTAAAAATTGGTCCAAGTGTTATTGGCGCGAGTTCATATCCTCTTTAACCAGAAAGATTGAAACCAATTGTAAACCAAGCATGAGATGGATAGCACCTAGGCTGGGTTTAATAAAAGTTAACACCGATGCCAGTCTCTCCTCAAAACATCCAAAGGTAGGTTTAGATGTAATTTTGCGTGACCACTATAGGGTGATCTTGGCATCGTCGTATGTCTCGATGAATGCAAAACCCTTAGTGGCCACCCTTGAAGCAATGGCAATACTTAGAGGTCTTCACTTGGCTAGACTATTGGGTTTATCTGCTATTGAGGTTGCTTCTGATGCTGCTGGTGTTATCAATAACATAAATACCGTTCCCCACTCATTTTTTGAACTTGGTTTGGTACTATACGAAATTAAGACATTATCTGCATCTTTCAATATTTGCTCCTTCTGTTTCTCTCATCGGTCCACCAACCAGGTGGTCCATGAATTAGCACACTTGGCTCAAAATTTGAATTCCAAATCTATCTGGTTTGAAAAAGTACCATCCTAACTCGAACACCTTGTATTGGAGGATTTTCCCTCCTCTTGAGATACGTTTAAAGATATAAATTTAAAGTTAAAAAAAAATAAAAGAAAGGAACATGTAAAGCCTAATAATTTGAAATTTTTTGCTTATGCTCTTGTCGTCTATATATATTATATAATTATCCCCAATAAATTCAATTTTTTTAATCTCTGCCCTTGCCCAGAAAGCACATCCAAATGAACTCTTTCACCTGAATTCTTTATGCCATAATTAGAGATGAAGTGAACATTTGTAAAACTAGTTCACAGTAAACGAAATTAATATTTGGAGATGCATAATTATCATTTCAAGCAATACTTTTCAAATTCCCCACTACATACATTGAAGATTATACTCAATAAAGTTTTTAATATGTTAACCACTTGACTATCATACTAAAAAAAAACTCGTTCGCTCAGCGAACTCTTTTTCTCTCCCTAAGCCAGGGATCTGACTTTCGTCCGCTCAGCGAACTTTCGTCCGCTCAGCGAACTTTCGTCCGCTCAGCGAACTTTCGTCCGCTCAGCGAACTTTCGTCCGCTCAGCGAACTCTCTCATCTCTCTCAAATATATGGAAGACATCGAAGCCTTATGGAACTCATTCTCAATTGACAACTCACACAATGAAAGAGGTTCTCGGAGTACCAGAAGCTGTAGTCAAGAGACATCGCCTGGCAGCAAAATTCGGCCTATATGTTAAGATCCCGACTCGAAAAAATTATCAAAGAGAGGCCTTCCAAAATATAATGCGAAGCCTGTGGCGGCCTACTGGCGAACTGAAATTCAGGTGGCTAGGCGGTGACAGTTTCCTGTGTGAGTTCACCTTAGAAGATGACCGGAAAAAAATTTTAATGAACGAACCGTGGAATTTCAACAAATTTCTGATAGCAATGGAACTAGCCTCAGAGGAAGACGTGACTGTTAAACCCACATTCCGATATGCCACGTTCTGGATCCAAGTAAACAATGTACCAATAATCCATATGAATGTAGAAACAGCCAAACTAATAGGGAACAGAATTGGTAAATTCTTTGATGTGGATGCTGATGACTCAGGATCATACACAGGAAGGTTTATGCGTATACGAGTTAAATTATACCTGGACCAACCAATACGAAAAGGCATCTTTCTCAAACTCGGATCAGCTGAAAACCTAATATGGTTAGACTTCAAGTATGAAAAACTTCCAGAATTCTGTACCCTCTGCGGCTTCCTAGATCACGGGTATAGAGAGTGCCCACAAACATACCCAACAGTCTTAAAAAAAACCCGACAACCACCGCTACCCAGAAAACATACGAGCGGTGGGGAATCAAAAAGATTTAAAAGCATCCATTCCAAGGGAAACAAGCATTAAATATTTTTCCACAAACTACCATAAAAGACCTAATGGCGGCAGTCACATAGAAGAGGAAGACAGGAACAATAGAACCGAGCATGCCAAAATCCGCCCTGCCACGGTCGACATTGGTGCTCAAGGGTGGAAAATGGTTGGCCCCCAACTGGAAAATGCTGAACCCGAGGAGGTGGGAAGGGAAACCGGGCAAGATAACAGACAGGCGTGCAGGGAACGCTCTCGTATGCAGCCTCCACATGCCAGCAACCAGAGAAACTCCACCATGGAAACCAGCGAAAGCACCACTCGGCAGCCTGGTGTAGGGGCGCGGGAAAATGCTGAAGTAAAACTGAACCAGCATGTGCCCGACAAAGTGGCAGACAATAACATGGTGCCAATACCCGGTGCACAAGCTTGGAATCATGGAATCAAATTTTTGGAGGAAAAGAGAAGAAGTCAGCCACGCGAGGTAGTGGCTTCCCCTAAGGGGGTTGGATGTTTTGCAGAACAATGCCCGATGACAGCAACAGAAAGAGGGAACGAACCAGGTGGTCATGGGACCAAAACGGGCGGTATCCCAATACTGTCAGAGGATGATCCTGGAAAGAAGGGAAACACCCCCTCAGTGGAGTCTCGAGTGCTGCACTAACATTACACGCCAGAAAC
Source organism: Ailanthus altissimus (assembly GCA_946807835.1). NCBI lineage: Eukaryota > Viridiplantae > Streptophyta > Magnoliopsida > Sapindales > Simaroubaceae > Ailanthus > Ailanthus altissimus. Next base: position 32,559,076 of record OX327687.1, read on the forward strand.
CAGAAAGAAAAACAACTCCGGGGAAGACCATGACAGCACCTTTTGGCAACTTGACGCAGGTGCTCGAGAAAACTCAGAAATGGAAACCGGGCAAGATACCAGACAGGCGTGCAGGGAACGCCCTCGTATGCAGCACCCACAGGCCAGCAACAAGAGAAAATTCACCATAGAAAACAGCGGCAGCACCACTCGGCTGCCTGGTGTAGGGGCGAGGGAAAACTTTGAAGTAAACCTGAACTAGAACGTGGCAGACAAAGTGGCAGACAACAACTCAACACCCGGTGCACAAGTTTGGAACCACGGAAGATGTTAGCCAGGTGGTCCCGGAACCAAAACGGGCGGTGTCCTAATGCTGTCGGAGGAGGATCCTGGAAAGAAGGGAAATACCCTCTCACTGGAATCTCGAGGGCTGCACCAACGTTGCACGCCAGAAACCAGAAAGGAATACAGCACCATGGGAGACCACAACAACACCGTTTGGCTGCTTGACGCAGGTGCTCGAGAAAACTCAGAAATGGAAATGGAGATGGTTCGGCATGGGGGAGACAACAGTTTAGAAAACAAGGCCAGAGCACTGGTTTTGAGGGTTGGCAAAAACGTGTGTGAAGAAGACACAAACCACCAGAAATAGGTCGACAGTTTCCACTCGGAAACACAAAAAGTTCGCCCCGAAAATGTTTTTTAAAATGTTTTGGCCCCCCACGCAATACTAGCTCCCCCCATGCTTAACCCCGTATCTTTTGAGTCGTACGCCGCATTAAAAACCAAGCTGGTGGTCGATTTAATAAATAATTCTGGGGAGACATCAATTGAACGTGGGAAACATCGGCCCAAGAAAGTGGGGTACCGTTGAACAAACAAGAAAATACCACACACTGTTACGGAAAGAAAGCATTTCGAACCAATACTGAGAATACCTCTGGCCATCCTCCCCTCGTTAGTTTTGAAAACAAACCTACGGACTCTCTTCGAAGATCCTCTAGACAGACAAGACGCAGAAAAACACAAACCTCCATCCAGCTGAGCAAAATAGCCCAAAACAATCCCACCTCTTGCAACAACACACCACACTTCGACGCCATTAAGTTACTAAAGCTCAAACGGAAAAACAGAAACTTTGAGACAGAAGAAGCTTCCCCCCCAAAGAGGTTTCTACCTACCTAGTGAAATAAGAGACACTGATAAACAAAGGTCTATCAACCACCACCCCTTGGCACACAATGACAAATCTGAACCGCAAGCCCCTGCACCGTACAACCCTGGTGCGGTTCTTATTAATCCCAATTTTTCTTCGGACTTCCCAACGGCGGCTCCTGCTGGTAGGCAGGACCACCGACACCAATGAAAATCCTAAGTTGGAATGTGCGAGGTTTGGGCAACCCTCGCACATTCCATACCCTGTACTCATTAGTACAGGAGCACTGCCCTGAGGTGATCTTCCTTATGGAGACACGAGCATACAGACAAAGATTGGAGGATCTTAGAGTGAAACTTAATTTTCGTGGTAAACTTGTAGTTGAAAGAAGAGGACGCGGCGGTGGTATGACGCTCATTTGGTCTAATAAGGTAGAATCTCCCTTCTATCTTACTCCCGTTTCCATATTGATGTTTCAATTACTGAAATAGGGAACAACTGGAGGTTCACAGGTTTTTACGGTCATCCGGAAGTATCCCAATGTGTCCACTCGTGGACACTCTTGCGACGCATATGTGCGTTGTCCACTCTTCCCTGGGTATGTGGTGGGGATTTCAATGAGATCCTTCAAAGTTCTGAAAAAGAGGGTGGCTTGCCACGCCCCCCTTACCTTATGCAAAACTTCAGAAACGCCATCGATGAATGTGGGCTTTTGGGCATCCAGTCCAAAGGGCCGTTGCTCACCTGGTGTAATGGACACGATCCTAGCCACTTTATCCAGGAAAGACTCGATTGAATGCTCTGCTCTTTCTCCTGGCATTGCCTGTTCCCTGATGCTTTCGTACAACATCTGGATTTTTTGGGATCTGATCACCGGCCTCTCATGCTATCTTTAGGAGATGTTGGTATACCTAGTAATAGAAGTCATCCTAAACGCCCCAACACCAGATTCCACTTTGAAGAAGCTTGGGCGGAAGAAGAAGATTGCAGAAAAATTATATCTGAGGGGTGGCCCCAAAATGTACACTCTCTTGATTCAGTGGGTAGGAATCTCCTGCATATAGGATCCCAACTGAAGGACTGGAATTTCTCACATTTTCGAAACTTGAAAACCAGAATAAGAGAAAAAAAACATTTGTTGGGGGCTCTAAACAAACAGGTAAATGCTCAGACTTGGCAGGAAATAACAAAGACCCAGAAATCCTTAGATGCCTTGTTGTATAAAGAGGAGATCTACTGGAGACAGCGTTCAAGGGTGCAGTGGTTGAAGGCAGGGGATAAAAACTCACGTTTATTTCATTATAAAGCATCTGGCCGAAGGAAAAAGAACCTTATTTTTGGGATTACTGGCAGGGATGGGGTTTGGATTTCAGACATAAACCGAACTACAAAGACTTTTGTAAAATACTTCTCAGACTTATTCTCCTCTTCTAATCCCTCGGGGTCTGATATCGATTCCGTTACCTCTAGTGTGGAGCCACGACTGTCTGCACAACACATCCAATGGTTGGACTCTCTATTCCATGCTGATGAAATCCAGAAGGCAGTATTCCAGATGCACCCCACTAAAGCCCCCGGCAGAGATGGTATGCCTGCTCTATTCTACCAAAAATTCTGGGACATTGTGGGACCTGACATTTGTCGGGCATGCCTGGGTTTTCTGAATAATGGGGATGCTCTCGGAAAGGTCAATGAGACCCTGATTACCTTAATTCCTAAAGTAAACGAGCCTAAAGTTTGTGCGGATTTTCGACCGATCAGCCTTTGTAATGTGGTGTACAAAATTATTTCAAGGGCACTGGCCAACAGAGTGCGGAGTGTTATGAATGAGGTAATATCCGAAATCCAGAGTGCTTTTGTCCCCGGTCGCCTAATCACTGACAATGCTATAATTGGATTCGAATGTCTCCATGCTATAAAACGCAATAAATTTTCTGCTGGAAATTATTTGGCTCTAAAATTGGACATGTCTAAAGCCTACGATCGGGTAAAATGGCCTTTCCTACTTGCTATGATGAGGAGACTGGGATTCTCTGACAAGTGGTGCCAAATAATTCATAGGTGCATATCTTCTGTTTCATACTCTGTTATTATTAATGGCGTTCCACACGGTTCTTTTTCTCCTTCAAGAGGCCTTCGCCAGGGTGACCCTTTGTCCCCATATTTGTTTCTATTTTGCACGGAAGGCCTCTCCACTCTTCTAAAGTTTGCTGAACAGCATCGAGGATTGCAGGGGTTGAGATGTGGGAACATGGGACCAATAATCTCCCACTTATTTTTTGCTGATGACAGCCTCATATTTACAAGGGCCTCTCAAACCAATTGCACATTGATCAAAGAAATCTTGCGCTCTTATAAGCATGCATCTGGACAGTTGATCAATTACCAAAAATCTGCTGTATGTTTTGGAAAATCTATTTCTGGGGATGTTGCTGCCATTCTCACCCAATATCTTGGTGTTGTCCAAGTTCCCCACCACTCTAAATACTTGGGACTCCCTTGTGTCACTAGTAAAAACAAGCAGAATCTATTTGCTGCTGTAAAGGAGAAAGTATGGAATAAGCTGAAGGGTTGGAAGAGGCACCTTTTTTCTGCTGGGGGTCGGGAAACACTTCTAAAAGCTGTTATCCAAGCAATACCTACCTATGTTATGAATTTGTTCAGACTCCCAAAGAGTCTAACCAGGGAAATCCAGAGACTGTGTACCAGATTTTTTTGGGGAGGTGATGAGTGTTCCAGAAAGATCCACTGGTGTACATGGGATAGGCTGTGCAGCCATAAAAAAGAAGGTGGCTTGGGTTTTAGGGATCTGGCCTCTTTTAACCAAGCCACCCTGGCTAAACAAGGCTGGAGAGTGATATCAAATCCAGAATCATTGGTGGCGCGAACTCTCCAAGGCATTTATTTTGCTAATTCATCTTTTCTACAGGTACCTCATAGACATTCTGACTCTCTGGTTTGGAAATCTATTTTATGGGGTAGAGAGCTGCTTAAAAAAGGACTCCGCTGGCGTATTGGTGATGGATCAGCTGTATCAATTTACCATGACCAGTGGTTACCACGACCCCTCTCTTTTAAACCATCCTTCCCTCATCACTTACCAGAGCACTCTCTAGTGGCAGATCTACTACTACCATCAGGGGCATGGAACCGTGAGTTAGTTCGTGATTGTTTTCCAGTTGAAGAATATGAACTAATACTCAGTATCCCGCGCTCTCTATCTTTGGAATAGCAAACTGACTCAGTTATGTGGCATTTTGACAAACATGGAAAATACTCTATAAAGAGTGGTTACTGGCTATCCTATTTTCCAAACCAAGCATCTCCTAGTAATGAAAATTCTGAATCCAAATCCTGGTGGCAGCTGTTGTGGGGCCTAAAGATCCCCCAAAAAATCAAACACTTTATTTGGAGACTTATTCATGGTTGGATCCCGGTTGCTGTAAATCTTAAAAGACACCATGTCCCTATTGATGAGCATTGTTGCCGATGTGCAAAAGGAGCTGAGAACTCCATTCACGCACTATGGCTTTGTGACTCGCTAAAAAAGGTACGCCAGGCCTGCCCTTTTTTGAAAGGCATCTGTATCTCCCATAATACAAATATCCTAGACCTTTTTATGGAATGAAAGGCGTGTCTATCTGCAATGGATTTGGAGGTGCTGTTAATCATGTTTTGGAGATTATGGTTTGTTAGAAACCAATTTGTTATGGAAAAGAAACTAATGCAGGTTAAGGATGTGCCAAATTGGTCCAAGTTTTATTGGCACGAGTTAATGTCCACTGTAACAAGCAAGATTGAAACCAAGTGTAAACCAAGCATGAGTTGGGTGGCTCCTAGGCTGGGTTTAATAAAAGTTAACACCGACGCCAGTCTCTCCTCAAAACACCCAAAGGTGGAATTAAGTGTGATTTTGCGGGACCATCACGGGGCTATCTTGGCATCGTCATCTATCCCGATGAATGTAAAACCCCCAGTGGCCACCCTTGAAGCAATGGCAATACTTCGAGGTCTTCACTTGGCTAGGCTGTTGGGTTTAGCTGCTATCGAGGTTGCGTCTGATGCTGCAGGTGTTATCCATGACATCAATACTGTTCCCCACTTATTTTCTGAACTTGACTTGGTATTGTATGAAATTAAGACTTTAGCTGCATCTTTCAATTTCTGCTCCTTCTGTTTCTCTCATCGGTCCACCAATCAAGTGGCCCATGAACTGGCACACTTGACTCAAAATTTGAGTTCTGAAACTATTTAGTTTGAGAAAGTACCACCCCAACTCGAATACTTTGTACTAGAGGATTTTTCCTCTTAATTTGCATTTAAAGATATATATTTAAAGTTCAAAAAAAAAAAAAAAAGATTATAGTCAATAAAATGTAAAATCCTCGTGATAAGACGAGGCAATTAGACAACATGCTGTTGAGCTAGTCATAATACAATTTACAAACATGTGTATTTATTTTGTAATGATTGATTATTTTTAAATATACATAAGCTGTTCCTCTAAGAAAAAAATACATAAATCACGTAAAGATGCCATGCATGGTAATAATTTATTGGAGGACTTCATTAATTATTGAGAGTTTGTCACTTACTCTCTTATATAATATATATATATATATTTCAAATACCAAAAACCGCTTGATGTTTTATAATATTAATAAAAAAGATTCCTTGATGTTTCATAATATTCATAAATCTCCTCATTAATCATGATATAAAATGTTTTTTTAAAAGTCAAACTACTTTTTAGTGCTAATATTGTCTATGTGAGGATATTTGTAATATATATTTTTGAAACATTAAGGAGTAAATGGCAAATTCTTGAACTTATTTTATGCTTGTACTGAGGTTTGGTGAAAACTCCAAAATTGAAACTGTATAGAAATTACTTTTGATCTCTTTGAATTTTTCTTTAATTTATTTTGAAAAGCATTGTCCCCTGGAAAGAAAAAGTATTCTACTTAAGTTAATATTTGCTCAAAAAATGAGTTGTGTTTGAGAGTATTTTAAACAAGAGGCTCTATTTTTTTTTTGTGATTTTCTATTCAAAATTCGATAATCTAATGGTCAATTAATCATGTTTATTTATAGGATTACAATCTAAATCACATTTAGACTTTGAATGAGAGAATTATAATGTGATTAATTTGTATTTTATTCAGTTTTCACTAATCATAATATGAGATGCAATTAAATTAATCAAAAAATCTAAAATATTTCATCTTTTGTGCAAAATCTCATTGCTTATATAAAATAAAAATAATTTTATCATAATTTAAATAAAATAATAATTTTAATCTTTCCTGTTTTAATTAATCTTTATTCAATTTATTTTTGAGATTTATGACTAAGCAGTTCAAATCATATCTCCAATTTTCTATTAATTCAAGTTGTACAGTACTTTTGGGCTATAAAATATTACTTAGGCTTACTTTTGTTTGACTTTTAGCCCTCTATAATTATTTAAGTGGAGCGGACTGCTGAATTTATTTCATAATAAGCTCTATATTCAAAAAATTAAAATTATATGGTATAATATAATATAAGACCAAAAAAATATAGGTGGTTCGGTTTTAAACCTACCTTCACAAGTAAAAATGAGATTGCAAATACAACCAAGAGACATTCTCTTAAAAAAAAAAGGGGGGCCAGAAGAATGATTCTCTCAAAAAAATTTGAGTTACAGCATTCCAGGCCACCAATGAAAGCTGAGCAAATGAAGTAGTTCTGCTCCTTTGAAAATCATCCTGAGAGCCCATCACAAAGTAGCCTCTGTCTCTTCTTCTCTCTGCCATCTTCATCTTCATCAGCATATACATGTATGAGGATTACTTAAGGATCGATGTTCTGACTCACTATAAATAAAAATTTCAAGTAAAAACAAGATGGAGAAGATGATGGAAGAATTCATAGTATACCTCTTCAGTTCATTGAGGATGGAAATTTTAGAAGTTCATTGAATTCATCTTCACTCTGTCCCTGTGTCTTCATCTTTATATCAGTATATGTTTACGAGAGGAATGTGAGAGATCTTGTGCCAGTCTTCTCCTTTGCCCTTTCTATAACGTTTTCTTAGATTTGTGCAACCAGAGAACGACAATTTCTCAAAGTGTTATATTTTGAAGAAGGCGGTAGGGCACTGACTTTAGGTTGGAACACGAGGAAATGTCCAAAGAACGAAGACATGGCATGATTATAATATCTTCTTCTTCTTCTCCAATAAAGTTGAAATCTCACTCTTCCCATTTACTCATTCCGTAAAATGAGAGAGATTTTAATTTAGGGAAGGCACTATAAGAGGATGAAGACAAGGATGTGTAATCACGACTTGATGATCATCTGTTCCCAAAAATTCATTACCCACTCTTCTTATACTCTTCATATAAGATATCTCGAGTGATTCAAGGGAGGGCAAATGTCCTAACGAAGGCAAATTCTCCAACTCATAGCACCAAAAGAGCCTTAACTTCGTTAGCTTTGTCAATGACACCAACCAGTGGGTGGACATGGTCTTGCTTTCATATGAAGATATCTTTAATTTCTTAAGATTCCGAGGTAGTTGAATAGTTTCAAGAACTACTTCATTCTCCACATTTATCCTCTTCTCTACTTCCTCATCTTCATAGAATCTTAACTTCAAATAAATGAGGTTTTCCTTGCTCTTCAAATCTGCCCTTTTAACTTCATCAATATTTGTCACATTTCCCAACCCATCCAATGCTAAAGACCCCTGGAGGTATTTCAACTTCCCTAAACATTCAAGATTGCATGATTTGCTACCATCGTCACTTACATTGAATACACTTAATGTCCGAAGACAAGTCAATCTCTCCATTCCTTTTGGCATTTTCCACAATGAACGAGTCTCATCAATTATTAAATGCCTCAAGTTGACTAACTTTCCTATCTTTTTTGGTAGTTTCTGAAGACTCGAACAACAATAAAGATCTAAAGTTTGCAAATTATACAATTCACCCAATGACTCCGGAAATTCTCTCATCTCCTTAAAATATCTCAAACTAAGGTACCTCAAATGTATTAATGTTTCTATTCCACTTGAAATTTCTTTAACTAACTTAAAATCTCATAGAAAGACTTAGAGAACTCTATTTGAAACAACCCACCCCGAATCAATTTTGATGTCAGGGTAAATTTTGTCACCTTAAACCGTTAGCTATATGCTTGATTCTCTAAAATTTATTAGGTAAAGGTAATAAAATATATATATACTTTTACATGGCCTCACTAGATGTCTTATAAATGTACTAATACATATAGATGCATGTCATAAACATCATGTGGCTTAATAAGATTCCATGAATTTTACAATACTCGGGGAGGAAAATATTTTAAAAAAAAGAGGTCAGTCTAATGACTCAATGAATTGAAAAAAATACATATATACATTTTTATTGATGAAACTAAAAATTTATAAAAAGTGCATCTTGTAACATAAAAAAATTAATGCGATAAACAATCATGGACATATATGAATATCATAACTTATCTTAAAACTTGTAATATAAAATAATCGTGAAACTGTATATTTAGTAATTATAAAACACTTGCTGATGTATCCATATTTAGAACTTGTTACTATATCTTTTTTTAATTGAGTATGGTGAACTATATAAAGAATATAAAAATATTACATATTATATTTATATAAAATCTCACACTAAACTAGTACTCAGGAAAAAATTTCATCATACTCGAAATACTCTTTAGACAGAGCATTGAACGTACTCTTTTTATCTCATCTCATATTTTCGTCTTATAGATGTGCAGAGCAAATCAATATCCTTGTCATACTCAAGCGCAAAGCAAAGCACCCATACACATTGCTTAAAGCCTGTGTGTGTGTACAGACGGGCTTCAAAGGTCTGAATCTTATATCTCTATTTGAAAGAGAAGGGTACAATTTAATAGTTTCAAAATTATTTCTTTTATACAATATATGAACTTAAAACGCTTCTTTATATTATATCTTATACTCTTTAAATTACAAGGTACTTAAAAATCATTATTGATGCATGAAAAATATTATCTCAATTATAATATTTTCTTAACTAATCACATATTTATTCATATACTTCAATTCATCTCATCTTCATAAGATAAATATAAATAAATAGAATATGTTTAAAAAATATAATTATATATAAAAAAATTAAATATTTATTATCTCATACTTTATAATTTAATCACATAAATCATAGAAAGCATATTTCTATTACTATATACGACCATGGATTATAAATATTCTAATAATAAAATCTCTACATTTAACATAATTATAAAATGAAATGAGTTATAGTAAACTATAAGCATAATTTATATACTAACTATAATAAGTTTTATACTTAATGTATTCATAATCACGCTAACACATATCTTAAAAATATAATTAATTAATCACACTGTTTATTCATTTAAAATAAATTATGAATAAAATAAATACAATACTAATAAATTAATTTATAAAGTTATTATATTAAAAACATAACATATGTATTTATAAAGTATTAACTCACCATTTGTAATTTTCATTTTGTTTTCTTAAACCGCATATATATATATATATATATACACACACACACACACACACACACATATACATACACCCCAATTCAATAAACTCTTTTTTAATTATTAATTACATATAAATACTCACATAATTCATTGACAATAAAACATAAATAAAGACATACATACATATATAAATTCACACATAACAATTCCATGATAAATATAATACAATATACATACATACATAAATGTCAATTTCATAACTAATAAAATATAATATATATATATATAATACACATCAATTCCATGGCTCATACACATCAATTCTATAGCTAATACAATATAATATACATTCGTACATACACACATAAATACATGCATACTCATATTCATACATAAATATATATCAATTCTATTTCTAATAAAATATAATATACACACAAAGATGCATACATACACGCATAGAGGTATACCTATATACATACTTACATATATATATATATTGTATGACTTATACACTATAATATACATACATACATACATACATAACCACAAATACATACATAGGAATATATACATACCTACATGTGCATACATATATATATATATATACACTACTACTACTACTACTACATACCTACATATTTCTCACATCAACCAAATATAAAATTAAAAATAAATATATTAAACAAATTTAAGAATATAAGAAATCACTCACAAATAATTATTCACCTCTTCTTTTCTCTTGGTTTATCTTTCTTTCTATTATATTTTTCTTTTCTTTACCTTCTTCTCTTCCTTTCCATTTCTCCTTCTTTTCCTTTACTTCCCCCTTTCTGTCCGTTTCTTTTTTTTTCTTTTCTCCTTCCTCTCCAACAAGTCAACAAGAAAAAAAGAAGCAAAATAAATTTTATAAAAAAATATAGAAAATCAAGAACCACCGATCCCCCATTTTTCTTCAACACCAAACTTCTACAATCTTCCATGAGTCCTACATGTATTTAAAAATATAAATATATAATATGTAAAAAAATTTCTTTGCCCTACATAACTAATAATAGTATAATAATAATAACAATAATAATTATTATTATAATATGGACCCCATTTGTTTAATAATTAAAAATATTTAGATAAAAATAATTTAGAAAAATGAGTGTTATAATTTTCTCCCTCATAAAAATTTCATCCTCAAAATTTTAAAATATTCGTACACTTATGAGTCTTAACCATATAAATGAAATATTCTTATACATATATCATTTTTATTTAATGAAACTCATTTATTGTGCATTAATACAAATAACACCATCCACAAAAACGTTACTCATTTTTATACAATTAATAGAATAATTAAAATATAAAGTTGCAAAAGACTGATCACTTAAATGTTGATTGATAATAAAATATTTTAATGGACAAGTCATTAACATAACACTATCATATCTCAAATTTCTCAATTTAGGATTGCATATTATTCATACTTATTACTAGAAATAGAAATTCACAACATATATATACAGAACACTAATATTATACATATATCCAATCAACTCCTTCTAGGCATAACTTACATTGATTTGCTTATATAATTATTGCTAAGTTGTTCATATTCACATTGCAAAATAAAGTTAAGTTTTCAATTAACATTATAAATCTATAATCATCAATATAGTATTGAATTCTTCATAAACTATAAATTTAATTCAGCGTATTGTTCTAGTATGATTTTTTTTATATCTATCCCACATCATATCACAAATTGATCTAACACCTCTTTAACTCAATACAAAGATTTTCTTTAACAATATTCTACTAACATGATTCAAAATTTTAAAGTTACTACAAGATAATCAAAGCTTTTGAATTATAACCATTAGAATACACAAACAATTTCATTCTCACTATTCATTTAGCATTTTAACATCCTGTAGCATTTCAACCTGCTCTCTGCACATATGTAGCATGTCATTTCTTTTACAGCATTTTAACATTATGCTATGATTGTATGCATAAGCTACTATGATTTATCCCCTAAATTGAGAAAATGCTTTTTATATTGTGCTATCTTTTCAAAAGAATATAAAATAGAGAAAGATAAGTTGATCATGTTATGGATGGCTCAAGGTTATCTTAATGTAAAAGGAAGGGAAGATATGGAATTAGCTGGTGAAGAGTATTTTGAAAATTTAGCTATACGCTCTTTCTTTCAAGATTTTGAGAAGGATGATAATGATGATGGTAGCATAAAACTTTACAAGGTGTATGATATAGTGCATGACTTTGCTCAATTTCTTACTAAGAATGAATGCTTTACTATAGAAGTTGATGATTCTCAGAAGTTGATGACATGCATTTATATGTATTAGTACATTTATGAGACATTTAGTAAGGCCATGTAAAAGTATATATTTTCATTTTTTTTTACTGCTTTTACTTAGTAAGTTTTAGAGAATCAAGCATATAGCTAATGGTTCAAGATCACAAAATTTGCCCTAACACCAAGGTGGGGTCGTTTCAATTGGTATTAGAGTCGAGGACAACTCTATTTCGATGGTGGATGGGTTATGTAACGACCCAAATCTCACATCGGGCAGACTCGTCCAAAGTGAAGGCCTTATAAACAGAAATTTCTCCTACCCTTATGAGGCACCTTTTAGGGATGGTGATGCATTCTGTCCATTAAGGACAAAATCGTGAAGGGGAAGGGCGCATGCATGAACCTTAAAATAGACAATACCTTGCACAGGGATTTGGGTAGGCTCTTTCACTATCGTCCTCAAGGATGTCAAGTTTTCACACAATAATTTTGAAAGGATATTACTAGTCAAATAATCACCATCACATTCAACAAGAAGACTATGCAATTTCGTATCATTGTGAATAGAGATAGGAAAGATGCCAATTCTTTTCAATATTATCATGAAATGTCTAGAGTTTTTATAAGAAAACTCTAATTGAGATTCTGCACCATCATCAACTTCTATAGTAAGGCATTCATTCTTAGTAAGAAATTGAGCAAAGTCATGCACTACATCATGCATCTTGCAAAGTTTTATGCTATCATCATCATCATCATCCTTCTTAAAATCTTGAAAGAAAGAGTGCATAGCTAAATTTTCAAAATACTCTTCACCAACTAATTCAATATCTTCCCTTCCTTTTACATTAAGATAACTTTGAGCCATCCATAGCTTGATCAATTTATCTTTCTCTATTTCATAGTCTTTTGGAAAGATGGCACAATATAAAAAGCATTTTCTCAATTTAGGAGATAAATCATAGTAACTCAACAATATAAAGGGAAAAAAGTCCTTTTTCTACCTCTTCTAACTTCTACATCTCACTATCTAAGATACTTCGCCATTGTTCAGCTCTTCTTTTTAAGCTCAGTAGACTCCCTAAAGTCTTTATAGCAAGTGGCAAGCCATCGCATTTATTGACAATCTTTCTACCAACATCTTCTAAGTTATCACACTCTTCCTTGGTTCTTCCAAATAGTGCCACTTGACTAAACAATGACCAAGAATCCTCATCCGACAATTTTCCTAGTGGGATCATTTTGCCGGTTCTCATTATCTTGGCAACATTCTCCTTACGCGTGGTCAATAAAATTCTACTTCCTTGAGGACCATACTTAAGAGTGTCCATCAACTGTTCCCATTTGTTGAAATCTTCTGTCCATACATCATCAAGTATAAGAAAAAACTTTTTGTTTTCATTAACTTCCCTTATCTTTTGCAATATATGTTCCAATTCAACTAATTTTTGAGCAATACCTTCTAGTGATTCAAGGATTGCTCTGGCAATCTTAATCTCATCGAAAGAATTGGAGACGCACACCCAAATTTTCTTGTCAAATTTGAGTACTCACTTTATCCTCGTGATAAACTAAGCGAGCAAGAGTAGTCTTTCCAATACCGCCCATGCCTATTATGGAAATGATAGGGATGGACGGCACTCCAAGACTGCTTTCACTCAACAACACCTCTACTAATTCACTTTTTTTCACTTCTCTTCCGTAAACTTTGGACAGATCAATAACAGAAGTAGTTGTTTGTTTTTCTATCTCTCCAGTGCTCTTGGTCACCAAGCTAAAACCGAACATATCTTTTTCGCTAGCGATATTATTTAGCGTCGTATTCAACTTCTTTATCTTGCTAGCAATTTCACGACGCAAGACAATCTGCTTAGGAGAATCGATATGAAGAGATGAGACAACGTACCTTCTTCTTGGGCCCGGAAGCATTTTCAATTTTCTGCAAGTGCAACTTCCGAATTGCAGTGTTCCATTCATCCAACAAATCCTGTATGTAATAGGGCGTGTCTTTAAGCTTATCTAACCAATCTCTTACAGAATTCTCCTTCACTTTTCTGGTCTCTGCATCTTTTAGCACAGCTTTTCTGGCCCTGAAATTGCTAGTGAGCTTCTAAACTTCTTCTTCAACGCCCACGACCAGCTTCATCCCAGCCTCCATCTGTTCACGAAGGATCGCAGCCAGCTGCTCCAAGATAACCGAAACTATTACTTCAGCCATAACTCAAAGATGGTAAATTGATGAAAGAAAGAAAGATTTGGAAACTCAGATATTTGATGCGCTTGTGATGGTAAATGCTCTTATTGGGTCGACTTATATAGACCAGTCACGTGGGATGAAACCCATCCAGAATTCGTTGATATAAAATAAAATATAATTATCACAACTTTTTGACTTTCTATTTTGTTCAATTATTGGTCTCGTGATTCAACGATTGCTTTGGATTCGCTTTGTGCATGTACTTTACTTAAACAGTGAGTAAATCATTTGTAGTTATTTATAAATACATTGATTTTAAACCAACCATATATAGTAATTTCCAAGCAATGGGAATGCATCTTCCGCTTTAAGATGGAATTATCTTCCATACCTTAAAAAAGATTAAAAGAAAAAACCGATATTTGTCAAGAAAAAACAGTAGGATAACAACAAATTTTCTATTTGTATTCTATCTTATATAAGTCACTCTACACACTTTAATCAAAAGATCTAAAATTTGTCTTTGTAACTTTGGAAGCTTCCCGTATTAGATATAACTTGTAAGCTTTTTTTCTTTTTAAATAAGAAACTGTGTTGGTCGATATTGCCAATTTTATCATCTCTGCCACTAAAAAAGTATTTAATTTATGTTTTTTCAGAAACACTAAGAAAGTAGTCAAACAAAAATAATTTTGAAAAGAATATTTCTCTTATTTCTTCTTAAATTTACATTAGGACTCGTCTTACTTTTTATACTACTAAGAGAAGAGTCTAGAAGGTTGCAAAATAGAATTTGTTACACCGATATCTTGGCGGAAAATTAAATAAGCTTGTAATAGAATTATAAAAGAATTCTGTTACAGAAGAGTTCTACAATTGCTTACGCTAGCTCAGCACATTTGTACACGTCAGCATATATAGTTGTCATCTCCCCTTAAACGCAAGCCTTCTAATCGTGAGCTTGAGTTTGGAAGTAAGAAGACAAAATCTAGTGATAGGTAAAGTCTTGGTGAAGATATTTGCCAGTTGGGCTATAGTAGGAACATAATCAACTTCAACTGCTCGATAGAGTACCTTATCTCGGATAAAATGAACATTGACCTTGATGTATTTCGTTCTATTGTGAAAGACAGGATTTGCTGCAAGTGCAGCGGTGCTCTGGTTGTCACACCAAATGACAAGAGTTGCAGGAAGTTGGAAACCAAGTTCAGATAGTAGAGAAGTAACCCAGGTGACTTCTGCTGTAACTTGAGCAAGAGTACGATATTCTGATTCTGTGCTAGACTGAGAGACTGTTTTCTGCTTCCTTGAACACCATAAAATCAGATTATCACAAGAAAAACACAATAGTCACCGATAAATTTTCGATCAGTCTTATCACAAGCCCAATCAAAATAAGTAAAGGCAACTAAATCAAGCTATTTTCCAGGCTCAAATTGAAGACCAATATCTATTGTGCCTTTGAGATATCTAAGGATACGTTTGCAGCAACTCTACTGTTTATATGTAGGACATGATAGATATTGGCTGAGATTATTAACAATAAAAGAAAGCTCAAGTCGTGTTAAGGTCACATACTGGAGAGTTCCAATCACACTTTTGTACAACGTTTCATCTGCAAATTTGTTATCAATAACTGCATCTAATTGTAAGCCAGAGCTCATAGGAGTAGGGCAACTCTTAGCTTGCAGCATATTTGTCTTATGTAACAGCTCTAAGATGTATTTTTTCTATGATAGAAATAAGATATTATTAGTTCTAAATACCTCGATGCACAAGAAGTATCCTAACTGTCCAAGTTCCTTTAGAGCAAATGATTTGTTGAGCTGATCTATGACCTGTTGCAGCAGACCTGGATCATCACCTGTGATGATGATATCATCAACATAGACAAGTATGATGATAACATGACTATTTTCTCTTTTGATGAACACTAAAATATATGATTGAAGGTTACAGAATTTTCAGCTTAATAGTGCTACTTTTAGCTTGTCAAACCAAGCTCTTAGAGCTTATTTTAAGCCATATAAGGCTTTAGTTAGTCTACATATGTGGTTTGGCTGCTGGACATCAAGAAAACCTTCAGGCTGTGACATAAAGACCACCTCATTCAAGTCCCCATTTAGGAAATCATTATTGACATCAACCTGTCGAAGTTGCCATCCTCTGGAAACAGCTATGCTGAGTATGAGTCTAATAGTACTTGTTTTGACAATAGAACTAAAAGTTTCTGAGTAGTCTATGTCTAGAGTTTGATGGAATCCTTTTGCCACCAACCTAGTTTTGTATCTTGCAATGCTGCCACCTAGTTTTTTCTTTATCTTGAACACCCATTTATGTCCAATGATTTTTTGATCTGTTGAGTAAGGCACTAAAGTCTATGTTTGATTGTCATTAGGGCCTCATATTCTTCAGTCATTGCCTTATTCCAGTGTGGTATCTGTAGGGCTTGTTTTGCAATTTTTGGAACAAAGTCAGATAAAGTTTGCATAGAGATTGTGTATATTTTTGGTTTGTACACACTATTCTTCGATCTAGTCAGCATTGGATGCACATTCTCAACTTCATTTTGCATTGCACTTGGTATTGGTGAGATTTCATTGAAGCTAGTGGTTGAATTTTGGTGAATTGTAGTGGTTGGTATATCTGAAGTTTTAGGTGTGGAATTAAGGGTAAGGGAAATGTCATACATAGGTGATATAGCATTCAAAGGAGTACTAGAAGTAGTTGTATCAACTGTGCCACTAGTGGCAGGTTGTAAGGGATAAGTGATAGAAATGTTCAGACTAGGTTCTGTAGTGTTTAAAGATAAGAAACTTGCATTATTTGCAAATGGGAAGTCACATTCATCAAATTTCATGTCTTGATATATAAACTCTGCCTTTTGCATACATGTATTTGTACCCTTTATGTTGAAAACTATAGCCTATAAACACACACTTCTCACTATGAAAATCTAACTTATTTTTTTGATATTCTCTCAAATAAGGATAACATGTAAAGCCAAAGACTTTCATGAATGTGTAATCAGGTTTTTGTTAGACTAACTTTTTAAATGGAGATGTGAAATTCAGAACAATTGAAGGCATTCAATTTATTAGGAAGGTTGTAGTAGAGAAAGCCTCCCACCAGAGGTTGAAAGGCATACTACTTTGTGCTAAAAGACTCAGCCTAGTGTCAACAATGTGCCTGTGCTTTCTCTAGACTTTTTCATTCTGATGATGTGTATAAGGACATGAAAATCTATATTTGATGCCCTGTTTATCTAATGTTTTGGTTAGGGACTTGAATTCTCTCCCAAAATTTGACTGCACCATTTTTATTCTCTTACCCAACAACCTTTCTGTATGGTTTTGAAAATGGAGAAATATTTTAGTGGCTTGGGATTTCATTATCAATGGATAGACCCACACAAACCTAGAGTAGTCATTTAAGAAACTTATATAGTACATATATCCATTTCATGAAGCTACAACTGCTGGACCCCAAATATTTGTGTGGATTAGTTATAAGGCAGAGTTAGTTTTACTTTTGGACAAACTAAAATGTTGTAAATGACTCTTCCCTAATTCACAAGCTTTGCACAGGTTTGTAAGAGTAATTTTATTGAGTTTCAAAGAGGTATTACAATCTGATGCAATCTTCTTCAATACAATTAGATTTAGATGCCCAAACTTGTTATGAAGCACTTCAGAGGTTACATTTTCTGTAATACTAGTATGATTTTGTAAGGCTATGGCATTGCTAGAGCTAACTCCAGTATTGTGTGTTTGTACAGAGAGGTGGGTGCTACAATAAGTTTTATTTATCTTACATTGTGCAAAAAGGAATAAAACTGGAGCTGCATCAATTTTATCTGTAGCAGTACTGGTGTTTAAAGTATGTAGCTAATACAACCCTTCTTTAGCTGTTCCTTTGAGAAGAGTTCTGCCCTTTGAGTCTTTGATGACACAAGCATTATGTTTAAATTCAATACTCAGATTATTGTCATAAGTTAATCTAGATATGCTCAGTAGGTTCTTTGTCATGTGGGGTATATGTAGAACATTTTTTAAAAGAATAGGTTGTTTTGGGTATAATGAGTGGAAAATGCAAGTTCCCATGTGCAAGATTTATAAAGCATGTCTATTGCCAACTAAAAGATGTTTTTTACCTCTAAATTCAGATATGGACTCCATATTATTGGTAGTGTTCAAGACATAGTGTGTGGCACCACTATCAAAATACCAAGCTTGATCTTTACTGTCTTCTTGGGCAACTCCTGGCTCAGCAATAAAGGCTTTTGTATTCTAGTTATTGTTATTCTAAATCCATGGCTCAAATTCTTCATTAAACCTATTCCAACACTTCAACACACTTTGACCAATTTTGAAGCAAATTCGATAGACAACTTTTGATTTTCCTTTGCCTTGAAAGCCTTACTTTCTTATCTTCTTGTTGTTGTAGTTTTGATTTCCATTGTTTACTCCTTTACCAGAAGATGAACCTCCTTTATTCTTTTGCTTGAAAACAGAGTGAGCAAGATGAACACTTGCATATCCTCCATTAACTGAATTTATCAAGGCAACTCTGCTTTCATGACTCAAAAGAATGGCATAGATTTCAGCCAAACTAAGTTGATCAGCTTGAGCAAAAACCAATACAGCAACAGAATCATATTTTAGTCCTAGACCAGCAAGCAGGTAAGTAATTAGATCTTGATCTGGTATTCCTTTTCCTGCCATTACCATGCTATTTACTATATTCTTCACCTTGATGTAGTACTCGTTTATGGTCATGGTTCCTTTTCTTATTGTCTGAAGTTATGCTCATAGTTGAGCCAGTCTGGCCACCAATTGGGTTCCAAATATCTTCTCTAGATGTTTATAGACTTCTGGTGAAGACTTGCAGTGAATAACTGAGCTCAATACACTCTCAATCATTGTAGAATAAAGCCAGCTAAGAAGCAAAACATCTTGCTTTTTCCAGATCTGAAATGCTAGATTTACTCTGGTATAGCTTCAGCACTTGTTCTTGTTTGAATAACAAACTTCTATGGATAACTTCTTTCTCTTAGGAGTAAATCTTCTAGTTCATTGCCTCTTGCTGAGGCTAGAATTTGAGATTTCCAGATCAAGAGATTATTGAGATCTAACTTGACAGATGTGGAGAAATTGAAGGTGGTTGACTATCCAATCGTTAGATTGTTGGAGTTTGATTCAAAAACTGCAGCATTCATTCAATCAAGGTTCACTAAGGAGGCGTTTGCCATGGTAGCTCTGATACTAACTTAGAAAAGTATTTAGTTTGTGTTTTCTCGAAAAAGCTAAGAAAGTAGCCAAACAGAAATAATTCTTAAAAAAAAAATACTTCTCTTATTTCTTTTTATATTTACACTAGGACTTGTCTTGCTTTTTATACTACCAGTGGAAGAGTCCAGAAGGTTGTAAAACAGAATTTGTTACATCGGTATTTTGGCGGGAAATTAAATAATCTTGTAACAGAATTCTGTTACAGAAGAGTTCTACAATTGGTTACGCCAACTCAGCATATCTGCACATATCAACATATATAGTTGTCACTGCCTCTAAATATTTTGTAGTAATAATTTTCTAATAATTGAAAAGCACATTCTACTTTTAAATGGAAATTTGGAAATGTATTATACGTTGACTTAAATCAGATTGGAAAAATCATCTTCAAGCTAGCTTATCTTCATTTAAGCTATATTTTATTTTAGAGAAAATCCTTAATTAGGCAAATGTAATGATCCAAGTCCAATACTCAAAATAGATATTTTTTACAATCTAGTAAGTATCTTCCTCTTTAGAATTCAACATGTTCTTCAGCCTCACATGCAAATTCCATATAACTTTCACCAACGCCATAAATTCATTCACCTGCCCTTGTATGTGTAGAATTGCCAATGTGACAAAAGAGTTATCAGAACAATACCTGTGCCCTAAAAGTGCAGCACCACCCATGTGATGATATTGATTTGTTATTTCATTTTTTTCTTTTTGTATGTTATTATAGTTCTAACTTGTAAGCTTGTTTTTTTTAGTTTCCATTTTTTTCTAACAAAACTTTGATAGTGCAAAGAATTTATTCAAATATTCTATCAATTAAGATAGTATTTATATTGGAAAGTTGGTCTTGGTTGGACAAAAATTGAGATGAATACCAAAGAGAAGAGTTACAAGAAGTTTAGAACGTGTGGGACACGTATGGAGAAGTCTTGAATGTGTGAAACACGTATGGAGAAGTCTAGAAAGTGTGAGACACAAAAGGGGAAGCAAACTAGGATTCAAAGATGCGAAAGAAGAGAAGAAAATGCAATAAGCGTTGACAGGGTTGAACGCCACGTGCCCATGGCTGAGCACTGCGGCGCCTAGGACAGAACCCTAGCGCTAGGGCGTTGGGCGCGATTTCTGCCACAAACACCGCGATGCCAGGGGACAAACGCCGCAGCGTTATAACTCATGAAAAAGTCTTTTTTTCATCCAGATTTTGAGTTTTGGACTTCCAAAACAAGTAGACTCTTACTCCAACAAGGAATAGGGTTAGTAGGCACGAAATACACCAAATATAAATACTTGTAAACCCTTTATTTGAGATCAAGCATCAAGAGAGACTCTAAGAGAGGGAAGAACTGGGTAGATACTAAGTGCTTGTGTGTACTAGGGTGGAGCCTTGTTTGGGTGATCATTGTTTGTAGTAGAGTAAGGGTTCACTAAACATTAGGTCATTTTGAGGGTTCTTCATTGGGTTTTTTTTTGTAAAATCTCTAGGGAGTTATAATTAAAGAGGCTAGAATCTTTGGATCTACCGTGGATGTAGGCAATTGGCCGAACCATGTAAGTTTATGTTGTGCTCTTTTGTTTCTGCTTTGAATTCTTATTGTTTTTGCTTGATTAATAGGTATTCCGCTGCGCAAGGAGGTTAGAGTTCTAAGTTGAATCTTGGGTTCTTCGCTTCAACATAACCTCGAGAGGGAGAAGGGTGTTTTCTCCCTTAACAAATTGGTATCAGAGCTAGAGGTTCGATAATACGCACTTGGGGTATTTTAACTATGGCTATAATCAAGCAAGAAATAAAGAAGTTCAATAGGATGAATGATTTCAATCTTTAGAGGAAGAAGGTTAGGGCTCTACTAGTGAAGGAAGGGCTACACTCAGCTTTGGAGGAAGCCAGCAACTCAACTAACAATGAGACGACAACCTCAAAGTTCGAGCAGAAAGATTGGGACATAATTCAAAAAACGGCTCACAGCACCTTATTCCTGGCGTTGAGCGACGAAGTATTAAGGGAAGTTGGTGATGAAGAAACTGCTTTGGGGCTATAGAGGAGACTTGAGGCATTATACATAAAGAAGTCTCTTGCAAATAGACTTCTTGTGAAAAAGAAACTACATCAGCTAACAATACGAGGGAACTTCATTAAGAGACCATATTGACGAGTTCAACAAGATCATCATAAGTCTTGAGCAACTGAGCATTAAGACTGAGGATAAAGATAAGACCATTATCTTGTTAAGTTCATTGTCGAAGAGTTATGAGAGCTTTGTAGATATGCTACTATATGGTAAGGAGACTTTAACGATGAATAACGTTAAAGCATCATTAAACTCAAAAGAATTGACAAAGAGATCTGAGTCCGAGAGTTTAGCAGTATTGCTTGCACAAGGAAGGAAGAGCAACCAATCAAGGAGGAGATCCAAGAAGTGTTTCTTTTGTAATAAGGAAGGACACTTTGTTAAGGATTGTCTGAAATCAAAAGGCTAAGGAGGGTGGGCTGCAATCGGTACTGAGGAAGATACCAAAGTTGTAGACACATTGGTAGCCTCAAGGGGAAAGTACACTGGCAAAAGGATAATAGATTTGGGTTACAGTGTCCATATGTGTCCCAACAGATCGATGTTTACCAACTATAAAGCTAAGAGAGATAAAGCTCTAATGGGGAATGACATGACTTGTGAGATCATAGAAGTTGGTGATATAAGGCTGAGGATGCAAGGTGGAGAAACTATGGACTTACATGGTGTAAGGCATGTTCCTAAAGTGAGGAGGAACTTGATATTCTTAGGCAAGCTTGATAAGGAAGGATATTCGATTAGAGCGAAAAAAGAAAAATTAAGGGTAGAGAAAGGACCTATAAGGTTTGAGAGTGAGAAATACAATAGGTGGCTCTTGTGCTTACTGAGATGATTATAAGTGGCTCAATGCGGGGTGTTGGGGTAATACAGACCATTAGGCAACATCTAAACCGTGCTCACCGAGGTGATTAGGGTCAGAAAGGAGTGCAACGCATTCATACACCATGCAAGGTGCATGAAAGCCTTGGGAGGCTAAAGTCACTAGCTCGAAAAAAATTAAGTCTTGGTGGAGATTTAACTTGACTCAACTCTAGGTGATAGAGCATTGGTGTGGATCGGATCCCGAAGCCTTTTTATTCGAAAGATTTTGAATCAAGGAAGGGTTTGTTGAAAAATTAGTGATTAAACAATCTTAGTTGGACAAAAATTGAGATGAATACCAAAGGGAAGAGCTACAAGAAGTTTAGAACGTGTGGGATACGTATGAAGAAATGTAGGACGTGTGGGACACGAAGGGAGAAGCAAAAAGGGACTCAAAGACGCGAAAGAAGTGAAGAAAATACAATAGACGCTGATAGGGCTGAACACCGTAGTGCCCATGGCTGAGGACCGCAGCGCCCAGGATAGAACCCTAGCACCGCGGCGTTGGGCACGATTTCTGCCAGTGCCGCGACGCCAGAAAGCTGGAAAAGTCCATTTGTCATCTAGATTTTGAGTTTTGAAAAGTTTTGGCCTTTCAAAATAAATAGATTTTTACTCCAACAAGGAATAGAGTTAGTAGGCACGAAATACACCTTATATAAACACTTGTAAACCCTTTATTTGAGATCAAGCATCAAGAGAGACTCTAAGAGAGGGGAAGAACTGGGTAGATACTAAGTGTTTGTATGCGCTAGGGTGGAGCCTTGTTTAGGTGATCATTGTTCGTGGTAGAGTAAAGGTTCACTAAACATTAGGTCCTTTTGAGGGTTCTTCATTGGATTTTTTTTTGTAAAATCTCTAGGGAGTTATAATAAAAGAGGTCAGGATCCTTGAATCTACCATGGACGTAAGCAATTGGCCGAACCACGTAAGTTTATGTTGTGCTATTTTATTTTTGCTTTGGATTCTTGTTGTTTTTACTTGATTAATAGGTATTCCGCAGCGCAAAGAAGTTAGAGTTCTAAGTTGAATGTTAAGTTATTCGCTTCATCATAACCTCGAGAAGGAGAAGGGCATTTCCTCCCTCGATAATTTCATACAATTGATTTTGTATAGGTTTTAATTATAATAACAAAAAAAATGTGAGGTTTTAATTATTTTAATTAAGCCTTTAATCATAAAGGGGTTATAAAGATACAAATGTTCTCATAACCGCCAAGAGCTTATTAATATATTACCATCTTTATAACAAATAAACTTAAAATAAATAAAACAAGGTAAACAATAATTTTTGTATTTAAAACTAAGCAATCGCCGAGAAACTCAATGCTGTTCAAAAAAATTTATGACTCAAAAATTCAAGCTAAAATAAGATAATTTTCTCATAATTGTTTTTCATTTAATAACTTAATATTTATTCACAAGGCTTTTTGTAGTATTTACTTTAATAACATACCCACGAAAAATATTATTTAAGTGTAATATAGTCTATGAGGTTTGATTGAGTTCTCATTTTGTGAGTTTTATAATTAATAAGAATAAAAAAATGTTATTTTTATTTAAGTGTAAATTTTGCTTCGCTCGACCATGCTTGACAGTTAAATATTTCAGAATTTGGAACTTGTTGTGCAAGCTTTAAGCTCTGCAAAAACAGAGAAAATGGCTGTTATTCGTATTCACTTCACACATTTGTATTTACAACTTTATGAGCTCTATTTATAGCTCAATGTACTTCCCTTCCAGGGCTGATATGTTATTTACAGAAATGAATAAGAATTAAAAAGAAGCTTCTTATGAGTGCTCCAGAAATCGTGCTCCAATATGCTTTGCCTGCACTTCATTTTTTTGTCTTTTATTATAACAAACTTTGGCTCCTTGATGCTTACGTGTATACTGATCTATCCAATGCAAAGTCAATATATAATTTCTTTTTAACTCAAGCTTAATTATTTGGTAAGTTATCAAGGTTGTCCTTTAAGAAATTGATTCTTTCAACTTATAAGGACTTGATTATTTTCAATGTGTTTGTTTCTTTTATGAAAAATAGGATTTTAATGTGCTTGGTTCTTTTATAAAAAATAAGATTTGCTACTAGTGAGGTAGCATTTGTATTGTCATACTGAATTTTCAATTTGATGTCAAGATTTATCTCTAATTCTGACAGTAAAGAGCAAATCCAAAGGATCTCAGCATTGGTGTGAGCCAAGGCTTTATATTCTGACTCTGCACTTGATTTTACCGTCACCTTTTGCTTCTTTGAGCTCTATAATACAGGGTTTTCATACAAGAAGATGTTATATCTACTCACTGATATCCTATCATCTATATTTGCTGCTTAGTCAGCACCAGTGAACATTATTAATTCAAGTTTTCCTCTAGATGAGTAATAAAGGCCATGGCTTAATGTGCTCTACAAGTATCTTAGAATCATTTTGCTTCAAAGCCAATGTTCTAGTTTTGGCCTTTTTAAGAACTAATTTAGTTTATTTGTACTAAAAGAAATTTCAAACCTAGTCAGTGTAACATATTTTAAGGCTCCAATCACACTTCTATAAAGTGTATTATCTTCAAAATCCTTACCCTATCTTTTGGTGTACTTTACACTGGCGCTCATTGGAGTTTTAAACCCTTTGTAAATCATAATTCTAATTTTCTTTAAAAGATCTAAAATGTACTTGTTTTGGTTCATATGCATGCCCTCCTTGTCTCTTTTTACCTAAATTCCTAAGAAGTATCTTAATGAGCCCAAGACTTTTAGTGAGACCATTATTAAAATTCTTGACTACCATCCAGTATTTGTTCATTATTTCTAGTGATGAGAATGTCAATTACATGCACTAGAAGAAGAATAAAGCATTTCTTTCTCTTAGAATGAAGAGTGATGAGTCTGACTTAGAGTTATTGAATCCTCAACTTAGAAAGGCACCTTTTAATTTTTCATACCAGGCTTTAGAAGCTTGCTTTAGCTCATGCAAGGCTTTCTTAAGCTTATAGACATGATATGGTTTGTTTTTGTAAACAAAACCTTCAGATTGTGAAATATAAACCTCCTCGAATAAGTCTCTATTTAGGAAGACATTGTTAATATATGCTTGTTTGATGTCCCAGCCAAAATGTACTGCAAGGCTAGCTATAAGTTTAACTGTGACTATCTTTACCATTGGGCTAAAGGTCTTTATGTAGTCCACTCCATTTGTTAGGTTGTATCCCTTTGCAACCAATCTAGCTTTATACCTAGCCCCTATTTCATCAGGTTTATCTTTTACTTTATATACCAATTTGTGTCTAATTGTCTTCATATTTGGTTTTGGAGGCATTAAGTTCCAAGTCTAATTTTTAATCAAGGCATGGTATTCTTCTTGCATTACAAATCTCCATTTTTTTTTTGTCAAAAAGAGCTTCAGTGGTACTTTTTGGGGTTGTGATAGTGTTATGTTTGATGTTTAGGAAGATTTTTGATTTGAAAATCCTACATTTTGATATGGTAACCATTGAGTATGTGTTTGTTGGTTATTGAGTGTTTTGTGTTTGATCTTATGTGAATCTTGTTGTTTTTGTTTGGCTGGTTTGAGAAAGGAGGAGAATTTGGTAAGTTAGCTGAGTTTGGGTTTGTAGACTAAGTTTGAGCTTCCTCTTGGAACGAGAGAATGTTCTTTATACTAAACTGTTACTTATGTGAATAAAAAGGGGAAATTAATTGTAGATTGCTATAATTTTGAGACTCCATGTATGTCATCAAGACTAACTCTATGTATGTTATCAAGACTTTTGTTGAAGATAGACTAACTTAACATTAAAGGGAAATCATTTTCATTAAAGATGATATGTCTAGACAGAAAACACTTCCTTATTCATTAAGAAACCTATACTTATTGTGTTTAGGATTGTATTTTAAGAAGATGCATTTTTTGGTGTGAAAGTTTAGCTTGTTTTGCTATATAGCTAGAGATAGGTCAAGCACATCCAAATACTTTTAGATGTTTGTATTATGGTTTTATTTTAAAGAGTAGTTCAAAAAGGAGAATTATTCCTTGTTACTGGTGATAAGAGTTTATTTCTCAAATATACAGTTATTTGGAATACCTCTCACCAGTAAGATAAGGGCAGCTTAGCTTGGGTAAGCAATGACAGTCCTACTTCTACAATGTGCCTGTGTTTTCTTTCTACCATTCCATTTTATTGTGAGATGTATGGATAAGTCAACCTATGTTGTATTCCATTCATTTTCAAAAATGGTTTCAAGGTCTTATATTCTGTTCCTAAGTTTGTTTGTAATGCCTTTATTTATTTTCCTAGAATTCTTTTAATTTTGTTTTTAAGTTCTTAAAATAGTGAAGTGGTTTGGTCTTTAGTTTGCAAGGGATATATCCATATATATATATATATATAAATCTATCTATTAAAGTCATTCATTATGCTTAGATAGTATTTAAAACTATTTTTTTGAGATTATTAGTACTAGACCCCAAAGATTTGAGTAAACCAATTCTAGTGGTTCTATGGCTTTTTAGTTAGATTTCATGAAATTATAACCTGTGATTCTTCCTATATTAACAAGCCTTACAGAAAGGTAAATTCAAGCTTTCATTTATGAATTTGATATTAGCACGATGAGTTAAGACCTTCTTAAAGGTTTGTTCACATGGTTGCTTAAGCCTTTTATAGAGTATTTTATAGAAAATTTAAGATTTGGACTCTAGACTATTATAGGTGACTAAACCTTATCAATCTCATTGTTGCTATATTGGCTTGAATTTTGCCTTGCGGTTGAAGTAAACAAGAAAATTGGAGAAGAAGAAAAAATAAACTCTAATAGAAAACAAGATTTATGAACTAAAGGCTTCTTTAACTCTTTTGAAATCAACACTTGGTATAGTCCATCCTTAGCCATTTCTTAAAGTATTACCTTTTATTTCATGTCCTTCACAATAAAAAATCTATATGAAACTCAACATATAAATCACTATCATTGATGAGCCTGGATATGCTAAAGAGATTCTTTGTTATTTTAGTGACACATGGCGTATTTTTAAGCACTAATAAATCATTTGTAGAAGGGTAAGTTACAGGTAAAGGACATTTACCAATATGAGTATAGAGAGCTTTTGTCCATTATATACTTTGAGCATATGATTACCTTTGTAGTCTAACCTCGTTGTCATATTGTTGATGTAATTGATGACATGGTTGGTTGCTCTATTGTCTAGGTACCACTCTTCATCATCTTCATGATCTTGCAGCAACATAAGCATTGTTATGAGTCTGTGGATTAGCCTTTAGAGTGAGGTTTTTATTAAATTTGTGCCAATAATTTGCTACTTCATATCTCTTTTTCCAACAAATTTAATAAGGCACTTAGGACCTATTCTTCTCTCTTGTTGTTGCTTTCCTTTTTCCTTTATTGTGTTGGAGTTGTTACCATCACTACTACAAAAATAGGCTTTATTGATACAATATAACTAACATTTTTCTAAATGATATTAGTGAATAGAAGTGTCAATAAATTGCTGACATCATAATATCAAAAATATATAGTATCATTGAATTACTGATACCATGATAGTAAAATATAAAGTATTAGTGAATTACTAATACTATAATATCAAAAAATTACTTTTCTTTTATAAACGAACCGTAACTCTTTCTTTTAAAATCATAAACAAACAAAAAGGATAGTCGTATCCACAGTCTTACATTGCCACACTGCATAGTTCATCTCCTCATCGACTCCTATCACTCTATTATCGGCACCAAGTGCAACATCATCTACTCCATCATCAAGATCATGAAAACACGCAACTTATCTTTGTATTCGATCAAGGAAGTGTTAAGGCTTTGTTAAGAATCACCTTTATCTGTTAAAATGTTACCAGATAATCTTCTCGGCGGAGACCAATTATTGTTCTTGTTGATAGTGAACAAGAGGAGGTGGGATTGTCGAGGACACAACCGCGATGATAGCACAAATTGCAAGATGCGAGGTAAGCTTAGACCAGTTAAAAAAGTGTTTGCGGATTGAAGTGTTGGTGGATTTGATGGCACAAATTATGTGAGACAGACTCAAGATCTACTCATCTGTGCCAGTCGCGGCTCCGATGTTCACGAATCCAAGCGTGAAGATAAGTTTTTTAATTTTGGATCGATCTTTTTCTTTTTTATAGAAAATATTGATGTGGTGACATTGGGGATTAGTTGACTATGTTTAGTCTTGCAGGTTCGTTTTTTCTTTGAATTTTTATTTTCTAATTTCGTATAGCTACTTGCTTGCATAGAAACATATACATATAGCAATCACAAGCCAGCAAAAGGATACAGATACTATGTACGGGTCCAGTAGTTCTTTAGTTGCACTAGTTATTTTATAATATTACAAGTTAATTATAATATTTCAACTTCTTTTATCATATGTTGGAATTGCTGGTTGGATAAGGATTGTCCTTCGAATATGAATTTAGAGCTTTTTAGATTTACGATCTGCAAAGTGGATCAACCACCTAGTGATGGCTTATCAATAAACTCTGGTCTTATTTTTCACCCACATCAAAGCCACGAGAAGGCCCCTTTCTCTACATAAATTGTCAGAGCAAAAATGATGCCATGGAAGGAAAGAGGCCTAGTAGACCCACAGTGGCAACATAGTTATTCATTTGATAACAAAGTAAATATTGGTATGATATTTCTCTAGCCGTGTGAGCATGTTTGGTTTTCTCTTTTCTGGTTGGTGATTTTAATAGATATTTGTAAGAAATGAGGTAAAGATTACAGATAGTAGGCGTTCGTTATTCGTTGTTGTTTGTAGGGGGTTTAGCTTGTGCCTGGCTATTCTACTGACTGCTTAGTACAAAGATACTATCTCTTATTAGGATATGTTTGTGACTTTTGATGATTGCTAAATGTTTGAATTTGTAAGTAGAAAGTGAAGAATGCGTAAAGGAATGTGTTATCAATTTCTGTGTTCAATTGAGAGTTAAAAGCCACCATTTTTAACTCCCCTCGCTGCTCTCTGATATCATGTATTATAACAATTATAAATATTTAAATTTTTCTTTTTTTCTTTGCAAAATTTGGATGGACTTGTCTTTCTGTATGTGGTTATTTTTACATTTAAAGCACTGTTTAGTTTTTTTTTACTAGCCATATTTGTCCTCTCAATGTGCAAATTCTACTTTTGACTTGGGAATTATTCCAAAAGGAATTCAATATGGTTGTGAGTTACTTTTCCCATTTGAGTTGAATATTGTCCAAGGCTAAAAAACTTAAAGATGAGATGAGATGAGATGTTAAGTGAAAGAGCCCCTGATAAAACAAATTGCTTTTTAGTTTGTTTGTTATCTATGATGATCCAATGTAATTGAATTATAGGATTAAATAGAATTCATATTGTTGATCTTTCCCAAACTATATATGTAGCCATTCCCCTCATATTAGTAGTAGCCTGTGCTTTGTTTGATATTTGCCAAGTAATTGGCTTTATTTTAATTTTGTTTAACTAATACTTGTGTTGGTGGAAAAACTGTTTGGTGAATGTTCTTGCTGCTTGCTTGATGGTGGAAATTTTACTCTACTTGCAAACAAGAAACTTAGCGCCAAAATTGAAGTTAGTAAACAAATGAATGTTTAGTAATTTTATTGAGGAGATTTTAGAAGCATAATTGTAGACGAATGAGGATATATATTTGCAATTACCTCAATTTGATAAGTGAGTAGTTCTAATACAATCTTTCCAAATTGTTGAGCATTAGCAATTCTGGGATAACACCACATCGGGGCCCAGTTACTCCTGTAGAACTTCATAAATTTTTTGAACCTCTCCACTTTTAGTGGTATTTGGAATTGTTTACCTACAATATAAGTTTATATCGCTGAAAGTCTCAGTCCAGTTAATGGCTGAACTAATTTCTCTTTTCCTTTTTTCTTATCTTAAAGGAAAATACAAATTTTTATGTCGGTTTAGTGCTCTTGAATCAGAGTAATTTGTGACAAGTTTGCTTCACAAACTTTCTTGGGGCATTTCTCTAACTGTTGTATCAATTTAGTACTATTGGATTGTAAAGGTAAATGAGTTTGAATCTAATTTTTTTTTTAATTTTTGAATATTTACTATTGGATTGTCTAATATTAAAAAATAAAAAGTATTTCTTAATTTAAGTTTAAAAAATTGAAGTCAATGGATCACACCCATGCATATGTATACATTTCTTTTTAGTATTTTCAATGATTTTAGCATTGGCCAAGCCTCAAAAAGCAATTCCATAATGTGAGAAGGGTATGTCTATTTGCAAATCAAATGATTTATAAATGAAGTAAAGAGTTCTACGAAGTCAGCAACATCATCATTTGTATCTGAATTAGATAATAGAATTGTACTCTATTTGTAACATCGATATACTATATTTTTTATTAACCTTCAATAGTATTAAACTTTATACACTTACTTATTTTTCATTTATCTAGAAATATCAAATGTAATTCGAATTTTAGTTGAATGAATCTTTTATTGTTATTAAATAAATTTATATTAGTCACCTTCAGATTCTATTGAAATTCAAATTTTATGTTTCATTAATAGTATTTAAATATTTTAAATTAAAAAATGTCTTAACTATTCTTTGATATTAATGTCAGTGATTCTTTGATACTATGGTGGTATCAAAGATTCAATAATACTATAATAACAAAAAAAAAATAATACTATAGTGTTAGTAATTTTTTAATACTATGATGTCAACGATTTACTAATACCATAGTATCAAAGATTTATTGACAACATAAATAGTATCAGTAATTTTCTGATTCGAGCAACACTGACACTATAAAATAATGACAGTGAAATCTTTCACTAATGCTAACTTAACATTAGTGAAGATTATTTTTGTAGTAGTGCGTGATTGTATCATTGATTGTAGTTGGTGAAATTATTGTTTCTTGGACCATTATATCTCTATGTTTGGTTCCTTCTAGTTTGTCCGGATCCTCCTTTCTATCCATAGTAATTTCCTCTACCAGGATTCTTTCTTTGATTTCTAAAATCTCTATTTCTGCTTTGAGCTCAATTAGCCTTATAATTTCCATCGTCTTGCATATTTTTTCCCATTCTTTTTTTCAAAATTGAGCATGTCAGCATAAACATCATCTAAAGTCATGCTGCTCAGCCTTGAAATGATGTTTACAATCACTGAATTAAAGTTAGAATCCAAGCCTTTCAATATGAATTAGGAAAGATCTTCATCATTTACCGGTTTTTCAGTCATAGCCAAGCTACCAGCAAGCTACTTTATCTTGTTATAATACTTGGCAAAACTCATGTTCCCTTTCTTTGTAATGCTGAGTTGCCTCCCAATCTCAATCAACTTAGCTTTTGATTGAGAGCAGTACATCTTTTCCAGTGATTTCTATAGCTCAAGTGAGGTTATGTATTCTGTCAAAGCACAAATTACTTTCTCACTCAATGTAGAAAGCAACCGACTGAGAATAAGTTGATCTTATCTCCTCCAATTTGTATAGAGTGGGTTGTGGTGGTGATTCTTCTCTGATCTTCATCAAAAGTTACTAGAAATCGACTTGGTAGTGTCACTGATTCATCAATGAAAACTTCAAGGTCACTCCATGAATGAATGGAAGCACTTGAGTTTTTCAAATCACAATATTGTTCTTATCTTGTTTTGTGCTTATAGTATAGGTTAAATTACTTGGCGTATGATTGGCCATAGTAGCCTGACTTGCTTTGATACCAAGTTAAATATTTCAGAATTGGAACTTCTTGTGCAAGCTTGTAAGCTCTGCAAAAACAGAGAAAGTGGCTGCTATTCGTATTCACTTCACACTCTTGTATTTACAACTTTAAAGAGCTCTATTTATAGCTCAATGTACTTCCCTTTTAGGGCTGCTGTGTTATTTACAGAAATGAATAAGAATAAAAAATAAGAATGAAAAAGAATCTTCTTAATCGTGCTCCAATATGCTTATGCCCGCACTTCATTTTTGTCTTTAAGTGTAACAAACTTTGACTCCTTGATGCTTACGTGTATGCTGATCTGTCCAATTCAAAGCCAACACATTACTTCTTTTTAACTTCGACAAAAACAAGCATTGCCTTGTATTTTGTCAAGCACATCCCAGTAAACCTAATTGCCAAGTATCTTTCATGTGCTTGACAATACTTGAAAAAATTCATTCAACACTGTTGAGCATCTCTTGCACTTATATAACAATGTTTTTTTTTTTTTTTTATAATTCTGAAAAATTCAAACAAAATAAAATAAATATGAACTTTTTATAGTTATCCAACTAAACATATATTTATTCCATTTTTCGAATGATCAAACTCTCTACAAAGTGCTCGATAATTTGTTAACCGCTATCGTATACAAATTATATCTAGTAATATCAAACAAATGACCTGGCTATACTTGCTCTTGTGGAGCAATTTTGCTCCTTCAACTTAGCCTTCCTAAGGAAATATGAAGGGGATCTTTGAAGCAGTATTTCAGTGGGTCTCAAGGCATATTGGTCATCCATGACCATGTATGCATTTATATTACAACACTTCAAGTTAGTGAATCTCCCCTGTAATTTACACTTACAGGAGAGATTTCTGCTTTCAAATAAATTGGAAATGATATGTAAGTATTATACAATGATTTATGTCAGCTGGAAAAATCATCTTCAACCTAGCTGAACTTGGTTTAAGCTCTATTTCATTACCTTTTTAGTCTCAGTAACCGGCAAATAATAATAGTAATAATATTAGTAGTAGTAGAAAAAGGAAAGTATGAGAAAAAATCTTCACTCTTTTTTTTTTTTTTTAAAACTAAATATTCACTCTTTCAAACCGACGAAATACATGAATATAATCAAATTACAATATTATAAAATAGATCGAAAATTATAAAATTTCTTACAATAAACCATCAAGAAAACTATATGTACAAAAGCATCACAGAATGACCAAATTTGTGCACACCTAAATTTAAACTACATTATTTATAGCTACTCCCGCGCTTTTTCATTGATGCCCTCCACCGTCGGCATTGGCCTTGCCAATCGATATTGTATTACACTTTTAAAAAAAAAAAAATTAGTCTATAAAAAATACTCCAAAAGTTTTAATTTAAAATAAAAATCCAACTTGCATTTCAATTTATTTATTTTTTAAAGAAATTTCCTAAATTAATTTAATATAGATGAATTTTACAACATTGTTATAAAATAAATACTCCAGAAGTTTAAATTTAAAATAAAAAATTAATTTAAAATTTTAATAATTATAAGAAGATAAAATTTAGTAAGTTTAAAATATATTAAATTATTAATACAAATTATACAATACAAATTTTACAACCTATTAATTACTTTATAAAATAAATACTTCAAAAATTTAAATTTTATCAAAAAAATTAAAAATTTTGGAAAATATTTTAGGAAACTGAGTTTAATTTGGATTCAGCCCGGCCCAAAGAAAACCTAGACTAAACTCAAGTTTTGAGTTCACCCAAAAAATTCAAATTCGAATCGGGTTGAGCAAAACTTAGAACCAAATCCATATTTTTTATTCCTACATCATATTTTAATTGAAGTGGAGAAATAATTCCAAATAAAAGTGAAAAACAAATTGTTAGATAATTGAAAAATGCGAAGAGTGGAAGATGAGAGAAAATCGATAACCACCGATAGACTACATATTTGTTTTTTAGGTTATTCAGAAATAGTTACAGAATGAGCCTTTCTATAGGCTCTAATCTAAATTAGTTACAATATAAATACAAATATATAATAGTCAACAATTGTGACTATAGAGTGTAAATAGAGAAATGTAAAGTCAACAATGACTTCATGATTATCTTTAACATCTCTTCTCAAACTCAAGTATCAAACTCAAGATTGTACATACTTGAGTTTGAAAATGAGATTCTGGTTGTGGTACTATATTTGAGAGATAACCGTTGTCAAATGAGGTAACCTTTGTTGGAGAGAGAGAGGCAACCATTATCGAAGAGAGATGCCACAATTATCGGAGAGATGCAACAATTTATCGGAGAGTGACAACATTGCGGTGCCTTTCGACGAGTGATAATGTTTCAGCGATAATAATGTTATCGGAGAGTGACTAAGTTGTCAAAGAATGATAAGCGCATTGATCGATTTATCCATTAATTTATTTAGAATTACAGAAATTAAAACCCATAAAAATTAAAAATAACCCAAAAATGATAAAAATAACAAAACAACCCTGAAACTTTTAAAATTACAGAATGCCCCAAAGTGAAAGAAAATTACTAGATGACCCTATGAGTTTTCAAAATTGTAATAAAGACACAAATATTATATAAATATAAGTATGACCTCGAATGTTTAGAAATTTAGCAACTAACCCGAGGACAACTTTTGAAATGTTTGCAAATCGAATCACCGAAATTTCAAATTGAAACTTGGGTTTGATAGATCTACTAAAGAGGAGTTAGATGGCAGTGGCAATGATGGAACACTCACCAAAAAATGGAGCAAATTGGAGTTAAAAGGTGAACGGGGGCATTGGCAGTTTGGAGGCACATATGCTCGTGAGGACCTTGATTGAAAAAAGTTTCCAGTAGCCCTAAGATAGTCGATGTTCTTTGAACTTCCTGATATAGCCGGTGTATAGTAACTTGCCAAAAAATGGCTGAGATCTAAGTTAAATGATAGATGGTGGCCGATTCTTTGAGTGATGATTTTGCACTACACCAATATCAAAATGAAGTGATTCCGATAGGGTTGGAACGGTCAGAATATTTTGCATCTTTTGAGGTCGGTTATGAATAGTAATGCTCGGGAACAGTACCAACGATAATGAATAATGAACAAAATAGCATCCGTCAATGATGAACAGTGATTAAAGAACTGTTCAATTTGTGAAAATAAAGACTACTTTAATCGAGATAAAAGTCTATGAAACTTGCACGGCTAATCTGTGACTAAAAATTGGATATTTAAAAAAAAATCAAGTTGTGAATAGTATATTTTTGCAGTGACCAATGATGAATAAAT
Source organism: Ailanthus altissimus (assembly GCA_946807835.1). Classification (NCBI taxonomy): domain Eukaryota; kingdom Viridiplantae; phylum Streptophyta; class Magnoliopsida; order Sapindales; family Simaroubaceae; genus Ailanthus; species Ailanthus altissimus. The sequence continues at coordinate 32,594,498 of OX327687.1, forward strand.
AGTACCAAAAAGTGAACAGTGCCTGAAACTACCTGTTGAAAAAATTCAATAAAGGAAGATGAGGCCAAGAATCATAGAACTTTGATACTATGTTAGATAGTTGAGAAATACGAAAGAATAGGAGATGAGAGAGTTGAGAGAAAACTAATAGCCACCTGTAGACTACACCTTTGCTATTTAGGTTATTTAAAAATAGTTATAGCACGAGCTTTTATATAAACTTCAATTTGAACTAGTTACAATAACAATAAATATATAATAAATAGAAATATATAAATAATCAATAATTGTGATTAGAGTGTGAACATATAAATGTAAAGTATAATAACTAAATGATTATATTTAACACAAATTTAAAAAATCATTATCCAAAAGTCACTTTTTGGGGAGTATAGATTTGTTTCAAAGAAAAAGGTGAGAAATTTTCGAGGTAGAGGAAAGGTTAAGTTTTTCTATTTTTCCTTATTGACTTGTATTTTTGTTAATTACCTAATCATGATTTGAGAAATTGGCAGAAACCGCCTATAGTTGAATTGACGGTGGATGTGATTTGTGAAAGTTTATTAAGCTGACAAACCCTTACCACAAATTAAATAAGAAATAAGAAAAGAGAAAAAAATGAACATAAGAATTATTTGGCTCTATGTATAGATTATACAAGACTAAGTAGTAATGTTAATTATGACTCATGTAAGAAATTAATAGGGAAAATTTCATAAATAAAATTTTTATTTTTTTATTATTTTTTTAATTAAATGTAATATAGTTATATTTTATTAATTAAATAATTTGTTTTTGGACAAGTATACATTTTCACTGTTTATACAGTACCCGCTACAGTGTACAATATTTTTGTTACAGTAATTAATTAAATTAAAATTAAATATTTTTTATTTATTAAAATTATATTTTTTTATATTAGTTATTTATTTATTTTAATCATATTACTATAAAATTTACATAAATAATATAATTATTTAATGTACTTAAATTAAACTAAATAAATACACTAACTAATATAATTTTATAAATAAATAAAAATTTAATTATATTTTTTATTTAAATTTTATTATTATAAAATTATATTTATTAATAAGTAAATACAATAATAAATTTTAAATAAATATAATTATTTATTTATGAATAATAAAAAAAATAAAAAATTTAACGGTCACAAAGGCTATCTCAGCTATCGCATCCCGGGCCCGAGATGCCCTCGAGATGGCCTCGAGATGCCCTCGAGATGCGATGGTGGCTATCATGCCATCGCATCTCGGGCTCGAGATGGCCTTGAGATAGTTCAGAGATGCGATGGTGGCCATCGCTACAGTGTACAATATTTTTGCTACAGTGATTAATTAAATTAAAATATTTTTTTGCTACGGTGAAAAGATATACTTGTATAAAGTAATTTATTTAGTTAATAAAGTATAACTATATTGCATTTGGTTAAAAATAATAATAAAAAAATAAAAAGATTATTTATGAAATTTTTCCAAATTAATATAACAGCGTCTGCATTAAGAACTTGAAACAAGATTTCGAATAAAAAGACATGAAAAAGCGGCAAGCAAGACTAAGAAGTAAAATTATGACTCAAGAAGAAATTAACATAACAGCGTCTGCATTAAGAACTTGAAACAAGATTTCTGATAACTTAAAAGGGCAAGCAAGAAACTAACAGACAGTGGAACAAAGTTATAGCATTCCCACCATTAATTAAGACCGTAGCAAATGAAGTAGTTCTGCCCCATTAAAGATCATCCTGAGTGACAGCCCAGCACAAAGTTTCCTTCTGAAAGTAGCACACATAAGTGAGAATTACTCTTGGATGTTCTGACTGACTCAAAATTGGAAAAATAAAAAAAGGAAAGGGAGAAGGAGATGGAAGAATTTAGTACCTCTTCAGTTCAGTGTGGATAGAGATTTTAGAACTTAATTGAATTCATCTAGTCACTCTGCCTCTGTGATTCCATCTCCATTCTCGGATCCTCAGAAATTCTAATCACGAATTCGGACGTGAGGAATACGAGAGATCTTGAGCCAGTCTTCTCCATTGCGCTTCTGATAACGATTTGCTAGATTTGTGCAACTGGTGAACCTCAATTCCTCAAGTGTTGTATTTTGAATTAGGCAGTCGGGCACTGACTTTAGTTCGGAACAGCAGGAGATGTACAAAGAACGAAGACATGGCATGATTTTAATATCTTTTACTCCGTCAATAAACTCGAAATCCCACTCTTCCCATTTATCCATCTTCAAAAATGTGAGGGACTTCAATTTAGGAAAGGCAATATTAGAGGATGAAGATAAGGATGTGTTGTCCTGACTTTCCTGATGACCTATTCCCAAAAATTCATTACCCACTCTTCTTATACTCTTTATTTCCGATATGCGGAGTGATTCAAGGGAGGGCAACTGTCCTAAACAAGGCAAATTATTCAACTCATTGCACAAGAAAAGGTCTAAGCTCGTCAGCTTGGTTAATGGCAACATCCAGTGGGTGGACATAGTCTTGCTTCCGTAGAACCATATTGCCAGTTTCTTAAGATTTGGAGATGGATGAATGGCTTCAAGAACTATTTCATTCTCCACATTTATCCTCCCCTCTTCTTCGTCCTTATCAAACCATAAAATCACATGGAGGAGCTTTTTCTTTTTCTTCAAATCTGCCCTTTTAACTTCATCAATATTTGTCACATTTCCCAACCCACGCAATGCTAAAGACCCCTGGAGGTATTTCAACTTCCCTAAACATTCAAGATTGCATGCTTTGCTACCATGGTACCCATCACCACTTACCTTGAATTCACTTAATGTCCGAAGACAAGTCAATCTCTCCATTCCTTTTGGCATGTTCCACAGTGAATGAGTCTCATCAATTATTAAATGCCTCAAGTTGACTAACTTTCCCATCCCTTTTGGTAGTTTCTGAAGACTCGAACACCAATAAAGATCTAAAGTTTGCAAATTATACAAATCACACAATGACTCAGGCAATTCTTTTATCTCCTTAAAATATCTCAAACTAAGGTACCTCAAATGTATTAATTTCTCAATTCTGCTTGGAATTTGTTTAAGTAACTTAAAACATCTTACTGTAGATTTAAACTCTACCGTCCTCAAGCATGTCAACTTATGACACAACAATTTTGAAATAATATCACTTGTCAAGTAATCACCGTCACATTCAACTATAAGACTATGCAATTTTGTTTCGTTGTAAATAGACATAGGAAAGAAGTCAGGTCTTTTGAGTATTATCATTGAATGCCTAGAGTTTTTATAAGAAAACTCTAACTGAGAGTCTACAACATCATCAACTTCTATAGTAAGGCATTCATTCTTAGTAAGAAATTGAGCAAAGTCATGCACTAAATCATGCATCTTACAACTTATTATGCTACCATCATCATCATCCTTCTCAAAATCTTGAAAGAAAGAGCGCATTGCTAAATTTTCAAAATACTCTTCACCAACTAACTCTATATCTTCCCTTTCTTCTATGTTAAGATAACCTTGAGCCATCCATAACTTGATCAACTTATCTTTCTCTATTTCAAAGTCTTTTGGAAAGATGGCACAATATAAAAAGCATTTTCTCAATTCAGGGGATAAATCATAGTAGCTCAACAATAGAGGGGGGAAAAGTCCTTTTTCTACTTCTTCTAACTTCCACATCTCACTATCTAAGATACTTTGCCATTGTTCAGCTCTTCCTTTTAAGCTCAGTAGACTCCCTAAAGTCTTTATAGCAAGTGGCAAGCCATCGCATTTATTGACAATCTTTCTACCAACATCTTCTAAGTTATCACACTCTTCCTTGGTTCTTCCAAATAGTGCAACTTGACTAAACAATGACCAAGAATCCTCGTCCGACAATTTTCCTAGTGGGATCATTTTGCTGGTTCTCATTATTTTTGCAACATTCTCCTTACGTGTGGTCAATAAAATTCTACTTCCTCGACAACTACACTTCAGAGCATCTCTCAATTGTTCCCACCTATTGCCATCCTCTGTCCACACATCATCGAGGATTAAAAGAAACTTTTTGGTCACAATAGTTTCACTTATGTGTTCCAATAAAGTTTGAAATTCAATTAGGCTTGGAGCAGAACGCTGTAGAGATTCAAGAATTGCTCTGGCTATTCTAATCTCATCAAATGGGTCAGAAACACACACCCAATTTTTTTTATCAAAATGGGTGTTCACCCTGTCATCATGGTAAACAAGCCTAGCGAGTGTGGTCTTTCCACTTCCGCCCATGGCAACTATGGAAATGATTGGGATGGACGCCACTTCTTGACTGCTCTCACTCAATAACAAGTCTACTATCTCAGTCTTCTCTTGGTCTCTTCCGTAGACTGTTGACAGATCAATCATAGAAGTAGTTGTTTGTCTTTCTACTTCTCCAGTGCTCTTGGTCATCAAGCTAAAACTGAACATATCTTTTTCCCTAGCGATATTATCTAGCGTCTTATGCAAGTTCTTTATCTTGCTAGCAATGTCACGACACAAGACAATCTGCTTAGGAGAAAATCGATATGGAGGGATGAGACAACGTACCTTCTTCTTGAGCCCGGAAGCATTTTCTATTTTCTGCAAGTGCAACTTCCGAATTGCAGTGTTCCACTCATCTAACACATCGTGTATGTCATAGGACGTGTCTTTAAGCTTATCTAACCAATCTCTTACAGCATTCTGCTTCACTTGTCTGCTCTCTGCATCTTCAAGCACAGCTTTTATGGCCCTGAAATTGCTAGTGAGCTTTTGGACTTCTTCTTCAACGCCCACGACCAGCTTCACCCCAACTTCAACCTGTTTAAGAAGGATCGAAGTCAGCTGCTTTAAGACAACCGAAACAATTACTTCAGCCATAACTCAAAGATGGTAAATTTATCAAAGAAAGAAAGATTTGGAAGTTCAGATATTTGACGATGCTCCTTTTGGGTCAGTTTTTATAGACAGGTCATGTGGGAGGAAAATCTTTTTATTTTTATGTTTATTATTATTATTATTTTTCCTTCAAATGTTCTAGCAATGGGAAAGCATCTTCTACTTTCCAATGAAATTAGTTCATATAGCTTTATCTTCAACACGTCCCTACTTTCTTTTTCACAAAATTACACATCTAATATTCTGAGTTAAACTCTAGACAATTTCTGAGAAATCTTAAATAAAAATGAACATAGAACTTGTATTTTTTAAGGGTATTACTAATGCTGTACATTGCTAGATTAGATTATAAAGTGATCGAGCAGATATTCAAAAACTCCGCAACTGCTCTTAAAAATCGATAAAGTGAGAATTTATTTTTAAATAATCACTTTTTAAAACTAGTTCATAAGAAAAAAAAACTATATCTTGGAGGGAAAAAAAAAAGGAATCGGTCCACTTCAACAATTACTTTTTAAAATGGAATGATTTAAAAAAAAGAAAACATGATCCATAACAAATTTATATTAATTCTAAAGTCCTGTGGGAAAAAACTTTTTTTTTTAAAAAGAAAAAGAAGATGAAGAAGTGACAGTACCGGGAAAGATGAAAAAAAAAAAGACGTGGAATCTGGTCTGGTAGACATCGCAACTTTCCACCGAAAACATATTCCAAATTAAATTTCAATAAGTGGAGTCTAGATAATAATGAGCTGTATGGCATTTTCTTACAGGTGCCATTCACCATGATCATGATGCTTCTTCTCAATGTTCACAAGACCATTAATTTATATTCTTTTTCGAGTGTTAATTATCTGACCATTGTTTGGGAAAATTGGAGGAAAGCACCTTTGAGTTCATGGTGTATTTGAATGTGAAAGTGGTTTCTTAATCAAAAGAATTCACGAGCTCTGCTATAAAGGCTTTGATATTGAAGTCCCCAACTATGGATGTAATACAAGTGGAGATTAGTGGCAATTTAATCTAAAAAATTAATAATAAATATGCATGAGCAAGCTTTTATGTTAAAAAAATAAAAGTCACATGGGGAACTTAAGGATTAAGAAATTGATGGGTTAACATGTGGTGGTTGTCTATTGGTTCTTGGTGTAGAGAATAATAGAGCACAAATGAAACACTTTTATTAATATAAAACTTACAACACAAAATTTAGAAACTCTCACTCTTTCTCATTTACAACATAACACTCACAACTCAACTCCCACACACTCTTTGTTGAGCTTATTATTTGCTCAACTCTCTAACACTCTAACACTCTAAACTCTCAACAATTGATCAAATTCTTTGATCAACTCTTTATTCTTAACTTGTTTGCTTGCAAAACTAAATGAGGGAGGGGGAGTTTATACTTAGTTTCAACAAACTAAAACCACACAAATAAAATAATGTAAAAATTTATTAACCACACAAGTTTATAATACTTATCTCCTTAATTATTAACTTAAAATATCTTACATAATCTAGAAACTTCAAGAATTGGGCTTGTAAATATTTAGCTTAATCTTGGGCTTGATGTTGTAATTAATTTAATTTAATTTGGTGTTGTAATTTTAACACTCCCCCTCAACACCAACTTCCATTCTTCTAACCATGTTGAGTTGTTTTCGAAACTTTTCAAACTTATCAACACCCAAGCCTTTTGTGAACAAATCAGCCACTTGATCTTCGGTCTTAACATACAACAACTCAATTTCTTCTTGCAGAACTTTCTCCCGGATGAAGTGATAATGCACCTCCACATGCTTTGTTCTTGCATGAAAAACTGGATTTTCTGCCAAACAAAATTGCTGACCGATTATCACAATATATTGACACTTTATAATCTCTTGGCTGATGTAAATCCTCCATCAATTGCATCAATCATGTACTTTCTTGAGCTGCCATTGCGGCTGCTCTGTACTCAGCTTCAGTAGTTGACAATGATACAGTCGGTTGCCTTTTGCTGCACCAAGAGACTGTTCCTGAACCAATCTTGAAAAAATACCCAGTGGTCGAACGTCGTGTGTCATGATCTCCAGCATAGTCAGCATCACAATAGCCAACTATTTTACAATCTTGATCTTTCTTATAGAAAAGACCATAGTCCATTGTGCCTCTCACATATCTCAATATTCGTCGAGCTGCTTCTAAGTGAGGTTTCTTAGGATTTTGCATGTATCGACTTATTACTCTAACTGCATAAGAAATGTCTGGTCGAGTCAATGTCAAATAGATGAGACTTCCTACCAGTTGTCGATACATAGTTCCATCTTCTAAATCCTTTCCTTCATGACTGCACAACTTGACATTGGCTTTTAGCGGTGTTGAGATAGGCTTGCACTCTAACATCCTAAACTTTTGCAACAAATCTTTGGCATATTTTTGTTGTCCTAGAAAAATTCCTTTTGCTGTCCGAGTAACTTCGAGCCCAAGGAAATGCTTAAGTTGTCCAAGCTCTTTCATCTGGAAGCGAACCGCCAAATTCTCTCTTGTTCGACGAATTTCTTCTTCATCATCTCCAGTGATAATTAAGTCATCCACATATACCAGCACAATTGCAAGTTTCTTTCCATTAGCTTTGACGAACAGGCTAGAATCAGCTGGTGCTATAGAGTAACCACCATGTGTTAGAAATTCTCTAATTTTACCATACCACGCCCTTGGAGCTTGCTTTAATCCATACAATGCCTTTCTCAATTTACACACATAATTAGGATGAAATTTGCTTTCAAATCCAATTGGTTGAATCATATAGATCTCCCGATCTAACTCTCCATGTAGAAAAGCATTCTTTACGTCCATTTGCCACAATATCCAACCTTTACTAGCTGCCAATGCAAGTAGAACTCGTACTGTGGTGATCTTGGCTACTGGACTAAACGTTTCATCATAGTCTAGTCCATACTGTTGAGAAAATCCTCGAGCTACCAACCGAGCTTTATACCTCTCCACCGATCCATCAGGACGTCTTTTGATCTTATACACCCACTTACAAGATATAGGTTTCACATCCTTTAGCTTTGGCACTAAATCCCAAGTTTGATTTTGCTCTAACACTATAATTTCTTCTTCCATAGCTTTAATCTATTCAGAGTTCTGTAATGCTTCTTCAAAAGTCTCAGGTTCCTTAAAATTTTTCTCTTTCGCCATAGCCGCATTAGCATATTTGGGATTAGGCTTTCGTATTCTTATTGACCTTCGAGGATGAGACTGAGGAGTTGCAGGTTCTGCTCCTTCATATTTAGCCTCCGTTGTTGGTTGTTGATAGATGCCAGTTTGCCAAGGACTTTGAGTTGTCTCTTGCTCGGTGTTGTCATCACTGCTTCCATTATCAAGGTCTTCTTGGCTTGGTCGGATTTCAGCAATTTGATCATCTATCTTTTGTTGTAGTCGTTCTTCTATTTCTTTTGAATCTGGAAGCTCCTCTTTTTGTGGCGACCACCATGAAGATGCTTCATCAAACACCACATTTCTTGATGTGTAGCACCGCCCACTAGTAGGGTCACAACATTTCCATCCTTTGCGCTGGTTATCATATCCAACAAAGATACACCTGATTGCCTTTTTGTCGAATTTATTTCTCAAGTGATTTGGCACAAACACATAGCATATACTACCAAATACTCGAAAATGACTCACTGTAGGTTTCATATCCCACAACTTCTCAAAGGGTGATATGAACCCTAACTTTGGTTGAGGAAGTCTATTAATCACGTGGGCTGCAGTCTTCATTCCTTCGGCCCAAAATCTTCCTGGTACATTTTTTGCGTGCAACATACTTCTACAAATCTCTGCAAGATGCCGATTTTTCCTTTCTATAACACCATTTTGTTGTGGTGTGTTGGAACATGTGAACTGATGTCGTATCTTATTTTCTCGAAGATATTGTGAGAACTCATTAGAGGTATATTCTCCTCCATTATCTGTGCGGAGACAATGAATCTTCTTTCCAACTTCTCCTTCAGTTGTTTCTTTAAATTCCTTGAACTTCAAAAAAGTATCTGATTTTTCCTTCATAAAAAAAAAACCCATACATACCTCGAGAAGTCATCAATAAATGTCACCATGTACCGCATACCACTAATTGATGGGTGCTTGACAGGTCCAAACACATCAGAGTGAACCAACTCCAATGGCTCCTTAGCTCTAAACTTTGACTCCTCATATGGTAGTTGATGTGCCTTGCCGTACTGACATCCCGCACACACTGTATCCACTCTCACATCAAGTTGAGGTAGACCCTTAAGCATTGCCTTGCTCATCATCACTTTTAGCTTATGATAACTTACATGTCCCAATCGTGCATGCCACAAATCTACTGTCTCATTCTTTCGAGTCTTGTCTACATAAGCTGACTCTGCTGATAGTACATAGACTGACTCTAGTCGTCTTCCTTCCATTGTTGGTGTTCCCATGATTTTTAAATCTTGGTACACCTTAACATCTTGTGGACCGAATAAGACATAGTGTCCAGAAGATGTTAACTGTGATACTGACAATAGATTCTTTTTCATGCCGAGGACATGATAGACATCTTGAAGTGTTACCTTGTTAGGACTGTAACGAGGTGCAAGGACTGTGTTACCGATGTGAGCTATAGGCAATCTTGAGTTGTTGGTTGTCACCACCACGTGACTTCCTTTGTACTTAGTCGTATTTTGCAGCTTTTCTTCATCACCAGTCATATGATTTGAACATCCTGAGTCGACGATCCAATCATTTTTATAGTTAATCCGTCCAGGCATTATCACTGAGAGTGATAGGTCTTCTTCCTCTATAGCGACAGACGCTTCAGCATCCCACTCATCTTCACTTTTTCTTTCTGAGTTTGATGTGGCAGCATTACCCTCAGCAGACCTTTTCTTAGACCAACAATCTTTTGCCATGTGTCCTATTTTTCCACAATTGTAGCATTTTCCTTCAAACTTTTTCTTTTGGTTGGACTGACTACCATTGCCGCGAGCCCTCCATACTCCCCCTGTTTGTGAGCTACCTTCTTGATGATAACTCTTTATCTTGTCATCATCACTTTTAGATCTTCCACCAACACGTCGTTTAAATCGACCTTTTTTTTTGTCGATGTAGAGTGCTTCTTCATCGCTTTTTAAAAAGACTCCACCCATTTGCTTGACAATCGCTTCTTGATCAGCAAGCAAATTTTCAAATTCAATGAGAGATGGTTGGGTTGGCCAGCCTTGTACAGCAGTAACAAAACTTCTATACTCGGGCCTCAAACCATGAATGATAATTCTTTTCATCCTAGTTTCAGCAATGGCAGCGGCAGGATCTAACTCAGATATTTCACGGCACAAGGACTTTACCTTTGTGAAGTATTGGTTGATCGTCATGTTGCGTTGTGCAATTGACAACAGTTCATTCTCTAGAAGCTGTAGTCGCATGTTGTTTTTCTTTGAGAAGAGTGATGCAAAAGTGTCCGATGCTTCATTTGGTGTCTTAGCCTTCTTTATGTGCTCTAACAGTTCTTCTTCAACTGTGGTCTTAATGGCGAACATAGCCTTACCAGTTTTTACCTTCCACTTCTTTAAAGTGGCTTCGTCTGTTGGCTGCTTCACTTCATTCCCGCCAACGACCTCCCAAAGATCTTGGCCTTGAAGGTAAAACTCCATCAACGTCGCCCATGTATTGTAATTTTGGTTGTTGAGCTTCTTGATTCCTCCAACGACTTGAAGGTCACCCATTGTGTTGGCAGTACCTTAGAAACAAGTTTTGTTAACAAACTTGCAGAGTCACAGACTACTCACGAAACACAGAAGCTCACTCACTCACAATTTCTAAAAATCCTTTCTGATGTGGAAGATCAGTCAAAGCTGCAACCACAGAGCATACTCAGAATTCTTAGAAATCCTACAACTTGAGCAGTCCCAGACAGTCCCGCTCTGATACCAATTGTAGAGAATAATAGAGCACAAATGGAACACTTTTATTAATACAAAACTTACAACACAAAATTTAGAAACTCTCACTCTTTCTCATTTACAACATAACACTCACAACTCAACTCCCACACACTCTTTGTTGAGCTTATTATTTGCTCAACTCTCTAACACTCTAAACTCTCAACAATTGATCAAATTCTTTGATCAACTCTTTATTCTTAACTTGCTTGCTTGCAAAACTAAATGAGGGAGGGGGGGTATTTATACTTAGTTTCAACAAACTAAAACCACACAAATAAAATAATGTAAAAATTTATTAACCACACAAGTTTATAATACTTATCTCCTTAATTATTAACTTAAAATATCTTACATAATCTAGAAACTTCAAGAATTGGGCTTGTAAATATTTGGGCTTAATCTTGGGCTTGATGTTGTAATTAATTTAATTTAATTTGGTGTTGTAATTTTAACACTTGGGTGGTGGAGTTAATTATATAAAGGGATGTTATCGATCCGTTTCCAGCGTACACAAAGAAAGAGAGATAGAGGGAGCAAAAGCAGATTGAGAAGGGAAAAGAAAAAGAAAGTAATAAGCCGAGAAAGAAAGAAAGGAAAAGAAAAGAAAAGAAAGAAGAAAAAAAAAGAGGAAAAGAGAGACATAGAGAGAATAAAAAGAAAAAGAAAAATATAGGAAATAAGTATGGTATCTAAATTTATATCTAATAATTCAACAGATAATAATTTTACAAAGTTAGAGTATTTATATTTCAATATTTATAATACATATTGCTATTAATAATATATTTTATTATCCTATTATTAAGAATTACAACGATGATTGATGGGCTCCAGAACCAGACTCAATCCAAGATTAACATATTTTTTTGTGAGTGGATATATATATATATATATATATATTATATTTTCATTATAGCAGATTACATTTACTTACACGTTATGAGATTTCCTTGATTCATGATTTATTTTTAGACAAAAAATATTTGTGCTAATGAGTTATATTTGAAAATGCTTTCAAAATTTATTATAGCTTAATTTGCGTTTACGTTAGTATAGAATTACAGAATTTAAAATAATTATACTTCTACGATATTATGTAGTAGTAGTAGTTTTTGAAATACTAAATGTGTATCCTCTCTTTTAGCGTAGTTTATTCTGTGCATGCATTATACTAGTTTAATTTACTCTACTCGAGCGATACACCATCTCATTGGGTTAGACCAACTTAGATCAATTACTTTGCCCGTGTGTAAGTTATTTTACCAGGTTAGACCATTTTTCTTTAAATAAAAATTTGGTGTTATTTTCAGTATATATATATATATATATATATATATATATATACTATACATTATTTTTCAGTATTATGTTATAACATAAATTTCATGATAGCTTACACTTTCAAATTTTTAGATTTTAGTATTAAGTTATGATTTCAGCCTCGGTGTAGATTTTTTAATAGTTTACATTTTCAATACAAATTTTATGATTTCTCAATACATAATTTTATGATTATTTTATATTATTGATTTGTACATATACATTGCATATTGATGAACACATGAAAATATATATTTATTAAGAGATTCAGTCACCATTTAATGTCACTAATTTTAGTATTTTTTATATTTTTAGCTTGAAATAAAGTATTCTTCTTAAATTGTGATTAATAAATGTTATTTGGACAGGTTTAGGTAAAATGGACATAACTCTCAATATACAAATCGAAATGGAGAAATTCTTGAACCTGGTGCAACATGACTCAATCTTACACAAATTTGAAGAATAGTGGAAAAGCCAAATCCAACATGTTATGGGCCAAAACTTGAGATACAATAGAATCGGGCTACAACTTCTGCCCAGCTTGACCCAACTTACGTATTTGAATCGTATCTCACAAAATACGTACTCAATTGATATAATTATTAAAGCTGTGAAATGATGACTTAACTATCAACAACTCGTATGTTGATGGTAAAATCCAAATTAGCCGTTATCATGGACCAAATTGCATTGCAAGTAGGTAAAATGATTGTTGGCCAAAATCTGATGTGTCTTTGGAATTTTGCTCATATCTCATTGGACACTCATCCAATTTGCATGAAATTAGTGCCTATAGAAAGAAGAGACAAAATTCCAGAACTTTCATGTCAGCTACAGAAGCTAAATCAATCATTTACATTATCAAAAATGTACTGCAATTGGATAAACGAGTTATTGGCTTAAAATTATTGAAGATTGATGTCATCCATGACATATGTCCATTCATTGCCTATATAAGGAGACTCTTAGGACATTTTTAACATTAGATAATTCTCTCTTCTTTTCTTCTCATTAACATGTATTATAATTTAGGTTAGAGTTCTTGGCAAGGCTAAGAGATGAACTTTTATGTGTAATAAATCTACTTCTATGCTTTGATTCGTTGCAAAGAGCTATAAATATTTGTAAGTTTAGTTTTGATTAAACTCTTATTTATTCTATTTTCTATAATTCAAAGATTATAATTCTTATATCTCATATAAGTTCAGTCATGCTTTTCTTATGTGATTCTTGATGAACTATAATTGTTACTGGTGACATTATTTTATATGTTAATCTTTTACTGCAGTATTGTCAAATTGATATATTGTCGATCTTGGATAACATATAAGGGCAATAAATGTTTGATGTTCAAGTTGATCTTTTACTGCAATATTGTCAAAGTGATATATTGTCGATCTTAGATAACTTATATAAATGAACATGATGTGTGTTAATGCTTGCAAAGAATTTAATTACATCAAATACATGTGTTATCCAATGTGCTATATTTTACCTATCTTCCGATTGATTGTTTGGGATGTGAAACTTTCAATTGAGTTATAAGCATTGAATCAAAGTGTAGAGTAGATTTATAAAGCATAATTCGGATTCTCAAAGCCTTGCTTAAATCATTATAAGATATTTTCTCAATCCATAGACAATTCTCTCTCATCCACTTAAATCAATTAATTTTATTCTTTGCTACCGCTTTAATATTTTACTTCACCAACCTATTTTTCTAAGAGCTTCCTCAGGGATTGACACCTCAATCTATACTACGATAGCCGCGTTATATTTTGAGCGTAAACACATATAATATTATTTATTGTTAAATTATAATAAAAAAGTTATTATTTACAATACCTAAAAAAGATATTTATTTCAAATTATGTCCACTTAATGAACTATAAGGTCACATTTTTTTTTTCTTCTAAGGTTGACACTAGAACTCATGTAGTATGATATTTCTTCATATTTTGAGGTTGGGACACAACATGTAGCTACATGAATTGTTTATGTTTTGTATATTTATATACACGTGTATATTTTGTTGAGGCATATAACCTTGTTTTATCAGATGTATTGAATACAAAGCATGTTAGTCACAAGTGATTGTAGGATTTATCTCAACTTCCAAGGAAGGTTGGAATTGAGTCATGTCAATGAAATTTTACAAAAATTACTTCATTGTCTTAGCGTCCTTCTTGAAATAACAAGAGTATTATCCTTTTGCTTGTAAGAGAAAATACTTTGGCACTTAAATTATTATTCTTTTAGAAAAGTGTTATGTGTAGGGAGTATTACTAGTGCAAACGGGAGAGTAATAATGAGTATTGAATGTTGTGAATTGAATGAAACTAAATGAATGATCGAACAAAAATTATATCCATTTATAAGGCATGAGCCTAAATCCGTTATTAAGTATGCATTTATGAATTCGCACATTAATTACCATATTTTAAGGTTTTTTATGTGTAGTTTAAGATAAATTTAAATATTTTTCTTATGAAAAGTGAAAATAATAATTAGAATAAAAGTAGAATTCATAATTTGATTTGTAACCAATTTTTCACAAATTCTCTTACCTATTTGTAGAAATTCTGATTGTTAGGCTGAATTACCTAATTTTTTTAGTGCTAGATCTAGTATTTGAGCCTCTGATTCGTGTGGCCTTTCTTAATTCTAAGCTAAATCGTTCTTCTTTACCGGATTGTTTCTTTGTTTGAGCTACTTCTTTAAAAAAGTGAAGAAGGGCTTAAAAAAGACTCGAGCTTGTTGGATCATTAAGTAATAGGTCCAACACCATTCAACTCATCTATATATGTGTGTTGCATGGGCCATTTTTTTTTAAAGTTCATCTTTTTTTGTCATTATTAAGTTGATTTATAATTTTAAAGTATTGGTATTACATTATAAGATTATTAATATTATAATTAAAGGATTATCAGGATAAAATATTACATTTATATATTAACGTATGTTTGAACATATAGATCCTACAAAATAAATAATAATACATATCATTATAAAAAGAGAACTCAAACTCTACATATAAAGAGAAGAAGAGACCATTTTATAAAAGAAAAAAAAAATTATTCACAATCTTTTAATATTCAAACTCTAACTCTTATAGTTGGAAAGGGGCACACTTAATCACTCAATCAAACCACCATGTACTATTATTAAGTTTTTAAGTTCAATAGAATTCCTAGGCGGCTATTTTTCCATTTTGTTTTTTAATTTTTGGCTCATGCACGTTCTGTTGGGGAAAAGAAAGGAGAGGCTAATTGTATTAAAATTTGGTACAACTACGAGTACAATTTGAATAAAACTGACATGTTTTCTAATGCAATTCGGAAGACATTACTACTTCTTCCAAATGTATCATATTTTAGGATATAAATATTAAATGCATAAACATTGGGTCCAATTTGAATGACGACAATCTTGATAAGATTATTTAGCCATTTTCAATTTAGTTTAAGAACTAATGACTCCCAAGGCATCAATATAGGAAAGATACTAATATGTAAAAAGCTTAATTCATCCCCCCAAAATTCTGATTTTTGTAGAAAGATGTCACTCAAGATTAATTAGTCATTAATGACTAATATTCACCTCATAGAAAAGATTTTAAGTAATTAGGCTACCCCTTGTAATTAGCCTACCTTTTTATTTTCTTTACTGACATATTGATTCGTGTATAAATTTATAGAAGACAAAGCAATCAAATAACCATGAGTTTTAGTTTTATTTTCTCATAAAAGCAATTTTCTTTATACCAAAGCGGATTTGAGAGTCTAAACTTTCAAATAAAAAATGATCGCACGACGATGATGCACCACTTAAATACGGTAGTTTCTGAGCTTGGTAGAACACTTTGTCTTCCTCCTAATATTTTCTTATCAAATAAACTTACTCATTGTCTCTCTGCAAACAAGCTTGTTCTATTTCTTCACTCCCCATCAATTGATACTCACATAATGTAATAATTACACTAAATAATAAAATAAGCATTATTTTATGCACATGTCACATATTATTTATTTTATACATTATAGTTATCTTTTATGAATTAGTGTTTTTTTTTTAAAAAAATGGGTTTTAACGAGTAACATTCATTAGAATCCTCACGAAGTCTTTATTGTTTTTTTTTCTCAATAATAAATTTCTCTCATATTGTTAAAGCCTCAAAGGTCACTTGAATATAATAATGCTAAATTAGGTGTTTTTTCTAATAAATTTTTTTGGTGCTGTCCATTTTAATCTAAAATATTAATTTGCTCTTAGAAACCTTGTTGGTAAAAGAATGGAAGGTTAATTACTTCAATTTCCAACAAACAAGGGACCAAACTTTAGTGAAGTAATGGCGAGATATATAGTTGGAGGATACTAGTGCATGCGCTTTACTTAATTGTCAACAGTCAAGTCAGGCCAATGTTGCCGGTAGTCCCACGAAGGCAAGGGAGCCGTTTAGGGTAAAATCAGAGATGAATTTCTAACGAGTTAGTGTCCCTCGTGAAATGAGGAGGCCTTGTCCTCTTGGTATAGGCATACCTTAAGGGTTAGCCATCTCTCCTAACTCTAACTTAGTATCAGAGCAGTTGTTTTTATTTTTTTGTTAGACAGTGAAAAGAGAATTCTATTCATAAATCATGGAAACTACTTCATCTAGTTCTCTTATTCCCCTACCTACTTTATCATCCTCTCCATCTACACTTTCACCTTCACCATCACTTCGTAGAACAAATGCTAGTAAAATAAATCATCTTTATAAAATCACCTACTTTCCTAAAGAATTTAGAATCCCAATCACTGATTTACCAATAATCAACCCATACCATGCTTTCCTCGAGCCACAAAAATCATTGTCAACTTCCATAAAGAAATTTGTCTCTCCATCAAAACTCCAAACCAAGGAATATGTTCAAACCACACAATTTGACTATTGTTTCCTTCCAGCTACCACCAAAGAACAACTTGTGTCCCTCTAGTTTCCTACCGATCTTATTCCCCAGTGGTTAAAACAAGATACAAATAATCAAGGATATGTTTATGCATTTCAATTAAAAGACTTTTGCAATTAAAATTTGAAATTAAAAGACATAAAATCAAGCTTCTCTATGCCCAGAACACGGGTGAGAAATAATAGACAGAAATAGAGTATAAATCACAAGAGTTCAAAGGAAAATAGTCGATCAAAATTATCAATTCTGAAATGTGGCAACAGAACTTATATATATATATATATATATATATATATATATATCTCAGACAAAAAGTAATATAGTGTAAAAAATAATAACTAATAACCATTGTAATAATCTAAAATTAAGAAAATGAAATTAGGAGCTACAGAGTAGAAGTATGTTGACAAGAACTTGAAGAGTTCACTATTTAATCGCTACAATGAACATTAAAATTTGATCACATACAATCTTGAATGTCCTGGAGAATCAACCATTTTGCAGATCAAAAAGAACCATACAGAATAAAGAGCAGGAAATTGAGTTCACCTAACTGCAGATTCTTCCAATAAAAAAACATAACAAAACAATAGACCAAAATAATAAAAATGAATAGCCTTATAAGTTAACATAACGTTGAAATTTTTATTGATAATTCTAGCATCTCAAGGAACATAAGGTACCCAGAAGGTAAAAAAAATGAAAAAGAATGAAGAGAATTGAAGAAGGAAAGAAAGACTACAAACCCAAGAATTTATATTCTCAAGAAGACAGTAGAGTCAAGGCCAGCATGGTTGATAATCTTAGACTCAGACATCTTCAAAGCCTGAGGCATCCAGTTTAAGGAAAGTAAGATAGGACTTGAGTTCAAGATTGACAAACTTGGCCACAAAATTCCTGGACCTCTTGGGGCTACTTCTACCTCCATTGATATACCACTTTGGAAAATGGACTGTCATTGATGGGTTGAATTCTCAGCAGAGCAAAAGCCAACAAATATGCAAAAGTTGATAATATGTTGATTAATGTAGACACCCCAATATCACCAAGTGTGGCTATTTCAAACTTCAAAGAAACCTACCAAACAAATTAAGGAGTAATAAGAAAAGAACCAAGGATAAATAGATATAGAGCAACTGATGTAAGAATGTCATCCAAACAACAGAAAGGAAAATTTTTTCCTTTTTCTTATATGATTATAATAATAAGGATTTGGGAAAGTAGGATGCAGTGGGTTAATGGGATTGGGACTGTTAAAGGTTGTTACTTGTTAGTCATCTTTTCATTGGACCCCAAAAAATCTGCCTTCATGAGAAGATGATCAGCTTCTTCTTGAACTTCCAGGATTACAGTTCCAGCAGAATCAGGCCACATGCGTTTACGCAGACTTTTAACCATACCATAATCTCCTCTAGCAGCCAATTCACGCATCATGGAAACATAGAGGCAAAGGTTTGGCCGCAGACCAGGATTTCTACCAGACAGCTTTACTATTTCTCCAAAGATGCAAAGAGCACCTGGGCATACCATAGACCAACAACTAATAAGTGCATGAGAATTCTTGTTCAGTTATTAACAGAGAAACATAGCCTTTCATCCACTTCAAAAAATTCTTTGGTGTGTATAAATTCAACATCATTCATCTTGTTGATGAATTCATTGGTTACTGGTAATAAATTCTTTGATCGTTCCTTAGTAAATGAGGAGCTTATACAATCTGATTTACTAGTAATAAATCATCAACTGCATTTCAGAAAATATCTATCCAAGATACCAAATCTCTCAGTAATTTCATCAAACACCTTATGCGCACACCCTAGTTCACCACAAGCACTTTCTGCTTAAGACAAGAAAAAAACTAAACTAATCCAGCCACAAGTAAGAATAATCAATTCAAGCATGAATTACAACAAAATAATATTAGAGGAATTGTATGGCATAAGAACAAAGCAAACCTTGTTGAATGTCTTCTAACGTTGTAGCCTCAAATTGTCTGACAGAATTTGCATTGAGTCTCAAATGTAGCCTTTGGCCGTTAGCAACCATGTCACTAACTTTATAGTATTATAATGAAACAACAATGATATTAAATCTATTTCAAGTGACATCGGTGATATACGCCATAAAGCATAAAGAAAAAAACTCATATTATAATGATGAAACAACAGAAAATAGTATAGTATATCTTAACTTCAGCTTGCTTTTCAACAACTTGAGCCTCTATCAACAACACCAATTGAAGAGTATTCAGCAAATAAATCCCACAATTGAATGGTTTAGAAATTAAGTGGGTGAACTTATTAGTACTAGGAAAGTGAAAGAGAACTGAACTAAACCAAATTTATCTTGATTTTAGCATCAAGGCTTCAACTGTGCATGCTTATAAGCACCACTGGAACATTCTTGTTGCACTCTTCACTGTAATTTCACAAAATTCATAGTAACACATCAACTTTAAGTCCATTGCAAGCTTGAATTTGAATAATAATAATAATAATAATAGTAGTAGTAGTAGTAATAATAATGAAGACCTCAGTTTCAGCCCCAGTAAATTGAGATGTTCACATACAAGATCCAGAAGCAAATAATCAAATATGTAATCAAAAAGAACCCTAACAAAGGCAGCCCAAATTGTAAATCGCAACTGTTCCATGCCCTAGAAACTCAAAACCGGATGTGCTGTAAGCAGAACAAAATGGTGAGAAAAAAAAAAACAGATCAAAAACCAGAATAGCACAAAACTTAGAAAATTGCATAACGAAAAGCGCTTCTCTAAAAGAAATTTACTAGACTAAAAAAAATTCATCATTCTCCAATTTCCCAAAGAATAGCAAAAGAACAAGGAAAGCCAGAAGCAGATTCAAAAAAAAAAATGAATAAAATAAAAAGAAAACGAAAACACCATCTAGCGACCCGCAATGCAATCTGGCCCGCATAAGAGTGGTAAGAGTGTACCGGCTGAATGTTTGGTATTGATTTAAAATATTAATTTGTTAGGTGATATTATATATTTATTTTAATATATTTAAAATTTACTTAATTTTAATTTGATATGAAATATAATATTTTCATTCATTTAATCACGTGATATTTTTATTATAATATGATCTAAATTTAAAGATTAATTTAATTTGTATTATTTATTTTTTAAAAATTAAGAGATTTATTATCTACGTGACAATTTTTATTAAGATTTAAGATATAAAATTTTTAAAATTTATTTAACCTGTATTATTTATTCTCTTAAGATTAAAAAATTTACATCTTACGTGATAATCTATATTAGAATAATTTTAAAATCTCACATATGAATTAGAATTTAAATTTATTTTAATATTATTTATCATAAATTAGACATTTATTATTAATTTAAAAAAATAACTTGTTAAATAATATTATATATTTACTCTTACCAAAATTTAATTAATTTTTATTCTACGTGAAATGTGGCAAAAAAACAAACCCAATTTTATTTATAAACCCTAACTTTTTATTATCCATCAAAAATTGCCAATTTTAACTGCTAATTTTTATAAAATTCTAGCTAATAATTTAACGCCCACGTTATAAAATTCTAACTCACCACATAATTTTTTCAAATTGTAAAATCTAAACAGTGTCGCTGCTCTCCTCGCCATCTAGTCATCAACACCATAGTCACTTTTAATGCTTCACATCTCGTCAAATTGAGAGAAAAAAAAATGCAATAAAGATAAATGCCAAACAAAAATGTGAAGATTTTGCAGAAGGATTTTGGGATGAAAAGTGGTTGCGTTTAGGGTTTGAGTATTGGGAAATGTCTCAAAATAACTTATTTTGAAAATAAAAAATTTGTTATAGTCATTAACTTAAAACTTAAATTTATTAACCATAAAAAAAAATATTTTTGAACTATATTATTCTCAAATTCTCTCAACACCCTCCTAAATCATCATTTTTCTTTTAAACTACTCAAATGTTATTTATAATAGTAATAAATCAATTTGTGTTGTGATTTAAAAAGATTTGAATGTAATAAAATTTTTATAAATAAATATATCGTACCATCAATGATTGTTATTCAAGTAAATGAATAACTTCAAACCTTTTATCTTATTTTTGTTGAGAGTTTGGTGATGAATTCACAAATAAAAATAACATAACTCTCTTATGGTTAAGATAAAGACCTTTAATTCATTTTAAATAAAAATAACCTTATTACTTTTTTCTATAAAAAAGTGGGTAGTTACAGAATAAAATTATATCACCCATTTTCACGTACATTATCTAACAAAATAAATTTATCTGATTTATTATGTACGTTATCTAATAAGGTAATTACCACACCAACTATGAACATTAAATGTGGACCACATTAAGGGGATAATATCTAATTTATTATCTAACATTCTCCCACTTGATTTAAATATTAAAATATAAATTTAAGGTGATTAACTTGTTATGGCCATAAAATTGTCGTAACTTCTTAAAACAATTCATAGTGAAAATTTTATTTATCTAAAGGAAAACTTTCAATACATGAATCATGAGGGTTATGTGTTTAATAATTGCACATTTTCTTCCATGTATTGCATGTATAAAAATTTCTAAATGAGTAATTTACTTTATAAATGAACTGCCTATAAATCATTCAGGTCCTCTTGAATAATCCTAATAGATTAAAACTTACAAACATTATGTGCACAAAATATTTTAATGATTCAAATAAGTACGTACTTACATAATCAGATAATGAAAACAGCACTAAAGACAAGTTTAGACTAAAAATCTCATGTTATCCACATGATCTTAGTACAATTTAGCCTGTAATCCTTTAGTCATGGGATTTGCTCTATTGAATATAGTCTTTATATGATCAATGACCACTTCTTGTCTTTTGATATGGTCTATAACAACCAAAAACTTTATGTCGATATGTTTGTTGTTACTTCCACTTTTATTATTCTTTGCAAAGAATATTGCAGTTGAGTTATCATAGTAAATCCTTATAGGTCTTGCTATAGAATCGACAATCGTTAGGCTCGTAATAAAATTTTTCAAACACAATGCCTGTGAAGTAGCATCATAGCAACCAATGAATTTTGCCTGCATAGCAGACGAAGCAATTATTGTTTGCTTAGCGCTTCTCTAAGACACAACACCTCTTACAAGAAGAAAATTGTATCCCGAAGTAGACTTTTTTGTGTCTGAACATCCAGCGAAATTCGATTCTGAATATTCAATCACTTCAAGTTGATCACTATGCTTATATATAAGTATGTAGTCCTTGGTTCCTTGTTGATATCTCATTACTCTTTTGGTAGCCTTCCAATGTTTCCATACCATGATTGCCTTGATATCTGCCTAGTACACAAATTGCAAATGCAATGTCAAATCTAGTACAAACTTGGGCATACATTAGGTTACCTATAGCAGAAGCATAAGGTATTTTCTTCATTTGTTCTCGTTCCAAGTCATTTTATGGATATTGATTCTGATTGAACTTACCCCCTTTCACAATGAGTGCTACAGTAGGAGTACAATCCTTCATTCTAAATCTCTCTAAAATCTTTTCAATGTAGGCATTTTGAGATAATCCTAATGTCTTGTTGGATTTATCTCTGTGAATTTCTATGCCAATAACATAAGAAGCTTCGTATATATCCTTCATTTCAAACTTTTGTGTAAGAAAAACTTTTGGATCATACAGCAAACCCAAATTACTACTTGCAAGTAAAATGTCATCTACATATAGGACTAGAAAAATATATTTGCTCCCACTGATTTTAAGATATATGCATTGATCAATGATATTTTCTGTAAATTCATATGAAGTAACAACATTATGAAACTTTAAATACCATTGACGGGAAGCCTGTTTTAGCCCATTTATAGATTTCTTTAATTTGTGTACAAGGTGACCTTTTTTATTTTCATTGAATCCCTCCGACTGATGCATGTATACCTCTTCTTCAAGATCCCCATTCAAAAATGCTGTTTTCACATCCATTTGGTGTAACTCTAAATCAAAATGAGCTACCAAAGCCATAATGATTCTAAATGAATCTTTCTTAGACATTAGAGAAAAGGTTTCATGATAATCAATGCCTTTCTTTTGAGTAAAACCTTTGGCTATAAGTCTGGTTTTATATCATTCTATGTTGCCAGTTGTATTTTTTTGGTTTTATAAACTCATTTGCAACCAATGGTTGTATGACTAACCAGCAACACAACGAGATCCCAAACTTGATTTTTAGCCATGGATTCCATTTCTTCTTTCATAGCATCGTACCAAAACATAGAGTTTTCTCCATTCAAGACTTATGAAAATGATCTTGAATTATTATCAAGTCTAACGTTAGAGTCAGAATCTTGAAGATATACAACATAATCACTAGAAATTGCAGATCTTCTTATTCTTGAGGATCTTCTCAAATCTACAACCTCATTGTCATTTGGTAGGTTTTGAGTTGTAGACTCTTCATGAGTTTCATTGAGTGTGTGTTCTTCAATCGATTGCTTCCCATTAGATTCTAAAGTATTTCTTTGAAAAGAAATTATTGAATCATTTTGATGAAGTGATTTACAGTTTTTCATTTCTTCATGAAATTCAACATTTCTAGGAAATTCACTCCCATTCACTTCATGATCCTCTAGAAATTTTGCATTTCTAGCTTTTACAATTCTTGTAGAGTGTGAGGGACAATAAAACCTATACCCTTTGAGTTTAATGGATAGCCTATGAAAAAATCGCTAATTGTTCTTGGATCCAGTTTCTTTAATTGAGGATTATAAATCATCACTTCAATTGGACACCCCTAAATGTGTAGATGTTTCAAACTTGATTTTCACTTATACCATAATTCAAAAGGTGTTTTAGTAACGGCCTTATAAGGAACCTTGTTTAAAATATATACAGCGGTCTTTAAAGCTTCACTCTATAAATCTTTAGGAAGACTTGAATTGCTGATCATGCTCCTTACTATGTCCATTATAGTTCAATTTCTCCTTTCGGCAACACCATTTTGTTGTAGTGTTCCCGGTACTGTGTATTGTGCAATAATACCTTCTTTTTGGAGAAACTTAGCAAATGAACTCGGTATGTGACCTATTTTAGTGAGCCTTCCATAATATTCCCTACCTTTGTCTGATTTAACGATTTTAATTTTTCGTTCCCTTTGTTTCTCCACTTCTAATTTATAAATCTTAAAGGCATCTAGTGCTTAATCGTTATAATTTATGAGATAGAGATACATATACCTCGTATGGTCATCTGTAAATGTTATAAAATACTTTTAACCATTCAGATAGGGAGAATATGTCCACTAATATCTGTATGTATGATCTCAAGTGTTTTAATGCTCCTCTTAGCACCTTTAGAATTCTTGTTAGTTTGCTTACCCTTGATGCAATCTATACAAGTTTCAAAATCAGTAAAATCAAGAGTTTGTAAAACTACTTCATTTACTAATCTTTAAATTCGCCCAATAAAGATATGTCATAATCTCTTATGCCATAATTTAGAGGAGTGCTCTTTAATAATACAACTTTTAATGCCAACATTCGTACTTTGCATGGTTGATAGGTTGTATTCATACGTGGGATCCAAATTAAATTTATATAAACCATCAATTAGAAAACCATTGCCAATAATAGTACTATTTTAAAATAAGATAAAGTTTAAATCTTTAAATACAAATTTAAAACCCAAAGGTACCAGTCTTGCAACAGAAACTAAATTTCTAAAAAAATATGGAATATAAAAAATGTTCTTAAGATCTAAATAAAAACTAGAATTCAAAACTATCTAAATGTTCCACGCCTTCAACCTTTGAATTCATCTTATTTCCTGAGTAGATGTATTACTCATTTTCTAGTGGTTTCCTTAGGTCCAAGAAATCCTGCATAACATTGGCAACGTAAATTGAAGTACCAGAGTCAATGCACTATGTGTTATTAGGAGCTTCAATAAAATGAGATTCATGACATACATAAATGAAAGGAATACCTTTCTTTTTGAGCCATTTCTTGCGTTTCAAGCAGTCCTTCTTCATACGCCCCATTTTCTTACAAAAAAATACTTAACATCATTGCCTTTCTTGAATTTTGGTGCATTATTTTTCTTTCCTTTAGGACCACTTTTAGGCTTCTTGTCATTTGCCTTATCATGAGTTGTGATGTTAGCAACTTCTACCTTCTCATTCTTAAGTCTCTCCTCTTCTTGAACACACATAGTCAGGAGTTCACTAACAGTCCATTTTATCCTTATGTGTGTTATATGATATTTAAAATAAACTATATTCCTTAGGAAGAGAGTTCATAATCAAATGAACTAAGAATGACTCAGAAATATCAATATCTAGAGACTTGAGTTGAGCAGCAATGTCCCTCATCTCCATGTGCTCACGCACATTGGTAGAATTGATATTCTTCATGCCTGAAAGCTTTCTCATAAGGGTACTAACCCTTGCTTTATCAAAACATATAAATTGCTCTTCGACAGCCCTCATAATGTTCTTAGCCTTATCACATTCTGGGATTGAACCTCTTATGCTCTTGCTAATATAATTCTTCATAAACATGAGACTTAAGCAATTGGATCACTCCCAAGATTGATAAGCAACTTTTTCACTTAGTGTACTTGATTCCGTGGGGACAAGTGGTTCATCCTCACAAAGCACCAAGTCAAGGTCTATGCACCCCAAAGTTAGGAGAATTTTCTCCTTCTAGTCAATAAAACCACATAAAATTGGAATACGAGAATCATTAAAAATATTAGGAACCACTGCATAGGAAAAAATTACATATATATTAATGTTATGAATAAAATTATATCATATATTAAATTAACTAATGTTAAATTCAATTTGTAAACTCAAACCTTCTTATGGGTAGTGGTTGTATCACACATTGAATTTACATAAACTTTATTTATGAGATCAAAGATATCAAACTATAATAGAATTTTCATACCTCTAGGCCTAAAAAATTTCTTTTAATAGATATCTTATTTATAATCTCATTCTTAAAATTTTATTAAAATAATTATCTCCCTATGGGCCAAATAATTATTCCAATGAATAAATAGTAATCGGTAAATGTCATATACCTATATCACTTAAATAATTTCATATGTGATTTCACACTTTATAAATATTATCATAACTTAAGATGCTATGGCTACTCTTAAGATTATAATAATAATATTATTAATTATAACATTAATTTGCCAATAATCCATTATATTATTAAGGCACAAAATTAATAATGCAACATTCATAAGTTGTCAAAAAACCAAAATAATACATGATGACAAGTATAGATGAATAATACAGGATATTACACTTTATGCTCTTTTAGACATATGTGAATAGATGTTCAATAAATAAATTGTGAGACCTCCAAGTCAGGTAATGAATTTAATTATTAGATATTATTCTATATGCTTCTCGAATAGTATCCAACTCCAAAAAATATGAAGTGTACTTTATTTGATTATTTATGAATCAAAGTTACGATGCCCAATAATAATGACACTTCAAATGATTAAAACAAATTGGTAACTATAGCAAATCATAAAAGAATTCTACTAAAATGTAAACTAATCAATTTAATCATCATCTCATAACTATATTACTCCAAAAGGAGTACGACTTCTTTAGATTTTGATTCTTATCCAAAAATAATAACTTCTAAATAAGCAGATAAATAAATTTAGTAAACATTAATAAAAGCACTCATAATAAAATAAAGGCGAACCAGTAATGCTTTATTGTAAAGCACAACTAATGAAACTCAAAAGTTTAACAGTAGCATAGCACCTCAATTTCAATGGATAGACAAGAAAATATTATTCTTATATATACACATAAAACAAAACTAAAATATTAAAAAATTGTATCTCTGTAAGACTAACACTTGTTTATTCCATTAAAACATAATGTCTCAATAAATAATTGAATGAAAAATTGAAAGCACTGTAAAACTTATTTTATTCACAATAAAATCTTAAGAAAAATTCTCAAGAACATAGATAGAAAAATACATAAACGTGCTTTAATCTATTCAGAACAGAGACATAAAGGCACACATATACATACTGAATCAACAAGAATGAAGGACGCTATGATACCACATGTAATAAAATCTTTATAAATAAATAAATCGTATCTCCAATCATTGTTGTTCAAGTAAATGAATAACTTCAAGCTTTCTATCATATTCCTGTTGAGAGTTTGGTGATAGATTCACAAAAAAACAAAATAACGTAACTCTCTTATGGCTAGAATAGGGACTCTTAATTCCTTTTAAATAAAAATAACCTTATCACTTTCTCCCATCAAGAAAGTGGGTAGTTATAAGGTAAAATTATATCACCCATTTTCACGTACATTATCTGATAAAATAAATTTACCCATTTATTATGTATGATATCTGATAAAGTAATTACCACATTACCCATGAACTTTAAATGTGGACAACATTAAAGGGATAATATCTAATTTTAATAAGATATTATCTAACATTGAAGCCTAAAAGTAGTATTGAAGAGGTGAAATTTAGAAAAATGTATATTTTTAACTTATTTATTGTTTTATGTTGGTTTTTTTTTTGTAAGAAATAAGAATTAAATAATAGATTTGGGTAGTATGTGTTGAAAATAAGAAGATTTAGTTGAAAACAGCCATAAGAAGATGAAAAGATGTTAAATTCGATGAAAAAAATCAGAAATTCTCGCACTAAGTATGCAAGGTGCGGGGGAGAGCAATGCCGATGGCCTTGCACCGCGAGGCCAACATGCGACATAGTCTCATGCGACCTTGCGTACAACCATATTTCGCGACCACACACAGAGCAAGGTTGCACACAAGGTCGAGCTGGCAAAGCCTCGCCCGTGACCCTGTTTTGTGCCTCACAAAGGTAAGCCTTGTGCGGGGCCTATTCTTAGGCACGAGGCAGGAAATAACATTTGAGCCTGGCCATGCCTCACAAATTTATAAAATTTAATTTATTTCATAAATTAAATATTATTTTAATAATTTTTCTTTTATTATAGGTGATATAGAGTACGAGTTATTTTATGTACTCTTCGGAGAAAGATAAGAGGGCTTTAATGGTGAAGAAGAGAGATATACTGGATTTAGTCTTCATTATGAATGTTTTGACACTGTTAAAGCACTCTGGGACTATCTTGCTCATCGTTACACTAGGATTGATCTTGCTCGATAATATCATTTATTATGTAGTTTACATTAACTATGACGAGAACCAAGACAATCCATCACCGACTTCTATTCATAAAGGTAATTTATTTGGGATCAGTTGGCTTTTCCAGAACCTGTTTAAAAAAATAAAGATAATGCTCAAGCCTTTATTACACATAGAGACCATCAACGATTAGTCTAGTTTCTTATGGCATTATAAGAGAAATTTGAGTTTACTCATGCTTCTATACTTCATCAGAGACCATCACCTACTCGGGATCAGGCTATTAACAAACTCATCTCTGAAGAGACTCATTTTTCCACACTCCAGCCAATTTATACAAACATAATTCTTGTTACTCCTTAATAAAGGATTGTTGATACTACTTCAAAAATGTGCAACTATTATCACTTATATGGCCATGACATCCTTAAGTGTCCAACAAGAAAATGTAAAATATATCAGAGAATTGGACCTAGTCATTTTGCAAGAGACCTCCCTAAAAAAAGACCACTAAAGGAGCCACTTCTATAAGGCCTTTATATTTTTCCATGACTGTTACCCAGGATAATAGAAGTCCCTCTTTCAACACAACCAACAATATTCAATTCTTACTTCGTCCATTACTCTTGAATTTTGGTAACCCCTCTATTTTTGCTTCCTCTATTGTTCCAGGTAACTCCTATTAGTATTTTGATTCTACTTGTTATAATCATATAACCTCTGATTCAACTATTTTCTCCTCTAAAATACCTACTTCCTCTTTACCCTTTATTCAAACTGTCAATGGTTCATTTATAAATGTTAGTTATGTTGGTCACGTGTCATACTCTAATCTTTCATTATCTAACACATTTTTCATTCCTAAACTCACATCAAATCTTCTATTTGGTGGTCAATTATGTGAACTTGGTCTTAATGTTTTGTTTACTACTTCTGGATGTTGTGTACAGAATTCGATGACAGGACAGACACTTAGGATAGGACGTAAAATTGGGCATATGTATAAACTTGTCTTCTTACACTTATCCTCTATCTGTAACTCGTCTGCAACATCTACCTCTCTAGTATCTTCATTATACCTTTGGCATTCCCATTTAGGTCATGCATCAATAAATCAAATATGTTCTATAGTATCTAGTGGTTAATTGGGAGTTATTTCTGATAATAAAGAAGATTGTTTGCAATAGTACTACTACTATAGGAGGATCCAAGTATTTTGCTATTTTTGTTGATAATTATTCTCGATATACATGGTTGTTTCTTATGAAAACTTTATTTCGATCTTACCAAAATTTATCGAGATTTTGCCTAAATAGTAAGAACCCAATTCTCATATCCAATGAAAATCATTCAGACTAATAATGCCATGGAATACAAAGATTTTACATTTTTAAAAATTATACAAGAAGATGGTATTATCTATTAATGATCTTGTCCTAGTACATCTCAACAAAATGGAAACGTTGAACGAAAACATAGACATATTCTAGATAATTTTCGTGCGTTTCTTATCTTTTCAACATATCCTGAATATTTTTTTAGGGGGAAGCTACCTTAACTGTTGTCTTCACTATTAACCGTACATCTTCCCTTATTATAAAGAATAGGCTACCGTATGAACGTCTTTTTAGAACCTTACCTAATTATAATTTTCTCAAAGTGTTTGGTTGTGTCTATTTTGTCTTTAAAAAATATGAATACCAAAATTAAGCCACATACTCGATTATGTTGCTTTTTAGGTTACAAAATAAAACATTAAAGTTATAGATGTTGGGACCCTATATTTAATCGTCTTTGCATCACTCGTCATGTTGTATTTCTTGAAAAAAATAATGTTTTCTTCTATGTCGAACTTTCATTCTACCCCTCATGCTCTACTATTTTTTCAGATCATATTGTTAATTTGTTTTCTGATATTGCATAGACACATACCAGTGTTTATATAAAAGAGCATGCCAAGACGGTACTTGCTTTTGAGATGTTTACCTCATCTAACGAATCTGACCAGGCCAGTTCTGATTCTTCATTCCCTCCTCATCGTTCTACTCGAGTAAGAAAACTTCCTATTAAACCTCGTGATTATCAATGTTTTTCTACCACTCTTTCTTTATATGAGCCTCAGTCCTACTCTAAGGTTAGTTTTAATCCTGTTTGGCAGCAAGCAATGACAGTAGAATTGCAGGCCCTTGACAAGTCACATAATTGGGATCTTGTTACTCTTCCATCAAGTAAAACTATAATTGGTTGCAAATAGGTATATAAAATCAATACCAAATCTAATGGGTCTATTGAAAGATATAAAGCATGAATTGTACCAAAAGACTTCACTTATGAATATAGAATTGATTTTAAAGAAACCTTTACTCATGTTGCTCGACTCACCTCTGTTCGAAGCCTATTAGCTATTGCTGTAGTCTGTGGCTAGCAATTATTTTAGATGGATGTATAGAATGTATTCCTTAATGGTGATCTCACTGAAGAAGTATATATGAAACCTCCATCTACTTACTCGCATCCTCCAAGCATGGTATGTAAACTTTGACGTGCTTTATATGACCTTAAATAAACTCTCCGTGCATGGTTTGCAAAGTTCAGTGGCACTATTTTACAACATAATTTTCAACCCAACTCCTATGATTCGGCTTTATTCATCCCTAAAATAGATCATGGCTGTGTTCTATTACTAATTTATATGGATGATATGATCATCACCAGGGATGATCTCCTTGGTATCTCTACTCTAAAGAGAGTTTTTCAACAAAACTTTGAAATGAAAGATCTTGGCACCCTTAACTACTTTCTTGGTCTTGAAGTCTATCTGACTCTACTGGGTATTATCTCTCTAGCTAAATATACATCAAATATTCTTGCTAAAGTATGTTTGACATATAGTAAGACTGCCTCTACTCCTCTTGAGCCTAATGCAAAACTATGCCACTTTGATGGCACTCCCTTCAGTGATCCCACTTTCTATTGACAGCTAGTTGGCAGCTTAATGTATCTCACAGTTACCCAACAAGACATTGCCTATGTTGTTCATCTTATTAGTTAGTTTATGGCTGCTCCTCGAATCTCTTACTATAGTGCAGTCCTTCATATTTTACACTACTTAAAGGGTACTCTTTTTTATGGACTTTATTTCTCGACCTAATCATCCTTTGTGTTGTGGTTCTATGCTGATGTTAATTGGGCTTCATATAGTTACCCGACTAGACATTTCCACTACTAGCTATTGTATTTTTTTTAGAGACTCTCTTCTTTCATGGAAAAGGAAGAAATAATCTACTTTTGCCCGCTTTAGTACTGAGGTTAAGTACCAAGCACTTGCAGACACTACACAAGAAATTATTTGACTCAGGTGGCTTCTTGGGAATATAGGTATTTCTCATTGTGGAGCTACACCACTTTATTGTGACAATCAAAGTGCTATTGAGATTGCTCACAATGATGTCTTTCATGAACGAACAAAACACATTGAGACAGACTATCATTTTATTCGACAACATATTTCTCAAAAGATAATTACTCTTCATTCCATCCCTTCTGAAGACCAACTTGCTGATATCTTCACCAAGTCTCTTCTCCCTTGCCATTTTCAAACTCTAGTATGCAAATTCAAGCTTACTTCTACGACGCCAACTTGAGTTTAAGGAGGGGTGTTAAAGTTAATGACAGTGTAGTCATTATTGACTGCACAGCTTACCATTATATCCCTGTTCATATGATTCAACCGTAATCATTTACTTTAACTTGATTATGTTCATATGGTAAATAGATAATATCAATGTCTATATAAAGACTCTATTTGTATCATTTTTGATATAATGAAATATAATTCTTTTCTCTCAACTTACAGAGATTTAGCATAATACTAAAGCAAAAGCTAAACAAATACCTGATGAGGGGCCTCCAGGTTTTTGCGAAGATTATCAAAACAAAAATCATAAACATCCAACTCCAGCAGATGTCATAAACTATTTAATACCGAATGTGTTTGGTTCAATATAGCATTTTAAGACTTCAATTAACTGGTAACGCAACATGAAGCAATTATTTCAAAATAAATTATATTACTTTGTACAAACACAAAGCAATTACTCCTCTGATATTAACAGTACATGAAAAGCAAAGAAAACCAGTATACCTACAAATCTTGGCTTTTCGATTCCCTCTTCCAAGAAAAGCGTACAAACTAAATGGTTAAGTACTTTTGAATTGAAAATTATGTAAAAATTTTGTTCCAGCCAGCCCATACAGGAGGTCAAAATGTAAACAAATAAAAAACAATTTAGACATATTTGAATATTTAAATAGGAACACGTATCAATTGCAATTATCAAGGAGAATGCATAACGAAGAAAATAAAAAGAAACCAATCGATTTGTTGCCTAGGCAAGCCATTAATACGAGACTCTTTCAAGTAAATTGCACTATTACTCATGGCAGGAGAAGCCTTCTTCAATTCTGATCTCAAACCCTACATTAACCATTAAACTTTAATAGGAAAGGTATACATTTATGAGAAGTTAACTCAAAAATTGGAAGATTGATCATTCCATCCTACGAAAATCATTAAAATAAGCATATCACAAGCATCAACTATAGATATAAAGTTCAAGGTTGAACAATAAGCAATAACAG
Source organism: Ailanthus altissimus (assembly GCA_946807835.1). Classification (NCBI taxonomy): domain Eukaryota; kingdom Viridiplantae; phylum Streptophyta; class Magnoliopsida; order Sapindales; family Simaroubaceae; genus Ailanthus; species Ailanthus altissimus. The sequence goes on from OX327687.1 coordinate 32,627,450, forward strand.
AATGGTTAGTTTATTGCGCCAAGAAGCGTTCAAATAACAAGTAGCACTATTACCAATTGTTATGCGGACAATCAATAATGCTAGGAATACCACAATGAGGCAACTAAACATCCAACACAATATACAAAAAAGGGAAAGAACACCAAGTTTAACGAGGTTCGGTAATGTTACCTACGTCTTTGGACGCCACTAGAACAAATCCACTATCTTCAAGAGAAGTTACAAAGTTTTTGGGCCACAATACAAATTCTCAAACTATTAGGTCAAACTGCAAATACCCAAGTAGTAGGGCCAATACTATAATTACCCAAACAATAAGGTATTACTACAAGTGCCCAAAAATAAAGAAAAAAATAAAATTCTTACAACTTTTAGGGGTTTAAATATAAAACCTTTGAACTATGAGGTTCTCATAAAAAGATCCTACAAATAGAGGGGGAGAAGAGAAATATTCCAAAGGTACACTTAATATGAAGGAGGGCCTTGCCTTATATAGGCCTAACCAAAATACTTTCATGCCATCTCCCACCAATGTGGGATTTGCTCAATTTGGTATATAAACCAATTTTCAACAAATCTCCACCTTAGCGAATATGCCAATCCTTCACAAAGCTTCATTTTTCCAAAACATTCTCTATCCAAAAACAGAGACTCCAAATTTGCGCCCAATGGCGCTATCAAACTTGAACTATATTGATCAAGTCCAAACAATGATTAAACTTGATCGCTGTCACCACTTTAGTCAACATATCTGCGGGATTCTTTGCAGTTCCAATCTTCTGAGGTAAGATTCTTTCTTCACTAATGATCTCCCGCACAAAATGATACCGAACATCAATATGCTTCGTTCGAATATGGTATACTGGATTCTTCGCTCAATGAATAACACTTTGACTGTCATAATAAATATGAATTTTCTTCTGACCAATTCTCAACTTATCCAGCAATCCTTGTAACCAAATAGCTTCCTTTACGGTCTCTGTAACTGCCATGTACTCTGCCTCTGTAGTAGACAAAGCAACTGTAAACTATAAAGTAGACTTTCAACTCACAGGTGCTCTCGCAAGAGTAAACACATAACCGGTTGTTGACCGGCGTTTATCCAAATCACCAGCATAGTCAGAATCAACATAACCGACAACACATTGATCACATGTATCATCTCTCTCAAAGACTAAGCCAACATCTACGGTCGTCAGTAAATATCATAAAATCCATTTCACAACTTGCCAATGTCCTTTACCAGGATCATGCATGTATCTGCTCACTACTCCAACTGCATGTGAAATGTCAGGTCTCATACACACCATAGCATACATTAGGCTACCAACTGCATTAGCATATGGAACTCGAGATATATACTCTCATTCCTCATCTGACCTAGGAGATAAAAATGCACTGATCTTCATATGAGCAGCAAGTGGGGTACTTACAGGTTTTGATTCCTCTAAAATGCCAAAACACTATAATATCTTCTTCAGATATTGCTTCTGAGTCAAACAAATTTTTCCTCCTTCTCTGTCCTTGCTAATCTCTATGCCTAGTATCTTTCTAGCTTTACCTAAATCTTTCATCTCAAACTATCTGTTCAACGGAATCTTCAAATTTATAATTTCTTCGACATTCGTTGAAGCTATCAACATATCATCGACATACAAGAGTAGATAAATGCAAGAACCATCATGTAACCTTTGAAAATACACACAATGATCAAATTTGCTTCTTGTGTACCTCTAACCCATCATAAACTGATCAAATCGCTTATACCACTGCCTCGATGATTATTTCAAACCATAAAGCGATCTTTTCAGTTTGCAAACCAATTTTTTCTTACCAGCAAATTTGAATTCCTCTGGCTGAGTCATATAGATTTCATCTTCCAAGTCACCATGTAAAAATGCAGTTTTACATCGAGTTGAACTAGTTCCATATTTAACTGAGCTACTAAGGCCAATAAAATTTTAATGGAAGAATGTTTCACAACTAAAGAAAATACCTCATTGTAGTCAATTCCTTCCCTCTGTGCATAGCATTTAGCCACCAACCTTACCTTATAGCGAACATCTTTCTTATCAGGAAATCCATCTTTCTTTGCATATACCCATTTGCACCCAATTGCCTTCTTACTTTTTGGTAGTTGAGCTAACTCCCAAGTTTCATTCTTCTGAAGAGACTGCATCTCTTCCTTCATAGCTATCTTTCACTGATCAACTTCAGAATAGCTGACTGCCTTTCTATAAGTGGAAGGAACATCATCATCTACAACTAGAAAGTGCATAGGCCACCATATCAATAAATTGAACAAGTCTCCGAATCTCACGTTTTGGCCTATTTACTGCAATAGTTTCTTATTGTTGTTGAGGTTCATAAGTAGAACCTTCTCCATCATCTCCTAAAACTACTTCTGTCATAGGAGTACCATTATCTGTCTCTACAGATCTAACAGGGTTCAATATAGTTGTTTCCAACTCCACCTGCTGCTGAGTACACTCCATCTGTTGCGGAATACTATTCACTGTTGTCTACTTTTCTAATTTCTTCAACATAGAAGACTCATCAAATGCTACATCTCTACTCGATACAATCTTTCTCGAACTCGGACACCAAAGACGATATCCTTTCACTCCTGAAGAAAATCCCAAGAAAATTATTTTCTTAGCTCTGGAATCTAGCTTCGATTTTTTCACATGATAATATGCAATGAAACCAAATACATGTAAAGAATCATAATCAGAAACAGGTTTTCCAGACCAAACCTCTAATGGAGTTCTATCACCAATAGCAGCTGACGGTAGACGATTAATGAGATGACACACATAAATCACAGCCTCAGCCCAAAACTTTTTACCCAATCCCGCATTGGACAACATACACCGAACTTTCTCCAACAATGTCCGGTTCATGCGTTCTGCCACCCCATTCTGCTGTGGTGTACCTCTTACAGTAAAATAATGTACAATACCCTCATCTTGACACAATTTCAAGAACTGATCACTGCAATACTCACCACCGTTGTCTGTTCTGAGATGCCTGATTTTTCTGCCTATTTGTGTCTCAACCATCTTTTTTCATTTAAGGAAAGCACTAAGTACATCATCTTTAGATTTCAAAACGTACACCCAAGTTCTTCTAGAAAAGTCATCAACAAAAATAACATAGTAGCGCAAACCTCCCATAGATGTAGTCTGAGAAGGTCCCCATACATCTGAGTGACCATAATCAAGAATACCTTCGGTATTATGAATAGCGGTGCCAAACTTCACTCTCTTCTACTTTCCCAGAACACAATGCTCACAAAAGTCTAGCTTGCAAGTCTTTGCACATTTCAATAAGCCTCATTTTACTAAACTAAATAAGGTTTTCTCATCTGCATGCCCCAATCGCATATGCTATAATCTAGTGATCTTTGAATTTGCATCATTATCAGAAACCATAGCCGCTGATCCAATCACTGTACTACCATTATAGTAATACAAGTTATTCTTCCTAGTGCCTTTTAATATCATAAGAGCGCCTGAAATGACCCTCAGAATTTCATCTCGTATAGATATAGTACAGCCTTTAGATTCTAAGGCTCCCAAAGAGATCAGATTCTTCCTCAACTTCGGTATATACCGAACTTCTGTCAGAACTCTAGTTGATCCATCATTATTTTTCAACTGGATTGAACCTATCCCAGCAGTATGACAACTATCACTATTTCCCATATACACAACTCCACCATTAAGCTCTTCAAAATTAAAGAACCATTCCCGATGTGGATGCATATAATAAGTACAGCCCGAATCCATAATCCATTCGTCAGAACAAGACGTGGATGATGACCACTTAAAAAAAATCTGACAAACTATCACCGCTGACGCTCTCAACAACACATGCATCAGAAATAGACATATCTTTTTCTTTCTTTTTCAACTTCAGATAATCTTTCTTTCAATGCCCTTTCTCTTGACAAAAGGTACACTCATCTTTTCCTACTCTACCCCTCGACTTAGATTTTCCCCTTTTTCCTGGTTTTCTACTTTGGCTAGGTCCTTTCACTGTCAATGTTCTACTGATCCTTTCTACGGATTTCATAGTTTTTCAAAGAAGAACAAACTTCTTCAAATGACAATTTATCCTTTCCATGAATGAGAGTAATACATAAATGATCTAATTCATCCGGAAGAGAACCAATCAACAGCATAGCCTTTATTTCATCTTTGAAGATTTCCTCTAAATTTAATAAATCAGCAATTAACTTATTAAATTCATCAATATAAGAACTGATACTCGTATATTATCTCAACTGAAGACGAAACAATCTCTTCATTAGATACAGCCGGTTCTTATTACTTTTCTTCATATATTTGTTCTCCAGGGCCTTCTACAATGCATTGGCAGACTTTTTTATGATAAACGGATACTTCTGCTCTTTATACAGACAAGAACGAATCAACCCGCAAGCTTTTATATTAAACCTATTCCAGTCTGTCTCCTTGATATCTTTTAGTTTTGTTTCTTCCAGAACTATATCCAAGTCTTGTTGATACAATCCATCCAACACCTCACTCTGCCATAAGCCAAAATTATTCTAGCCATCAAATATTCTCACATCTATTTTTGCATTAGACACTATCACTGTCCTCATCGATGTAGATGGTGATGATGCCATAGCCACCTCGTACAAATGAGCTCGATACACAATATCACAAGTAATCAAGCTCCATCAAATAATTATATTCAACAACTAGAAAAAAAATTCACCAATCCAGAATAGTAATAAGTGCTCAAAAGAGAATAGCCACTCATTGTCCTAAACCTAGGGCTCTGATATCACTTGTTACACCAAGAAGCGTTCAAACAACAATTAGTACTATTACCAATTGTTATGCGAACAAACAATCAATAGTGATAGCAATACCACAACGAGGCAACCAAACATCCAACATAATATGTAAAAAAGGGAAAGAACACCAAGTTTAATGAGGTTCGGTAATGTTACCTACATCCTTGGGCGCCATTAGAACAAATCCACTATTTTCAAGAGAAGTTACAAAGTTTTCGGGCCACAATACAAATTTCTAAACTATTGAGTCAAACTACAAATACCCAAGTAGTAAGGCCAATACTGTAATTACCCAAACAATAGGGTATTACTACAAATACCCAAACAATAGGGTAAATAAAGAGAAAAATAAAATTCTTACAACTTTTAGAGGTTTAAATGTAAAACTCTTGAACTATGAGGTTCTCATAAAGAGATCCTACAAATAGAGGGGGAGAAGAGAAATATTCCAAAGGTACACTTAATATTAAGGAGGATCTTGTCTTATATAAGCCTAACCAAAACACCTCCATGCCATCTCCCACCAATATGAGATTGACTCAATTTAACATATAAACCAATTTCAATATTGTTAGGGGCCTTTTGTAATGGTTACATAAAGATTTGGCAATTTAAAACCAACATAGTAAATTTGTAATTCATCTGAAACACAAAAATAATAATAATTCAAGTTTGTGAATTCAAAGCTCATTCCTTCCAAATTTGTAATTCGGGTTTGTGATTTTTTTTTCCTAAAATAAAACAGAGCAAATTTATTAATGATAAAAAAAATGAGGTGGACCATATTAATTTGCCTGTAAACGTTTTCGATCTCGGCATTTAAGTGACATCATGTCGTTAAAATGAAAACTGTTAGCAATCAGAGGCTGCACAGACAAAACTAGGTTTTTGAAATAAACAAGGGTTTGCGTTAATTAAACATGTAATTTAGTATATGGACCATAAGCAACGATGAAACGTGTTTTCTGTGGGCTCTTACACAAAAAGAATATTGGAAGATCCATTATGTGAATAATGCTTACTAACAGCACAATGGCTATAGAAATACAATTTAATTTGATGAATGAAGCTCCATTATCTTACTTTTCTTTAAATGCAAGAGGGCAAAAACACCCCGCACATACATTCCAAGAGTTACTTCAATTTGCAACTGTAATCCTAACGTCAAGAAGGCTTCCCATTCAAAATAGATATCCCTAAACAGAGTCATATTGGTTTTACATTTACAACAGGACATGGTCAAGAGAAACATGTATGAAAACCAAAGTGTTGTAGCCTTACAATAATTGTGTATTATAGGAAACGGAAAAGAAGAGGAGTTGCATGACTGATAGCTGAGATTGATTACATGCTCTGGCAATTTGTTCTGGCAAGCAAAGACATTAGATTAGATGACAAGCCCAGTGAAGATATTTCATTTTCAAGCAAGGATGCGTTTTCTTATAGCAGTTACAGAGCATAACCAACCAATTCAACCTTAAGGACGAGTTTACTCCACATTGGTACTATCTGCCACAACACTTCTCCTTTTTCAACACAATCCCTTCTGCCAGACACACCCTCCCATGCTTAAGATCAAACAGAATTATAACCACCGGTCAAATCCTAAACTCCAATTAAATGTGTTTCCTAAGGCAGAAGTAAGCAATCAGGCAGTGAAATGAATGTGTCTGATCACAATAAAATAAGAAAACTTAGATTAAATTGACCCACCACCTCAGTTTTTGAAGAGTTCAACAACATCATTTTATCTAACAATTGAGGTTTAGCATAAAAATAAAATGGAAACAATCAATTTGTTACCTAAGCAAGCCATTAACAATCAATTTGTTAATTAACCATCAAGGCAGGACAAGCATTCTACAGTTGTGATCTCTTACCTTACATAAACCATCAAAATTTCATAAGAAAATTATTATATTTATAAGAAGTTAATTAACTAATTTCTTTATAAAAAAATAAATAAAACCGAAAAAAGAAAGCGAAGAATGTTCAATTCCTTTCATGTCAAAATCATGAAAGAAGGGCATATGATATGATTTTCTTCCTTGTTTTAGACCGTCATGCAAGTGGTTCACCTATTGCCATATTTCCTAAGGCATTTCAAAGAATATCTTGCAATGTATTCTAGCAAGTAAAGATACTTCAATTTCAATATATGATGCATTTTCTGTAATACCCTGATTTTTCGCACATACAAAATACACATCAAAAAAGTATGCTACTAATTTTGTTACAAAACCAAAGTATTGTAATTTTTATTTTTTATAAAAATTCGTCGAATTTTTATTTATCACGACCAACGGTTCTCAAAGTCTCTAGACAAAGATAAATCTTTAAAATAAAATTTTAACTTTTAGATCGGACTTACAACTTAAATAAGACAAAATTAAAACTATTAGGGACATAACTTTCTGTTCTTAAGTAAAATATTAGCTCTCTGAATGCCCAACTTCAAGGTAACTCACCAGGTTAAAACTTAATCTGCAAAAACGTTAATGACAAAGAGTGAGTCGTCAACTCGGTAAGTAAAACCATTCATAATGTAAAAGGATTCCTATTCGAAAGCTTGCAAGCATTTTCAAAAATATCAACAATAATATCAATAAAAGATTTTGATTTCAATTTTATCAAAGAAAAATTCTTCAATATCATAAATCATTTCAAAAATCAATTCAATAACAATTCTTATAAACTTTCATATAAAAAGGTTACTCATGTCATATAATATCACTTGCATCACTAGTGACTCGACCAATATCAGAATCTTATAATGTCACTTATACCCCCAATTACCCGACCAATTTTAAAATCTTATAACGTCACTTGTACCCCCAGTAACCTGGCTAATAATCATTTGTAGTGTACATTTTCAAAAATGATATCAGTTGGTCTGAATCATATATCATGTCAATCAATCAATATCATATGACTATAAATAATGAACTAAAATATTTTCTTTAAATTTTAGATTCAATAATTCAATTCATTTCAAATATTATAGCTTCAATTCTTGCATAATAACATAACTTGCAACAATTTTGTAAACAGTAATCAATTAACTCAAAATTGAACCCATAATTTTAAGTTATCGTTTAAAGAGATGCTTAATACTATAAACAAATCATTTATTTGAAAACTTTGAAAATACATCAACTTTAACGATATGTTCATTCTTTTGACCAAAATCAATGAAAAATAATTTAATTGGAAAACCATATATAAGTTTCAAAAGTAACAATAAATCATAAGTTTCTTAAATCATTTTCTATATTTTGAATATTATAATAACAGCTTTTCGTATTTGAGAACAAAAGGGATATATTATGAATAAAGTTACTTATCTCGACAAAAGTCAAATACCTCAAAAATTATCTCTACTTATCTATAAATCGCAAATATCCTACTCATCAAGATAACAATTAATTATCTTTCATAATCATTCTCAAAAGAGATATATCTTTCAACTCATAACTCTCCCTTTATTCATACTTGAATATCGAACAGTAAATACTCCAAAATTTGTATCTCATATTCTGTCTATCGAATTTATACAAACTATTTATACATCTATTGTAGACATATAAGGGTTTAATATATAATATATTCAGGATATTTGATTTATCAAAATTATTAAAAATGAATTTATGTTTCTGTTTGACAAAATCTGTTAAACAGTTTTCAAATGTGAACATAGTTTGTAATTTAATTCATAAGATATTTTATAATTGTCTAAAAATCACGAAATCATAATTGAAATAACTAGACATATATAAAAGTCAGCATATAGAATTTTAGAATTTAAAGATCATTTAGTAGGTGAAAATATTTTCTTAGTTTGGGTTTATTGCTGAAATTTCTGTTTTCCTGCATTGTAGTCACTATTTTAGAAATTTACAAAAAATTAAATTTTTAGAGATTTTCAATGAAATAAAATTCTCTGAAATTCTTATTGTGTTAACTTTTGAATAGTAAAATATTGGTTCAAAACTACACATGCATCAATACAATTATTCAGATAATTATATATATTATTGTTGAATTCTCTGTTTTTTTAAAATCCCACTCACTACTTAATATATATATATATATATATATATATATTTAAGTCAAAACTAAAGAGTTTTTAATAAAAACTAAGGTTTTAAATAACCGTTATGAAGTATAATTCATTTGAAAGAATCACATTTATAAAACAAATATTTAAAATGTCAACTTACTTATGGAAATACATTATTCATAAATTCAATACTTAATTTCTACTTTACATAATCTCTTTCTCGTTTCTATTCTATATAATCTCTTCAGAAACTATTTTCATTGCCAATTCACTGTAAAAATATAATAACTAAGTATGAACTCTACATAATTATAAAAAGCATAACTAAAGAAAGTATAATAGAGGAACATACCATAAATCAAGATATCAATTAACACTTAATTATCTTCTTTTTATTTTTTTTCTCTTTTATTTTCAAATCAACGCTTGGTTATTCTATGGCTCAAGACTCTCAAATCACATACATACTCTAGTTTTTATTCTTTTCAATTAATTTCTATACCATTTCTTACATAGACACTATCTATATGTAGTGTCTAATTTAGTAGTACATGATGATAAATTCACTCACTTATGGTGGACATGTTAAGTTTATGAATGAGTCACTAAATTAGATATTTGTTTACTAAGTGCTTGTATTAGGTCACATTCAACACTAGGCATAATTTTATCCAATGCATATGTCTAAGTTATAAATGAATGGGTCTTTAATAGATGATCAAATTGGGTATTTTCATTGAACAACTATTAATATCCAAAATTTATAAATTCAAATATTTACTCAAAAATTATGAAACCACCTCAAATCTACTCAAAACATATATATTTAGTTCACAATAAAGCATTCCAAAAAATTTTCATTGAGAAAGTATTTTAAAATGAATTTATTTTAAATATTTCAGAATCTGTTTGTAAATTTTTTAAATAGGGTTGCGTTGTTTAAAAAATCATAGCAATTTGAAAATAATTAATTAAATTATGATATTTTAATATGTCATACTAGACATCTATAAATTTAATATTTTAAAAAATTATAATTTTATAAAATCATTTGATAGATCAAAATTAATTATTCATTTGTTTATACTACAGAAACACTGGATTTTTAGAATTTTATGGTTACAAACATAAAATGCAGGTATTACACATCTGATTGAGAAATTAAGAATTGGAAAGACAGTACATTGCAGTTACAGAGCATAACCACCCAATTTAATCTATAGGATGAGAGTTGCTTCCATGTTGTTCCAATCCGCCATGCTTCATAATTTTCAACACAATCCTTCTGGCCAACATACTCTCCCATGCTTAACATATCTACAAATGCCACTGCTATTCATAAGCTTTAAGTGAAAAAAACACCGCATTGGCTAACATCTTTTCTATTCTGAAGTTGGTTAATTAAGGATCTATCCTACTACTTTTACACATAAACTTCACTCAGAAAATGTGTTCAGTTTATAAGTAGAAACTGTGATAAAATTAATAATTAAGAAGCAAATGAACAGAGAACAACTGAAAGGTGACATAAAAAGATTTTACCTTGATCAGTCCATTTACCATCTTTCATTCTCCCACTCTCACATACCATATTGGCCCTGCAGTTCAAATCTTGCTAGCTTATAGCATCTTCTGTGTGCCTGAAACTTTTTTATAGATGTAAATTATGTTAACAATTAAAGCTAAAAAAGAAGTGAGAATAATTCAAACAGAGATACATGTATTCAATTATAACTACCTTGTTTTTTAATTTAGGCAATTATAAATGTAATGATGGTATCACCGCATCCTCTCTGCTTTGTTCCGTAATCATCTATCTGACAAAGAAGTTTTCAAACAAGTCTATTTGAGAGCCTGCAACATTAAGAGAAAGAGATAGCTTAACCCTTATATGTTCATATTAATTAAATTACTAATATCAGATTAAGCACCTGTTTGTTGTACATTCCCATCATCTCTCTTATAATTCATATTAATTACATTTATGTAACATTTCAATTCAACATGTTAATCAACAGAATAAATAAAATCTCATCTACATTATTCTCTACGACAACATATTAATTTTTTCTTTTAAAACAGTTTAAGTAATTATGTATTCTGTCCAAAATTGATCACCTCACAACATTTGTGATTCACACACTCAGACTTGCTTCATGCTAATTTTTTATACTTCTTAAATTACTAATACATCTAACAGAAAACAAGACCAAACGGTGAAACAATTGAAAACAGATTTCGGCAAATTGATTAATTTCGAGATCACTTAAGGGAAGATAATTAGCAATAGAGATTGCTCTTGAGAAATTATATGAGATTATATTTGTACAAATTAGACCATATACAATTGACGCAAATGGTAAAGAGAGGATGTTTGAGTAACACTTTTGCCACAAAATAATATATTCTATTCTTCAAAAGTCCAACCTAGATATGTGTGTGTCTATATATATTTAAAAAAAAGAGCGAGAAAAAGGTGGAAGAAATTAAATACCTGAAGGTTGTCTCATGCATGTCCTCGCATATATCGACCATTAATTTGAATGTTAGGAATAGGAGAGATGTTTGGCCAGTCCTCTGCTTTCATATTTTCGTAGACATCTTCTAGTTTGGTACATTTACATATAATCAACTTCTCGAGTGAAGTTGATCGACAGATGTAGTCTGGCAAATCCTTTAATCTCCTGCATAAGCGAATCTCCAAATGGAGAAGGCACGGCATGATTTTAATATCATTTTCTCCCTTAATCGCGCAGCTCCACTCTTCCCATTCATACATGGACACGAATTTCAGAAGTTTTAATTGGGGAAAAGCAATAATTGTTGACGAAGATAATGATAATGATGATGATGATGCCTCTTCTAATATTCCCAAAAATCCATCACCAACTTTTTTTACTCTTCGCATGTACCTAAAACTGAGCGATTCAAGAGATGGCAATTTTGCTAATGAACAAGGAAGACGCACACACTCTTTGCCGTACTCCAAAGAGAGCACCCTCAGCTTGGTCAGTGATAGCATCCCAGGGGGGATATGGTGATACCTTCATAGTATTTTAATTCTAATTTCTCTAAACTTGGAGGTGGATGTAAGATATCATCAAGAACTGCTTCATGCTCATCTGCTGACATATAATCGAACTCTAATGACAAATGACGCAGTTCAATGTTGCTCTTTAGTAGTTCTACTACTACTTCTACTTCGTCATGATCACCACCACCAACAATATCTCTCATTTGACCCAACTCTCTCAATGTAAGATGCCCTTGAAGGTGTTTCAAGTTGCTCAAACATTCAAGAGTAGATGCGTTCTCACCATACTCACTACCACTCCTTACAACGAATTCACTTAATGTTCGAAGACATGTCAATCTCTTCATCCCTTTTGGCATGTACTTTAAAAGGGAACACCCCCTGTTTATTAAATGCCTCGGGTTGATCAACTCTCCTATTCTTTGTGGGAGTATTTCTAACGAGCCACAATAAGAGACATCTAAGGTTTGTAAATTGTACAAGTCGCATAATGTCTCAGGTAATTCATGTAGCTTTTCATTGCCACCCAAATTAAGATATCTCAAATGTATTAACTTGTTTATTCCTTCTGGAAAGTTTGGAATTTTTTCATCAGATTTAAATTTTTCATCAATATAATATGGGCGCTTCTTCAATTCTAACGTCCTCAGACAAGTCAACTTATTAAATAATTTTGAAAAACCTTCTTCAAAATCATAATCATCTTCATAGTCAAGTACAAGACTATGTATTTTTATTTCATAATTAACAGATGAATGAATGTACTTCCAGTTAACTTTCTTAATCTCCATCATTAAATGTCGAGCTTTACTACGAAGAAATTCTAATTGCAACATTCCAAGAGAATTCACCTCGACACTTGCATTCATTCTTTGTAAGAAATTGGGCAAAATCATGCATTATATATTGCATTTTGCAACTTACTATGCTACCACTATCATCATCCTTCTCAAAATCCTGAAAGAAAGAGCTCATTGCTAAATATTCAAAACGCTCTTCATCTACTAACTCCATATCATCCCGTCCTTCAAGCTTAAGATAATCCTGAGCCATCCACAAATTGATCAATTTCTCTTTCTCTAACTTAAAGTCTTTGGGAAAGATGGCACAATATGAAAAACATTTTCTCAGTGGACATGACAAATCAAAATAACTCAATAGCAAGGGTGGGAAAAGTCCTTCCTCTATCCCTTCTACTTCCCATAATTCACTATCTAAGACACTTTGCCATTGTTCCACTTTTGTTTTCAAGCTTAAAAGACTTGCAAAAGTCTTTACAGCTAAAGGCAATCCATTGCACTTTTCTACAATCTTTCTACCAATATCTTCTAATATTTCACGCTCGTCATTCGTCCTTCCAGAGAATGCAACTTGGCTAAACAATGACCAACATGCCTCAGAAGGTAAGATTCCCAGTGAGATCATGTTGGTTTTAGTGCTTCCCAAGACTTGTGCGGTAATCACTTCACTTGTTGTCACTAGTATTCTACTCCCTGGAGCACAACATTCAAGAGCATTCTTCAACAGTTCCCACTTTCTAGAATCTACAATCGACTCAATCCACACATCATCTAGAACAAGAAAAAACCTTTTTCTTGAAATTGATTGGCCTATTTTCTGCAATATAGTTTCTAATTCACCAGCATTTGGTGCAACACCCGTAAGAGATTGAAGTATTGCCTTGGCAATTTCAATATCATCAAACGGATCAGAGACGCACACCCACATTTCAATATCAAAGTGGGCTTTCACCTTCTCATCATTAAAAACAAGTTGAGCAAGAGTTGTCTTCCCAATACCACCCATCCCTACAATGGAAATGATGGAGAGGTTTGGTCCTTGACTACTCTCACTCATCAACAAATTCACTAATCTATTTTTATCATAATCTCTACCAAAAACCTTTGACATATCAATGATAGAGATTGTAATTGATCGTTCTAGTTTTTTGGTGCCCTCAGTCGAGCTAATGAAGTTGAACCTATTTTTTTCCATAGAAATAACATCTAGCGTTCTATTGAGCTTCTTAATCCTGAGGGCAATGTCAGGGCCGAAATCAACTTGCCTACAGCAACAAAGATAGTGAGATACGCGGGAACTTACCTTTCTTAAAGGCTCGGAAGCATTTTCAACTTCCTTGATTCTTAATTTCTGAATTGTTGTGTTCCACTCGTCCAACACATCGTCTATGTCGTAGGAAACATCTTTGAGCTTATCCAACCAATCTCTCACAGCCTGCTGCTTCACTTGTCTGCTCTCAACATCGTTGAGCACCGCTTTAATGGCCAGAAAGTTGCTATTCAGCTTTTTGACTTCGTCCGTGGCACCCACAACCGGTCTGATTCCTTCTTTGGCCTGGTGAAGGATTGAAGACAGTTGTTCGGCGATTAAAGAAACAACAGTCTCAGCCATATTCACAAATGATAGTTGGTCAAGGTAAGTTGGTTGATTGATTGAAATATATTGTGTTTATGTGGTGATAATTGCAGCCCTCTTCATTCAGTATTTATATATGGCTCACGATGGAATCTTTCAATTGATGGCCAGCTCCAACTTGCAAGCAATCCTTTGCTTCAATGCTAGTTAAGGTTTTATATGATAGGTTTCCCCAAGCATTTCCCACATTCCTTTTTTCTTTTGCAAATGTCGTTCTTTATATATATTCTATTCATTGTCGCAATCGATATTCTGATGTCACTTTTATAACATAAGTAAAGCAAGAATCTGATGCAAATGGTGGAATAGTAAAATTGTCCATCCGAATTTTTGTGCAAGGTATTGTTTATTTTAGGGTTCACGTACGCATCTTTTTTCCTTATGGTTTTGTCCTTTATGAGTAGAACGCATTACTATCCTCAAAAGGCACCTTACAAGGGTAGGGGGGATTTCTCCTTATAAGGCCTTCACTTTGGACGAGTCTGCCTGACGTAGGATTTAGGTCGTTACAATACCTCCCACCATCGAAACAAAGCCATCCTCGACTCTAATACCAAATGAATGAGCCCACCTGAATCCCCGTACAAGGTATTGTCTGCTTTAGGATTCATGCACGTGTTCTTCCCTTTTATGGTTTTGTCCTTTATGGGCAGAACGCATCACCATCCTCAAAAAGTGTCTCACAAAGATAGAAAAATTTCTCCTTATAAGGCCTTCACATTGAACAAGTCCATCCAATGTAAAATTTGGTTCGTTACAAAGAGGATATAATCTGGACGAAATAAAGCAAAAGTTCACAACCAAATCTTAAGGCAAGGATCTAACTCATAGTTGTTGAGGAAAAAACAAAAACATTTTACACATTTTATCGAAATAACCTTTATTCCATTGACATCGATGCGTCTACGGGTTTTTGAAAATTATATATGATCAAATTCTATATTTCAAAACTTTTCTACTCCTATAGAACATACTTCACTATTACCATCATGATTAGTAAAATAGAGCATATTGAGGCTCTTTTTTAAGTCGTAAACTAGACTCTTTGAATCAAAAGTTTTTGATTGCACGTCTAGAATTTTATTTTAAGTTGAAATTGTTCCCAACAAGTTTTGAACTTAAATAAATTTCTAACCTAAAATCTTAGTGTTCAAAAAGAAAAAATTTACTATGAATGTTTATAAAATTCAATATACTTCCTATAGTCTATATTTCATTTAAATGATACTATCTTAAAGCAACCAAAGATTCAAAGTGTCAGAAGAAAAGTTTTAAAACCTTTTTAATATTTCATAAGTTACATAATTTAAAAATAATTTTATATTATAAGTTAATATTAAAGTTATAATATATTTAAATTAGTCATTAAATCTAGGTTAAATGTATAAAAGATGCAATATTTATTATTATCATTATCATTATTATTATTATTATTTGATAGTTTTATAAATCAAATTATTATAAGAGTTATGTTGTGGATATCAAGCTTTGCACTTCAATTTAACACCTCTATAGCATCAACTAAGCCACAGCCTTGATACCTTTTTTTATTCTATATGCAGCGAAAAACTATAACTCACACCATAAACAATAACATATAAGATCAACACACCAATAAAGATAAAGAAAATAAACCAATCAACAAGACACAAGATATACGTGGTTCGGCCCAAAATTGTCTACGTCTATGGAGGATCCATGATCCAGCTTTTTATTATTGATATAGATCACTAATTATCTTCTTATATCATCAATGATCCCACAAGATCTCTTAATATCTCTCATAGAGACCTCTAAGTATCTACCCTTGATCACCAAGACTCACTAAGACCTCTAAGTATCTACCATTGATCACCAAGACTCACTAAGACCTATTAGTATCTCCTCATAAGAGATTTTTACAAGGAATACAAAAATAGCCCGAGCATCTAAGTCAAAAGGATCTATGGTGTTTCTTTTGTTCACTTAAGAACCAAAAGACAACACTCCCCAAAGGTTACACTCTAGTGACAACGTATTTAGTGCCTACCTAACTCTTTTATTCTCTCTTATGGTTACATCTTGAAACCTTAGATGCTTGTCTTTCTCTTGTGTTTCAAAGGGTTTATATAGTGAATAAAATACATTTAAAAATTCTAAACCTAGTTAGAATAAGAGTCCTTACTTATAAGAGTCTTAATCCCACTTAAAGAAATTAATTGAGTAAAAACATGAAATATCTTAAAGTTGCCAACTGAACAGTATCCCTTCGTGAACAGTAATATATGAATAGTGTCATCGCAAACAGTAACTACGTAAACAGTACCCCCCGCGCATACAGTGCTCACCATGAACAGTGCCCCCATATGAACAGTATCAATATCCATTCTTTTGGCCTTCCGTTTTGCTCCTTCCTTGTATACTTAATGCATACTTGACTTCATAATGATTATTCTCTTGATATTCATCTCAATTCTTACCCATACAAAATTGTTGAATCACTAATTTCCAACAAGTTACAATGTATTAAATTATTGTTATTAATATTAGAATTAATACCTAATTATCTACCACTATGTAAAATGATGCTTACTTTTATTAAAATTATGTGGGAGAAAAGAAGAGAAAAGAAAAATAATAAGTGTTTTATATATATACTCTTTTACATAATGTATGTTTTAGCAACTATAACAATAGGTATTTAGAATTTTCTTCATATGATCGTGTCCATCGAAAAAAGCAACTACAAATATATGATTAAATTTCAGAGTCATATAAATCTATCACTATTCGCATAAAAAGATGATTATTTAACTTTGAGATAGTACTATCTAGCATGCCTCTTTTATGCTCAATGCCAAATTTTATTTTTCTTTACTCCTTATTTTACTTATATATATGTTGTTAATATGTTCTTTATTATATATATATATATATGATAATATATAATATAAAATATGATTGAAATAATATGTAAAATAAATTACCAAACAATCTGTTGGAAAATTGGTAATTCAACAATCTTGGTTGGACAAGAATTGAGATGAATACTAAAGTGAAGAGTCACAAGAAGTCTAAAACGTATGGGACACGTATGGAGAAGTATAGGACGTGTGGGACACGAAGGGGGAAGTGAAACGGGACTTGAAAATGCAAAGAAAATGAAGAAATCGCAGGGAGCGGCGCTCAACACAGAAGACCAGCGCCGCGACGATGGGTGCGAGAAGCGCCAGCGCTGCAGCGCCTAGGGACAAGTGCCGCAGCGCCCAGACGCATCAGGATGTCCATTTTGATTCAGGATTTCAAGTTTTGAGAAGTTTTGAACTTCCAAAACAAGTGGACTCTTACTCCAACAAAGAATAGAGTTTGTAGGCACGAAATACACCCTATATAAACACTTCTAAACCCTTGTTTAAGATCAAGCATCTAAGGTTTCAAGATGTAACCATAAGAGAGAATAGAGGAGCTAGGTAGGCACTAAGTGCGTGCTGCACTAGGGTGTAACCTTTAGGGATGTTTTCTTCTTTAGGTTCTTTGAGTGAATAAAAGAGAAACACCATAGATCCTTTTGGCTTAGATGCTTGGGCTATTCTTGTGTTTCTTATAAAAATCTCTTATGAGAAGATACTGAGAGGTCTTAGGGAGTCATAATGATCAAGGGTAGATGCTTAGAGGTCTCTATGGGAGATACTAAGGGGTCTTGTAGGATCATTGATGATATAAGAAGATACTTAGTGATCTATTTCAATAGTAATAAGCTGGATCATGGATCCTCCGTGGACGTAGGCAATTTGGGCCGAACCATGTATATCTTGTGTCTTGTGATTGGTTTGTTTTCCTTATCTTTATTGGTGTGTTAATCTTATGTGTTCTTGCGTATGGTATGAGTTATGGTTTTTCGCTGCGCATAGGGTGCAAGGGGTATCAAGGTTATGGCTTAGTTGATACCATTGGGGTGTCAAATTGAAGTGCATGGCTTGATATCCCCAACAAACTGATATCAGAGCTAGGTTGAAGCTACAAACAGCTGTCAGAGCTTAAGTTGAAGTACAAACTAATATCAGAGCTTGAGTTAAAGTCCAAACTGATATTAGAGCCATAGGTTGAAGTCCAGATTGTAAAGCATAGGCGGCAAAGTCAGATTACAGAGCAAAGGTTGTCAACCATGGGGACTCACAAATATAAGAGAAGAACAATAGGGAATACGATTATCTAAAAGAGGAAAAGATGATGGCCTTACTAGAGAGTTTTGAAGTAGAGATCACTCTTGAAGAAAACTACCAAGATGATGGCGTCATCTAGGTCCTAGTTAGAAGAATCATTCAGATCTGACACAAAATAAAGATGGAAAAAGAAGAACAATTAAGATTGAAGGGCAGATCGAAAAGGTGTCTAGGGCACTCAAGGGGATAGTCCTAAGAGGAAGACAAAGATAGAAGGAATGTGGATTTGCAAGTCTGTTGGATGACTAGGTAAAGACCTTGATTGCATGAGAGCTTCTAGAGGAATCAGTGTCTGATGAACAAACTATTTTTGGGATCTAGGATAGTGTTTTCATATGAGTCATGGAGAATCGTTATTTACCAATTTAAGTAATATGGCTTATGGTAAGTCATAGGGGGATTGGTAGGATAAGATTGAGACTACATAGTAAAAAAGACAAGGGAAGGATTAGGTATGAGATTTCATTCCTCATCTCATGAAGATCTAGAGGACTCGGGACTGCTAGATCAAAATAGGGAGATTCATGGAAGGCATACAGAAGGAACACTAAATGGGGAAGCAAAAGGATCGAGGGAGTGATAAAGCACAGAAAAAGGCTATGTGCTTGTAGAAAAGTGCTTAGAATAGGATCAACATAGGGTTGTTGATTTGAAACAGACCATAAAGCAGCTTTTGATATATCACTTTGTGACAGGGGTCGAAAGAGAATGTGTGGGAAGAGTGGCAATGACGAGAATGGGTTTTCTACCATTAAGGGTTGCGGTTATAGTGTCTTCGGGACATAGAAGATCACAATATTGAACTACTCTAGACATCAGCATTTAGGAATCTTTGGAGACCGTAGTCGCAAGAGCCTTAGTTAAGTCGGGGACTTGACTTATAGATTATGCTAGTAAGCTTTGGTCAAAGAGGGGTGACGATGATTAGTTTCATGGGAAGAGATTTTGAATTAATGAGTGGATTTGTTGAAAAATTGGTGATTCAACAATCTTAGTTGGACAAGAATTGAGATGAATACCAAAGTGAAGAGTCACAAGAAGTCTAGAACGTGTGGGACACGTATGTAGAAGTCTAAGACGTGTGGGACACAAAGGGGGAAGTGAAACGGGACTTGAAAACGCAAAGAAAACGAAGAAATCGCGGGGAGTTGCCAGCGCTGCAGCGCTGGGTCCCTAGCGCTGCAGCGATGGGCGCAAGAAGAGCCAGCGCCGCAGCACCCAGACGCGTCAGGATGTCCATTTTAGTTCGGGATTTCACGTTTTGGGAAGTTTTAGACTTCCAAAACAAGTGGATTCTTACTCCAACAAAGAATAGGGTTTGTAGGCACGAAATACACCCTATATAAACACTTCTAAACCCTTGTTTAAGATCAAGCATCTAAGGTTTCAAGATGTAACCATAAGAGAGAATAGAGGAGCTAGGTAGGCACTAAGTGCATGGTGCACTAAGGTGTAACCTTTGGGGGTGTTTTCTTCTTTAGGTTCTTTGAGTGAATAAAAGAGAAACACCATAGATCTTTTTGGCTTAGATGCTCGGACTATTCTTGTGTTTCTTGTAAAAATCTCTTATGAGAAGATACTGAGAGGTCTTAGGGAGTCATAATGATCAAGGGTAGATACTTAGAGGTCTCTATGGGAGATACTAAGGGGTCTTGTGAGATCATTGATGATGTAAGAAGATACTTAGTGATCTATTTCAATAGTAAGAAGCTGGATCATGGATCCTCCGTGGACGTAGGCAATTTGGGCCGAACCACGTATATCTTATGTCTTGTGATTGGTTTGTTTTCTTTATCTTTATTGGTATGTTAATCTTATGTGTTCTTGCTTATGGTGTAAGTTATGATTTTCCGTTATGCATAAAGTGTAAGAGATATTAAGATTGTAGCTTAGTTGATACCATTAGGGTATCAAATTGAAGTACATACCTTGATATCCTCAACACAATCTAAAGCCAAAAAAGTTTTGTATATTATTAATTTTTATCATATTTGCATAAGTAAATTTATGTAAGTGTTACTATTTTATATTTCAGTGAATTTTTTTTTAAATAAAAAAAAATGACAAAATTATCGTGTTATTTGTTGAATGATAAATATATGTAATTATGTCCATTTAATATATATCAAATAGATATTAACTCTCTAATTTTAACTTTATTATATGTTGATTTTAATATACTTATTGTTTTCAAAATATTTTATTATCAAATATTTTAAGGATATTTTAATTTTATTATTCTTTGTATAATCAAATTTCTTTACATAAGATCATTCTTTTTAAATATTACCTCAAAATTTAGTTTATTATAAAAATATTTATTGTGCATGTCGTTACAAATGAAAATATCAAATATTACGATATTTAGTTTTAGATGGTTGTTTACACATTAACAATAAAATTAGCCAAAGACACTTTTTTTATGATAGATTAGTTATAAGAAACTTTTTAAATAGTAATAATTTTAAGTAGACTTATAAATGTTTTTTTATTATAAAAATCAAATTTAAACATCAAGCGAATATTAGAATATATATATATATATATTAAATAAAACATAGATACACAAACAATAAAACCAACTCTAAAAAGAGAATATCGTTATCATCGAATTTGAAGGGAAAAAAAAATTATACTTTCCAACTATTACACACCACTGCAAGTCAAATGTCAAGAAAAACAAAAGACTAAAGAAACATAAATATATAAATCTAAAACTGTAACAGCTTAAGAAACCCAAAAGTGTAGAATTGCAATCCTCAGAATAGTTCCATCCTATTGCCAATGGAATCCTCAAGATAATTCCACCGTATCGCCAATAGAGACTCGTGGCTAAAACCTAACAAATAAACATGGCCAACGCTTCAACTTATACTATTCTACCTTTCTATCTTCCTAACCAAAGAGAGAGAACTAAGTACGCTCTTCTCAATTTGTGATATATGACCACTTAACACCTAATAATCTGAAAATGTACAACATCATATAACATCACAACTTTAGAAATACTATATTACTGAAATTCTATCAAAAAAGATGGAAAAAAAACACACACACACCCTAATGATACTAGTTTTGAACACAAATATATGACACAGTTCTAACAATACTACAACACAATTTTGCAAATTTCTATTTGAGGAATTCGAAGTTCAATTATCCTGCTACCAAAGTTTCTATCTGATTTTAAATCAAAGTTTAATCAAAATGGACTTGAATGCTAAAATGCGGCTACATGGTGACGGTACAAGCCATGTACTTTTAGATGTATGCTATATGTCAATTCTATTATGGAGAATTTTTTATTGAAGCAATGTCTATAGTAAAGATGAAAAATTGAAAAATAAATAAATGATATATTTTACGTAAAAAAAGTCTCAAATAAATTGAGATAAAAATTAAAGAGCATGTATAGGAAAATAGGATTGCAATCTCTCTCTAATTACAAGAAGATAATAATTTTTACTCTCTTTTATAAATATGAGAAACATATCAATCTCACATTTCTTTTTTAACAAACAAAAAAAAAATTAAAGAATATGAAAAAATAGATAACTTAAAAGTTGTTCTCTAAATTTTGGGATGATAAAAGTTAAGAATTAATTCCTCTTTTTATAAGAGATGTAAAGCTTTTATACAAGTGATATAGTTCAATTTAAACCCAACTTCCTTTGTCAAATTTGAAAACTGATCAATTCTGATGACTAGTCAAAGTTGGCAGTTGGTCAATTCTGATGGTCACCAACCACAACATTTCTCCCACTTGAAGACTTGAATAAAATAATCACATCTTCACATTCTTCCACCTACACTTGCCATCTCCATATTGCTTATGTTTCTATCAAGTCGTACAAGGATCTACACCAATCTGATCCTTCATGACATAATATAGCATATGAGGCACCCTTAATATATTTTAGGATCCTCTTTACAGTATTCCAATGCTCTTTACCATGATTGCTCATGAATCTACTAACCACTCCTACTGCTTATGCAATGTTTAGTCTTATACAAATTATGACAAACATTAATCTTCCAACTGTTAATGCATTTGGTACTCGAGACATCTCCTTCTCTTTGCTTCATTTCTAAGACATATACTTGAGGATAACTTAAAATTAATAGGAAGTGGGATTGAAATTAGCTTACAATCTTGCATACTGAGGTGTCATAAGATTTTCTTTAAGTAGTTCTTCTGTTAAAGCCATATCTTCTTACTATTTCTGTCTTGGTAAATTTGCATCCCTAGAATCTTATTTGCTGGTCCCAAGGCCTTCGTGTCAATTTCCCTATCCATTTAAGCCTTTAGATCTATTACTTGATCTTTGTCAAAGCCTGCTACCAATATATCATCAACATACAACAACAAGATAATGAACTTATTATCACCAAACCTCTTAAAATATGTATAAAGGTTTGTACTAAGCTTATTGTATCCAAGGCTTAATATGAAGGAATCAAATATCTTGTACCAACACATCAGTGCTTATTTGAAATAGTATAGAGATTTTTTCAACCTACAAACCAAGTTCTTTTTTTCTGCTTTTGCAAAATCTTCTAGTTTAAGCATATAAATTTCTTCTTCAAGATCACCATGAAGAAAAGTAGTTTTCACATCTAACTGTTCTAGATGTAAATTAAACGTAGCACACATAGTACCTTCTTTTTTAGCATATCCTTTTACCATCAATCTTGCACGATAACTGTCACGCCCCAGACCCAAAAGATCCGACACACGACATCACTTACATTCATTCACTGCATGTGCACTCATAAATAATATTACACAAAATTTTCAACTTTCATTTCAATTTCTTTCAGAATTATAGCAATTGAATTATGACTGGGACAATTATTAAACCGGAGATACGCAGAGTTTTCTCAGAGATTAACACTCTACTACGTCACCAGTAGCAACTTTGTTACCGGGAGCCCAGAATATATCCATTGCAAATTCTTACTTAAAATCATCCAATAACCACACTTTATAAAACTTAAACCAAATCCAATCCACACACAATGAAATAATACATAAGTATTTATTCAATAGGGACAAACCAAATATCCTATCCCACGTGTCCCCAAATGAAACACATAACAACCTAGCAACTTAGGGAACCCAAGGAACAGCAGAAGCCTTGCCAAATCCGCTAAGCACACATGTACCTTATTTACCTGAAATCACCATAAACTATAATGAGTATAAAACTCAGTAAGCATACTAATTTTTCATATATCAAATACAAATACATATATGTACACAATGCATATGTATGATATGCTGTGATCAATCAAAATCATAATCTTATCAAATCACATATCATGTAAGCGCTTACACATTCTTTCAAAACACATAATAGGAATACCATCACTCAACTACTACTTAGTAGGACTTACATATCATATATCACATAATGAGCCAAATGTCACTCGTAGGTGACATACCGTATGAGAGGAATAGTACAAGTGAGGTCTTTAAATCACACATATATAACGCTTATGCCCGAAGGTAAAAGCCAAACCCTCACCCTGATCATCGGTGAGTCCTCTCACATGTACCAATACGCCACCACACGAATGTGATGACTCACACTTCCTTTAAGTACCAATAGGATCCTCCCTACATACGGATCACATAACATATACCAATCCCGAAAGAAAGGCCACACATAAAGGCTCCACAAATCACATAAAATGCCTACTAAGTTAACAGTGAGTTCAAGTACCCTCAAATCACAAAATATTTCTCATGGACATATTACACTTCAAAAGCTTTCTTTGTTAAACGCATCTTATTTTGGAAAGCTCACTTTCAAAAACACATGTATGTCCATGCTCAATGTCAATGCTCACATTCATAAACATATATTCACATTTCATATCAAAATATACTTTGACATATCATAAACATATTCTTAACCCCATTTACAAAATCATACAAAACAATTATTATGTTTATTGTGATTCCAGTAGTAAGTCTAGTATACTTACCTCTTAACACTTTCAGCTGCAAGGCTTAAATCTCCTTAACCTATCAATGGAGATTAATCCTTTCATAAGCCTCACAATTCACACAAAATACTTTAAATAGCTTACAAAATTATACACAATGCATTTATCACATCAAATTGGTCTAAATATTTGGTTTCTCAAAACCTGTCATTCTGACCACTTACACTTAACAAAAATTTCTAATACATCAAATGATGTCCAATTACTCCAAAATCAGAATATACCATTCTTGACTCATATATACTTCTTATATATGAATATTATATCCAATTTCCTACACAATCCATTCCATACACACCATCGAATCCAAACTACAAACCTAACAGGATCAAGATACTTACTGAACAGTATTCAATCTCCCAATTTTATAAAATCATATACTAACTCAAAAATTATAAAACTATCACATAATTACTCTTAATACATATCTCAGTCCATGATAAATATTTCACTTCCAAATCACTGCCAAAAGTATTTTAAAACTATTTTATTCTATAACTTTAAAAATCTGTTAATCAAATATTGCAATGAGCTGATACACTTTAGAAATTCATAACACTTCAACCACATTGATCTAAATTCTCAATTCCGAGTATATCATATTAGACATATAAACTTATCATATTCCATAAATTCATAATTTTTGAAGATCATTCAGTAGGACAAAAATTATTTTTCACTGTACTATACTGTTTACACAGGAAATTTCCAGAATTTTAGGGTCATTTTGGTAAATTCACTATAAATTCAATTTCCAGAATTTTCAATCGATTCGAAGTCTCAGATGATCCTTAACATGTCTAATTTCATATACTCAAAATTCAAAACCAGAATCGAATCACAACAAGTTATAAAAGTCCTAGATCAAGAGGTTATCCAGCAGAAATTCCACAATTCATCATGATTTATCAAACTATCTTATAGATCATCATCAATTCTCATATGATCTTACGAAATACACAACAAATCCTCAATTATACATATTTTCAGAAATCAAAAATTAAAGGAATTAACTTAATTAATACCAATAAATTGAGAAATACGTATGATATACCTCTTGAAATTCAAAATTCTAATTTCTTCTTCTTTTTCTTCTTCTTCTCCTCTTTCTCTCTCCTCTATTTCTCTCTTCTCTCTCTTAAAATGGGTAGCTCGACCTAAAAATGGTAAATTAGGGTTTAAAAGTGTATTTTTATACTAAGAGGCTAATTTTTGGTATTTACGAATTTGCCCCCAAAACTTTCAAAGTATAACAATTTGGTCCCTAAAATAAATCTAAAGTCTTGCAATTAAACCCAATGTTAATAGTATGACCTTAACCTATACAAACACTACTAATAACAATATATAAATCAAATATTGCTTACATACAAATAAAATACGTATATTTATACATATAAAAATATTTATTCTTACCGTTGTGAAAACTGGTTACTACAATACCATTCTACTTGATCATTCCTATTTCGCTAGATCTTATAGACCCATTTATTTTCAATGGCCTTCATTCCATGTGGTAGTGGTATAAGATCATATGTTTTATTGTTATAAAGAACTTTAATTTCTTTTTGCATTGCTTCCATCCATAGAGATACATCCAAGCTGTTCATTGCTTTTTAGAAAGTCGATGGCTTTCTTTCCTTCATTAGAAGACAGTATGCAACATTACCCTCCATATGATAATTTGAATGTCAAACTGGTTCTGACCTCACTCGATTCGATCCTCTAAAAGGTGGCTCCTCTAGCTCAACTGGTTCTTGTTCATTATGCTCTGGTGCTATTTTAAAATTTTCTTTTTCTAACTCTTTCTTCATTTGAATTGTAGTAGTTTCTGATTTGTCCTTTATTGTGCTATTAACTTCTTTGTTTTGCAGCTTATCTTCTACAAAGATCACTTCTTTGCTGATAACTACCTTGTAGGCAATGTGATCCTATAGGCGATACCCCTTAACGCTATCAGCATACCTCAAGAATATACATTTTCTAAATTTTTGATCAAGTTTTGTGACTTCTTGGGTATTGTACATCATGTACACAGAACTTCCAAATGTATGTAAATAAGAATAATCAGCTAGTTTACCAATCTATATCTCAATTAGTGTCTTCAGATCAATCGTTATTGATTGAGACTGATTAATCATATAACAGGCGATACTAACTGCTTCTACCCAAAATTGTTTGGCTAAACACGCAGTCCTTAATATAGCTCTAGTTATTTCAAGTACACTTCTATTCATCCGCCCTGCCACTCATTTTTTTTAGAAGTGTAAGTCATCGTGAATTTTCTTTTAATGCCTTTTTATTTGCACAATACATCAAATTCCCTACTAGTATATTCTTCTTCATTGTCAGTCCTTAAACACTTAATCTTCTTCTCAATTTTAATTTTCACCCGTGTTTTGAAAACTTTCATTATTGGAAACACACCTGCATTTTTTCTTATTAGATAGACTTAACATCTCCTAGAGAAGTCATCAATGAATGATACAAAATATTTTGCTCCCTCAAGGATGTGACTAGTGCTTGCTAAACATCATAATGAATTAAGTTTAAGATGTCATTACTCTTAGTTGTTGATGAGCTAAACTTAAATCTATGCTACTTACTTATAACACAATGCTCACAAAAAGGTAAATAAATAATTTTAAGTTTAGGAAGTAACTTCGAGAATTTTCAAACCTCGTTCTGACATTTGACTAAGTCTTTGGTGCCACAACATCGTCATCTCTTCTGTAGAACTAGCCAATGCAACGGATGCTTCTGTCTCTGAATATGTTTCCCTTAAAAACATGTATAGGTTAATAGCTATCTTTTCTAACCTTATTACCACGAGTGTGTCTCTCACAATCTTTATGATTCTATTTTGTATATGAGTTTTACACCCAAGATCATCTAGTTGTCCTAAAGACAATAAATTTTTCTTTGAGTCTTTTCCATGTCGTACCTCTTGGATAGTACAAATCATTTTATCATACATCTTCAACTTAATGGTGCCAATTCTAGCAATCTCCAAGGCATGATCATCTCCCATGAACATAGATCCTCAAGAGATAGGTTAAAATTGTGAAACCAATCTCGTCGATAGATCATATGCCATATTGCTCCCGTATCCATTAGCCAAATATCAATAAGTTTCTTTTTATTCTTGGAAATAGTTATTACCTCGTTGTATAAAATGTTACCATCATCAGAAGTACTTGTAACACAACCTTGGGATTTTAATGACGCAACAGTCTTCTCTACACCTTTCTTATATTGACACTCACTTTTGAAATGCCATTTCTTGCCACAGTTGTAGCACTTGATATTCTTCTTACTCTTTGACTTTGATCTTCTTTTCTTTTTTACTCCTATTGGAGCTATGTTTCATTTGTCTGCCTTTAATCATTGATAAAACCTCCGCTTACTACAAACTAGTTGCTCTATCTTCTTTGTTTTTAAGCATGCTTTCTTCATCAAGAATAGATACTGTAACATCTTCGAAAACTAGATAACCCATCAGGATGTTATTGGTTAAACTAATGATTGGATGGCCATATAAATCTAGAAGACTTTGGAGTAAAATCTCGGCACATTCATTTTGCCCAATATTATAACTCAAGTAGAAAGTTAAGAAAATAAAGTATTAAGAATGTTGGTATGATTTGTTACCGTTATGGATTTTGACATCCGTAATGTAGAGTCTTCTTTTTAAGAAGATTTGGCTATAAAGAGACTTCACCTCGTACAATGTTGTCAAAGTATCCTAAATCTCTTTTGCTATCTTTTTCTCTGTTATGCTTGATAAAACTTCATCTGCTAATCCCATATGCAAGTTAGCAATAACATCTCCATCTATCTCTTTCTATTTTTCATCAGTCATACTTGTTGGTTTATCACCAACTACTGCCAAGTAATGATCCTTCCTTAAGATTGCCATCACTCTCATCTTCCACATCAAGAAATTATTTTCGTTGAACTTCTTTATCTCGTACTTTGCCGCCATATTAATTGACTACGATCTACTTCTTACTAGAACTGACTTCCACCATTTCACCATGAACAATATCGTATACTTGAACAGTATCATATGTCTGAATTGTATCTATTCATGAACAGTTACACTTTGTGAATAGTATCCATGAATGATATACCTTCACCTGAAAGCTCTAAAGCTCTTATACCACTTGTTATGAAGAATTATAGGTTAAAGTAGTATCTTAATTTAAAATAATAGAGATAAGACTAAAAGAAAATAAATGACACACAAATTTTACGTAAAAAATTCTCAAATAAATTAAGGTAAAAATCGCAGGGCAAGTATAAGAGAATTTCACTATAAAAATGAGATTACAACCTCTCTCTAATTACAAGGAGATAACAATTTTCACTCTTTCTTATAAATAGGAGATATACTTCAATCTCACATTTCTTTCTTTACAAATAAGAAGAAACTAAAGAATATGAAAAAATAGATAACTAAAGAGTTTTTTTTCTAAATTTTAAGATGATAGAAGCTAAGAATGAGCTCTTCTATTTATAAAAAAAATTAAGGCACCTATGCAAGTGATATAGTTCAATTTAAACACAACTTCATTGGTTAAATTTGGTGACTGATAAATTCTGACGACTGGTTAAATTTGACGATTAGTCAAAGTTGGCAACTGGTCAATTCCAGCAGCCACCAACTATAACAATTCCTCTGAAACAACAAGCCATTAACTCATCATTATAAAAGTTTTTTCAATAGAAAAATCATAATGCACAAAAAGGCATTCAGTAACATATTAATCAAGGTGGTCGCTAAACCATTAAAATTATAACATATTTCTAAATTTGTTTGTCTAACTTTACATGCAACATAAGAAGAGAAATTTAAGCTTTCATACAGGAAATTATCAGAGGCTATGTTTATCTTCGCCAGACAGTTTAGTGATGTCCTCCTCCGCTGTGGAATCAAATTGTCATCATCATATTTAATCCATTTCCCTATCAATAATAACAAATAGTCAGCTTGAACAACTAAAATAAAACCAAATAAATATGTCAAAAGCACTGTGTAGATTAGCCATGAGAACTTACCACTTTCTTGTTTGACCTAAGTAACATAATGCCCTGAATTAGCACTTCTCCCCTTATACGTAGCATAACAACCAAATAGTAACCCTTAATTAAATGTGTTTCCTTGTCAATGTCACATGTGTCATGGGTTTTTTTCTCAAATCTGTGCGGTCTTACATACTTTTCAAATTCTAAGCAGCCTACAAGACTGATTACTCAAAGAAAGAGATGAAAAAAATACACCAAGTGTTGGAGAGAATGCCTTTTTATATTAATACTAAAAACAATTACAAAGCTATGATAATTACAAGTTTAGATGATGGTTTGCTCAAATAAGAGCTCCAATTATTTATAGCTAAAGTTATGTACAATTGATGGCTATGATTCACTTAATCTAACAGTCCATATCGAAAGTAAAAAATGTACAAAGGTATATTCCAAAGCAACATACCACAAGAATATTCCAAGAAATATGCCATGTCTAGAATACTCTCCCACCTACCATATAAAAAGGGCTTAATCCAAGTCAATTGGGCCTTTTAAAAATTCCATCCCATGTAACACACCATAGGCCAAATACCCTCTTGGAAGTCTTGTCGTGCGCCAAGTGTTTGAGTAATTGCTTGAGAACATTTGGGGCATGGCATTCTCCCCAACCAAATTTATGCAATGCCCTCATTGCGTCTTTGCTGAAACTTGCACACCCTGTTCTTGAAACTCTAATTGTGCACTCTTGTACTCCGAGCGTGCTCTCCCATCGAGAAACCCTTTACACTCGAAAAAGTACTCAAGGCTCGTCCTGAGTTCTTCCTCTTTGTCATAGTGTGTGAAAATCCCAAAGGTTCCCAGTTGTGTAGTTTATACTTCGTGCCTTCTGTACATTTATGGTAATGCTTCTCATAGCTTGCGAAATGCACCAGATGTAGCCATTGGCTCGAAGGTTTTTCCACCTTATGCAAGATGTTACCAACCCCTTTGGCAATAAATCTTGGCCCCACGTCCCCATGATTATGGCCCTTGTGAAGTGGGCATTAATAGAGGTGTAAAAGCACTAGTATGATTTATACCCAAATTTTGTATTTTGCTTCAAATCATAAATATTTGGCTATTTAATTGTGTTTTTTGATCATAAATAGATGCACAACAGAAGATGTGATGCATAGGAACAAATGGGAGGCAAATCGAATGTAAAATGAAGAAGTTACGCTCAAAATACGAAAATGAATATCAGGGCTGGGCGCCGCAGCACCCATTAACAGAGCGCCGCAACACCTAGGTCAGTAGCTAAGCGCCATAGTGCCCACAACTCAGCGCCGCAGTGCCTATGCAACATATAAAAGCCTTTCTCAACTCTCCTATTTGAACTTGGATTCGAAGCCCCTCGCCTCAAGGGTTTTTCATACCAACAAAAATACTCTTTTGAGGTCAAATACACAGACTTTGGAGAGGCAAAAACATAAAGAAAGAATTCACAACACAAAATTAAATATCAAAGCCAAGAAATCAAGATTCAAGATTAAGATTCAAATTTTAAGTCAAGATTGAGAGAGAAGTAACCCAAGACATTTTCTTGATTAGTTTTTTCTTCTCTTTTCTTATCATTATGTTCTTGTTCTTACTGTTCTTCATGGATTGGTTTGATACTTTTGATTTTGTAATGAACTAAACTTGTTATTCTAGGGTTAGACTATGTGAACCTAGTATGTAGTTAAATATCATTGATTCTTAGTTTACGAACTTAATTATTATAATTGATTCATTTTATCTTGTGTTTATTGCTTTCATTATATCTGGCTAATATTATGAATGATTGAAGAACCATGATGAACTTGACAAAGGAATTCATGTGTTTAGTTTAGGGTAATTTGATGCATGATCATAGGGTAATAACTATCAGTTCTATCTAGGCTAGACATATACCTAGGTGGCATGTATAGTATAATTTAAACTTGATCTTAATGAATTACATTCTAATTTGATTACCATAGATATACAGGTGAATGTTAGAATGTGTAATATAATCACTTGACCATCGACAGAGGCTTGTGATAAGATTAGTGTCTAAGCCAAACAATTTATAAAGGGATGAATTAAGTGGTTAATGAATCCAATGAAATACTAAATGATGAGTCTATACCCTAGATTATTATCCTTTGGTGATTTTATATCTCTTGTTTGTTTGCTATTTAGGTTTAGTTTAATTTGATAGAATTAGGTTAATAAATTCAGTTTTAAATTTTGATTTTTCTGAAGAAAAGTTAAGTAGATATAATTTTAGTAATTAATTGAAGAATTAGATCATGTAGTCCTTCTGGGATTGATACTTGGACTTAAATCCTATATTACTTGATACGATAATGTGCACTTACGCTAGGCTATTAAAGCACACATTAGGCATGCTGACTTAAGTTGTGGTAGAAGTATCGTCTCCATAACTAAGTCCCCCGCACCATGCTTGACACGCTGCCACTTGTCTTCGACCTACTCCTTGTGCTGCAATTGTACACTGTGTAAAGCCTTAGGTTGTTGGATGACACCCGCATCCATCAAATTCTCGAGCTACCCCCGTAACTTAACAAACTCCGGTTGAGGCATTTGCACTATAGTTGGAAGCGTATTCTCAAGCTCTAACTCACTCTCAATTACCCCTTTTGAAGGTAGTTCTTTCGATAAGGCAGTAGTCATAACCTCTTCGTACTCCCCGAGTACTTCTGTAACATCCTTCAATAGTTCTACCATGCCTCCTTTCACCTCATTATCCCTTCCCCTTATTGTGGCTGGATGTATCCCTCATTTTCACTCAACATCTACCCTTACTTGCATTATGAAAAGGACCTTGGAGTTTGGTTTGGATCGTCTACCCTTGGCTTGTCTACCGTTGGTATCATTCAAGGTCCTCCATCCAAAATACACATGTAGTTATATTGAGAGAGTAGCACCACATTATAATGCCATAAGAACTTCATACCTAGCATCACATCAAAATCATCGAAAGGTGTTATTGAAAAATTTACCTCACTGTGTCATTTTTTTATGTGGATTTCGACTTCTCGAACCAACCCATCTAGTGGCTTGGCTTTTGCATTCACAGACTTGAGGTATCCTTCTCATTTCTTTATATAAAGGCCCAAGCGCTCTGCTTCCATACATTTGATGAAGTTATGCGTAGCCCTCATATCAATTAGCATTTGAGTCTTTATGTAGTTGATGTAAGCTTCAATGTTTATGAGTGTCGTCCCTGTTGGTGCATTAGCACCCCACTTGGCTTTAAGGGAATTGAACAACTACATACAATCCATACGGCTTTGTCCGTCCTCCTCTTATGCCTCATACATTGCATTGAAAGTCTTCTTTTTCAAATAGTCCTTTACTCAATGATCCCCGTCGCAAATGAAGCAACTTGTCTTCAGACCATTACCTTGATAACCGTTGCATTTTTGCTTTTTTTACTTAGGCAGTTTGCCTTTCTCCTCTTTGCTCTCATGAGGCTGAAACTCCTTAACTTCCCCACCATTACTGTGATTGGGTTTAAAATATTTAGACTTACCCATTTCTTTCATGCGGTAATCCATGAGCATCTCTGTCATTGTAAGAGCATCAGATATATTCTGCACTCTGCGCTGTTTCAACTCATTGGCAGCTTATGTTTGTAAACCGTCTAGGAAATTGAACAACAAGTTATACTCACTCATGTTACAGATTTACAACACCAACAAAAAGTACTCCTCCACGTACTTCCTTATGGACTTCATTTGTTTAACTTTTTTAACCGCTTGCGAGCGTCATGCGCCATATTCTCCAGATAGAATTGACGCTTTAATTCTCGTTACAATTCTTCCCATGGGTTAATAGTGCAAGTACCTTTGCGAATCTCTTTTCTTTTCCTACACCACAACAGAATTGCATGATCGGAAAGGTACAAAATTGTGGTACTTACCTTATGTTCGTCCCGCACTCTCATAGCGTCGAAGTACCTCTCTATTTACCAAAAAAATTTGTCAAGCTCCTTGGCATACCACTTGCCACTAAACTCTTTCGATTTAAGGGCTTCAACCCTTGGTGTAGCCATCGCTCCTTGAGTAACTACCCCATTAGTGACCACTCACTGACACAGCACCACGTCCTCCTTGACAGCTTCAAACCCTTTACACAGCTCTTCTACTTGGGCTTGAACTTTATCCATGGTGTTGTAGACCTTCTCTTAAAAAGTCTTGATCTAATCCCGTTTCTTGTCAGCATGCTTGTCGACTGAGCTTTAATAAGGGAGCGTAGCTTATCCCCTTGGATGTTGAATCCTACCTCAAGCTTCTCGACTTGCTCTTCCAACTCCCTAAGGTGATTCGTCGCCTTACTCGCAGTACCACCGAGTTTCATAACCATGTCCCCTAGTTCATGGTTCGAATCAACGAACTTTTCTAGTGGAATGCTCCTATATCTCCTAGCTTTAGGGTCTTTACCCTTCTCTTCAGTAATCCCGAATGATGCAGCAACGTCCTTCACTATCTTCTTTAAACTTGTTCTGATACCACTTGTCACAAACTTTTTTCTCAAACCCGTGCGACCTTAGATACTTTTTAAGTGCTAAACAGCCTACAAGACCAATTACTCAAAAAAAAGATGAAAAAGAAGCACACTAAGTGTTTGAGAGAATGCTCTCTTATATTAATACTAAAGAGAAATTACAAAACTATGAGAATTACAAGCTTGGAGGATAGTTTGCTTAAATAAGAGCTTTATCTATTTATAGTTAAAGTTATGTACAATGGACGATTATGATTCACTTAATCAAACAGTCCATATCGAAAATAAAAAAATGTACAAAGGTATATTTTAAAAATGTCACCTATCACAAAATACCTTCTTGGAGGTCTTGTCATACACCAAATGTTCGAATAATTACTTGAACATATTTGAAGCGTAACACATGTAACGCACGAGGCAGAGTATGCAATCAGATAGGGAAAGGAATGTGTTCAACCATAGTACGCACTTCCGCTATTTGTTCAATAAAGAATAAAAGTCAGTGCAGTCCCACATACTTATGATTTATAGAATTGGTTCACCAATCACAGAAACAAAACTAAAATAGGAAGAATTATATAGGTTTTTACCATCTTGGTATGTAGCACCAGATGATTCTCCACTTCCATTTCCTGCTGATCCCTGTGTGCACAAAAATACATTAGTTATAGCAAACATATCCAAATAGGCTTATTACTTCATCTGTGCATATACAATTAAATTTGCCTATCACCTCAGCTTCTGTCATTTGACATCATTATCTTTGGAAGAACAGCTCTTCTCACCAGCCTTCAGACCAAGCTTTATACCCTCCTCATCCCTTAGTTTCTGAGAGTTCAACAATATAGTTGTGTTTAATGAATAGAGATTTGATGTAAAACGAAGGCAAAAGCAAAACAGATACCTGACGAGGGGCTTCCAGTTTTTTGTGAAGATCATCAGAACAGAAATCATAAACATCCAACTCCAGCGGATAATCAACTTTCTGAGATTTCCAAAACACATTTCAGATATCGTTTAATACTGAATGCTAAGTTGGGCTCACTGCATTTTAAGACTTCAATTAACTGGTAATGCAACAAGAACTAATTATTTCAAATGAAATCATATTCCTTTGTACAAATACAAAGCAATTTCTCCTCGGATGGTAACAGTACACGGAAAGCAAAGAAAACCAGCACACCCGCAAAATTTTGGCTTTTTAATTTGACTCCCTCTTACAGAAAAAGTGAGCAAACTGAATGGTTAAGTACCTTTTATGTCTGAATTTTGTTCCAGCCCACATGGGAGGTCAGAATATAAACAAGTAAATGTAGATATCTGAATGTTTAAACATTTGCACTTGAAAAAATGAAAATTGGGTGATTGAAACTCTACTATCTTACAATAAATGTAAGTGGGAAAACAATGGATATTGCTCCTTGTCCTAAACCATAATCTCAACATCAAGAAGAATTCCCGTTCAAAGTAAAGGTCCCTAGAAAGAGTCATCTTGGTTCATAACAGACACAGAAACATGTCTAACAAGAGATAGTCAAGCAAAGCACACATGAAAGCAGCCTTACAATAACTGCAATCGTCACAAACGGAAAACAAGAGAAATTGTGACGGCTGAAATCACTTACATGATTTAGTCCTTCATGCAAATGATTCACCTCTTGCGATATGTGGCTTTTAAGAGAATAACTAGCAATTTATTCTGGCGAGCAAAGACATTAGTTTAGATGACAAGGTCAGTGAAGATATTTCATTTTCAATCCAGGATGCGTTTTGTTATCGCAGTTACAGAGCATAACCAACCAATTTATTCTTGAGGACAAGATAACTCCATATTGGTCCTCTCTGCCACGCTTCTCCATTTTCAACACAATCCTTTCTGGCAGACATACTCACCCATGCTTAAGATCAAACAGAATAATAACAACTGGTCAATCGAGCAACTTAAATAAAACCAATAAATATTGGTCAGTTTAGCAACTTAAATAAAACCAATAAACACATGGATAACTACTGTACAGACCAAAGAACTGACCCAAGCAAGGTAAAGAAAGGGCATATGATATGATTTGCTTCCTTGCTTTAGACCTTCATGCAAATGGTCCACCTATTGGGATATTTCCAAAGGCATTTCAGAGAATAACTTGCAATTTATTGTAGCAAGTAAAGAAAGTCATTTTCAATCCATGACGCATTTTTTCTAATTCAGAAATCAAGAATTGGGAAGACAATACATTGCAGTTACAGAGCATAACCAACCAATTTAATCTTTAGGATGAGAGTTACTTACATGTTGTTCCAATCCGCTATGCTTCTCAATTTTCAACACAATCCTTCTGATAAACACACTCTCCCATGCTTAACATTTCTACCGATGCCACTGCTATTCACAAGCTTTAAGTGAGAAAACACACCAATGACTAAAATCTTTCTATTCTCAAGTTGGTTAGTTAAGGATCAATCCTACTACTTCTAAACATACTTCACTGAGAAAATATGTTCAGTTTTTAAGTCGATACTGTGATAAGAAAGTAATAATTAAGAAGCAAGAAGCACCTTAAAATTAGAACTTTGAGATATATATATATATACATATATATATTGAACAGAGAACAATTGAAAGGTGAGATAGAAGTTTTTATTTTGTTCAGTCCATTTACCATCTTTCATTCTCCCACTCTCATATACCATATTAGCCCCGCAGTTCAAATCTTGCTAGCTTATAGCATCTTCTGTGTACCTGAGAGTTTTTTATAGATGTAAATTATGTCAACAATTAAAGCTCAAACAGAGGTGAGATAAGTCAAACGGAGGTATATTTATTTAATGATATCTA
The DNA here is from genome assembly GCA_946807835.1 of Ailanthus altissimus. NCBI lineage: Eukaryota > Viridiplantae > Streptophyta > Magnoliopsida > Sapindales > Simaroubaceae > Ailanthus > Ailanthus altissimus. The sequence continues at coordinate 32,664,416 of OX327687.1, forward strand.
CCCTGTTCATAATTTTGGCAAGTATAAATGTGCTGATGGTATCACCGCATCCTCTCTGTTCTGTTCCGTGATCATCTATCTGACAAAGAGATTTTCAAACAAGGCTGTAATAATTGACATGTTAATCAACAGAATAATAAAATCTCATCTACATAATTCTTAACGACAACATATTAATTTTTTTCTTTTAAAAAAGTTGAAATAATTATATATTCTGTCCAAAATTGATCAGATCACAACATTTGTGATTCACACATTCTGACTTGCTTCATGCTAATTTTTTATACTTCTTGAACTACTAATACATCTAACAGAAAACAAGACCAAGTGGTGAAACAATTGAAAACAGATATCACCAAATTGATTAATTTCGAGATCAGTTAATGGAAGATAATTAACACTAAGATTGCTGTTGAGAAATTATGGGAGATTATATTTGTACAAATTAGGCCATAAACAATTGACGCAAATAGTAGAGAGAGGATGCTTGAGTAACACTTTTGCCACAAAAACATATATTCTGATTCTTCAAAACTTAAAAAGAGAACGAAAAAGCGAACAAAAAGAAGTAGAGGAAATTAAATACCTGAAGGTTGTCTCATGCATGCCCTCGCACATAATGACCATCAATTGCAATGTTAGGAATAGGAGATATTCACATTTCCGTATAGATATTCAAGATTATAACAATCGCATATAAGCAACATCTTGAGTGAAGTTGATCGAAGGATGTAGTCTGGCAACTCCTTTAACTTCCTGCATGAGCGAATCTCCAAATGGAGAAGACACGGCATGATTTTAATATCATTTTCTCTCTTAATCGCGCAGCTCCACTCTTCCCATTCTTCCATCAACATGAATTTGAGAGATTTTAATTTGGGAAAAGCAGTATTTGCTGACGAAGATAATGATGATGATGATGATGCCTCTTTCGATATACCCAAAAATTCATCACCAACTCTTTTTACGCTTGACATGTTATCAAATGTGAGTGATTCAAGAGATGGCAATTCTGCAATTGAACAAGGCAGACGCCCACACTTCTCGCCATACTCCAAAGAGAGCACCCTCAGCTTGGACAGTGATTGCATCCATTTGGGGGATATGGTAATGCCTCCATAGTATTTTAACTCTAATGTCTCTAAACATGGAGGTGGATGTAAGAATTCAAGAACTGCTTCATGCACTTCTACCCCCTCAGAATCGAAATGTAATGACAAATGAAGCAGTTTCATGTTGCTCTTTAGTAGTCCTACTACTTGTTCGTCATTATCACCACCACTAACAATATCTTTCAGTCTCATGTTACCCAACTCTCTCACTGTAAGAGTCCCTTGAAGGTGTTCCAACTTACTCAGGTAAGTTAGAGTTGATACATTTTCACCATACTCATAACCACCGCTTACGAATTCACTTAATGTTCGAAAACATGTCAATCTCTCCATCCCTTTTGGCATGTACTTCAAACGACAACACCCCCTGTTTATTAAATGCCTCAGGTTGGTCAACTCTCCTATTCTTTGTGGGAGTCTTTCTAACCTTTTACAATAAGAGACATCTACGGTTTGTAAATTGAACAAGTCGCACAATGTCTCAGGTAATACTTCTAATCTGTAACAGCGACTCAAATTAAGATATCTCAAATGTATTAATTTGTTTATTTCTTTTGCAAATTTTCCAAGTGACTCATCATATAATCTGTAGTCCCCCAATTCTAACGTCCTCAGACAAGTCAACTTATTCAATAATATAGGGAAATCTTTTTCAAAACCATAATAACATTCAGGGTCAAGTACAAGACTACGAAATTTCATTTCATCATAAACAAATGAATGAATGTTCTCGTGGTGAGCTATCTTCATCTTTATCATTAAATGTCGAGCTTTACTACGAGGAAATTCTAATTGCAACATTCTAAGAGAATCCACCTCAACACTACTGCATTCATTATTTGTAAGAAATTGAGCGAAATCATGCACTATATCATGCATCTTACAACTTATTATGCTACCATGATCACCATCCTTCTCAAAATCCTTAAAGAAAGAGCACATTGCTAAATATTCAAAATACTCTTCACCCACTAACTCTATATCATCCCTTCCTTCAACCTTAAGATAATCTTGAGCCATCCACAATTTGATCAATTTCTCTTTCTCTAACTTAAAGTCTTTGGGAAAGATGGCACAATACGAAAAACATTTTCTCAATGCACATGGCAAATCGAAATAGCTCAATAGCAAAGGTGGGAAAATCCCTTTCTCTTTTACTTCCCATAATTCACTATCTAAGACACTTTGCCATTGTTCCACTTTTGTTTTCAAGCTTAAAAGACTTGCTAAAGTCTTTACAGCTAGAGGCAATCCATTGCACTTCTCTACAATCTTTCTACCAATATCCTTTAATTTTTCACGCTCACCATTCGTCCTTCCAGAAAATGCAACACGACTAAATAACGACCAACAATTCTCATTAGGTAATGTTGTTAATGAGATTATGTTAGTTTCTGTGCTTCCCATGACTTGTGCGGTAATCACTTTACGTGTTGTCACTACTATTCTACTTCCTGGAGCACATTTTTTAAAAGCATTCTTCAATTGTTCCCACTTTTTAGAATCTTCAATTGACTCAATCCACACATCATCTAGAACAAGCAAAAACTTTTTTTTCTCTATTTCTTTCTCTATTTCCTGACATATAGTTTCTAATTCACCTACAATTGGTGCAGTACGTTTAAGAGATTCAAGTATTGCCTTGGCAATTCTAATATCATCAAACGGATCAGAGACGCACACCCACATTTTAATATTAAACTGGGCTTTCACCTTCTCATCGTTAAAAACAAATTGAGCAAGAGTTGTCTTCCCAATACCCCCCATCCCTACAATGGAAATGATGGAGAGGTTTGGTCCTTGACTACTCTCACTAATCAACAAATTCACTAATATTTTTTTATCATAATCTCTTCCAAAAACCTCTGACATATCAATGATAGAGGTTGTAATTAGTCGCTCTAGTGTTTTGGTGCCCTCAGTCGAGCTAATGAAGTTGAACCTATTTTTTTCCGTAGAAATATCATCCAGCGTTTTATTGAGCTTCTGAATCCTGAGGGCAATGTCACGGCGGAAAACAACTCGCCTACAACAACAGAGATAGTGAGAGACGAGGGAACTTACCTTTTTTAAAGGCTCGGAAGCATTTTCAACTTCCTTGATTCTTAATTTCTGAATTGTTGTGTTCCACTGGTCCAACACATCGTCTATGTCGTAGGAAACATCTTTGAGTTTATCCAACCAATCTCTCACAGCCTGCTCCTTCACTTGTCTGCTCTCAGCATCGTTGATCACGGCCTTGATGGCCAGAAAGTTGCTTTCCAGCTTTTTGACTTCGTCCGTGGCACCCACAACCAGTCTGATTCCTTCTTCGGCCTTGTGAAGAATGATTGAAGACAGTTGTTCGAGGATTAAAGAAACAACAGTCTCAGCCATATTCACCAATGATAGTTGGTCAAGGTAAGTTGGTTGATTGATTGGATATATTGTGTTTATGTGGTGATAATTGCAGCCCTCTGCATTCAGTATTTATATATGGCTCATGATGGAATCTTTTACTTGATGGCCAGCTCCAACTTACAATCCTTTGCTTCAATGCTAGTTAAGGTTTTATGCGATAGTTTTCTCCAAGCAATTCCCATATTCCTTTTCCTTTGCGTGTGTGTATATATATATATATAAATAGATATTTAACGAGGATGCCATTCCTTTATAGTATTATGTTAAGCAAAAAATTATGAACGAGTTTAACTCTAAACTTAATACCCTTATGCAATGAAAAAATTAAATATCAAAAAAATAAACAAGATAACCAAAGCAGATCAAAGAGCACAACACAAACTAAATTACGTAGTTCGACTAATTGTTTACGTTTATGGTAGATCAAAGGATCTTAACTTCTCTTATTAACTCTCAAGAGAACTTACAAAGAAAACAATAGTAAAAAACTCTCAAAAGATCTACAGTTTGGTGTCTCTTTGTTCCCACAAAAATAATTTTCACCTAAATAATTGTTCCACTTTAGCACACACAGTACTTAGTGTCTGCTCTCTTTAGAGTCTCTCTTTTAATGCTTAATCATTAATAAAGAGTATGTTGGAAAATTGGTGATTCAACAATCTTGGTTGGATAAGAATTGAGATGAATACTAAAGTGGAGAGTCACAAGAAGTCTAGAACGTGTAGGACACGTATTGACTTGACACCTAAAAGTCTACAGAATCATATCTTAGCTCTGATACCAATAAAAGCTGTCACGCCCCAGACCCAAAAGATCTGACGCACTACATCACTTACATTCATTCAATAATATTTCTAAGCACATTCATTTTAATTTCTTTCAGAATTATAGCAATTGAATTATGACTGGAACAATTAATAAACTGGAGATACGCAGAGTTTTCTCAGAGATTAATACTCTACTACGTCACCAATAACAACTTTGTTACCGGAAGCCCAGAATATATTCATTGCAAATTCTTAATTAAAATCAATCCATTACCACACTTGGTGAAACTTCAACTAAATTCAACCACACACAATAAAATAATACATAAGTATTTATTCAATAGGGACAAATCAAATATCTTATCCCACGTGTCCCCAAATGAAACACTTAGCAACCTAACAACTTAGGGAACCCAAGGAACAGCAGAAGCCTTGCCAAATCCTCTAAGCACACATGTACCTTATTTACCTGAAATCACCATAAACTATAATGAGTATACAACTCAGTAAGCATACTTCTTTTTCATATATCAAATACAAATACATATATGTACACAATGCATATATATGATATGTTGTGATCAATCAAAATCATAATCTTATCAAAACACATATCATGTAAGCGCTTACACATTCTTTCAAAACATATAATAGGAATACCATCACTCAACTACTACTTAGTAGGACTTACATATCACATATCATATAATGAGCTAAATGTCACTCATAGGTGACATACCGTATGAGAGGAATAGTACAAGTGAGGTTTTTAAATCACACATATATAATGCTTATGCCCAAAGGTAAAAGCCAAACCCTCACCCTGATCATCGGTGAGTCCTTTCACATACACCAATACGCCACCACACGAATGTGATGACTCACTCTTCCTTTAGGTACCAATAGGATCCTCCCTATATACGGAACACATAACATATACCAATCCCGAAGGAAATGCCACACATAAAGGTTCCATAAATCACATAAAATGCCTACTAGGTCAACAGTGAGTTCAAGTACCCTCAAAACACAAAATATTTCTCATGGACATATTACACTTCAAAAGCTCTCTTTGCTAAACACATTTCACTTTGAAAGCTCACTTTCAAAAACACATGTATGTCATGTATGTCCATGCTCACATTCATAAATACATATCTTCACATTTCATATCAAAATATACTTTGACATAACATAAACATATTCCTAACCACATTTACAAAATCATACAAAACAATTACTACGTTTATTGTGATTTTAGTAAAAAGTTTAGCATACTTACCTCTTAGCACTTTCAGGTACAAGACTTAAATCTCCTTAACCTATCAATGGAGATTAACCATTTCATAAGCCTCACAATTCACACAAAATACTTTAAATAGTTTACAAAATTATACACAATGCATTTATCACATCAAATTGGTCTAAATACTTGATTTCTCAAAACCTGTTATTCTAAACAATTACACTTAACAAAATTTTCTAATACATCAAATGATGTACAATTACTCCAAAATCAGAATATATCATTCTTGACTCATATATCCTTCTTATCTATGAATATTATATCAAAATTCCTACACAATCCATTCCGTACACACTATCGAATCCAAACTACTAATCTGACAGGATCAAGATACTTACTAAACAGTATTCAATCTCCTAATTTTATAAAATCATATACTAACTCAAAAATTATAAAAATACCACATAATTACTCTTAACACATACCTAAATCCATGATAAATATTTCACTTCAAAATCACTGCCAAAAGTATTTTAAAACTATTTTATTTCATAGCTTTAAAAATCTGTTAATCAAATATTGCAATAAGCTAACACTCTTTAGAAAATCATAACAATGTAACCACATTGATCTAACTTCTCAATTTTGAGTATATCCTATTAGACATATAAATTATCATATTACACAAATTCATAATTTTTGAAGATCATTCAGTAGGCCAAAAATTGTTTGCCACTGTATCATACTGTTCACACAGGAAATTTCCAGAATTTCAGGGTCATTTTGATAAATTTACTATAAATTCAATTTCTTGAATTTTCAATCGATTCAAAGTCTCGGATAATCTTAAACATGTCTAATTTAATATACTCAAAATTCAATGCCAGAATCGAATCACAATAATTTATTAAATTTCTGGATCAAGAGACTATCAAATAGAAATTCTGCAATTCATTATGATTTATCAAGCTCTCTACATAGATCATCATCAATTCTCACAATATCTTATGAAATACACATCAAATACTCAATTATACATATTTCTAGAAATTAAAAATTAAAGGAATTAACTTAATTAACACCAATAAATTGAGAAATAGTTGTGATATACCTCTTAAAATTCAAAATTCTAATTTCTTCTTCTTTTTCTTCTTCTTCTTCTCTTTCTCTCCCCTTTCTTTCTCTCTTTTCTCACTCTAAAAGGGATAGCTCGACCAAAATGAGAGAATTAGGGTTTCAAAAATGTAGTTTTATACTAAGAGGCTAATTTTTTATATTTACGAATTTGCCCCTAAAACTTTCAAAGTATTACAATTTGGTCCCTAAAATAAATCTAAAGTCTTGCATATAAACCCAATGCTAATAGTATGTCCTTAACCTATACAAACACTAATAATAACAATATATAAATCAAGTATCACCCACATATAAATAAAATACGTATATATATATATATATATATAAATACTTATTCTTACCGGTTGTGGATATTGGGTACTACTGCACGTATGGAGAAGTCTAGGACGTGTGGGACACGAAGGGAGAAGCGAAAAAGGACTCAAAGACGGGAAGAAAGTGAAGAAAATGCAATAGGCATTGCCAGGGCTGAGCGCCGCGGTGCCCAAGACAGCAACCCAGCGCCGCAGTGCTGGGTCCTCAGCGCCGCAGCATTAGGCACAATTTTGGCCAGCGCCGCGGCACTAGATGCATCAGAAGTCAGTTTTTCTTGGGGATTTCAAATTTTGGAAAGTCTTCCAAAAAAAGTGGACTCTTACTCCAACAAGAAATAGGGTTAGTAGGCACGAAATACACCCTATATAAACACTTGTAAACCCTTTAGTTGAGATCAAGCATTAAGAGATACTCTAAGAGAGGGGAAGAACTGGGTAGACACTAAGTGCTTGTATGCACTATGGTGGAATCATCGTTTGGGTGATCATTACTTGTGGTAGACAAAGGTTCATTAAACACTAGGTCGTTTTGAGGGTTCTTCAAATTGGATTTTCCTTGTAATATCTCTAGGGAGTTGTAATAAGAGAGGCTAGGATCCTTGGATCCACCGTGGACGTAGGCAATTGGCCGAACCATGTAAGATTGTGTTGTTCTCTTTTGTTTTCTGCTTTGGATTCTTGCTATTTTGCTTGATTAACAGGTTATTCCGCTACGCAAGGAGATTAGGGTTCTAGGTTGAACTTAAGATTCTTCGTTTCAGCATAACCTCGAGAGGGAGAATGGTATTTCCTCCCTCAACAGAGTATATAAGGGTTTATATAATAGTTAAAATGTCCTTACAAACGCTAATTCTATTTAGAATAAAAGTCTACTTGTTTTAGAGTCCAAAACCCCTTCAAATAAGTCAATTCGAGACAAATATAGACTTTCTCATACCTAGGTGCCGCGATGCCAAGTGTCTAGCACTACAGCACCAGCGCGACCCACTCCAGCGCCGCAATGCTGGTTGTCCAGCTGCACACTGTACCTTCTGTTCCCGATGCCTCATTACTACGACTTGGGCAATATAACTTTCATTTTCGTCGCTTTTCACGTCCTCCAAGTCCCATTTCGCTCTTTTCTCATGTATCCATGCATCCTTGACTTTAACGCGACTCTCCCTTTGGTATTTTTCACAATTCTTGTCCATACAAGATTGTTGAATCACCAATTCTAACAAACTCCTTCCTTGATTCAAAATCCCTTAATAAGTAAGCTTTTGGATTCATCCACACTAATATTCTCCCACCTAAAGCTGAATCCAGTTAAGTCTCCACCAAGACTTAACTTTTTTCGAGCTAGTGACTTTGTTTTTCAAAGGTATTCATTCCCCTTGCATAGGTATAGATGATATACACTCTTTTCTAACCCGCATTACTCTGGTGCGTTTTCTTTGGATGTCACTTCATGGTCTATATTACACCACCATCCCATGTTGGACCACCCTTAGCTATTCTCTTAAGCACATAGAACTCATCATTATGCTTCCCACCTTTCAATCAAATAGATTCTTTTATTATCCTCAGTTTTTTTCTTTTTTCACTCTAATAAAAAATACTTCTTCGACATTTCTTATGGATATTAAGTTCCTTTTCAGTCAAGGAACGTTCCTTACACCACGTAAATCTCTAATTACTCTACCTTGCATCCTCAGCTTTATGTCACTAATCCCTATAACCTCACAAATCATATCATTCCCCATTATAACTTTACCTCTCATGGTCCTATAATTGATGAACAATGATATGTTGGGACACATATGGATGCAACACCTCGAATCTAGGATCTATTGACCAGTGTACTTTTCCTTCGAGGCTACCAATGAGTTTACAATTTTGATATCTTCTGCAAGATCACTGAAAACAGCACTCTCATCCTTTCTTTTGGATTTCAAACAATCCTTCATATAATAGCCTTCTTTATGCAAAAGAAGCACTTTCGAGATCTCCTCCTTTATTGACTGCTCTTCTTCCCTTATGTAAGCAATACCGTTCCACTCTTGGATTCTGATCTCTTTGTCAAGTCTTTAAAGTTCAATGAGGCATTGACATTATTTATCGTAAGAGACTCCTTACTATAAAGTAGTGTGTCTATAAAGCTTTTATAGCTCTTTAGTAACGAACTTAACAAGATGACAGTGTTATCTTTATCCTCTATCTTGTTCCCTAAGATCTTTAGACTTATGATGATCTTAATGAACTCGTCAATGTGTTCTCTTAATGAAGATCCCTCGGACATAGATAGCTAACGTAGCCTCTTCTTCATAAGAAGTCTATTTTCCAAAAACTTTCTCATGTTTAAAGTCTCGAGTTTCTTCCACAGACTCAAAGCTATTTTTTCGTCATCCACATTTCTTAATATTTCGTCACTCAACGCTAATATTATAGTGTTATGAGCCCTCTTCTAAATCACGTCCCAATATATTTCTCTCGGTCTCAAGGTTTTCTTCTCTTCACTAATCGATGAGCGGGCTTTCTTTAATGCTAAGTAGCCTCTTCTAATGAAGTCAATATGTTCTCTTAATGAAGAGTAGTCAATGTGTTCTCTTAATGAAGAGTAGTCAATGTATTCTCTTAATGAAGAGTAGTCAATGTGTTCTCTTAATAAAGATCCCTCGGACATAGATAGCTAATGTAGCCTCTTCTTCACAAGAAGTCTATTTGCCAAAAACTTTCTCATGTTTAAAGTCTCTAGTTTTTTCCACAGACTCAAAGCTGTTTTTTCATCATCCACATTCCTTAATATTTCGTCACTCAACACTAATATTATAGTGCTATGAGCTCTCTTTTAAATCACGTCCCAATATATTTCTCTCGGTCTCAAGGTTTTCTTCTCTTCACTAATAGATGAACGGACTTCCTTTAATGTTGAGTCTAACCCTTCGTTAACTAGTTGAGCCCTAACATTTTTTCTCCACAGATTAAAGTCATTACTCCTATTAAATTTCTCAATATTTTACTTGATCGTAGTCATAGGTTTAAATACTACCTGAGTGTATTAAGGAACCTATGTTTTGATGCCAGTTTATTGAAAGGAGACCTCATTCCTCTGTAGTATTATGTTAAGCGAACAATTCTAAAATGAGTTCAACCCTAACCCTAATACCTCTACCCAGCAGAATAATCAAATATCAAGCAAATAAACAAGATAACTAAAGCAGATCAAAGAGTACAACACAAACTAATTTACGTAGTTCGACTAATTACCTACATCCACAGTAAATTAAAGGATCCTAACCTCTCTTATTAAATCTCAAGAGAACTTACAAAGAAAACAGCAGTAAATAATTCTTAAAGAATCTACAATATGGTGTCTCTTTATTCCCACTAGAACAATTTTCACCCTAACAATAATTCCACCCTAACACACACAGCACTTAGTGTTTACCTAATTCTTTCTCTCTCTAGAATCTCTCTTTTAATGTTTAATCATCAATAAATTGTATACAATGGTTTATATATTCGTTAAAACATCCCTACAAATCCTGATCCTATTTAAAATAAGAGTTCATGTATTTTAGAGTTCAAAACCCCTTCAAACAAGTTAATCCGAGACAAATATAAACTTTCTCGAACCTGGGGGCCATGGCATCAAGTGTCTAGTGCTACAGCGCTGATAAGGCGTAATTGTATAAACTATTTTATCTTCCTAACTTGATATTTGTTCAATTTATCTCAATAATTTGGCTATTTATGCATATTAATGTTGTTTTATAGGTTTAAGCATTATCGGAGCAAAAATACCAAAAAACGGACGCAAATGGGAGCATTAGAGATAAAAATACAAATGGAGGTACTCTTGGCATTGAATTGGAATTATGTTGGCATTATATTGGAATTGTGTTGGAATTATGAAAACTTAATTCGTTATTCCATGAGTGTAGAAATTTTTAGCCAATTTGATTGGAGTGTGGACTTGTGACAATTAAGGAGATTGGTGGAGGGGTTTTAGTTGGCAAATTAGTGTTCTTAGCAACATGGCTTTGTCAGCGAAGATGAGGATGCAACAGTAACAAATGATGACTAAAGCCCGGACTCTAGTTCAGGGAAGTATTTCTATGCCTTTTGTCTTATGTTTCTTTTTGTTTTGCCATGAGGACATGTCAGATAGTAAGTTTGGGGGACAGGGAAACACTTTCCCATTTGTTCTGTTTTTAGTTCTGTTTTTAGTTGTGTTTATTTACTTGTTTTGTTTTTAATTCTGTTTTTAGTTGTTTGTTTTGCATAATTTTTTTTTGTTTTGTTTGTTTTCTTTCATTTTAGTGTTCAGTTGTGGGTTGGTTGAATGATTAGTAGTAAATGATATGAAATAGAAACATGATTTCAAATGCTATGTTTTTTTGGAAACAATGAATTTTGTGATTGTTTACTTGGTAATCTAGGACAAGTTCAGCTTCACTTTGTGACCACTTGATATTTCGAGCACATAGTTAGAATTATTTAGTTTTATGCTTACTTAGAAGACTTTTATGCACTACAAGAATAAATATGGTCTCAAGAACATGCTAGAACTTGTTTGAGCATCACTCAAGGCGAAATCCTAGGGCATACATAATTAAGGATATGATTTTAGGCCATCTTTGGACCGATTGAGCCTTTCAAGCCAACCTATGTATAATTTTGACCGTGTTCACCCCCGTTGAGCCTAATTATCATTTTTCCTTGCTAACTATATCATTACCTTAGCCTTTACTTTTATTATCCTTCATAGTACCCATCACACCATAAGTATAGCACTTCTTTTAAAGAGTTGTATGAACTTTTATAAATGAAGGGGTGAATTAAAGAAGAGCTATGGGTTTGGTTATAAATGTTGGTTGTTCAAATATGAAAAGCTTAAGTTTGGGGTATAGTGACTTATAAAAATAAAAATAAAAAAAAAGAAGCAAAAAGAAAAATTGAGTTTGCTATACCCCTAGCTTAAATTAAAAAAAAAAAAAAGAGCAACAAAATAGCTAGGGAATCAAAGAAATAAGTTTGGGGGAATTCTGGTGGAAAACAATGGTTGGGTTTAAGTAACCTCAAGAGGAATGTATGTTTATGGTGTAAGTTGAGCCAAAATCGATCCATTTTATCATACCCTCACCCTAGCCATGCATTACAAGCTAACTAAAGTCCTATTTGATCCTTGATTATGTGTGTGCCTACATTAGTGGAGAGTGATGTGAAAAATAAGCATATGGAGTGTTAAATAAAAGCAAAAATCTCATAGAGACCATTTCATTATCTTATGTGCATAAACTAATCCGAGCGCATGCTACTAATGATTTTAGCTATTCACACACACACCAAGTAGGTCACTTGTGGGTATGAATAAGTGTTGGATTAACACGTTGAACGGTTAGGATGTTTAGAATTTCCTTGAGAATAGTAGTCATGAGAAATTTTTGAGATAAATTATTAATCGTTTCCCGACCCAATGTTTTACATCTTTTTATTGTTTGTTGTCATTTTTAGTGTTGTCCGTGTGCTCTTTTACTCGAGGACGAGCAAGTATTTAAGTTTGGGGGTATTTGATAAGGCGTAATTGTATAAACTATTTTATCTTCCTAACTTGATATTTGTTCAATTTATCTCAATAATTTGGCTATTTATGCATATTAATGTTGTTTTATAGGTTTAAGCATTATCGGAGCAAAAATACCGAAAAACGGACGCAAATGGGAGCATTAGAGATAAAAATACAAATGGAGGTACTGTTGCTACAGTGCCACTGTTGGTATTTGCTACAGTGCAGCGCCGCGACATTGGGATTCAATGCCACGGCACCAATTGCAGAAAGTGAGCGCCACGGCATTGAATCTCAATGCCGCGGCACTGAGACCTGGACAGCAAAAGTTGACAAGATGCTGAAAATCAGGAAACCCAAAAGCAACCCTAAGTACGCCCTAATTTCGTGCTCTTACCTATATATTTGCACAAAACTTACATTTTGAGAGGAGACTCCAGCTGGGACAGCAGCTGAAAACACAAAGAAACACCTAACTTCTAAGTTTGGAGAAATCAAATAGGAGGAAAACAAGCTTCAACATCGAAGACATTTGACAGGGATGTCTTCTTTGCTTTGATTCTTTACTTGTTGTAAGATGTTTAGTTTGTATGTATTGATGGAATTAGCTTCAAGATTGTGTAGTTTAATGATGAGCTAATTTCATTAATCTAGGATTACATCCTTGAACTCATTATGTGATTGATTTTAGCTCTCTCTTTTATGGTATTACTTCAGCTTTTGATATATTCATTGTGCTTGTGTTTAATGCTATTTGATTACTTGGCCAGTAGTTAAATTGATTTAGAAATGCTTAAATAAACTTGACAAAGGCATTTAGGTATTCAGTCTTAAGCATATTGATGCATGATCATAATGTAGTACATTTGAGTTTCATATGAGATAGACATATACTCATAAGGCATGTATGGCTCATAAAACTTGTGCTTAATGAATTTTGTTCAATTTATTTATCATAGACATATAGATATTTGATTGGATAGAATATATTCGCTTGACCTGCAAAAGAGGCTTGTGATGTGTTGAGTGTTTTGGTCAATATATCAAGTTGAGAACCAATAGACATCAAAGAGATTCTGCTGAATTTATTTGCATAATGGGGGATAGTTTGTAATCCTAGGATTTCTCATATTGAATTTAATTTGTTGGTAATTTAGTTTATCACTTAGCATAATTAAGTTATTCTTTTACTTGAGTAGTTTAATATCATACATTAAATCATTTTCTGGATAATAGTAAAAAGACACCATTTTAGTACTTAAACTAAAAAAGACAAATCATTCTCTGTGGGATCGACACTTTTCTTATCATATATTACTTGTTGCGACAACGTGCACTTGCGCTAATTTGTGTTATAGAAAACACACAACAAGCACCAGCGTGACATGCTCTAGCTTTGTGGTGCTGGCTATCCAACGTTGTACCTTATATTCCAGGCATCGCGGCATTGCAACTTGGGTAACAAAACGTCCATTTTTGTCACTTTTCGTGTCCTCCAAGTCCTGTTTTGAACTTCACTCGTGTATCCCACGCGTCTTTAACTTCAACGTGACTTTTTTATACAAAATTCTTGAATTACCAATTCTAATATATATATATATATTAATTATTGCAAGCAATATTATAATATTACTCTTATAACATCAAGCCAAAGGAAGAATCTGATGCAAAGAGTAGAAGAGGATATAGGCTAGACGAAATAAAACTAAAGTTCTGACCAAATCTTAAGAACTCGTAGTTGTTGAGGAGAAAACAAAAACATTTTACACATTTTATCGGAATAATCTTTATTCCATTGACATAGATGCGTCTACAGGTTTCTGAAAAGTATTTAGAACAAATTCTATAATTTTTGAAATTTTCTACGTTACTATTACCATCATGATTAGTAAAATAGAGCATACTTTTTGAATCAGAATTTTTTTGATTGCACCGCTAGAATTTTATTTTAATTTGAAATTGTTCCCAACAAATTTTGAACTTAAATAAATTTCTAACCTAAAATCTTGGGGTTCAAAAAGGAAAAATTTACTATGAATGATTGTAAAATTCTATATACTTCCTATAGTCTATATTTCATTTTAATGATTATACCTTAAAGCAATCAAAGATTCCAAGTGTTAGAAGAAAAGTTTTAAAACCCTTTTAATATTTTATAAGTTAAGTAATTTAAAAATAATTTTATATTATAAGTTATTATTAAAATTATAATATATTTAAATTAGTCACTAAATTTAGATTAAATGTATAAGAGCTGTAATATTTATTATTATTATTATTATTATTATTATTATTATTATTATATAAAAGTTTCATAAATCAAATTATTATAAGAGTTACAATGTATTAAATTATTCTTATTAATATTAGAATTAATATCTAAATTATCTATTACTAATGATGCTTACCCTTATTAGAAATGTGTGGGAGTAAAGAAAATAAGAAGCGTTATTTATTATTATTATTATTATTATTATTACATAGAAGTTTTATAAATCAAATTATTATAAGAGTTACAATGCATTAAATTATTCTTATTAATATTAAAATTAATACATAAATTATCTATCATTATATAAAATGATGCTTACCCTTATTAGAAATGTGTGGGAGTAAACAAAATAAGAAGCGTTATATATATATATATATATATATCTTTTACATAATATATTTTTTATGTTGTATTTTTTTTTTATACAATTGAGATTTTTGATGATTATGTTCATAAAAGAGAATGGCTACAAACATAGAGTTAAATCTTGGAATCATATAAATTCACCGCTACTCATACAAAGAAAAGACTATTTAACTTTAAAATTATACATCTAGCAATAATATACCTCTTATATGTTCAATGTCAAGTTCTATTTTTTTTTACTCCTTAATTATTTATATATACATTGTTAACATGTTCTTTGCCTTTTATATATATATATATATATATATATATATATATATATATGATAACATACAATATAAAATATGGTTGAAATAATATATAAAATAAATTGCCAAACAATCTAAACCCTATAAGTTTTGTATGCTATTGATTGTTATTATATTTGCAAAAGTAAATTTATGTAAAGATTATCATATTGTTTGTTTAATGACTAATACGTGATTCAATAATTTAACATACATCAAGTACATATTGACTCTCTAATTTTATGTTGATTTTAATATACATATTATTCTCAAAATCTTTCACTAACAAATATTTTTAAAACGTCATAACTTTATTATTCTTTGTATAAACAGATTTCTTTACATAAGTTCATTCTTTCTAAATATTACCTCTACATTTAGTTTATTACAAAAATATTTATTGTACATTTTGCAACAAATAAAAATATCAAATATTGTGATATTTATATTTAGATTGTTGTTTTCACATGAATTATAAAATTAGCCAAAGACACTTTTTATTATACGTTAGTTATAAGGAACTTTTGAATAGTAATAATATAAAATAAACTTTTAATTCTTTTTTTAATAATCAAATTAAAACATCAAGTAGAATTATATATTAAATAAAACATAAATACACAAATGGCAAAACCACTTTGAGAAAAAGAATATTATTATCATCGAATTTGAAGAAAAAATCTACTTTCCAATTATCACACGCCACAGCAAATCAAATGTCAAGACAAAGAGAGACTAAAGAAACATAAATATATAAATCTAAAATTGTAGCAGCTTAATAAACCCAAAAGTGTAGAATTACAATCCTCAGGACAGTTCCATCGTATAGCCAATAAAATCCACAAGATAATATAGCCAATGAGATCCTCAAGATAATTCCACCGTATCGCCAATGGAGACTCACGGCTAAAACCTCATAAACAAACATGGCCAACGCTTCAACTTATACCTTTTTATCTTGCTAACCAAAGAGAGATAGATACTAGTAGGCTCTTCTCAATTTGTAATATATGAACACTTAATACATAATAATCTGAAATGTACATCATATAACATCACAAAATTATGAAAGGATAGTATTATGGTCAAAGATTATACAACAAATTTCATTAAACATGAAAATTGAACAAAACCCGTGAAGATGCAGTTGACAATGTTAAATCTTGTAACACATCATTCATGCAAATGTTAAAACATAAAAAATCAATGGAAAATTCTGATTTTGTTACTTGATATATTTAACACTCACAGAATACGAACAACTGTAAGGAATACCAAAATATTGAAATTCAATCAAAAAGGAAAAAAAACACACACACACACACACCCTAACAATACGAGTTCTCAACACGAACATACTACACAATTCTAACAGTACTACAACACGATCCTGTAAAAATCTATTTGAGGATTTCACAGTTCAATTGTCCAGCTACCAAAGTTTCTGTTTGATTTGAAATCAATGTTTAATCATAATGGACTTAAAATGCTAAAATGCGGCTACATGGTGACGGTACGAGCCTTGTACATGCAGATGTATGCCATATGCCAATCCCCTGAAACAATAAGCCATAAACTCATTACAAAAAGTTTTTTTCAACAGAAAAATCATAATGCACACTGAGGGATACAATAACATATTGATCAAGGTGGTTGCGAAACCATTAAATCATAACATATTTCTGAATCTGTTTATCCATCTGTACATGAAACACAGGAGAGAGAAATTTAAGCTTTCATACAAGAAATTATCTGAGGCTAAGCTTACCTCCTCCAGACAGTTTAGTGATATCCTCCTCCCGCTGTGGAATCGGATTGTCATCGTCATATTCAATCCATTTCCCTGTCAATAATAACAAATTGTCAGCTTGAGAAACTAAAATAAAACTGAATAAATACATCAAAACCACTGTGTGGATCAGCCCAGAGAACTGACCACTTTCTTGCTTGACCCAAGCAACATAATGCCCAGAATCAGCACTCCTCCCCTTATGCGTGAGCACAGCAACCAAATCGTAAACCCCAGTTAAAAGTGTTTCCTTGTCAGTGTCACATGTAACACCTGAGGCAGAGTATGCAATCAGACAGTAAAAGGAATGTGTTCAACCATAGGAAAAACTTCCACTAGTAGTTCAGTAAAGAATAAAAGTTAGTGCAGTCCCACATACTTAAATACAAAATCGGTTCACCAAATCACAGAAACAAAACTAAAATAGGAAGAATTATATAGGTTTTTACCATCTTGGGATGTAGCAACAGATGATTCTCCACTTCCATTTGCTGTTGATCCCTGTATCCACAAAAAGACATTAGTTATAGCAAACATATCCGGATAGGCTTATTACTTCATCCGTGCATATACAATTAAATTTGCCTATCACCTCAGCTTCTGTCATTTTGACATCATTATCTTTGGAAGAAGAGCTCTTCTCACCAGCCTTTAGACCAAGCTTCTTACCCTCCTCATCCCTTAGTTTCTGAGAGTTCAACAATATAGTTATGATTAATGAAATAGAGAAATGTAATACTGAAGCAACAGCCAAACAGATACCTGACGAGGGGCTTCCAGTTTTTTGCGAAGATCATCCGAACAGAAATCATAAACATCCAACTCCAGCGGATAATCCACTTTCTGAGATTTTCAAATCACATTTCAGATATGTCATAAATCGTTTAATACTTAATGCTTCAATTAACTGGTAATGCAACATGAAGTAATTATTTCAAATTAAATCATATTCCTTCATACAAACACAAAGCAATTACTCCACGGATGGTAACAGTAAACAAAAAGCAAAGAAAACCAGCATACCCGCAAAATCTTGGCTTTTTGGTTTGACTCCCTCTTCCAGAAAAAGCGTACAAACTGAATGGTTAAGTACCTTTGATTTGAAAATTGTGTAAAAATTTTGTTCCAGCCCACATGGGAGGTCAGAATATAAACAAGTAAAAAAATGTAGACATCTGAATATTTAAATAGGAAGGTATGGCAATTGCAACTATCAAGGAGAATGCATAATGAAGAAAAAATGAAAACAAGCGATTTGTTACCTAGGCAAGCCATTAATACGAGACTCTTTCAAGTAAATTGCACTACGACCCAAGGCAGGAGAAGCCTTCTCCAATTCTGATCTCAAACCCTATATAAACCATTAAACTTTGATAAGGGTATACATTTATGAGAAGTTAACTGAAAAAATGGAAGAATGATTATTCCATCATCTGGAAATCACTAAGGAATAAGCATATCACAAACATCAACTAAAGATATAAAGTTCAAGGTTAAACAATAAGCAGTAACAGAATGGCTAGGGGCCTCTTTTAGTTGTTACAGAAAGATTTAACAATTTAAAACCAACATAGTAAATTTGTAATTCATCTGAAACACAAAAATAATAATAATAATAGTTCAAGTTTGTGAATTCAAAGCTCATTCCTTCCAAACACAGAAGGGCATTGGCAAGAAACTAATCACTTACATAATATTTATCCGAATGAAAAATAATATTAGTGATAAAAGCAAAGCAAGCGGGTAGAAGGCATCAGCAAGGGGATACAGTCATGATACTAAAATGCTGGCGCCATTAATATTTTTGTACAGTCTTTTTGTTTTCTTCAGATGACTGGTGAAAGCTTATTAAATTTTGTAGACAATAATCACAGGTTCTAATTTCTTTTGTCTGAGAAAGAAAATAACTTGCAGAGCAGCCCACATTAACAATTTAATTTTTTGCTCTAAAAGGAAACAGAAAAAATTTCTTAATCATAAAAAAACGAGGTGGACAGTATTAATTTGCTTATAAATTTTTTGATCTCGGCATTTTTTTGACATCATGTAGTTGAAGTGAAAACTGTTAGCAATCTTCAGATACGGAAGCTGTACAGACAAAACTGCTGATGCCGAGCTCCAAAACATTGGAAGGTTATGTTGGGAGCTAAGGAGACATTAGCACTTCCAAAAATGCCAATTGGGAGATTGAAGCTTTACTATATTACAATAAATGTAAGGAGGAAAAGCACAAATATTGCTCATTGTCCTAACCATAATCTCAACATCAAGAAGAATTCCTGTTCAAAGCAGAGGTCCCTAGAAAGAGTCATCTTGGTTCACAAGAGACAAAAATATGTCTAACAAGACATAATCAAGCAAAGCACACATGAAAGCAGCCTTACAATAACTGCAATCATCACAAACGGGATTGTGACAGCTAAAATCACTTACATGCTTTAGTCCTTCATGCAAATGATTCACCTCTTGCGATATGTGGCATTTAAGAGAGTAAATTGACTCTGCTTCTGAGCTTTCCTCACCACTTTCTTGGCAATGTATTCTAACAAGAAACAACATCTGATCAGCAAATTGCATATATCCAAATTGCACATAAGCTTTCTATAGCCATCATTTATCTTACCTTTAGAAAATCATATAATCAAACAATAAGCATCTCAAAGTAAAATTAGATTCCATCATTCTTTTAACAAGTCCAGCTTCCACTGTATAAAATGCCACATCTAACAAAATTGATTAAAGCGTCCCCAAGTTTCTTCACAAAATTAGTATTACTTATTGAAATAAACATGGCTTTTCATTAATTAAATAAATTTGTTTCAACTTGAGTAAATGGCCATAACCGACGACGAAACATGTTTTTTGTGGTCACTTCACAAACAGAATATTGGAAGATCCACTAGAAATTTACTAAGAGAAACTGGATAAACAACATAACTAAAAAACGAAAGAAAGATAAGCAATATCTATGATAGTGCAAAACTCAATATTCTTATGAGTCCATTGCCTTTTCAATTTAAAATGGTTGCAAGCATCATTTTCCTCTCGGCTAACAAACAACTAAGACTCTTCAAATAAAACTAGCTCTAAAAATGCTGGTATTACTATGTAAATAATGCTTACTAATATGATAATGGCTATAAAATTGAACTTTAAAGATAGCTACCTGCTGGCAATATCAATAGCAAAAAGTGCCTTCACAGTATCTGGATTTTCACTGCAAGAAAAAAAAAGAGATTGGTTTTTTAAATAAGCCTTCAAAAAAAAGTAGCCAATTTAGTAGGTAAAAATGTGAACTAGTTGCCATAACACAAGGTAGTTGAGATAAAATGCAACATGGTCAATATATATTCAACCAAACTTGCAATTGAGGGGAAAATTTTGACAAAAAGTTGGTAAGAATCAACAATATTATAAGGTAGGCTTCAATAAGGCCAACACCATAGCCATCCAAGGTTAATTGTTCTACAAGCATGCTATCTAAAAAGAAAAAAACAGCAAACTACCTGGTATTTACTGATCTGAGAGACTGTGAAAGAGTGTACAAAAGTTGTGACCAACATTCTTCAGCATCCTGTTTTATACACAGAAGTACATAGATCAACTCATTAACATTACAACAAAAGAACTATTGTCGCAAGAGAACAGATAAATAGAATAACCTGCTGCATGAAGGTACCATTTTGCAATTGCCCAAACTGAGGATACTTTTTACGCAATAGCTGTAAAAGGAAGTCAAAGACAAAAATAAACATGCCATGTCTTTCCAGCAAGAGAAGTGCAACATATCTACCAAACACTAAAATGAAGTTCAGCAAGTTCTCCGGTAAAATCAGCTTGTATGACCTTCAAATATATGTGACCATCCTAGTGATGACCACAAACAAATATTTTTGGAGCATGAACAATAAGGTTCAACTTTGGGAGAGAATATCATGTTAGACAAAAGAGTCAATGTTATACCAGTGTCATAAACTAATGTATGGAATGGACTTACATAGAGACAAACCCAGAATGATAACATCAAAATAAACAGCATGAAAGAATAAGAAGAGATTCATCTTCCTAGACATTAGCAAGCAAAATCCTCTCACCTTTGCAAGTCTCCAACTTTCACCACAGATTACTTCAAATATCAGACACTCATGAACGCACTTCTGTGAATTTCATTAAAGATGTATTTGGAAAACCTATTTCTCTCCATTTATTGAACTTATTTCCCTTTATCATAAGATCCAACATTGTGTACATGGTATTCCTAAGAGCACTGCAAGCAGAACAGGCATAAAGAAGTACTCTGAATCATATGCTACACAGGAAGAAGACTACAAACCATCCAGAATTGCATAGGTGCCACGGGCTTCACATTTTTATCAAGATCATTAAACAAATCACTAGTTGCAACAGTCAACATATGAGAGCTCTGATCCACATCATTGCTTCTTCCAGATTGTGAATACCTAATCAAAAAAAAAAAAGAAAAAAATTGAACACGAGCAGCATCAAATTTTTGTCACATGGAAACATGCAAAAATAGTCTTCAATTTGCAAAGGAAGCAACAATATTCATTGAAAAGAGAAAACTTACTTAATTAAAGCAGACTTCAACTCAGGAACAGAATGCAGGCACTGTATGGTGGAGTTCATGTAGCAGGTGTTTCCCAAGTTAAATAGACCAGCACTATGACCCTGTAACACAAGCAGGATTGAGTGTAGGAAAATTAAATTTGAAGGCAAGAAAAAGTAGCAAATAACCCCCAAAAAAAATAGTGGAGATGCTCACATCAGTATGTTATAACAAAAGATTAAAATGAAATAAAAATAAGAACTGAATAACAGAAAAATGAAGATAATCAGATGTGCAAACCCAGACAGCTTGGTTTTCACTGCAAAAATGCTTTAATTCAACACATATATAACCTCGAAGAAGCTTTCAATTTTCACCTTTCTTTTAACCTTCATACCTTTCCTTCTTCTTTCCTCTTTCATTCCTTCCATTACCTTTTGAGGAGATCTTCAATAATTATTCATTTATAAAGAAAAATAATATAAACTACAAGCAGTGTCAGCAAGGAGCATGAAGGTTGTGCTCTGTCCCATGAATTGTCAAATGCTAAAGAGCTCAAGCCTTACTACATGTCCTTACTTAACGAAGACATGTCATGCCTCTAAGTGCATGCCCATGACAAAAATTGGCTTACATGGTCTTGGGTGACCAAGGCATGGCATGCATTGTTTGCTAATTGCTCATTCTGGTACTCAATGCTTAAAGAGGAGATGGTTCTCAATCAATTTCACTACCATTAGCAAGCTCAAATCAGCCAAAGTTGAATTGTGAGTATGATTGACTACAGCCAGAAAAATAGGGACAAAGCTAAGCATTTCATTCAAGGCAAAGAAAAAATAGATCCTTCACATAGATACTCAAGAGGAAAACCAAGAAAAAAAATTTATGACAACCAGAGAAGGGGAGCATTGCTTCTACACTTGCTTTTTTTTCAGCGAATTCCTCTTGTATTCAATCCATTCATGAAACAGTGTTTGTGTACTGTGTGCATTTGTGTGTGTTTGTGACACAGAGAGAGAAAGAGAAATGGATAATTTAATCAATTCAATTTCATTCAAATATGTTCTCTTCAAGACTGAGGTCTGATATCATAGCAGAAGGAAAAAAATGGAAACAAAAGGAAGAAAAGTAGACTTGTAATTGCAAATTAAGGAAAATATTAAACTTCTTCAAATTACCAGTGAGACCACTTGTTCTTCTTCAGGAAGATCTTCTACAAAAACAGGTCCCTTCTCAGGAGCCTTCACAATCGCATCTGCTGTTCCCATCATCATCAATCTTTGACCCTAGAAAAAAGAAGAATATGAGTATTTTGTCACAGCATTATAACTTCCAATTACACTAGCATTCCATAATAATCACTTACCTGTCTCACTCCTAATGTTGACCAATCTGAATCATCCTGCATTGTCAGAAGATGATGCTATAAGTTTCCTGTCCACCTCAATAAAGATGTGAAACCCATGATATGAAAAAATATGCAGAGTAATCAATTTGCAATACATGAAGTAGTTATTTAGGAAGACCATGAATCCGTTATGCAACCATTTAAGTTTAGGTACATCAAATAAAACCATGTACCTTGAGCAAACCACCCTTTACCATAATCTTTTGCCTTTCCGGTGGTACTCCAGTTAGATCATACAACTGACACTTGAAAACATAAGGGGGCTGGCTGGTGTCAATCTCTACATTTGAAAACACCTCCTTTTGCCATTTCACACTCACTGTTACAATGCAGCAGAATGATCAACAAAAGCTACTAAAAGCATGCAATTTATCAGATAGTATCCACTTAGTACTATCATGAACATCAATCAAGGATGTCAATTTCATTACCAAGAAACTATAGGAAGTATGATAAGAAATGCACAAACTTCTAATGACCATTTCTAACATATACAACTACTAACGGCGCCCATGTCGTAAATACAACTTTTAACGTGATTTTACCATTAAAAAAGAATTAATTTATGATTTCCTAACTATCTTAAAATTTGTCCAGCTACATCAATAAGCACGGCCAAGAATTAAAGTACGGCACTATCATATAGTTACAAAAATGACCCTGTTAATTACTTAACGCTAAAATCAAATGTACAAGTAAAAACCCAGTCCCATAAACTTGAAATTCAAGATAACATTAAAATACAATCAAGCTCCACACAGATATGATGCAAATCCTAAATATATTAAATACAATATAAACACTAATCACCATAACCCAGAAAACAGGGAATAAGAAAACAAGCTTCAACTGTTCCACTAATCAAAGATTCATCAGCAAAGATAGTAAAAATCCCATATAAGATGCTCAGAGACTTCTAAAATTATAAAGGCCATTACCCAGCCCAAAAAAAATTCAAAATAAAAGCGAAACATAAATATACCAAGCTCTAAAAGTTTCCATTAAACCAAAAAAAAAAATTAAAAACCCCGTATGTAAAAAGGGGCATCGCCAATAACCCAGTTAACGAAATTCAAAATAGACCAATACACAAATCAAGCTTATACAGTATGAAAGTATTCATCCAACTTTTCCAAAAAAAGAAAAAATGAGAAATCAATAAATTTAAAAAAAATTCAATGTGGTTTGAGTAGAGGCCGAGAGTTGAAATCAAACCTGTAAGCATGATTGATGGAAAGAGCTTTTAGAGAAATCGAGAGAAAGAGAGAAACTTGTTTTCGGGTTTTTGAATAGTTCTGTTTTTTTAGTTTTAGCTTGGACGAAGGGAAATCGAGATTTTTATTCTTGTTATATACATATATTTCACGTTTGAGATCCGGATCCGGTTATGATCCGACTCAAATATGAACCCGGGACGATTTGATTTGGACGTGTCACCGCAAATGAAATCTCAAAATCTGCGTTTCACAACTTTGGTTTTGGAAAAAGTTCACTGAGCACCCTCAGGTTAACGTTAAACACAATTTTTCCTCTTTATTATGAAATCTTAAAAACTAATCGCTTGGTTTATGTTTTTTTTTTTTAAAGACATAAAAACTCCTCTAAAGAGGTATTTTTTTTACTTTTTAATATTATAAGAGACTTCAATTCAACTCAAATTTAATACTTAAATTTTAAAAGTATCGACACCGATAGTTGTATCTTTAATGAAATACACATTAATAAATTTGTGATGAGATAAGAGTTAAATCATAACTTTTTTCATTTAAATTTGAGTAAGTTTTGAATTCTAAGCCTTTTAATTTATCAATTAAACTAATTAATACTAACGCATATATAATTATTACTCATGAACAATACGATAACATAAGAAGTGGGTAAAAATAAAATGCTAGATGATTGTCATATTATTTAAGATGAATATGCGTTTTCTATGTGTATTATTTTATAAAGGAAAATAACAAATGTAAACTTAATGAGTTTCGAAATTTTTTTTAAAAGTTATTCATTAAAAAATGTCTTGGGTCCTTATTAGCCACCTAATTAACATGACCAAAAAATAAAATAACAAAAACTCATAGCGGTTTTTGACAAGTGCTTAATATTTTAAAGCTAAGAGACATCTTAACATGGCAAACAATGATATCCACTTTAGAACGAGAGGCATCTTAACATGAGAAATAATATTTTTAGTTTGAAAAAAAAAAAATTTTGCCCTTTAAATTTGGTTTAAATCTTAAATTTATTTTTTTTATTTTAAAATATTTAATTTTATCCTAATTCATTAGATCACTGTTATTTAAATTGAAGTAAATGTAATTTTTTTTAATACAATAATAATTTTATTTTTTATAGTTATATTCATGTTAAACGTGATATTTAAAATGACGGATATGTCAATAATAAATATTATTATATAAAATAAAAAAACTCTCACTAACAAGTGAATATCACATCTCTAAGGGTAAAAAAATTATCATTTTACTTTTTTATTAGCCTTTTTTAGAACCGTTCTATAGCCGCTGTGTGGTATGTGAATAAAGACTATTTTTCTTTATTTTTTTATATATAAATAGATTGAAAACTCTTCTTTGACAAATAAATACAACCCAAAAGAAATTACAATAATCTTAAATCTTCACAAGCAATATTCACAATATGCTTAAATATTTAAGTAAACCATTACAAACAATATTTATTAGCCTAAACTTAAACTACACAATAATTATCAAATAGCAATCTTAGATCACAAAATATTGTATAATCACAGCACTACTTCGATCATTTTAATAACACAAAAAATTCTTCAACCATGCAGCAAAGCTTCAACTCTAGACAATCAATCAAGTTCCAAAGAAGCTTTAATTGAATTAATAGTTATCTCATAAAATTTTAAAATAAAATTTGTCAATGCAATGAAAGAGCATATGTTGAAATATTATAATTAAAAAAAATTAAAATAATTATATTTCAAGTGTATGCATAAAAGATACAAGTTTTACAGGTTTTGAAAACTCGAACTAGAAGAGTTTAATGCAAATGCAATTTTTTATAATTAAAACAGTTACTTTTGCATGAGAAAAGTATATCTAATATTATACTCCAAACCAATAATCCCATGTTAAAAACATATAATGAATGATACAGAGACCAAATAATGATTTTTTATTTTGACAATTATAGTAGTATTTATATTATTATTTTTTTAGACTAAATGTGTGCCTTTAATTAGTTTTAAAATGTTGTGCAATTTAGAATTTCAAATAAATTGCTAATGAAGTACATGTGTTATTTTTAAAACTGATTTGTGCTACTTTTGCCCCCTCCCATCCCTCTAAGATTACAATGTGCGTAACTTCTCCAAAGATTTTTGAATGTCTTTTTGAAGTATTATGTGTACCCTTTAATGCACTTGTTATTGTATTTTCAATTTTTGAATTTGTTTCAACATTTGTTGATGACTCTAATCTCTGCCAAATGAAATAACTAAATCATGTTATGGTAAATCAAAAAATAACATAAACAATAAATTGAATTGTATATTATTAAAATGTATATTACCTGATTTGTTGAATATTGAAACTTGCAACTCTTTTATTGTAATTAAATTGATTATAGTTGCTATATCTCATGCCACCTCTCTTGGCCTAAATATTTTTTGTCTAACTTTTTCCCTTGGTTGCATATTTTTACTGTTTTTAAGTATGCCAACCTTCTTTTTTATCTTATGCAGTTCAATTTGTGAGCCTTCAACTATTGGTCAATTTTATTGATCAGACAAAAAAATAAATCACATTATCATACATTTTCAAGTATTCTTTTATGGTAAGCTTAGTATCTACATAATTATTTATTGGCTCTTTCTTATGATTAAGACAAGGCAAAATATGCTTCTATGGGATGCCATTAACTTGGTAAGCACTATAGTGTATATTTATTTTCTGATTGAATTACTTTTTTGCCTTTCAATTGTCTAATTTAAATAATATTTCAATTGTCTAACTTAAATAGTATTGGCCTAATTGATTAGTATAAATTGGATATTTTAAAATAAGAGGGGCAAATTTAAAATTTAGACCAAATTCGAGAGATGAAAACTATTATTTTTTCTTTTAATTTTAACATGAGAGCAAGGAAATTCGAATTTAAAATTTTTACATTAGACAAATTTTTTTTAATATAATAACAAATTTTTTTTGTTTTGGGTGAAAAAAAAATTCGAAGCTAGGATAACTGACTAAATAAAAAATTTTAACATAACAATTTTTTTTAATTTAAAAAAAAAAAATTTAAACTCAAAATTTTGACATCGAACGAAAAAAAACTATACTTCAACATTTTACCATTATATTATAGTATTTTAATAGAACTTTATTTTTTAAGTTGTAGTCGTAAACCGTCAAAAATAGAGAGACTAATGATTTTAGTCAAATCTTCACATTGATCAATATTTTAATCAAAAGGAGTTGTAAGGACAAAAATGACCTTGAAATTACTCTACCAACTATCTCTAAATAAATTGTCTAATTAGCTAAAAATTGTCAATTTGATTAAATTCAAACCACACAAATACAACAATGATCATAAATTACACAAATTTAGAAGTCAGTGAATCTGAGAGCATGATTTGATCTTAGCGAAATAGAACTTGAGATTAAGCCAAAATACATAAAATTTGAAAATTATAATACAAGATTTTGTGTTTTTTTTTTTTTACTTAAAAGAAAGTTATAGTATACAATTTTACTTGTTGAAATTATTTATGATGCGTTTGAAAGAGGTAAACAATAATATGGGAAATATTGAAAATGAGAAGAGAAGGTTGAGAAACTATTGAGCACACCAAATGCTCAACAAAATGTCAAACTAAAATGCTTGATAATTTAACAAGCATCAGAGAATTGTGCTTGACTACTTGACCATCTAGCAAGCGTCAGGCAATTGTTCTCATGCGGAAAATTGCTTGACCATTTGTAAGGGTTAGGGAATTGTTCTTGATGATTTTGTTGAGTGTAAAATTTTTTTATCTTATTCAATTATAAAACTCACAAAAATCAGAATTCAATCAACTTTCATAGACTATATTATAAGTAAATGATATTTTACATGATATATTATTCAAATAAACGCTATGTAAAGACCTATGAGCATGAGGGCTCAGCCTAGTTGGCTGAGCACCTCTAAGTCTCACATTCCCACTTAGGTTCGAATCTCTCCTCTCTCCAGGTGGTGCGGAAAAAAGAATATATGTTATAATCCTCCTTTAAAAAAAAAAAAAAAAAGACTCGTAAGTGATTAAATTATAAAATTCAAAATTATAAAAATAAATTGTTAGAATCTTACCTTATTTTAGCTCGAAATTTAAGTTATAAATTTTTTTATAGACGATTGATTTTTTTTTCTTTTAGTTTTTACTTTGTTTTAGATGTACAAATTTGTTTGTTTTATTTTAAAGTTAATTTGCAGCATGGATTAATACAATTTTATTTTATTTTATTTTTTTTGTTATTGATGAAGTTATTAGGGGTTATAAAAGCATTTTTATCCTCACAACTCTCTTTTAATTAAAACAATGAGAAATTATGAAGTTTGGTTAAAATAATTAAAGCCACTATTTTTATTATTTAGAATTAAAATCTTTTTAATTTTACTATATGGTATATGATTGATTGATACGAAAGGATTGGGAAATGAATTAATAATGAGTTTTTTCACTAAAAATCCGTGGTACCTTTATGAAAGGGAAAGTTTTTACATACTAAATCTAAATAAATCTCAGTTAAATTATGATGTATTGATATGTTAGGCAATTCTCATACTTATTTTTATTTATTTAATTTTGATCGAAAATTCTTGAATCCAAAAAAAAAAAAAAATGTTCACAAATTTAAAACATGGTAAATTAATATATTTTGACTAAAATCAAACCAATTTAAGATTGAAGTGAATTGGAATCTCAATATGAATAGAAATAATTTGAAAATTCCTATTCACCAAGCTAGTTATATATATAAGTTCAGTCACGAAACACCAACATTTGCATTTTATATTTACTTAAATTTGATTATACTAATATTTATATTTTATATTTAATTAAATTTAAATAATCGCAAGTATTTTATGCATTTATGACCAACTGAGTTACGCATAAAAAATAACTAATTGTATATATTTTGAACTATCAATTTCTTTTGTATGTATTTTGTATTTAACAAAATTTAAAAAAAAGTTATATGTGACATTTTAAAGAAAAGATCATTAATAAAAAAATAAAAAGTGTGTTAAAAAAAGAGAAAAAATTAAAAATTACTCGAATTTAAATAATTGCAAGTATTTTGTGCATTTATGATTAACTAAATTATGCATAGGAGATAATTAGTTGTATATGTTTTGAACATGTAATTTTCTATCTATTTCTTTTATATGTACTTTTTATTTTGAGTTAAAAAAATATGTATTGTATTTAACAAAATCAAAAAAAGAAATTATAAGATCATTACTAAAAAAGAAAAAGTGTGTTAGAAAAAGGAAATAGAATTAAATATTAAGCCAAAGAGGACTACATAATAAAATTAATGAGAAAAATTATATTACAAAAAAACCCCTAACAATTTTCTAAAACTCCATATGGATCCAACAGTAAACACAAAATTGCATTTCAACATCTAAACAACAACAACATTAAAACGCAAAAATTAAACAAAAATCAAAAGAATCAAAACAAGCCCAATTCAGATTCTGGTTTTATATAAATAAAATTTCTAGCATATATTTGTATTAAGAGGCAATTTAATTGAGCAGAACAAAAATGTATGGAGGCTCAAAGCTTGGCCGCGGCGGCGGTCGAGGAGGAGGAGGCGTCCCTGCGAACAAGCGCAACTCGTTTCCGCCACCGCCACCACACCGGCTGAGCACTACGTCGTCATCGGGCCGGCTATCACTTGGTGGGTCCTCCTCGTCCGCTCGCAGCCGGGCGGGGGGACCCAGCGGCGGGCCGAAGGCGGTGGAGGAGACGTTCAGCCTTGTTTCTGGGAATAATCCGCTGGCTTTCGCAATGATTATAAGGCTGGCGCCGGATTTGGTGGAGGAGATTACGAGGGTCGAGGGACAAGGAGGCACGGCTAGGATTAAGTTTGATTCAACTGGGTATAATGGAAACGTGAGTTTTTTTTTTTTTTTATAATTTATTTTTTGTTTTTTGGGTTTAATTTAAGTGAATTATAGCGTTAGTTTGATCGGTTTTAAAGGAATGTTGGCAATTGATAGTTGTTTCATTGTTCTTCTGTCAATTGGCTGTTGGTAATCTTGTCTTTTCAAATTGGTGGTTTTGAGGGTTAAGCATGAGTGTCCTGGTTTAATTTTGTTTAACATGAGTAAAAATTGTAGAAACTTTTGAGTCTTGTGGTTATAGTATATCAGCAGTGGCATTTGGCAATTGACAATTTTGTTGATTTGCGGCAGTGCTTGGAGCTTTGATGGATGCTGAGTTTGTGGAGGCAGTAGCCACTGCTGGTTCTAGGGTGATATAGGACAACAGTTCAGATTATAAATTTACAATTTTGAGTGTTAAAATAATATATTAGACGGGAGACTGCCATAGAAATAATATTGAAACTGGAGCAGTATACAGATGTCAAAAGTGTCTAATGCATGTTTAGTTACAAAGGGGGGACATGTGCATGGGGTGAGCTATTCCTGGATATCGTGTGTTATTTATCACTCGTTGCGGAATGCATGACCATATCTATATTACTCTGCTAAGTAGAACGGAATAGTATCTTTGAACTCCATAAAATGTATATATTAGACAAATGATTCCGTGTTGTTTGGGATTAAATTGTGCCCTTGAATATGATTGTAATTTAAAGCATGGTTGGTTGTGGATACTTTCTGTTAACTGCATAGGGGGTTTTCCCTCATTCCTTTTTTTCCTTCTTCCTTCTTTTCTTTTTGTAATTTTGTCTTGATGTTAGTGAACCAGTGACTTGAGACTCTTGTCTTAGAACAGAAAAGTATCATGCAGTTATATATGTGGCGCTGAATGGAGTTACAGTTGAAAAAAGTTTATTAATTTTCCTCGTACTAGGCTTGTGGCAACTGAAGTTGCCTTTTTTACAGTGTTTGGCCTTTCAGTTCTTAGGCAGCATCATTTTAAATGGTTGTTCATTGCATCAGGTTATTGACGTAGGTGGTAAAGAGTTCAGATTTACATGGTCACGGGAATTTGGTGACTTCTGTGACATATATGAAGAACGTCAAAGTGGTGAAGATGGAAATGGTTTGCTTGTTGAATCTGGCTGTGCCTGGCGCAAGTTGAATGTTCAACGCATCTTGGATGAGTCAACTACTAACCATGTTAAGATGCGGTCTGAGGAAGCTGAACGCAAGCTTAAATCACGCAAGTATGTTATTTATAGGACTAAGATGCTTTTATTTCTTGGGGTTGTTTTGTAATACACCCCGGCATTTTCATAATTTTATTCTTTAAACTTGATTTTTTCTGTGTCTATTGTATAGGATGTCAATAAGATGCTTTTTATTTCTCGGAATGTATATTGTGTAAATTTTCTGTTAAGTTAGTTTGATCATTCGAAATTCTGCATAGAGGTTTTAGTTTCTCTGACACATGGTGTTTGGCAGTTATATCTACCAACATTGCTATTTGTAGTTAGGCTATTGTGGCTGTATCAATTACTCCACTGATCACAAATGATTTATATGTTCGAAGTTAACATATATTATGTTTCTAACTGATTGCCAAAGTCTCTTGCTTTCTTTCCCTGATGACAAACCATACTAAATTCCCTTTTTAAAATAAAAAAGCTCTACTTAGCTTTCAGTTGCTGTAATTATATGTTAATCTGACTCTACAATATGTATCTTGATTGCTTTTCATTCTTTAGTGTGTTCGCATTATCAAGATGCTATTTGTTGTAATGATACCTATGAATTATTCCGTATTTCCTTACATCATTTAGATTTTAGTTTTCTCACATATTATCCTTTTGGGTATGCAGAGCCATTGTGCTAGACCATGGGAATCCATCCATGAAAAGTCAAATAAAGCAATTAGCTGCTGTGGAGGGTAATCCTTTTTCCTGTTTTTATCTTAAATTGTTGTTTATGATTGTAGTCATTTTTTCTTGCATGTCTGTGGCATATAGAGGAGACGGTTTATAAGACATCATTTTTAGTTATGTGATACGTTTTATGACAATTCTATGCTCTGTATGCTCTAAATATGGAGTTAACAGGTACCTTTACTTGGTTGAACATAGAAAAATATTCCGAGAACTCTTCTTCATGGTGTTCATAATTCAGACTACATGCTCTCCGTGGCCAGTTATTTTTTAAATGTCTGGAGTTGTGAAGACCCTTCTTGATATTGTTTGCAATTCAAACTAGATGCTTTGCATGGACTGTTTTCTATAAAATGATTGGATTGAATTTGTATATCAAAGTTCGGTTATGAAGATCAATGGAGTTCAAATGCAATGCTGTCAATTGAGTTGTAAAGTCCAAGCAGATTGGGCTAAAGATTTTGGAATGTAATGGTAGAATATTTTAGAAGATATTGATTTATTTATTCGTGATATGCTCATATTGATGTTTGAAGTTTTAATATGCATCCATAACAATGATTCCCAAACGGATCCTCCTACATCTACATATAAACGCTGGTTTATCAAGTTAAAAATCGGACAAAGTAGAGGACTTTAGGGGGGGGTGATTGGTCAGACACCGACATAAAAGAAGGCATACAATACGACTAGTTGCTTCTCGTGGATTTTCAAAACCTTGCTGCGCAAAAAGGGGATATGTGTTTCACTTAGAATCAATAGGTCTTCAAATCGTTCATTTGAAAAAATTGAAACCGAGTTTAGGGAATATCCCCATTCATAGGTCTAAGATTCACATCTATGAATTGAAAGGTCCGAATGATCAACTCTGCCAAATCACTCATGTTATGATCTTCTACATCCTAGGTCTTCCTGATTGGAAGGATGAATATAATGTCTTAACTTGTATCATTTTCTTTTCAGCTAATCCTTGGAGGGGGTTTAAACAAAAGAAAGAGCCCCCAATTAAAAAGCGGAAAGTGGAAACACTTCAAGGTAAGTTAATGGATTTATTTTTCTCATGGAATTTCTGTATATGTTCTCAGGACAAGTTTAAGAATCTGCAATCTTGTAATAAGAGTTTTGACATTTTACTTTATTATAGTCAGGCCTCTTTTCTTTGTCTTTGATGTTCTTATGGGATTTTTATTGCAATGTTTGCAGTTGGTGGCCCCCCTAGATCTACCATTAAATCCGGAGGGGCTTCAACCACTTCTGTGAAGGCTGGACGCGCAGCCTCACCTCTATCACCTCCATTTGGGCAATCTGGTACTCCGGCATCACCAAATGGATCTGGAACTATTGTTAAGAATCACGTGAACGCAGATGAAGTTACACCGATTCAGGTGAAGAGCAAAGAAATTGCTCCCACCTCTGAGAAAGAAAACCCTATTAGGACTAACAGTGCATTGGTGGAGACACTGGGAGGCAAAGGTAACTCTGGGGCTAAACCAACAGATTTGAGGAATATGTTGATTTCTCTGCTGATGGAGAACCCGAAGGGAATGAGCTTTAAGGTTAGCCGGAAGAAAACCTGGAAAAGAAAATATAAATTAAAGTTTCCTTTGTTTGCTACCAGTAGATTCTTTTGGCTAAATTATCTTGTTCAATTTTGCTTTGTACTACATTATTTTATATTGTGTTTCTTTCTATTGCTAACTATTTATTTTATGGGCTCCATGTGTGCTCTTCCTCCTCTCTCTTTTTGTATGTTTGTCATAGGCCTTGGAGATAGCTGTTGGAGAGGCAATTCCCAATTCTGCAAGAAAGATAGAGCCAATTATTAAAAAGGTAAGTGGTGAAAATTCTTGATGAAATTGTTTTGACAAATGGATGCTATCTTATGCTCTCTCATTGAATTTTGAGCATCAGATTGCAACTTTACAAGCTTCAGGAAGGTATTTCCCGAAACCAGGAGTGGAATTGGACAACTCGAAGAAACCTTCATCTGAAAGTGGAAGGTATCTGCCACTTTTACATGATAGCAGTGAGCTTGTTTTGGTTTTTCCCGTGGCCAATTTATCTCTCTGTTTTTTTTTTCTTCTTTGTCAATCCTTCTACATTCTGTGACTAAAAAACCCCATGGATAGTATTTTTAGCATAGTCTATCATGATTAGTTCTCCGCATTAAAGCTTACGGCAAGGGAAGTGATCAGTTCACAAGAGTTTTTGGCGCATTTTCTTTTAAGTACCTGGATTTGTATTCTCTTATAATTTTGGTGCGTTTTGCTTTTTTTAATTTGTTTGTTTGCAGCATCTGAGTATATTTTCTTGTGCATCTTGTTTTTCTCAGTTCCCCTGAAGATAACCGTTGGCAAACACCTGGTTCTGAAAACATCCACAGTCAGGCACCTGCTCCAGGAACAAGCTTTCTGGAGAATGGACACGATGGTGACACAGAGGAACAGGCTCAATCAAACTCTAAACTTGGGGAGGAATCAATTGCAACTGAAAAAGTTGGTGTCCAACAAGATTCACCTGATATTTTTGGTGAGAAAAAGGTCTCTGATAATAGTGAAGGGCAGGTAGCCAGTTCTAGTGATAGTGATAGTGAAAGTGACAGTAGTGATAGTGGAAGTGACAGTGGAAGCCACAGTAGAAGTAGGAGCGGAAGTAAAAGTAGAAGCCCTGCAGGAAGTGGGAGTGGTAGTAGCAGCGACAGTGAAAGTGATGCTTCTTCCAACAGCAAAGAGGGGTCTGATGAGGATGTGGATATTATTAGTGATGATGACAAAGAGTACAAGCATAAGTTACAGGCCTCTGAACCAGGGTTATCAACTTTGCCTATACCATGGAAAAGCGATGACAGTAGACCTCTGCGGAATGAGATAAATGAGAAGCAAGAAGATGATGGATCTGATGCGGTTGACATCGAGGGTCATGGATCTGATGCTATTGACATTGAAGGTCTTGGATCTGATGCTGTTGAGATTGAGAAAGACTTGCCTGATGATGGACAGGAAGTTGATATGGCTCTAAATACTAGTTTGGTTCCTGGCGAAGATGCTGAAAAACCGGTGGACGGGACAAAAACCTTAACTGATGATGATGAGCTTCAGGAATGCCAAAATTTTATAGGAAACTTGTTTGATGATAAGGATGTAAGGGATGGCTTCAGGCATGAGAGGTCTAACACCCCTGAAAGGACATCCAGAAATAAATCCAAAAGGGGCCCTGATTCAAAGCACATTGATGGGATAACTGAACGTGGTAAAAGATCAAAAGTTGAGAGCTTTACTAGACCAACTATTTCTGGAGGAAGGGATACCCAATTCATTGACAGTCCTCACAATTTGTCTCCTTATAGATCCATTGAAGACTCTTATAGAGGGCCTGCCACTCAAATTATGAATAGAGCTGAGAGGGAAAGGAATACTGATTTTGGCTTCCAAAAGGGTCACAACCAAGATTTTCCGGGAAAACATAGCTCAGATTTTCAGCAGTCAGGTTGGAAGTCCTTTGATCAAAGTGCAAGGTCTAAGGCTCATGATACAGCTGGGAGACCGAATAAACATGGCCATAAGATCATTGAAAAGAGTTTTCAAACACAAAATGAGGATGGTTTTGCGAAGGAGAAAAAAGGGCCAAAAAATTCCAAGGAAGGTGCTGAAGCTAAAATTTCTGGGGATTTGAATAGTAGGAAACATGATGTAATTGCTGAAAAAGGCCATGAGACTGGACAGGTTTCAAGCTCACATATAGGAAATGGAAAAGTCCTCGTACTTCAAAGGGAACTTTCAGACTTGGAGTTAGGTGAACTTCGGGAGCCATTGCCTAATGAAGCCCCAGCTACGAAGCAATTTGATAGGAAAGGTTCATTTAAACAATCAGAGATCAAGTTGAGCACTGCAGATAACTGTAATTCAGATTTAAGCAAGGGAAAAACAATTGGAAAGGCCATAATGTCTTCACCCAATCTCAGAGTTGGGATGAAGAGGACTCCAGAACATCATATTGAAGATTCAACAAGAAGTCAACACAAGGTTGGGCAACCTCAGTCACACACTCTCTTAAGAGCAGATCTTGCTGAAGTTGGGTCCCAGTTTAACAAATCAACGGATGCAAGCAGTAAGTCCAGACAGACTGAAACTGGAGCAAGGCTAAGTGGTGGTCAGGAAGGTTATGGAGAGAGCCATAAGAAAGCACCCACTGGTACCGTGCAACATGACTCTAAACGAGGTCTAGTGTCCCATTCCACGAAGGAGAACAAGTCACAAAAAACATCTAATATGATGGCAGACTTGGTTGATGGGCGCAAAGATACAATTTTGACGGAAAGCAATGATAGTGGTCGAAAAAGGAGAGAATCTTCTTCAGATGAAGACACTTGTTCTTATTACAAGTATGAGAAAGATGAACCAGAGCTCAAGGGACCAATTAAGGATTTTTCTCAGTATGTAGTCTTATTTGCAGTTATGCATTGGGAATGTCTATCTTCCTCTGCTGCATGGTTTATGTCATTGTTGCAGCTGATTTCTGATCACCTAACACTGGCATCTAATTAGAATTCTATATTCTTGTTTGTTTTGTTTAGGTATAAAGAATATATGCAGGAGTACCATGATAAGTACGATAGTTACTTATCTTTAAACAAGGTGCTAGAGAGCTACAGGTATGATGAGGATTTTTTTAGGGTACTGTTGCTTTAAAATTTTATGTTCTTTGACATAAGCTACATATTATCTATTACCTATAGGAACAAGTTCAATAAACTGGGGAAGGACATTGAATTTTCAAAAGGCAAGGACATAGAGAGATATAATAAGCTCTTGGGACAGTTGAGGGACTCTTATCATCAATGTGGAACGGTAACGCTTTTCTCTAGTTTTTCAATCCTGTCCTGCTAGAACAAAGATTTTTGGATGGCTGACCCTAAAAAATAGTCATAATCCAGAGCATATTATGAACTTGGGTTCATAATCTAGAGCATATGATGGGATTTTGAAGTAACTTTGCTTGTAGATGCATTGACATACCCATTCTTTTTATCTATTTCTTGTTGACTTCTCTGTTCTGATTTGAGATAATGATATGAATTGCAGAGGCATAAAAGGCTGAAGAATATATTCATTGTGCTACATGAAGAGCTGAAGGTGAGTCATCAAAATACATACAGCTTTGAAATCCATATTCTTATTACTAACATTTTGTTAGTTGGTTAATTTTGTTCATTTAATTTTTTCTTCCACATATGATTCATTTGCACATATTTCCTATGGTGCAGCACCTCAAGCACAGGATGAAAGATTTTGCACATGCATACATGAAGGACTGAAGACTAACAGTAATGCTGGGGAAAAGGGTCAAGAGCCATTGCTCACGTTAAATTTCTGGAAATTTTTTAGATTTTTCAAAACAATGAAAAAAGATGAAGTTTTGGGAATTAGATTAAAAGCTTAGAAATAACATCAATGTAGATTTTTGAGAATAAATAACTATTTATTTTTGGGTTAATACATTAACCTTCTTGTAAAGTTTGAGAAAGTTAGGGAGTCACCCTTGTAACATAAGATATGTTGTACAAACTGTGATAATAGTGGGTGTAATTTCTTTTTCATTTTCAATGGAATGGAATGAGTTTTTTTTTTTTCACAAGTAGATAGAGATGGAGATGATAACACTATTCATAATTTTTTTGAGTTTAAACAAATACTTTTTCTTTTCTAATGCTCTGCCTTTTAAAATATCCCCAGTTTGTTGTTTTGGGTCAGATGTGATCAGGGAATGCATTGTGGATTTCTTATATAATTTGCACAAAGATCTTTGATCTTCTTTTGAGATTTGATTTAGTGAGCGACGTTGTTCATATTAAAATTGCTCGTTGTTAAATTATAATGCGAGTAAATTGCCTCTAAATTATTTGTTGGATGTTAAATTATAATGCGAGTAAATTGCTTAATTATGTTGATGTAAATATATTTACATTTATGATGACACAAGTTTTTGAAAAAAAAAAAAAAAGAATCATGTTTATATTTACAAGGGCAAGATATATGCAAAAATAAAAAATAAAAGAAAAACCCTTGAGAACTTAGAAGTGGATAGACCCCATTTTGGGCCTTCCGTTTAGAATTAATTTGGAATCGAATTGGTCTATTTAATACATATAAATTTCGGTTGGAAGTGACTTGTTCTGTAAAATTAAACTAATTTAATTCGGTTTCATTTATTAATTTTAATTTATATTTTCATTCTGCTTCTTTTTAGATAATTGAAGATAGAATCAAATTGAGCGGTTTTTAAAACTAAGAGCTAAAATATAACCAAATTAATTCCTTTTAATTTAGTTCCATCTAAAAATATCCATTGCTATAAGAATTTATTTGACTATTTTGACTTTAATTATATCTACAATGAAACTACTTATAAATGAAAATCATGACAAGTTTATAAAAAAAAATTGATTTTGTTTTATTTAAAAAAATTAACAGTTTAGTTTTTACATTTTTGTTGAATTAACATTAAATTTTTAATTTTTTTTTAAATACCTAATTATTTTTTTAAAAACAAAAAATTGACTACGTTTTAAGAATGAAAAAAAATAATAAAATGTAATTAATTTTGTTCTTAAAAAAAATGTAATTAAGTATTTTTAAAATATTAGAGATCTAATAAGCAATTCAATAAAAAAAGTAAGGATTATAAGTGACAATTTCCTTTTATTTTTGGCTGTAAAATTAATTTAGGTAGTTCATTATTTTACGGACTATTATTAAATATTTGATTTATTAGTCAATTTAGGGGGAAGTTGAACAATGTTTTTAAAGTATTTTATTTAAATTGTCTAATTATTTCAACAACATGAAACACACTCAAAAATCTAAATTGCTCCTGAATTATCAAAATATTCACTCAATCTAAAATGAAATGTCTTGCTCAGTCCAAGTAAATCTCTATTTTTGTTTTAAGACTAAAAATTAAAATCATTTTCGAAAAATAAAAAAAAAGAATAAATGGAAGGTGCCCACACGCGCCACAAAGGCCAGGATTTTTTTGTAAGTTTCCAATGTTGCCCTTGTTGTCCCAATTTGTACACAAACTAATTCCAGTTACTTCATTTGATATAATTAAATA
This sequence comes from Ailanthus altissimus, assembly GCA_946807835.1. Lineage (NCBI taxonomy): Eukaryota > Viridiplantae > Streptophyta > Magnoliopsida > Sapindales > Simaroubaceae > Ailanthus > Ailanthus altissimus. The sequence continues at coordinate 32,703,822 of OX327687.1, forward strand.
AAAAATTCTTAAAAAAAATAAAGAAAATAAAAAACCACTCACAAAAACACACCAAATAAATAAAAGTTGTGTATAATCAACAGCTATAATCTTTCAATAAACATACGTACGCAGAGACAGAGAGAGAGAGAGAGAGAGTGTTAAAATCACTGAATCACTGACCAATCTGATCAGCAACGTCATCTTTAAGCACAAAAAAGTGAAAAAAAAGGGAATTTTTTAGTGAAGAAAAGGGCTCAAAAGAGCCAGTTTTGGAGACCGAAACTTCGTCATTTCCTGTTCAAGCCCTCAACTTTTTGTAGGATTCGTCAGGTATTTCATGATTGCTCTTGATTTTAGCTTCTGGTTATTTTCAAAAACTCGAATTTCACTTCTGGGTATTGTTCAATTTTTTTTTTTTTTAACTTATTCAGTTCAGTGTTTGTTTTATTTTGATTGAATTTTTGGTCTGCTTGTGTGTTTCTGATAGAGTTTGCTAGACAATTTAGTAATTAAGTGAGGAGGGTGATTGATTTTTGCTTTAGGGAGAGTTTGTGGAGACTTTTTGATTGGTTGAGAGTGACTAAGAAAATAAATGAAATTCGGATTGAATTAGTAAGTAAACTGAAGATTCTTTATTGCTTTGGATAATTATGGAATGGTGCAGGAAACTGAATGATTTTTATGTAATTAAATGAATAGGCTCTAAGGATTTTGCTGTTTCATTGCACTGGTAAGTTTGCTCTTGTTTCTTGTACTGACTTTTGGTTTGCTGATTAATGGAAGAATAATGTGATATGTTGCTGATTTGAATATTTTTTTTGCTGTTCTCTGAGTAATAATTCATGCATATGTTACTAAGAAAGTGTACAAAAAGTTTTGTGCTTTATGCTGTGTGGTTTTGGAAAAAAAAGGGTGAGACTCAATTTTTAATAGTTCCCTAAATTGAATATGTAGATTCAGAGATTTATTTGGTTTTTGCTTCAATTTTTATGTTTATGATTGTTTCCACAACATAATTGAGCTCTTTTCTTAAATTGTTATTAAATTTCAATGTATTTATAAATATTCTTTGTACTAGTGGATAGCAGGTTGCAGTTAATTTTTGAGGTGTGGATAAGATTGTCATGCTGAATGTTGCTGCCAGTCGGTGGATTAGGGATGAATTCCACTATGGATGATATGAACTTGATTCAGCAGGCACAGAGGCATCACCTGGTGGTCAGGGAGCTTGGAGAGGAGATCGATCTGGAAATTGGACCAGGGGATGACGACCCTTCATTTGCCAATACTCCTCTTATGGGTGCTCCTCGCGAACCCTCTGCAGAAGAGCATGACGAGACCAAACAGATCGGGGGAATGGTTTCTCAACTTCCTAACGATGATCAAGATATGTCAAAGATGCAATCGTCTAAAAGGAAGAAAAAAGTGGTGAAAAGATGGAGGGAGGAATGGGCTGATACCTACAAGTGGGCGTATGTTGATGTGAAGGAAGGAACTGCAAGGATATTCTGTTCTGTTTGCAGAGAGTATGGTAGGAAGCATAGAAGAAATCCGTATGGGAATGAAGGCAGTAGGAATATGCAGATGAGTGCACTGGAAGAACACAACAATAGTTTGCTTCACAAAGAGGCTCTTCGTCTTCAGATGGCCTCTAAGGATAAAATCATTGCTGACAAACCAGTCTATGTAAAAGGTTAGTTGCTAATCTGATATATCTTTCTTTGGTTTGTTCTGAAACTGTAAGTATTCACTGCATGTGAATTTTCATTACATGAGAGGCCGTTTCTATGTTTCTTTCCATTTTCAGATAAGAGAATTTTCTTTGAGCTCAAAAATGTTGATAGACTTTTTCTGAAAATAAGGATACTGATTGATAAAGCGGACTTTGGATGTTGGGAACCTTAATGATGCTTAACATATGATTATGGTGACTGTACTTCCTGAGGAATGATTTGGCACGCATTTTGATTATTTACCGCACGTTACCTCCTCTCATAAATGATAATTGATTTTCATGGAAAGTTATTACACTGCAGGAAATTAGCACAATTTTAAGATGTGTCTGTATGGTGGGTTTGATATCGATGAAAATTAACTTCTGAAGACTTGTTTAGTTAATTATTTTCTTTTTGTGCACCAAAAATTCGGATATGAAATGGTCGAATTATCTCCATAACGATTTGGATGCTTTTGTTCATGTTCTGCAACCTCATAATAGCATGACATGACTATAAATTTTTCATTACTATTGTCCCCATTTTGATTGTGATCCGATAATTTGCTTGTAAATGAAGCTCTTATGTCAAAAACAGCTGGATCAATTGTTGAAGCTGCACTGAAAAGGGATCCTCATGAGGTTGAGTTCATACAATCTGTGCAAGAAGCTGTCCATGCTTTAGAAAGAGTGATTGCGAAAAATTCTCAGTGAGTTGTCCTTGAATGATCTGAACTGTTTTGTCCTTTATTATTGAAAACAACAAAGTCTATGACATAGCATATTACAAGTCTCATAAAGTGGCTTATTATGTTTTAGTTACGTCAACATCATGGAACGCTTGTTAGAACCTGAGCGTATGATTGTTTTCCGAGTTCCATGGGTGGATGATAGGGGTGAGACTCACGTCAATCGAGGCTTTCGGGTACATTTTAACCAGGCATTGGGTCCGTGTAGGGGTGGCATTCGCTTTCACCCATCAATGAACTTAAGCATTGCCAAATTTCTTGGTTTTGAGCAGGTACCTTATGAACTTCATTGCTCATGCTAATTAACTCATCTTTCGTGATTTAGTTTTTCCAAATTAACTTTGTACTTCTTCATTTTTATCCTTTTGGGTCAATTTGTCTATGGGTATGATAGGGGTTTATAGAAGCCCCATTAGCATTATAACGGGCCAGTTCATGAATTAGTACTTCTAGAAAATAAGTAGATTCATAAATAAAAGATTTTAAACTTGTTTTATAGATGCTAGCTAAAAGAGAACAGAGTGGAGAAATTTTAATTTGGCTTTTGAACATCCCCTCATTTGCATGGCTTGAAGCTTTCATGTTGAAAATAGCTTAAGCTTTTAATTGCTATGGTGTCATAGTTTCTACTTTTTTTCAGACATTAAAAAATGCTTTGTCACCATACAAACTTGGAGGGGCAGCAGGTGGAAGCGATTTTGATCCTAAAGGGAAAAGTGATAATGAGGTTAGATGTTATTCTACATAGTGATGGCATTTCAATGTGAAACTTCTTAGGAATTCGGAAAGTTTTTCTTACAGTTGTTTGTGAAACCCACGCTAGCAGATCATGCGCTTTTGCCAAAGTTTCATGAATGAGATCTATAGATATCTGGGTCCTGAGAAGGTAACTTGAAGAAGATGTCACTTTTTCTTTCTTCTATGTCAGTCTTTATTTCTGCGCTTCTGATTTATTGTTTCAATTAATTTAGGATCTTCCATCAGAGGAGATGGGTGTTGGCACTCGAGAGATGGGGTACCTTTTTGGGCAATATAGACGTCTAGCTGGTCATTTTCAGGTACTTGAAAACAATCTGAAAGAGGAGGTTTTACATATCAAATTTTTTGTTTCTTCTTTCTTAGGTTATCACCATTGACTGGTCTCTCGTGGCTATTTGTCCTGTTGTTTAATTTCTAGAAATAGGAATGATTGTTTACATTGTTTTCACTTCATAATCACTCTCTTTTTCCTTTTGTGTGCATGTTTGTACGCCTAAATGACCATGTTTCCTGAATAAGGAGGCTTTCTCTTTATCTTTCACGAGCTTTCTTCATTAAGAACATTATTGCCATCTCTGTCCACTTATTTGATTCTTACAATTGATTGTCACTGTAGTGGCTGTTTATTCTGTTGTTTTAATATCTTGAATTGTAAATAATTACTTACGCTTCCCTCAGCCGAGCTATTCACTGACAAACTGATTTGAATTAAGCTCTTCCTTTCTTCATCTATATGTGTGTGTGCGTGTGCATGGTGGGATGGCTGGGTTTTGAGAATGGATTTGGCATGCTTGTTAGAGAATTTTGCTGATTTAAGGTTCAGCTGCGCATTGAGATTATGATGAGAGGTTTTATGAAGGGCAGAGAAAGGATTTCTTGGTTGGGAAGGTTTTTCAGTCTTTGGTCCTTAAAAAGGCCTCTTGCTTTTCTAATTAAAAAAGAGCTGCTTTACTAAGGATAGGCTTGAGATTTCTTTTGAATATAGGTCTTTTCATATTCACAAATTGGACTTCGAGTATGCTGCACCGTCAACTATTGAATCATGCATGTGGAATTTTGGCCTTTTTTTTATTGGCTGCATTTGGGTGGGATACTGGAATGCTGAGATCTATGCATAGTGTGTGCGCTGATGGTCAATAAAAGCATAGATAAAAATTGCAAGATTATCTAGAGCTTAATGCATTGTTGTCTATCATTTTCTTGCAAAGGAATGGTAGATAAGAATGTAAAAGGAATTAGGAGCTTTTAGTTTTTAAAATGAATGATGTTGGTGTTAGAATCTTTGATGGAGTTACTTTTTACTCATCTTTCTTCCTTGATTTTATTTCTTTCAATAGTTTCTCCATCAAACAATGTGATTATCATTGTATGATTTGTTCCTTTTTCATTTATCTCGCATTTTGCATTTAAAGGCATGTCAAGGATGTTAGGAGTTTAATCATCATGCCATTTCTTGTCCATGTAACATGCATAAGAAACAAAAGTATGATTTGGATTCAATCATTTATTTGAGATATCGCATAAATAGATTTTTGAACTTGCTGCTTGCTTGAGTATACAATTGGAAATAAAATTAAGACTTTTGTCTTTTCACCTTCATACATTTATGCCCTACTTATGCAGGGAAGTTTTACAGGGCCAAGGATATTTTGGTCTGGCTCTAGCCTTCGAACTGAAGCTACTGGCTATGGGCTGGTAATTACTATCTATTCTCAATTCTTTGGTACCATATATTGGACGTATAGGAACTACAACAGGAAGTGTGAGAGTTCATGCATGTTTTGCTGACTCAAATCGCTGAGAATGATTGTTCTTTTCTTAAGTAGTATATTTGTAAAGTAAGTTGAATAAGCTCCCTTTGTAAGTCCTGTTTCTAAGTTCCTGCAATTTAACTAGGCCAAATGTGTCTGCAGGTTTTTTTTGCCCAGCTTATTCTTGCAGACATGAACAAGGAGCTCAAAGGACTGAGGTTTCTTACTTTCTAATGCTATAATATGTTGTTACTAGAATCTTAAGTTAGGATCATGCTGCAGGATAATTACCATATTGACCATTATGTGAATGCCTTGCATTTAAGATATAGTATTCTTTAACTTCTCATGAAAAGATTGGCACTTTTGAGTTTGATTCTCACTTCCAATTTTACAAATGCTGTTGCCCGTTCATGTGAGCATTCGTTGTAGAGTTTTTGGAGAAGTGCTTCATCAAATTTCATTTATAGCTTGAAGCTTGTACAGTTTTCTTATGTTAATTCATTCTCTTATGAATTTCACATGCAGATGTGTTGTAAGTGGTTCCGGAAAGATTGCGATGCATGTCCTGGAAAAGCTTATTGCTTATGGTGCTGTCCCTGTTACAGTATCAGGTAAGTTTTTATATTGGTAGCACTATAGAAATTATCATGAATCATTACTGAAACTGAATTAAGTTAGAGTTTTAAGCTCCAAAGTTCAGATGGGCAGCCTAGACCTCTATAATAAGAGCAAGTTTGCTGCTTATATACTAGGCTTGCATGTTTTCATCTTATGTTAGAAACTAGAATACGTTCATAAAGCTGAGAATATTTATTAATACAGGCATGTTGATCAACCACACAACGAAAACTCTTCTGGAATGTTTGATTGAATTATCTTAGCTGTAAAAGTTTGTTGAGATAGTGTTGCCGCTTTTTTCTTCTTTTCCAGTGAATAGGTGTTGTTATAGTTACTTTTACTAAATTGATTGCATTTTCCTTGCTCAGATTCAAAAGGTTATTTGGTGGATGAGGACGGATTTGATTACATGAAAATATCATTTTTGAGGGATATCAAAGCTCAGCATAGAAGTTTGAGGTGCCTTTCTTTCTTTTTTTTTCAAGACATTTTGTGCCTTCCCATAAGAAATTGCCTACTTTATTAATTTCAGGTTGCATATGTACATATTTCATCTGCAGGGACTACTCAAAGACTTATGCACGGTCTAAGTACTATGATGAAGCAAAACCTTGGAATGAAAGGTGTGATGTTGCATTTCCTTGTGCTTCCCAGAATGAAATAGATCAGTCTGACGCCATCAATTTGGTTAATTCAGGTTGTCGTATACTTGTAGAAGGTAGTACTTCCCTATATGTGTTGTAATGGCTTTTATTATCTCTTCATTTTTTTAATAAGATAAATAGAAAAAATCATACGGACTGATGATTACTGTGAAATACTACTTGTTGCCTAGGTTCTAATATGCCATGTACACCTGAAGCAGTTGATGTTCTGAGAAAAGCTAATGTGCTCATTGCTCCTGCCATGGCTGCTGGTGCTGGAGGGGTTTGTTATTCACTCTTATACAGCATATGAATCTTTAAATGCTTGTTGCATGAATGCTTCAGTGGAATTAATGAATCTTTAAATGCTTGTTGCATGAATGCTTCAGTGGAATTAATGCTTGTGCTCGTAATTTGTTTTGTGAAAGCTATGATGATGAATATGTTTATACTACAACTTAGTTTGAAGCTTTTAAAATTTCGTTTGTTGTACAAAAAAAAAAAAAAAAGAAGTTATAAATGAACTAATTGTGTTGACTGATAGGAGTCCTTGCTGAACATGCTTAGTTATCATAAGAAAAGCTCTACATCACAATTTCTTCTGTGTTGAACGTGGATGGTTGAGCTAAGACTGCTTGACTGTATTTTCATTCATACATGTCTGTGTGGGCTTAGTTATGTTTTTTTGTAGTTTCATTATTCATTCATCCGTGTTTAAATCTATGTGTTAAATTGGTAATCTGCTTGGTTGCAGGTAGTTGCTGGAGAACTCGAATTAAATCACGAGTGCAATATGGTGCATTGGTCACCGGAGGACTTTGAATCTAAATTACAAGTATGATTTTTGTACACTTGTATTCGTGCTTGCTGTTACGAGTAAATTCAAATTGCAAATAATATCAGGCTTCTTTTCTTTTTTCATATATATATATATATATTGATGCGAACTAGGTTGCCAAAACAAAAAATATATAGTATTTTTTTTTGCTTCTATAGGTTGTTTGTCAAGTTCTATTCTCAATTTGACTTATCATAATGTTCAGAATATTTTGTCTGCATGCATTTTTTATGACCACATCTGATTGCGATTTTTTACTTTGCATTTTGGCAGGAGGCAATGAAACAGACATATCAGAGAGCCCTCAAAGCAGCAACTGATTTCGGTTATCAGAAAGAAAGTCCAGAGTGAGTGCTTTTCCATGTTAACACAATAACGTCTGATTAAGTAGGAGCGAGTTATTCTGCCATAGCAATTTTCTTTTTCTTTTTCTTGGCGAATCAACACCATCTCTCTTCCTATATTATTACCGGTGTGATTATTAACTCTTGAACTGAGTCCATATTAGAACTCAGTCTCTGTCAGACAAAATTCTAGTGATATATCAAAACTAGGCTTGCTGTTGAAACTGGAACAAGTAATTTACAACATCCTTCTCCTTCATTTCAGAGATTTATTATTCTGATTCTCTCTTTAATCGTGCTTCAGGGCTTTGGTACATGGAGCAGTCATCTCATCTTTTCTTACAATTGCTCAAGCAATGACTGATCAAGGATGTGTATAGAACACAAGGGCATGTACAATTCTTTCGGTAATCCTCAAAATTGATTCCAGTGGTCAAAAGCTACGAATAATCTCTGCGTTTTTCAGTCCTTGAGAGAGAAATCCAGAGATCATCATCAGCTTCTATGATCCAGAAACATTAACAAGTATAGGAAATTTCATTTGTAACATATATGTAATGTAATAGTTGAGATCTTAAGAGAGAACTTATGGAGAATTGATTGTAATAGTCATTTATCTTAGAACAATGTTTAGTTAGTTGCAGAATATAAAGTACCCTCGTTTATTTTTAAAGAAGTGTTTTGGTTATTAGCCTGCAATGGGTCGTTGGAATATTTTTTTTGGGCAATATTGTAAAATACTGAAGTCGGTGATTGAAAAATAAAGTTAAATATTTTTTCCCTAAATTATCTTCAAAATTTCAGCATCTACAATTTATCTTATCAGAATCCCATTTGCATATAGAAGTCATTCCAAACTTTAGTACCAAAACTAAGATAATGAAACAAATCAAAATCATCGAAATGTCTTCAGATCTGCAAGGCAATCAAGCTTCTCCCATATCTCTTAAACCTGTAAAAATGTAACTTCCGATTTCCCATTTCATTGTTTCCATCCTGAAGTTTCATAGGATTGTAAATATACTCGATTTTTCAACTTCAACATGAAATGGTCAAGAATGCATTTGTATTTTTGATGAACTTCAATACAGCACTTTCAAACGAAATTTTAACCCAATTGTTTTTTGGCAATTTTCATAAGCCTAAGTCAATTTGCCCCAGTTTCTGCATTTTCGTACTTCATATGATATTTTGACCTTAAGATGCATAAACATGCTTATGAGCACTACGGGCAGTATAATTATTATAAAAATTAAGATTACAAAGTGCAATCAATATTGTAGAAATAAGGAGGTTGTGTCTAAATTTGTAAGCTTTGAATTTTGATTATCTTTGTAACAACATGTTTCTACACGGCATGAATGAAATTGCTTGTTTTGAGTTTGAGTTCGCACGACGTTATTATTAGGTCTAATCAAAAAGTCTTATAGTATTGTGTGAGAAGGGATTTTGAGAACGAAATTTACATATATAGCAAAACTTTTTATCCAACTAGACGACGTGCAATTCTAGCATTTAACTCTCACTTAATCTATATTGGTTGTAATCTATGATTTAAAGAGTGTTGAATCTGAGTATTACAATCTTTACCATGTGTGATAATCAGTTAATTCATGTTCTTGAAAATCTCCACCATAACTCTTATAAACTTTGATATAAAAAATAATGTTCATTTTTTAATTTGCTAATTCGTCTGTTTAATATACATAATTCTAAACATTCGGTTGATGCACACCTCAATTCATATTTAAAAAAGGAAGCAAACAAGAATATTTCTCCCGTGGTCGTGATAATTCTTTTAGATGGATTCATACGACATTAGAAAAAAAGGATGTCTAATCAATTTTTTTTGTTGTTATAATGAATCTAACACTTTCTGATGAGAAAAGAAAGATCTATTGATAATTTGTAGCGTTAAATACAAAGAAAATTGCTTTAACAAGAAAAGCAAAGGGATTTTTTTTTTAAAAAAAACCTATTTTGGCACTTATTTTGGACTTAAATATTGGAACTTGACTTTCTTTTGAGTAGCCTGAAATTACCAATTAGGAAACATAATTAAAATTCTAAAACATGCAACAGATTATTTTTCTGTATATAAACAAACCCAACAGTTAAGCTCATAATAAACCCCTTATAAATTCAAGTATATGTAACAGAGACAAAAACTCACAAGAACTACGTACCCATTTAAAAGAAGAGCGAAAAATAACTTAATTATTTTCTTGGAAGCTCGTTAGCCAAGAGGATGAACATTGGTAAGTTCTTTTGAACTGAGTCATTGCACGGTCTGTTTATTGCTATTAGTTTGAGATTCTTTTTAATCTACAATCTGATCAAATTTTTTTGTAGACTTGGTAGAAATTTGCTATATGAAAGATTCTTAATGAAATTTGTAACCATATATACTTCTTGATCAATATCTGAGATCTCGTGTTTAAATTCCCTTCCTTAAATTAAAAAAAAATATTCAAAATTTAGTTTTGAAGCTAAGTTTTAATCTTAGAGAAGTATTTGTTCAATAAATAATAGTTAGAGCGATTTCTCATTGTTTTTTTGTACGTGAAGTATGCCTGTATACACATGTTAGTGCCTTTGCATGAACTGTCAAGGCAAAAAAAAAAAGAAGAAAATTTAAATTAAAAATAAGTAATTTAGTATAAGTATTGATCTAAGAATAGAAAAAAATAGTTCTTGGCAACGATGTAAAAAATTTGATTGTAAGTTATATTAATTAAGCGCAAGCGCACGTTATCGTATCAAGTAATATAGAATTTAAGTCCAGATATCGTTCTCGTAGGGACTATGTGATCTAATTCTTTCAATGAAGCACTAAAATTATAACTACTTAACTTTTATTTAGAAAAACTAAAATCTAAAATTCAATTAATTACCCTAGTTTTATCAATTAAACTTATCCTAAATAACAAATAAACAAAGAGATGAATTCACCAATTGATAATAATTTAGGGTTTAAACTTATCCCAAAGTAAGTAGTTTGGTATTAGTATTGATCTAAAAATAGAAAGAAATAGTTATCGGCTATGACGTCAAAAATTTGATTGTATGCTATATTAGCTAAGCACAAACGCACGTTATCATATCAAATAATATAAAATTTAAGTTCAGATATCATTCTTACAACGATTATGTAATCTAATTCTTTCAATGAAGTACTACAATTATAACTACTTAACTTTTATTTAGAAAAACAAAAATTTAAAATTCAATTAATTACCCTAGTTTTATCAATTAAACTTATCCTACATAACAAATAAATAATGAGATGAATTCACCAATTAATAATAATTAGATTCATTAACTTCTTAGTTAATCATTTAATATAAATTGATTAGCTAAACTCTAATCTCATCACAAGTCTCTGTCGATGGTTAAGTGACTATATTACGTATTCAAACAACTATCTACATGTCCGTGGCAATAAGAACATAATGTAATTCATTAAGATTAGGTCTAAATCAAACTATACATGGCATCTAGGTATATGTCTATCATATATGGAACTCACAGTTGTTATCCTATGATCATGCATCAAACTATCATAGGCTAAACACATAAATCATTTTGTCAAGTTCATTATAGTTCATCAATCATTCATAATATTAGCCAGATATAATAAAAGCATTAAACACAAGATAGAATGAAGTAGTTGTATGCATTAAGTTCATAAACTAAGAAAGTCAATAAAATTCAATTACATATTAGGTTCAATAGTCTAACCTTATAAATAAAACTTAGATTATGGTGAAATAATGAGTTCTAGAGTTTATCAAGAATAATATCATGAAAATCATAAAAAATTAGAAAGATAAAAAGTTGAAGAGTTAAAACTAATTTTTCTACAGTCTTCAATCTTCTAGTCTTTTTAATCTTAAAAATATTACTCTTTTCTCTCTTCTTGATTCTTTCTTGATCGTTGAATTAGATTTTTTGATCTTTTATTTATAGGTTTATATCTTTAATTTAAAGTAAAATATCAAATATAAGTAAAATTAGGATTACTGTTCACGATTTATTATTAACAAGTTACTGTTTAAGCAACGACTAAGCACTGTAGCAAATGACTGTAGCAATTACTATAGCTCTTTACTATGCACGATATTGTAGTAATTTGATATTTTTGCTTTATTTTCTTCAAATTTTCATATCTATTTTGTTTCATTGACTCTAAACCTACAAAATAACAATAAAATACATAAAAGAACCAAATAATCATTTAAACAAACAAATATTAAGCTTGGAAGATAAAAATATTAGACCTAATTAACTCTTATCAGTAAGCAATTGTACCAAACCTCTCAATAATCTCATATGGTCCAAGGTATTGAGGATTCTGTTTTTCTATGTCTATCAAAATGAAGCACATCCTTACATAGAGAAATTCATAGGAAGATTCTATCATTAACTGGAAACTCAAGTTGTCTGAGATGCTTATCTATATGACTCTTCTGTCTGTCTTAAGTTTCATTGAGTCTGTCTTTAGTAATACCTGATGGAGTAATTTACGCACAAGTAGAGCGAGAGATTTGGTTTCACCCGACAGAATTACTACATTGTTCGGGTAGAACAAAATAAACTGGTCTAATGCATACTTAGAGTAAACTAAACTAAAGGAGATGGTACGTATATGGTATTTCTAAAACTACTACAATATAATATCGTAAAAGAATAATTATTTTGAATTAAATATTTATGTACTAGATGTAATCATAAGCTGTATTATAATAAAATTTTAAAATATATTAATTAGTATAATTATTTATTTGTCTAAAATAAATTATAAATAAAATAAATATAAAAATGTGTAATCAAATCATAAACTACCATATTAAAAGCATATTATATATATAATTTTACTCACAAAACTCATTTCTTGTATTTTTTTTATTTCTCTTTTTATTCATTTCTTGTATTTCCTTTTTTATTTTTCTTTTTATTTTTCTCTCGGCATCTTCCTCTTCTTTTTCTTTCCTTCTTCTTCTCAGGTTCCCTTCTTCTTTTTTTTTTTTTTCTCTCTATTTGTTTCTTTTCAATTTCTTCTCTTTTGTCTCTTATATGTAAACATAAATCAATTTCGTTGCCTTATTTATAGCAATTGTTAACCGCCCATTAGCAAATTGATGAAGCATTCATATTTCTCATTTCTTTAACACTTGTCCCTACCAATATTTCCTTTTTTCTTAACTTGCCAAGTATCGCTTACATGCATACTGGATCCTGTGAAATGTGGCAATTAGCCACAGGCATTACAAAAATGAAGTAACAAAAATTGATAATTTGAAATAGATTAAAATGTCTACTTTATAACATAATTTTTTAATTTACATAAAAACTTTCACGGGGGAACTAAAATATTTTTGGTTTTAAGAAATAGAGTAGGAACATGAATATAACCTCCCATTATAAGGAGATTCACGGTTTGAATTATATCCCAAATTTTATATATAAAATTAAAGTGTTCAATAATTATTAGACGATGAAATAATATAAATTTTAAATTATATATGTATATATCACATAATTTCTTTATATTTTATATTTTTTCAAGTCAACAATAACAATTTTCTCAATATATAATCATCTGTCGCTTTCAAATAAAATCACCACTAATTGTTTAACTTATCTGTAGATAATTCTTTCGTTCACATAGCAAACCTTGTCTTCTAAGTAAAACAAAGAGGAAACTCAATGAGAATTATCATGCCAGCTCGACTTGATTTACTCTCTATATTATAATTTTCAAATTGTTTTCTGTTTGACGGATCTGAATCCTGATCTGGTGCAAAGGACTTAACAATAACAAAAAAAAATAAAAAAATAAAAAATCAACTCTAAAAATTATTTTTACGAATTCCAGACAAATCAGCATACTTTTCTTTTATTATGCTGAGACATTTATTCGACTCTAGTAAACATCATATGATTATAATTAGTTGCTATTGACGTAACTGCAATGCTTTCTTATTTCCCCTTGTCCGTCTCCCGTAAGAGGATTATTCTCTGACAACAAGGCCACGGCCCTGGCAAATTGTTCATGGAAGTAGCTATTATTAGCGGCCATGTTCTCAACAAAAGGAGCTGTTCTTGGATCCGTAGCCAGTTCTTCATCAACTAGGAGCAATCCTTTGTGGTTCAACGCGTTCTTGTAGTAGTTGTTATCAAGAATCATTGGTGTTTCCAGATCGTTTCTAGAATACATCACTGCCTTGGGAGGAGGATTTGGTGTCGGGCATCGGCGTTTGAGATATTCAGCATGTTCCGGATTCAAAGTTGGATCTACGGTGGGATAGAGCCTTTGTACTAAATTTACACAGTGAACTCGTCCCACAGAATGAGCTCCTGCACAGGAAACCAAACGTAGTTTCTTAAGAGTAAAAGCCTTTGTTAAAATATAGACGTCCACATCAGGAAAGGACTAGTGGCATATACCTAGAAGAGCAACGATGCCTTCGACATCAATCCCAACTGATTGAAAAGCAGATAGCACTGTTGACATGCTATCATTGTGGTTAGGAAGGAAGTTGTCCACCTCTGTAAAATAACTCTCTTTGCTATCTCTCCTTCCTGTTTTCATTTCGATGTGTGGTCCTCCCAACTGCAACACAAACCCAATTCATTTTTCAGAAATTTACAAATTCTTTTGTTCCTGAAATTTACAAAGAGAACAAGAGTGCTTTCGAAATAATTAACATACCATTTCAATGCCATCTCTGGCAGAGAGAGCGACAATATCAGCACAAGAAACTGTCATTGGGCACTCTTGTTCAAGGGCTTCTTTGATTGTGTCCACGTACTTGAAATTTCTCATGCCAATGCTCCTATCTGATGCTTGCTCTGATTCCATCTCATTCACTTTCTTCAACAACAAGGATGCATCGCATGACTGCAATTTTAAAAGTAATTTAATGATTACTAGCAAACCCAAGCTCCAATCATTATCGAAAATATGCTATTTATGTGAACTGATTAAATACCTTAACTATGCAATCATGGAAAAGATTTCTGACCCACGAAACTGCAGTATTCCCTTTTTTCTGATATAAAGTGATTACTTGCTGTTTGATGATTTCCTCTGCTTTTGGACAACTTTTTTCATAGTAATTATACTGGAGCTGGCTCTCACCTGCATAAAAAATAAGATTAAAAAAAAAAATCGGTATGCATAACAAATTAATACCTCCATTGTACTACAAAAATCCAGCCAAGTTATATTTATTTACTGTAATCACCAATTTGCCAAATAGTGTTTAAAATAAATGTGTATATATATATATATAAATATGAAAGGACTTTATATTTAATTAAATATTATACCGTGATGTGATATAATGGAGAGGACAGTATTTTAAATTTTTCTGAAAGAAGATGATGACGACTATAGAATTTCAATGAGCTAGGTTTAATTTCTTAGGATCCAAAAAAAGAAAAAAGAAAAAGAAAATGTTTGACAAGGTCTTGAATTTCTTTATTTTACAAATACAACTTTTGGAAAGGTTAGGTACAGAAAGAAAATAGGCTTTTGAGGTAGAGGCGACAGTACCCGAATAAAACTGCAAGACCAGAGGAAGTAACAAAAGGAAGAAACTTGAGAAAAGATGATGATGCTTCCCCATAGTCTTAGTGGCCATCTCTCAAATCTGTCTAAAGCTTTTGGCTTCTTGGCTTTTTGAAGTGATCCAAACGAGGGATTGGCCAAGTGTTTATGTAGGAAGTGACTTTCAACTTTTCGATGGAATAATGAAATTGTGTGCTCCCATTACCCCACTTTCGGTAACCCTTTCGGCTACTTCCCCTTGAATATCTTTTTTTTAAATAATAGAGTGAGTTTAAGAATCACAGGATTTCTTATTACATTAAAATTTGTTGAGTTTAAGATATTTTAATTAATTTGAGTCCACTTTGAGTTGTTTTTCTTTTTAATTGTTATTATTTAGATAAGAGAAATTGTCAATTTCATCTTTACTTTTTATCTTAATATACTAATTAGATCCCTAAATTTTTAAAAATATTTAATTACGTCCTTTATAGTATTATTTTCATCTTAAACCTGATTATTTTCACCTCCAAAAGATGTCATTGATAAATTTTCAAATGTTAAAAGACTAAACTAATTATTCAATATTTACTCAAAATTAAAGTTGTAATTTTCTTTTAAATAATTATTGTGTTTTTTTAGAGTTCTATTATTTAGATAAATTTTTATTTAGCTAGTATTCTAATTTAGAAATAAGTCTAATTTGGCTAATTTTTCTAGTCTAGCAACAATTAAGTCATAATTAATATGTATATTTTGTTAATAAAATATTTTCAAAAAATATTTAGAAGAACATTCTTGATAGAATATTTAAAAAGTATATTTGAAAATCGAGCCTCGATAGACTTCAAATTTTGAACTGCATCTTATCGAATTCGATTTATATGATAAGCCTCCAACTTAGGATGTTGTATTTAAAACAAAAAAACAAAGCAAAACAAAACAAAACAAAACAAAAGTATATTTTGGAAATACTTTAAAATTTTGAAATAATTTGCGTAAAATGAGGGAATTTCTTTCAGAAAAAGTAAATAAATAAATATATAAAAACTAGTAGTCAATTCTATCATAGTTGGTTCGATAGACTTTGAATATTGGTGATTTTGTTTATAGTTACAAATGTCTTTATCGAAGTAATTGGTCAACTGATAAGTAAGTCCCCACTAAAATAAGGCTGCGTCTTTTAATTAAAATTTTTGATTTTAATTAATAATTTAAATTTTTATTCATCGATTTCATATAATTCAATAATAGGGATTCAAAATCAAAAATAATATTTGACACGTATAATTTTAAATTAATAAAACCCCATGTACAAATACGTTTTAAACACAGAATAGTATAATAATTATATATTTCAAATACAAAATTTGTATAATTATGCAAATGTAATACTGTTCGAGATTCGTAATATTGAAAAATATTGGCCTCTTAATGTGACAAGCGATGTCACTTCAATTAAGAATTTCAGTGGACATAATCAAAATAATACTCATGGAAACCACTGAATCTCAGCCAGAAAGTCACATTTTGAGGCTAAATTACGTGGCTTGGAAGTTAATCCAGCACTGAACCCGAGTAGTGGAAGAATACTTTTCGTACAATAGTGTGTTATTAACTAATTACTATAATAGTTATTCTCAATTCTTATTTTGAAACAAATTAGTTATTGAATCCATAAATTTCTCTCCATGGTAAGTGGGGTTATAAGAAAATTCACTGCGTCCACCATCAATATAGTGCTCCTACAGCATCTGTTGCACCATATGCTCATTCGGCCTTCCCAAAAAGAAAAAGAATGTGCTAGTGTTTGATAAAGAAACAAATTAATGAGCCGAAGAAATCTAAGTCGATAACTAGCAAATTTATCTCAACTATTATCTTCCCAGAAATATAAAAAGAGAATTTACCGATTTGTCTTTTAATGAAATCAGTAATTACTACTTTCCTCTCAGTAAATTTATATAGCTAAAATGTCTCTTTTAGAAGTGTGATTGATCAAATTTTAAGGGAAAAATTGTAGAAAAAAAATGAGATTTTTAGCTATTATGAATTTATGAAAAGAAAAAGTAGTAATTGACGATTTTACTAGGGGGTAAATTAGTAATTTTCCATTGAAAATGAGTAATGTTGTATCTACGAGCTAAAATATAAGATAATCTTGGTCCTTTGGTCATTCACAACGTGATCAATTTGTCTTTCTTTACCTTATAATTTTTCAGAAAAATGGCAAAATATGAAAAAAAAAAAATCTTAATACATAGACAAATCATAATAGCTCAATAGCAAATGCGGGAAAAGCTCTCTTTCTGCCTCTTTTAGTTCCCATAACTCAGTCTATGACTTGCCACTCTTCAAAATTTCTTTTAAAAAAATGCAGCAGACTTTCTAAACACTTGATAGCAACAGGCAAACCCTTGCATTGCTTTAAGATTTTTCTACCAATATTTTCTAGCTTTCGGCACCCTCCAATTTTTCTTCCAAAAATACAACTTGCTTAAACAATAACCAAGAATCCATCCCCGATAATATCCCGGGGTGGACCGTCTTGGTAGTTCCCATGATATTTGAAACATTTTCCTTTGGTTCATCACTAAATGAGGTACTCATTGGTCGTACTAACTCTTAGTGCCCTTCATCAAGCTGAAATTGAACATATCCTTTTCCTTAGCAATATTTTCCAGTTTCTTATTTAGATCTCTTATCATAGTAGCAATATCACAACACAAGACATCTTGCTCAGGAGAGAAGCAACAAGAAGGAATGAGAGAGCACTACTCCTTCCTCTTAATTATGTTGTGAAAAATTGATTAAAAATTATTGTAATATAATTTGGCAAACAAGTCAAAGTGTGTTGGATGTGTGAAGAAATAAGATAAATGCAAAAAGAGGCGAAAGACGAAGGTGGCACTGCCCAAGCCTGGGTGCCATGACGCTCACAACTAATATCTACTTACTCTTTTATGGTTTTAAAAAGTAACAAAACTCCCATACCGTTACCATTGTTCACTGTTCCATTATCACTATTCCGTTAAATTTAACTTTTTTGATGAATTAATAATTTTGATGCTTGATAATATATAGTTTGATAGTTTTGCCCATAAATAAATGAGAGCAAAAAAAATCATTACCGCCAGAAAGCCAGCGTCGCGACACTAGTGCGGGACAATATTTTTCTATTTTAAAACACTTTTCTAAGTGTTTTAGGACTCATTAATTCAACTCCCACTCGTTTTAGGGTTAACGTAGGCCGTCCTAAGCCTATATAAAGACTCTTATTAGCTTGTAAACACATTTCAGTGATCTTTATGAGTTTAGTAATTCTTAGTGAGAGAAACTCATAATTTACAATAGAGAATTGTGTTCTTTGTGAGTTTTTGAATTTTGTTTTTTGGAAAAAAGGCATACTTTGTGAATGTCTTGTGATTCAATAATAAAAGAGAGAGATCTTGATCTACTGTAAATATAGGCAAGTTGCCGAACCACATAAATTCGGTGTGTTTTTCTTCAACTTTTTCTCTCTAGTTTATTCTTAATTGCTTTATTGCTGTATTATATACTTGAGATTATTGCTTCCGCTTCAACACATGGAAGCATTTTCATCTTCCTCCAACCGCAATCTCCAAATTGCGGCATACCACTCACCCAACACATCATCTATATCGTAGGACAAGTCTTTAAGCTTTTCCAACCAATCCCTCACAACGATTTCCTTTACTTGTTCTTTCTATGCATCTTCACGCACAACTTGGATAGCGGGGCAAATTGCTGGTAAGTTTTTCGACTTCTTCATCAACTCGCACAGCAAGTCTCACTTGGGCTTCTGTTTGTTCACGAAGGATGGAAGCCAACTGCTCCAAGATTGCAGAAACTAGCGCTTGAGCCAAAAGTGCTAATTTAGAGTCTGTAATATTTGATGTGCTTAGTTATGTGGTGATGTGATAATGCCCCCTTCCATTAAGCACTTATAGAGCCAAGGAAAATAAGTCAATAAGCCAAGGAATCTATGGTTTTTTATTATCAGAGGCTCCAATCTGGACATGGACACCACGATTTTGGAAGTTGTCGCCATGATAACAGGTGGAATTAATATTTTTGTGTAACCCATTGAATTTGACTTTCCTAAAATAATTTCGTAGCCAATGACTTCGATCGATAATTATGTCGATTCAATAAATAGTTTCTTTCGGAAGGCATTTGGATTTTCGTGAAGAGAATACGAAAAACCAGCAAGTTTATTGTTGAAATTATTTTATGTCATGAGGCAGTCTATAGTTGAAATTCTGTTCGCCAGCCAAGTTTCTAATACAGTTTTTGATTCAACCATATTATTGTGCCAACAACTTTTGTTGGAAAAAAAAAATGCAAGGGAGAACTCACAATTAATCAATTAAACAGAAATTTTTTATTTTCTACCAGAATCTACATTTACAGAAATATTAAATACTATTGAAGAAAATAAAAGAAGGAGAATAACAACACATGAATTTATGTGGTTCAGTTTAAATTTAGCCTATGTTCACGGGCTATCAAAGACAAAATTTACTATGTAAAAATAATTATAATTACATAGACTTTCATTACTCACCCATCAGACTGAACATATTACAAAAGAACACTAGCTCAAGACTTACGAGTGTTTTCCATACTATAAATTCCTAGTTAGGCTCAAGAGATTACAAGATGAGAAAAATAAAAACAAACATTTTATTTTTGTTCTCACACTCTTACTTTTCCTTCTCTTTCCCATTGCTCTTCTCTGATATTTTTGGTGTCACAATAGTATTATACTTTGGTGTTCTCACAAAATCTCATCTCCAAAGGAACCTATTTATAAGCTTTTACAATACAAAAAATCTTTGCCAATTTCGGTGCCACATGCACTAATTTATTTTTTCTTCATGTTTAAGTCAAATAAATTGGCTAAACAACCTCTTATGCACAAGTCAAGTAAATTGGCTCAACCATCACCACTTATGCACAAGTCAAATAAATTGGCTTAGCCACTTTTATACACAAGTCAAATAAAATTGACTCCACCCAAATACATATTTGTCTAAAATACCAACGACTTTATAGGCTCAAGAAAGTTTTTGGTCACATCACATTAAATAAAAATTAGGTGTATCTTAGGTATATATGAGCGATTAGATAACATTATCTAATAGGCTAGTCTTTTGGGTCAATAACAGTACTTAGCCTGTGATAAGTGGTATCAGAGTAGAACAAAATTCTTATTTATATGTGGGCTCCTAAAATTGCTCTAATAGAGATTGTTACATAGGATGTGGGTTATTAAAGAATAGTGAGAATGGGCATAACAGGCTAAGTAGGTCTTAAAAATTTAGCGTCTTAAGTGCCAATAGAGATTAAACGACATGGATAGTAAGTCTCTATGTCACTGGGAATGGACAATATAGACCAGGTTAGCTTTTGATTTTGGGCCAGATAATGAAGAGAGCATCATATGATTAGGTGGAGGAGAATGTCACATCTCATATCGAATAGAAATTAGGTAGATTTTGAGTATATAAGGGATAAGTAGCAACTCAGCAGGTTAGTCTTTTGGGCAAAATAGATCAGGTTGGCTCCTGAGTTTGGGCCAGATCATGATTAGGGGTCACGTGATTGAGTGGGAGAGAATGTCACGTCTCACGAGATAGAAATAACGGGGCTAAGTGGTCCCTAAAAAATTTATATCTTGAGCTATAGCAAAGATTATCACGTGGATAGTGAGTCTTCATTTAGGTTGACTTCTAATTTTAGGCTAGACCATAACGAAGGTGTCTAGTGATTAGGGA
Source organism: Ailanthus altissimus (assembly GCA_946807835.1). Classification (NCBI taxonomy): domain Eukaryota; kingdom Viridiplantae; phylum Streptophyta; class Magnoliopsida; order Sapindales; family Simaroubaceae; genus Ailanthus; species Ailanthus altissimus. The sequence continues at coordinate 32,724,580 of OX327687.1, forward strand.
GGGGAGAATTTTACCCCACATCGAATAAAAATTAGGTAAATTTTGAGTCTATATGGGCGAGTAGATAACATTACCTAATAGTTTAGTCTTTTTCTGTATTTTGGTCAGATTATGATTAGGACATTATGTGATTGGGGGAGAGAAAATATCATATCACACATTAAATAAAAATTGAGTAAATTTTAAGTATATATGAGTGGATAGACAAAAATATCTAATAATATAATTTTTTTGTCAATGATAAGAGTGATTTATTCAATTCTACTAATCTCTACTGAAAAACAAATGACCTAACCTAGCTATAGATTAGGAGTGGTCTTGCCTCATACGACTCAACATAAAGAAAATCACCTCTCAAAATTTCACATTCCATTAATCCTCCTAACTATATATATAAATACATATTAACTTAATGTAATAGAAAGTTAACAATAAAAATAATTGAATAAAGTCAACTAGAAATGCAAATAAGATTAGGAAGGGTCTTTCTCATATTTCATTCTCGCTTTTGATCTCTCTTACTCTTAACGGTAATCTTTCACCTTTAAATAATATTGTAACTTTTAAAATAATCATCGTTAGTTTTATTAAAGAAATAATTAACTGTGAAAAGAATTAATTAAATGTTTGATAAATTATATTTTTAAAAATATTATGAGCTAATGTAAAAGCAATTTTTATGCTGTAATAAAATTTGTTGTTATAGTGTTATAAAAATCCATACATTAAATTTGGTCATAATGATGATTATCATACATTACATTTATTTATGTAAATATTATGACAATAAAGACGATATATTACACTTAATATTAATATATAATTTTATATGTATAATATTTGTATATAAGATATAAATAACACGTTATTCAACATAAGAACAAAAATATAAAATAAAACAGACAAACTAGCACGTAGTCCTTCGCTAACTCTACATCGGCTGTTGTTCAGTTTTTGCGTAAGACTTATTTTTCACTCTTCTGCACCATTTTGACATCATTTATACTTGTTGTTAATTAATGTACTCTTTTTAAACACATATATCACAAAAATATTTAGACTTGTTCTAATTTAAAGAAAATATTGTAAGAATATTGATTAAAAATCATCAAAATATGATTTGGGGATCAAGCCATGTGCGTAGAGTGCGCACGGATCGAATACGGACACAAAAAGAGGTAAAAAACAAAGAAGGGCGCACCAGGCGTGGGCGCCGCGGTGCCCAGACCAGAACTTGAGCACCGCGGTGCTAGGAGGCCAGCGCCGCGGCGCTGAAGATGGGAACAGTATCCAAGAATAAGGAAACTTCCTTATTTCGTCTCTCACTTGCTTCAGAACTCCCTAATACGACTCCCACACGTATAGAGAAAGCCTAGGACATCCTAAGGCCTATATAAAGGCTACCAATTGGCTTGTAAACACATCTTTATGATCAAAATATAGATCTTTGTGATCTTAGTGAAATCTTGGTGATCAACAACAATCTTAGTGATAATCTTTGTAGTTCTTTGTGAGAGAAAATCCCTAGAGTGCAAGAGAGAGTTTTCTTTGTGATATTTCTTGTAATAGACATACTTTCTGTTTACCTTGTGATTCATAATAAGAGAAGAGTGTAATCTTGATCAGCCGTGGATGTAGGCAAGTTGTCGAATCACGTAATTCTTTGTGTGTTCTTCTTCTACCTCTATATCTCTTTATTTCTTAATAATTTTTTCTGCATTATTATATTGCTTAGGTAAATTTTTTGCTTGTTTGTATGCTTCCACTTCAACAAACTGGTATCAGAGCTTTAGTTTTAAGCAGGCATGGCCATACCCAAGTATGAGGTAGAGAAATTCAACGGTACGAATGACTTCAATCTGTGAAAAATGAAGGTTAGGGAGTTATTAGTGAGCCAAAGGCTTGGTTCGAAATTAGAGGAGACTGCAGCTCCATCTAGTGATGAAGAGAAGACGCTAGAGTCATCTAGAGTAGAAGTAGAAAGAAGGGACATTCAAGAAAAAGCTCATAGTATAATCGTTCTATCATTGAGTGATGAAGTACTAAGAGAAGTAGCAGGTGCGACGGCAATAGGTCTTTGGAAGAAACTTGACTCCCTTTATATGAGAAAATCGTTGGCCAACAAATTACATATAAAGAAGAAGCTGTATCAGCTGTCCATGTCAGAGGGGACGCCGATTAAAGATCATATAGACGCCTTCAATAAGATCATCCTTGATCTTGAGTCTATCAACATCAAGATAGAAGATGAAGATAGAGCAATTATCCTGCTGAGTTCACTCCCTAAAAGCTATGAGAGTTTTGTTGATACGCTATTATACGGTAGAGAGAGTTTAGCGATGAGTGATGTGAAATCATCATTAAACTCAAAATTATTAGGAAAGTAGACCGAGGGAAATGCAGAAAGTTTATTTGTAAGAAGAAGGCCCTCATATAAAGATGGGAAGAAAAAAGGCTCAAAGTCGAAGTTTAGGACTCCTAGGAAGTGCTATTGCTGTAAGAAAGATGGGCACTTTATAAAGGACTATCCTGAGAAGAAAGCACAGGATAAGAAGAAAGTGGATGCTGCGCTTGCCTATGATGATAACTATGACAGCGCAGAGACACTCGTCGCTACTGATGGTAAGAACTCTGACCAATGGGTTCTTGATTCTGATTGTACTTTTTATATGTGCCCGCACAAGTCATGGTTTACAAATTTCCAGCCTATTAGTGGTGGTAAGGTCTTAATGGGTAATGACATTGCATGTCAGATGATGGGAATTGGTAGTGTTAAACTTAGGCTACATGATGGGCGAGTGAGAGAGTTGACAGATGTTAGGTATGTTCCTGACTTGAAGAGAAACTTGATCTCCCTAGGGACTCTAGACCAGAATGGGTGTTCCTTCAGGATCGATGGAGGGATTTTAAGATTTTTGAAAGGTTCCATGGTGGTGATGACAGGAGAGAAGAGCAAAGGTGTTTATGTCCTTAAGGGTGAAGTCGTGAGTGGTTCTGCACTATTCTCTGTAGATGTTGAGAGTATGCAAACCAAGTTGTGGCATCTTAGACTGGCACACCTAGGCGAGAGAAACCTAAAGGAGTTATATAGTCAAAAGGCGTTTGAAGAGGATAAGTTTCACCCCTTAGAGTTTTGTGAGCATTGTGTGATAGGGAAAGCACATAGAGTGAGGTTCAGTACCGGCGAGCACAAGACTAAAGGGACTCTTGACTATATACACTCGGATTTTTGGGGACCAGCTCAGACAGCTACTCATGGTAGTGCCAGGTATTTTCTCAACTTGATTGATGACTATTCGAGGAAGCTGTGGGTCTATATGTTGAAGTGCAAGGATCAAGCCTTTGAAGTATTTAAGACTTGGAAGGTTCTTGTTGAAAATTAGACTGGCAAAAGGGTAAAGAGGCTTAGGACTGACAACGGCCTTGAGTTTTGCAACAGAGAGTTTAATGGGTTTTATGCCAAGCATGGGATTGCAAGGCATAGAATAGTAAGATCAACACCGCAACAGAATGGAATAGCTGAGAGGATGAACATGACCCTACTTGAAAGGGTTAGATGCATGCTTACTAATGCAAAGATGTCCAAGACATTCTGAGGAGAAACTATAGTGACTGCAGCTTACTTGATTAATAGAAGTCCCTCCTCAGCAATTAACTTCAAGATGCCAGAAGAGAAATGGTCTGGCAATCCTCCAAAGTATGATCACCTCAGAATATTTGGTTGCCCTGCCTTTGTACATGTTAAGGAGAGAAAGTTGGAACCTAGAGCTATCAAAGGGATATTTATAGGATATCCTGAAGGAGTAAAAGGATACAAGGTGTGGTGTAAAGACTTAACACCACTAAGGAGTATCATAAGCCGTGATGTGACGTTCGATGAGATGACAATGATGAAAACCTCCCAAGTAGATGAGAAAGAAGAACCTGTGACCAAGGAAAACTGAGCACCCGAGTCAATAAAAGTTGAAGTAGCGCCTGAAAATGGATCTGATATGCCCCCAGATCAACACTTCAACAAGGAGATCCTTGAAGATAAACCAAAAACACCGGCAAGTTCTTCCAAATTCACCCAAAAGATGATTAGAACTCCTGAGTTGGAACTTGAAGAGTACCAGCTTGCTAGAGATAGGCTAAGGAGAACGATTAACCCATCAGTCAGGTATGCACAAGCAGACTTAATTGCTCATGCTTTTAATTCTGCTTACACTCTTGAGTATGATGAGCCTAGGACATATGGTGGGGCTATGAAGAGTGAAAACAAGAAAGAATGGCAGCAGGCCATGGAAGAAGAAATTTGTTCTCTTAGGAAGAACAATACCTGGAAGTTGGTGGAGAGACCTCAAAAGAAGCTAGTCGGGTGCAAGTGGGTGTATAAGGTGAAGAAAAGGATACCGGGGATTGAGCCTACGAGATTCAAGTCTAGGTTAGTAGCACAAGGTTTTACTCAGAGAGAGAGAGTCGATTTTCATGAAATATTCTCTCCAGTTGTCAATCACACATCTATTAGGATTTTGTTAGCCATGTGTGCAAATCGTGATTTACATCTAGAGTAGATGGATGTAAAGATAACTTTTCTACCTGGAAAGCTTGAAACAATAATATACATGGCACTACCGCAAGGGTTCGAGGAGCCCGGTAAAAAAGATCATGCTTGTTTGCTAAAGAAGTCATTATACGGGTTAAATCAATCACCTAGACAGTGGTATAGGAGATTTGATGAGTTTATGATGGCTTGTGGCTTTAGTAGGACAAGTATGATGGATGCGTGTACTTCAAGAACATAAGTTGTGGGATAATGTATTTACTTCTATACGTCGATGATATGTTGATCACATACGAGAATATGAAAGAAATACAGAAGCTCAAGAAGCAGCTAAGTGACGAGTTTGAAATGAAGGATTTGGGAGCAGCGAAGAGAATTTTGGGTATGGACATTGTGAAGAAAAGAAGAGATGTTATCTTCTTGTCCCAACAACGATATATAGTTAAAATTCTGGAGAAGTTTAGTATGTCAAACGCGAAGGCTGTCTCTACTCCTTTGGCCATGCATTTCAGACTGTCAGCAGCATAATCGCCGACATCCGAGGAAGAGAAACTGCAGATGAGCAAAGTATCATATGCAAGTGCTGTGGGGAGCATCATGTGTGCAATGGTTTGCACAAGACCAGACATAACACAGGCTGTGAGTGTGGTAAGTAGATACATGGCAAATTCGGGAAAAGATCATTAGCTTGCAGTAAAGTGGATTCTGAGATATCTCAAGGGAACGTCGAATCATGGGTTAGTGTATAAAAGGGATGAGGACAGCAATGAAATGGTAAGAGGATACGTAGACTCAGATTATGCAGGTGATCTTGACAAGAGATGATCATTGACAGGCTACGTATTCACAGTATTTGGGTGTAGTGTGTGTTGGAGATCAGTTTTACAACACGTGGTTGCACTATTTACCACAGAGGCAGAGTACATAGCTGTTGGTGAAGCTATAAAGGAGGCCGTGTGGTTAAAAGGCATATATGCGGAGGTATTGGCTAGTGAAGATGTGAACATCAGTGTGTATTGTGATAGCCAGAGTGTCATACATCTAAGCAAGCATCAAGTGTTTCACAAGAGGTCGAAACACATTGATGTGAGGCTCCATTACATTCGTGAGATTGTCCAAAGTGGTGAAGTTAGTCTAACAAAGATAGCGTCATCTAAAAACCTTGTTGATATGTTGACTAAGCCACTACCCTCGGTTAAGTTCATCCCATACAAGGACTTAATCGAAGTCACTACTTTGTGAGGGTGACCGAAGATGCGGAAATGAGAGATCGAATTACTTTGTGGATGATTTTGAATCAAGGAGGGGATTTGTGAGAATATTAATTAAAAATCATCGAAATATGATTTGGGGATCAAGCCAAATGCGTAGGGTGCGCACGGATCGAAGACGGATGCGAAAGGAGGCGAAAAACGAAGAAGGGCGCACCAGGCGCCAGCGCCGCGGCTCCTAGACCAGAACCTGAGTGCTGCGACGCCAGGAGGCCAGCGCCGCAACGCTCAGCAGAAGCACGCCAGCGCCACGGCGCTGGAGCCAGGAACAATATCCCGAAATAAGGAAACTTCTTTATTTCGTCTCCCACTTGCTTCATGACTCCTTAATACGACTCCCACACGTATAGAAAAAACCTAGACGTCCCAAGGCCTATATAAAGGCTACCAATTGGCTTGTAAACACATCTTTGTGATCAAAATATAGATTTTTGTGATCTTAGTGAAATCTTGATGATTAACAATAATCTTAATGATAATCTCTGTGGTTTTTTGTGAGAGAAAATTCCTAGAGTGCAAGAGAGAGTTTTCTTTGTGATATTTCTTGTAATAGGCATAATTTGTGTTTGCCTTGTGATTCATAATAAGAGAAGAGTGTGATCTTGATCCGCCGTGGTCGTAGGCAAGTTGCTGAACCACATAATTCTTTGTATGTTGTTCTTCTATTTTTTTTCTTTATTTTTTAATAACTTGTTCTGTATTATTATTTTGTTTAAGTAATTTTTTTTATTTATTTATGTACTTCTCCTTTAACAAATACAATTAAAGGCAAAAATATCTTAAAATTTGTGTTTTGACTATAAAAAAATTAAAAATTTAATGAGTGACTAAAACAAAAGTATTTAAAATAGGGTCTATGTCTGAAAAATTTCCCACGGTTTATACGTCCTCCTTTCTCCTAGTTGACCATGTTTATTTTGAGAGGAAATCTCGGTCAAAATTTTTGAGGAGGTTGAGTAAATTAGTTTCTGGTAAAATTTGATATCAACATGATGTGATATCAATAGCATCTTGGCACATTGCAATTGGGCTAAAATTTTTATTACAGGGAAATGATTAAGTGATTTGACCCTAATTAAAAAGAGATGATGATGACAAGTAATAAAGATTTGATTGGAGATGCGGTGATTGAAAGTTTTTCGAAGCTACCGTGAAGCCTTAGACCTATGCTTTAGTTAAAATCCTAGTTGTTTTTAAACACTATAAAAATGTCCACACTCGTCTAATTGTTTCTTATAAGGAAAAGAATATTTTTTCTCTTAGATATTTAGTAAATTCTTTAAAAAGTTAGATTTATCTTAATCTGTTAGTAAAATTCCATTTGTCTAAATGCTAGAAGGGTTAAATCAAAACTAAACTCAAAATTTAAAGTAAGCTAACACAAACTGACATGCAATTATATACACACTTATAAGTTTAGGTTTTTAAAATTTATTTTTAAAAATTCATTTTATAATTAAATGAATATTTATCTTATATAAAAATAGACCGTCTTCTAAAAAAATATAGATCGATCTTCCTGATTTTTCTCTCTAAATTCTTTTGTAATTTTTGAATTCTTTTATACAAAAATTTCAATGGCTCGTTCAAGCATTACAATTTTGATTGATTAGGGTCTTGCTCTTCGTTTCTACAATGGCACACTCTTCAGCACTTGCTCCTTCTTCATCGATTAAGTCACTGGTGGTTGCGCCCTCTCCACCGCGAATTGGGCACTGATTGATTTTTATTTTTTCAATTGCAAGGCAAAATAAGCAACAGCCTCCCAAAAGTTTTGCAGAGTAAAAATAGAGCGGTGCGCACTCTGTAACATTCGTGTGGTAAGGAGGAAGATAGGAGCGAAAGTTTTGGTAAATGCTTATTACAATCTGAACACATTTACAACCTGTATTCCCAGGTTGATAATTATAGGAACCGATTAAGTTTTCGCTATTTATAAATTAAAATTCTAATTGATTCGTGCCCTCTCCACCCTCATTATCGAAGGTGACGGTGGAAAGGTTGTAGAGCTTTAATGAAAAAGGATAGTTGATGAATTGGTATAGAAGGGTAAATTAAAGATTTGTTTTTGGGTTGTATTTCCCTTAAATTTCAGGTCAAACTCTAATAATAAGGTAATCATGACAAATATGACAATTAAAAGATAATTATGGTAGCAATTATTATGGGAGAGGCAATCATAATTATTATAGTAGCAATCATGGTAATTATGGAGAGACAATCATAACTATTGTGGCAGCAATCATGGCATTAATGGCATTGCTAAAAAAACCTAGACCTACTTTTATATATAAAAGACTTTTTTCTTTAGATCTATGTAAAAGATTACTTTTTTTTTTACACTACGTATTTTTTTTTTATTCTTTGTAATGGTCATGGAGTCTTATTATAAACACATTATACATATCTTGCATACATTATATATCTTGTGTCACTCTCTTTTTCTTCATTATATTTATTTTTTATCTCTATCAAAGCATTTTTAATAAATAAATAAATTTAACTCGTTGATTCGGGAGTTCTCCAAATTTTTTGGGTCAACAGTTTGGCGCCGTCTATGAAAAACACAACAAAAAATCATGGAAACTATCTGTGAAGAACAACAACCCAAAGCTAAGTTCTTTCTTAACATCAATTTCTGTACTGGTATTTAATTTTTGATATGTTGTCTAACGAATTCCTTTATGATACTGATACAACTACAAATTTACTGCTAATTTGTAAATTTTTATGAATTGATTTTATGGTAGAGACTTTAGAAGCCGAATTTGAAATTGAAATAACATCCTCTAGTCAGTGTATCAAACAACCAACCAGCAAACATGAAGGAAAGGTTCATTGATCTCTTCATGGGTAAGTAGAAAAAAAGGCAAGAGAGATATACCTCATTTGGTGATAAAAAAAAACAAATGGTGTGTGAAAAAAAGGTACGAGGTTGTTAAAAAAAAAAGCAATGTGCTGGAAGAATTAGAGAGAGCGTCGAAAGAATTACAAAAAAAAGAGAGAGAATTGTAAACGATGTTTGGGTGATATTATAATAAGCTGATGTGATGTGCTTAGAGAAAAAATAAAAATGGGAGATAATGTATTGATGAAATGAAATGAAGAGCATCAGTTTCTCTAAGCAGGAGTCGGAAAAAAAAATTATACGAGTAAGTGCAACATGAAAGAAGAAGAGTAGATCCTGCGTAGAAAAGAATATTAATAGCAAGTGCAACATGAAAGAAGAAGAGTAGCTTCTGTGTAGTCATAAAAAATTGGTATGAACAAGTGCTGCATAAAAGAAGATCAACTCAAGTAAAAAAAAAGGTATAAACTAATGCAACATAAAGAAAGAGCAACTCATAAAAAAAAAGTATGAGCAGGTGCAGTACAAAAGAAGAGCAACTCATATAAGTATGAGCAGATACAACATAAAAAAAGAGCAACTCATGTCATAAAAAGTAAAAGTATGAGCAAGTGCAATATAAAAAATAGAGCAGCTCATGTAAAAAAAAAGGTACAAATAGGTGCAACATAAAAGAAGAGCAACTAATGTAAAAAAAAAGGTATGAACATGTGCAACATAAAACAAGATCAACTCAAGTAAAAAAACTATTAACAAGTTCAATATAAGAGAAAAGTAACTCATGTAAAAAAAAAAGTATGAACAGATGCAGCATAAAAGAAGAGCAGCTCATGTAAAAAAAAAGGTATTAATAGGTGCAACATCAAAATAGAACAACTCATGTAAAAAAAATATGAATAAGTGTAATATAAAAAAATAATAACTGATGTAAAAAAAAGTATGAACAGGTGTAATATAAAAAAATAATAGCTCGTGTAATAAAAAAAAAATATATGCAAGTGTAGTATAAAAAAAGAGTAACTCATATCACAAAAAAGGTATAAGTATGTGTAACATAAAAGAAGAATATTTTATGTCAAAACAAAATTATGAACAAGTGCAACGTAAAAAAAAAAAAAAGAGCAGCTTCTATGTAATAAGTAAAAAACGAAAAAAAGGTATAAACAACTATAAAAAGTATAGCAGCTTATACATCATAAAAAAATTGTATGGACAGGTACGGTCAAGAAAGAACAGTTTCTTAAAAAAAAGAGATGTTCGGATTAAAAAAACGGAAGCAGTTCGTGTTTTAAAAACAGAAAAGGTGCAAGGAGTTGACCCATTTTGCAAAAGACAAAAAAAAAAATAGAGAACTCAGGTGAAAGAGTGTGCTGTTCGGAGTGAAAAAAAAGTTTGCAAAAAGACAAAAAAGAAATGGAGAACTCAGGTGAAAGAATGGGCTGTTCGGATTAAAAAAAAAAAGTTTGCAAAAAGACAAAAGAAATGGAGAGCTCAGGTAAAAGAGTGGACGGTTCGTAGTAAAAATAAATTTAGATAGAGCAGAGCAAAAGAGGCATAAATTTTCAAACGGCTTTTATCATTCAACCCTTTAATATTTTGAAGAACTACAATTTTACAACATAATTTTGAGAGTTTTAGATAGACCCTCAAATAGAAACCTTCTCATCAAGAACTTTGAGCACTTAATTCTTCCAAGACCGACCACGTAAAACCCCGACCCGAATAGGTCACAGGCTTTCAAAGAACCCACTATTTGCTAAATATACACACCTGAATTGAAACTGCAAGTGCACGGGTTATGATCAAATTTTATAATGATGAGTGAGTATCATCTCATGAAGATTGGATTATTAAACTAATGTTAAATATTACGGTATTGACAATCTAACTTTATATAGGCCAATCTAAAAGATAAGTTGAATTATGGAATTAAAAATGCTTAAAATTAAATAACTTAGTAAATTAAAGATATGAGAGTTCTATGTAAATGGATTCTAAGGACTTGATTTCACTCTATTGTTCCTATGCTCGTTATCATTAGTGATTAAAAATTAATTTTATATATTCATTAATCAAGATCTTAAAATTAATCTCATTCCCTCTCTTGAGTGCCAAATGAGACTCTATGCCTATACAATTAAGATGATATGCCTATTTAACTTATTATACATACATGCATTAAGCAACGCTTAAATGATTACCCTACGTCTATTAGTCTCCAAACTCATAAACTCAAGGTTATGTTTTTTAAAATTAACACATAGATTAAACTCTCTCAAGTATATAACTCAAGCATTTAAAATATCTAATCAATTTTTCAATCAAATTAGAAGCATTAAGCACATAAAAAAGTATAAATGAATAAACACAAAATAGTCATTAATAACATAACAATATCAATACATAGAGTTCAATAGAATTCTGCCATTCCGTAGAACATATAATCTAAATATCTATAGTGAAATATTCAATTACATGAATCTAAATGTTCAAAAGAGTAATCATATTCAAACAACACAAATTACAAATACAAATTTGAATTAAATATAAAAGAGTTAGAGAGAAAGAGGGAACTAGTTGGAGAAGCCCTTGGAAGCCTTCAATCTTCAATAATCTCCCTCAATTCAAGTTTCAATGGTGTTGTTCTTACTAAAAACTCTAATTTCTCTCTTTATTTCGTGCTCCCCCTCTAAATGGGACCTTTAGCTTTTATTTATAGGTTATCCTAAAAACATCATTGGAAAGTTGGCGCCGCGGCCCTAGAAAGTTGAGGTTGCAACCTCAAGTTTATGCCAAATTGGCGCTGGGGCACGAAATTTTGGCACCACGGTGCGGGTAGTGTTCAAATGAATAGTACATTATAGAAAATTTGATATTTTTGCGCATTTTCCTTAGCTTTTCACCCTAAATAACTGCATTAACTTGGAACCTAAAAAATAACATTAACACACATTTAAAACCATATATTTTTAATTAAATTGAGTAATTATCAAGTTTAAAAGAGATACATTATGATGTATAAAATATGCTTATCACCCATTTAAATTTTTTTACCAAGACCTGAGCAGGTCCACTTAAGCTTTCAAAGATCCAACTCACTTAGATTTTTTACCAAGACCCTAACAAGTCCAAGAAGAAATTTTTTTAAACAGGCCCAAGAGAATTTTGAAGCAGAAAAATTCGAGTTGGGCAAAAATAGAACATTTCAAACAAGTCCATGAGAAATTCTGAGCAGGTTGAATGGTAAAAGATTTTGAGCAGGTCCAAATGTGAAATATTTTGTACAGGTCAAAAAGTAAAATTTTTTACAGGTTCAAGGAAGAATTCCGAGTAGGTCAAAGAGAAATTCTAAATTGACCTAAGAGAATTTTCAAGCAAAAAATTTCGAGCAGAGGCAAATGTAAAAACCTTCGAGCAAATCCAAGAGAAATTTCAAGCAGAAAATTCCGAACAAGCCTATAAGAATTTTGAAGCAAAAAATTTTGAGCTGGGGCAAGAGTAAAATTTTTGGCTAGGACTAAGGGAATCTTCAAGCAGAAAAATTTGAGCAGGTGAAAGAGAATTTTCAAGCGAAAAATTTCGAGCAAGTCTAAGAAAATTTTCAAGTAGAAAATTCTGAGTGGGACCAAGGGAATTTGTAAGCAGAAAAAGTCGAGTAGGCCAAAGAGAATTTTCAAGTAGAAAATTTCGAGAAGGTGTAAAAGTAAAAATTTTTAGTAGGTATTCAAGGAGACAATTTGAAGCAAGTGTAAGAGTAAACATTATAAGTAGGTATTTAAGCAGAACATTTCGAGCAGATGTATTAAAGAAAAATGTAAAACATGTTCAAGACTAAAGGATCCTAAGCAGGTCCATGAGCAAGTATCCCTTAACAGATCTAAAGTTAAACTCTAAACATAGAATCTCGAAGTATGTACAAGATCATATTCAGGCAAAAAAACTACAGGTTGACACAAACTCAAAGACAAGTCTTTAACCTCAAATCAATCATCAGCTCAAGAAATCATTCTCAATGAAAACACCCGAGCCGACAAACAAAAACATGAAGAGTCCAACTATCTGAACACAAAAAGTTCACTCTTAAGCGAAGCACTTGATTTGAGCTCTCATAAAAAATAAATTATGTAAGCCACTTTCTACTCAGTGTTATTTCTTTATACGTGACTTATCATTTCTGGTTATAGGAAATTAACCTTCATTTGTCAAGAACACGACTTAATGCCCATAGAGGTAGACTTTGTAGAGGGTCGACATTTATAAGGTTACTTACAGACCACCGAACAGAGTAACACTCTTAGAGGAGAACCCTATAGAGGTGCGACACTCAAGAGGTTAGCCAGTAAGACATTGATGACGGGTCAACGCTCTTAGAGGTATTCTCTATAGGGGGCAGCACTCGTGAGATTACTTACAGACCACTGAACAGGGTAACGCTTTTAGAGGGGAACCTTACAAATATGCAGCGTATACTTTATAGTAGGGCGACACTAATGAGATTACCCACATACCACTAAATAAGGTAATTCTGTCAGAGGAGAACCCTACGAAGATATGATTGAGAAGATATTGGAGTATAACACTTCGTAGGGGGTGACATTTATGAGGTTACTTGCATACCATTGGACAGGGTAATGTTATTAGAGAAGAACCCTATGCACGTGCAATATATACTTTGTAGGCGAACGACACTTATGAGGTTATCCACAGACCACCGAGTAAGGTAATGCTCTCAGAGAAGAACTCTATAAAGATACAACTAAGAAGATATTGAAGAATAACACTCTATATAGGGGTGGCACTTATGAGGTTACCTACAGACCACCAGATAGGGTAATGCTCTAAGAGGAGAACCTTACGGACATGCAGCGTATGCTTTATATAGGGGCAACACTCATGAGGTTACCTATAGACCACTGAATATGTAACGCTTTCAGAGAAAAACCCTATGAAGGTGCAGCACTCAAAGGATTAACTAAGAAGACATTGAAGATAGCGACATCCTTAGAGGTATACTCCGTAGAGGGGCGGTGACACATCCAGAATATAGTAGTTTATTCCCAAATGCAGGATTGTCGAAGTAATAAATAGCCCAGTGAGAACGGAGTCGATCCACAGGGAAGTAGAATTAAAATTACAAACTATAAATATTTTAAAGATAATTAATGCAGTATAAGATGTTTGCAAATATTAATTCAATTAACCAATTCAAATAAAATCGAAGATTAGGGGGATCCACTCTTGGTATAAGAAGTAGGAATATATTTAACTCTTTTTATGACAAAATTGGAATCCTTACGCAAAGGAGGTTCCAACCGAAAAATATAATAATTAAAGTTCATCATCACTTATATATTAATTAGTATTTATTTCTTTCAATTATTATACACCAAATCTTATAAATGGGTTCAAGTATTTATTATGCTAATCTTTATATTTGTCTACAATAAATTAAGACTCCTACTTCACAAGAAATTGTATGTATGCCAAATCTTATAAATGGTTTTAAGAATTTATTGTGCCAAGTATAAAGTTTGTCAATAATAAATCAAGATACACCACTTAGAAGAAAGAGTATTAATATTATAAACAAAATAAATACATCATATATAAATTTGCATAACTTAAGAATAAAATATTAAATTCATGAATAAGAGTTAAGTATTACCTTGCTAAGAGTTTCACCCTTTCACCTTAGCATTAAAAATATTACTTGGACATAATAAAACTAAAGAAAAAAAAAATAAATGGAAGAAGAGATAACATAATTTTACAATAGTAGACAAGAGAAATAATATTACAAAGAGATAATACAAAAGACAAGTGTTCTGAACTAAAATATAATTCTCTAATTACATATTTTGGACAGAAACATGCTATCTATTTATAGAAATATGTGGATAAATCGAGACAAATGAAGAGGGAACCACTTGGATGATAAAAGTAAAGAATGGTGGCAAATAATTTATATTAATTATCATTAATACACCCAATTTCTTATGCAATTTAGAATTTACGTGGTCTGAATTAGCTGTCACTCAAAACATAAAAGTTGTAGATAAGTCTCTTATATTTCTAAATTGAGTTGTCTCATATGTATTAGATACGTATTTATATAGTTATGGGCCAAATACTGAGGAATGTTTAGATTAGGCCTGTATTGCAGATCAGTTCTGTTTTAGGCCATTTTTACTTTCTAAATGCTCAAATTCAAAATGGTTTATGAAATAAAATATGTTAGCCCATTGAGTCAGCTCTTCACAGGATCAAGAAGCACTCCAATTAAATTCCTAGGTAGAATCTTATGCCAATTTTACCGTACCTACCACAAAACAGTTAAAAGCTAATTAGGTACAATATTGTAAACCTACTTAAGTTAGAGGGATTAAAGATATTAGTAATACAAAATAATGATATAAAACCCTTATTAAATATATAATTTCAAGTGTTCATTAGGCTGCACTCATGAGGTTATGTACAGACCACCGGATAAGGTAACGCTCTCAGAGAAGAACTCTAAGGAATGTTTATTTAAGTATGCTCATTCATCATTATAAATGGTTCAACATAGCAATGTATTACTCTAGAAAAGTACATCTAACCATTTTAGGTATTCGTGGAGGAGTTTTTATTCATGTTAATTTCTTACTTGATCTGTTTAATAGTTTATTTAATCTGCTCAAGCATCATTCTTGTCAACTCAAAAATAGTGGATAGACATTCTTTGAAGGCACCCATTTATACCTATAGGTCTAGATGGGATTCTTGGACCGATTTATTATTGTTCTACCTTTATCTGCAAGTTTGGACATGATTCCTTGGACCATTTTTTTTTATCATTATCACACTATATCATCATTACCATCTTCGCATCATTATTAGTTCGACACCCCTGAGGATGCCCATTCGTGGGCTTGGATTATATAGGTTGGGGGTACCTTCACCCCCAATTATTCCCTGACTAAGATTTCTTAAAAGGGTCTTAAGAGAGGTTTTTTTATTCATAAAGGTAGGAAACAATATAAAGTCTAGGCGAGGGAGGTTCGATCTCTATAGGGCTATTGAAGACCCTATAAAAGGGTTTGAAGACCTCGTATAAAGTTCAAGACCAATTTATAAATGAAAGACCATCAAGACCCCGTCTCACCTTTTAAACACTCTTGATTTAAAAGTCCAAAATCTGAGAATAAAATTTGGAAGCCTGAAAATAATAATAGAGTTTTCAGTATTAACAAGTTCATACTAAACACTGGTGGATCCCTATTCCCCTATAAATTTTGGGTCAAACCCCAATAATAAAGCAATCATGACAAATAAGGTAATTAAATGATAATTATGGAAGCAATCATTATAGGGAGGTAATCATGACTATTATGGCAGCAATCATGATAATTATAGAGAGGCAACCATGACTATTATGGTAGCAATCATGGTAATTATAGAGAGACAATCATAACTATTATGGCAACAATCATGGCATTAATGACATTCCTAAAAAAGACCTAGACCTACCTCTATATTAAAAAAAAGGCATTTTTCTCTATGTAGAAGATTACTTTTCTTTACGCTATGTATTTTTTGTTACTCTTTGTAATGGCTATGGAGCATTGTTGTAATCACTTTGATACATAGTGCATGCTAGTAAGCCTAAAGCTCGGTAAAGTGGATGTAAATCTGAATTGGGCTGAACCACTATATATCTTGTGTCACCCTCTTTTTCTCCCTCATATTTATTTTTTTGTCTCTACCATAACGTTTTTAACAAACAAATAAATTTAACTCTTTGACTCAGGAGTTCTCCTAACTTTTCAGGTCAATGGGTATTTTATTTTAGGGTAAGATATCAATTTTGGAGATACTAGCGAATGTTTCTCCATTTCTTTAGAGTGTTGACGTGTTATACTATTGTGCATTTGGGTATAAGGAGGTAGCGGGGCTGTTGCGAGCCGATGAGCACAAAGAATTAAAAATGGGCTAGTTCTTGAATTTAAAGAGGGACATTGTTAGGGTCAGTTAGCATGGTGAGAAGGGAAGGTAAGGTAAAGGCTCGGTTTAGGTAGAGGAGTAGTGGAAGTTGACTAAAAAAAACTAAATTCTTTAAATTTAATTTTTTAATTCTTTGAAGATATTTTTTTGTTGATGTGTCTAATAACTTTAATCATCATGTGCAACTATTATAATAATAAAAGGCAAAAATATCAATTTATTGTCTAAAATGATTTTCAGTCAAATCTAACGGAAACTTATTAAAGGATTGAGACAAAATTAATCTTTTCAAAACTTGTGAGATAAAATTGAGAATTAGGCTAAACTTCAAGGACAAATATGTCATGTTCCCTTTCTTATATAGTTATAAAAAATGTTGATAGGTCTGATAATGACTTGTATTCTGATGAAATATTCCATTATTGTTTTAATTTATTTTTCGATAAAACGTTGAAAGCTTTATTAATGCAAGATCTTGAATCCCAGCAACCTATTTTCAGATGGCTCTAGGTTTTTTTGAGGGCATATATTTAATATTTAAGGTTGATGGTGATTGGTATATACAATATAAAATCTTGTGCACGACTAGATAGGCTAGAATGATACCTTATGATTCCACTAAACAAATCGCTTTCTAAATCTATGTTGGATTTGGATTAGATCCTATGAGTAATGATGACAAGATTTTTTTTAATATTCACCTTCAGTGATTCACATTGTTAAGACTTATCTTTAATATTAATATTAAGTCTTCACTTAATAGTTTAAGTTTTTAGGTTGAGTGGTAGTCTAATCTGGTATTAGAGATAAAGTCATGAGTTCGAATCCATAAGTCTTTGTTTTCAATTAATTTCTTGATTTATCTCTTTGTTTCAATCTACGAGATTGATTTATCTCTTCGTTTCAATTTATTAGGGATTAACTCTGATTCAGACCTTAAACGCAGTTTTCTGTTCAATCTACAGCTTTAAACTCTAATTCAGACTTTAAACTCGGTCTTTCTGTTTAGTCTACAGGGGATCCACACTAGCCATGTTTCAGTCAGTCTTTTTATTCAACCTATAGGGGATCCATACTAACCACGTTTCATGTGAGGGTTAACTCTGATTTAAACCTTAAACTCGGTCTTTCTGCTCAGTCTACAAGGTTCCACACTGGCCATGTTTCACTCGGTGTTTCTGTTTAGTCTATAGGGGATCCACACTGGCCACATTTCATGTGAAGAGGATTATTAAGATTGGTTTAGACCTTAGATTTGAATCCACATTTTAGATGAGGATGACTGTTAAATCTTGTCTTTAATATTAATATTAGACATTCACCCAATAGTTTAAACTTTTGAGTTGAGTGGTATTCTAACACACATGAATTATCATATTGTGTTGTATACAACCTACATACTAATTCTTGGGAGTATATTGAATTCTTCAAATCAATTGATTACCAGGTCCATTAATATGATAGCATATACTTGGATGGATTTGTTATTGGCTATGGACTTCGAAAGATAATTTCCAAAACATTGTCATGTCATTTCCCATGGGCAACGAGGTATTCGAAAAGATTCAGTGCCCAAACATTGTTGAGACCTTTTTTTTTTCCAAGACTTAACTTATATGATGATGACTTTCTCTATTTACTATTCTTAAATAGGGTCAAAAATTGTATTGAAATATGGGTGATGAAAGAGAGGATTTGGTGAAAACACTTATCCGTTGGACCTTTAACAGGATTAGTGAACCGCTCGGACTATGGAAGAATGGTGCATTTTTCGTAAAATCAGACTCTGGACAACTGGTCTTATATTAACCTAACATAAGAAATGGGAGATCTTGGAATAAGGAGTAAATATGTTACAGTTAGAAACTATAAAGAGAGTCTAATTCCTATCACAATGAAAGACAATTTTTTTCCATTTCTTTTGACATTCCATGGCATGTATTAGAAAGTAGTAACTATCCATAGAATAGCAGTCTTTTTTATATTTGATGAAAAATCGTTTGTAATTTCAATTATTTTGCTCAGGGAATAGGACGTAGTCAATTTATTCAATTTATGGGGTTGCGTTGTCGTTTACCAAACAGATAATTAGATATTAGTATTAGTGAAAAGAAAGGTGGGAACCCTTATAACAGTAGAAATAGCTTCATTATTCGTTAAACCGAAACGCAATAGCTGATGTATAGAATTGGAATCCAAACCATGGAGGTTCAAAGTGAGGAACCAGTAGGGCCCCAAGGTTATCAAGGTGTGAATTGAAGACCCTTAATTATTAGAACCTTCACAACCAAGCTTTATTCTATAGTCTATAAGATACTCGTTCCAAAAGCTCCTACTTAATTAATTAACAGGGCCGGGGAACTTGATAGCACGACCACAGCTCCCTTCACTGTTTGGACTGCATGGAATGAAATTTGGTTTTGCTTCTGCATCAACGCACATAATCACCTCACTTAATTGAAAATGGCCATCTCTCTCAACGCAATTTAGTATTGGATCGTGACCGGTTCTGGCCTTTATTGCTGTGTTGTATTTTTCTTTATCGTAACTGCTTCCGTTCGGAAATATACCAGCATTCCTCAGTATTCCCAGTACGTCCGTCTCCACTATTAGATCGACAGCCTTTTTGAAATAATCTTGTGGGCGCATGAATGCTACACTACTATGCTTTTTCAACTCGGAGATCCAAATATTTTTCCAATCTTGGCGAGGTTTGGACAGACATGGCCAATATTTCTCCATTTTTCCCCTAAATTTTGGATCTTTCATCAGCTACAGAAGCAATAATACAGAGAGGAGTTAGATCATTATGGAAAAAAAAAAAAAAAAGAATTAACAAAAATCAGAGAGGAGTTGGAAGTACCTCTGGAACAACGAGGGGATCTGCTTTGTTGGTGCCTTGTAATGTTTTCCCCGTCGAGTCCACTGGCCAGAGGCCATGCAAGACGAAGATTGGTGCACGCCGGATACATCTAAATTTCAGGCAGTAGCCATGTGGCCACGTCTGGACAAGCCTAAATTGGTTGAACTGGGAAGAGTTTTGAGCTGCACAATCGGTAATGTTAATTACAAGCAAAGCAAAGAAAAACAGGTAAGTCGACGCCATCTTCATGTTTGCGAATATCATATGCATGGAAATCTATGTTTGTGCGTACATTTATATGCACACATATACACATATATATAACAAACGAAGCAATCTTGCTAGCTAATTAACTAGCTTCGCTTCTGCCATGCCCCTCCATGCCATATGCTTCCTAGTAGCTAATTTTACACGTGAATAGTTCTTTCTGCCATGCCCCTCCATGCCATGTGTTTCCTAGTAATTTTACATGTGAATAGTTCTTTCTGCCATGCTCCTCCATGCCATCTGTTTCCATAATTTTATTATTAAAAAAATATTAATAAACTTTAAATCCACACTCAATATTAATTCTTATCTTCTTTTTTCTCTTTTCTCCCTTCAACATTTAAGACATTTATTTAATCTATTTAACCTAATCTTTTTATTATCATCATTATTATTATTATTATTTAACAAGTTTTCAGTACAGTTGAGTGATTATTCTTTTAATATTATAAAAAATCAATTGATATTTATAATCAACATCTATCGAGAACTATAGCCATGCAATTGTGGTATTCATTGTGGCGCTGCTCACAAAGCTAATCTAAGAAAGGCCAAATCTATTCCACTAAAAATCAAAGAAATTTGCTCGCAAAACTAGATCTAAGAAGGCCATATCTAATCATATATTTACGAGGACCTATAATTATAATAATTGTTGTGGTGCAGCTCGTAAAGCTATATTTAGTGTTACGCCCCAAATATTCTCAAGTAATTACTCGAGTATTTGGCGCGCGACAGGACCACCAAGGGAGGACTTAGTCCATTTTGGGTTAAATGGGCTAGGGCTTCTAGAAGGCCCAATGGAGTTGGGTTGAGGCCACATTAATGTGGTTAGTGGGAGAATAATCTAGAAAAGGCATATTCCTTTGGATATACTTTTGGTAGTTGACATCTTTTGGAATATTCCTTAGCATATTCTCCTCTTTAGATTTGGACCCTTGGATTAGAGTTAATCCTAGCCGTCCATTGTATATAGCTTTAGCTATAAATAGGTGGAGTTCTCATTTGAGAAACCATCCTCCAAATTGTAGAAATACTCTTAGCTTGTAAGTGTATAGCTTTGTAATCTCTCTTTAGTAATAAAATACGAGAGCATTCTCTCAAACACTTGGTGTGCTTCTTCTTCATCTCTTTCTTTGGTTAATTGGGGTCTTGTAGGCTGCTTAGCACTAGCAAGTGTCTAAGGCTGCACGATTTCGAGAAATCGGGTCGTGACAAGTGGTATCAGAGCGGGTTCAAAGAAGATGGTGAAGGAAGTTGCTGGTTCATCCAAGGTTACTGAAGGGAAGGGTAGAGACCCCAAAGCTAGGAGACATGGGAGTATTTCGCCAGAAAAGTTCGTTGATCCGAACCATGATCTAGGAGACATGGTTATGAGGCTCGGTGGCGCTGTAAGCAAGGCAACAGATCGCCTTGGGGAGTTGGAGGAGCAAGTCCAGAATGTCGAGGTAGGCCTCGATACTCAAGGTGACGAGCTGCGCTCCCTAATCGAAAGCTCCATTGACGAGCATGCTGTCAAGCAACGGGACTGGATCAAGGCTTTTCAGGAGAAGGTCTACAACACCATGGACAAAGTTCAAGCCCAAGTAGAAGAGCTACGAAAGGGGTTTGAAGATGTCAAGGAGGATGTGGTGTTGTGCAAGCGAGCGGTCGCTAATGGCGTAGCTACTCAAACTGCGGTGGCTGCACCAAGGGTCGAGGCCCCTAAACCGAAGGAGTTTAGCGGCAGACGGGATGCCAAGGAGCTTGACAACTTCTTTTGGCAAATGGAGAGGTATTTCGGCGCTATGGGCGTGCGGGACGAACACAAGGTAAGTACCGCAACTTTATACCTTTCTGATCATGCAATTCTGTGGTGGCGTAGGAAAAGCGAGGAGATTCGCAAGGGTACCTGCACCATAGACACATGGGAAGAATTGCAACGGGAGTTAAAACGCCAATTCTATCCGGAGAATGTGGCGCACGACGCTCGCAAGCGGTTGAAGGAGTTGAAACAAACGAAGTCCATTGGGGAGTACGTAGAGGAGTACTCTTTGCTGATGCTGCAAATCCGCAACATGGCCGAGGAGGACTTGTTGTTCAATTTCCTGGATGGGTTACAATCCTGGGCAGCCAATGAGTTGAAGCGGCGTGGAGTGCAGAATATATCCGACGCCCTTACAATGGCGGAGACGCTCATGGATTACCGCAAGGGGGATTCGGGAAAGTCTAGAAATTCTAAACCCAATCACAGTAAGGGTGGGGAAGCCAAGGAGTTTCAGCCTCCGGAGAGCAAGGAGGAGAAAGGCAAATCGCCCAAGTGGAAGGAGCAGAAACGCAACGGCCATAGAGGTAATGGTCCGAAGTCTAACTGTTTCCTTTGTGACGGGGATCATTGGGTGAAGGACTGTCCGAAGAAGAAGGCTTTCAATGCAATGTACGAGGCAAAATACGAGGGCGAACAGAGCCGTATAGGTTGCATGCAGCTGTTCAATTCCCTCAAAGCCAAGCGGCGTGCAGACGCGCCAACGGGGACGGCGCTCATGTACATTGAAGCCTATGTCAATTGCATCAAGACTCAAGTGTTGGTTGATACGGGGGCTACGCACAACTTCATTAAGCGTGCGGAAGCGGAACGCTTGGGCCTTTATGTGGAGAAGGGAGAGGGATACCTAAAGTCCGTGAATGCAAGAGCCAAGCCGCTAGATGGGGCGGTTCGTGGAGCTGAAATTCACATTGGCAAATGGCACGGTGAGGTAAACTTCTCGGTAGCACCTCTCGATGATTTTGATGTGGTACTAGGTATGGAGTTCTTACGGCAGTACAATGTGGTGTTACTTCCTCAACACAACTATATGTGTATTTTGGAAGGAGGGCCTCGAATGATACCGACGGTAGACATGCCCAAGGGTGGGCGATCCAAGCCAAACGCCAAGGTCCTTTCCGCAATGCAACTAAGGGTAGATGCTGGGCGCAAAGGAGGGTTACATTCAGCCTCAACAATGGGGGTGGATGATGCGGCAAGTGGGGGCAAGGATGAAATACCGAAGGTTGTTGCAGAAGTGCTCGGGGAGCACAATGGGGTCAAGCCTACTGCCATACGGGAAGAACTACCTTCAAGAGATGTAATTGAGGGCAAGTTGGAGCTTGAGATTATGCTTCCAACTATGGGGTTGACGCCTCCATCGGAGATGGGAGAGTTGCAGGGGCAGCTCGAGGAATTGTTGGATGCGGGTGTCATCCAAAAGTCCAAGGTGTCACATGATGTGCAGTTTTCGCACAAGGAGTGGGTCGAAGACAAGCAGCGGCGTGTCAAGCATAGTGCGGGGACTTGGTGATGGAGACGATGCTTCCACCACTATGCAAGTCAGCACGCCCACTTCACAAGGGCCTTGATCGTGGGGACGAGGGGCCAAGGTTGATTGCCAAGAGAGTTGGCAACGTCTCCCATAAGGTGGAGTTACCTTCGAGACAGCGGCAGTGGCGACATCAGGTGCATTTCGCAAGCTGTTGGAAGCAGTACCGTGGAGGTACGGGAGATGCAGAATTTGAGCCACACAACCGGGAACCTTTGGGGATTTCCACACGCCATGACAAAGGGGAGAAACTCAGGATGAGCCTTGAGTACGTTGTCGAGTGGAAAGGGTTACCAGATGGGAGAGCACGCTTGGGACACGAGAGCGCACAGCCAGAGTTTGCAGAACGGGGTGCGCAAGTTCCAGCGAAGACGCGACGAGGGCGTCGCGTGAATTTGGTGGGGGAGAATGTCACGCCCCAAATATTCTCAAGCAATTACTCGAGTATTTGGTGCGCGACAGGACCACCAAGGGAGGACTTAGTCCATTTTGGGTTAAATGGGCTAGGGCTTCTAGAAGGCCCAATGGAGTTGGGTTGAGGCCACATTAATGTGGTTAGTGGGAGAATAATCTAGAAAAGGCATATTCCTTTGGATATACTTTTGGTAGTTGGCATCTTTTGGAATATTCCTTAGCATATTCTCCTCTTTAGATTTGGACCCTTGGATTAGAGTTAATCCTAGCCGTCCATTGTATATAGCTTTAGCTATAAATAGGTGGAGTTCTCATTTGAGAAACCATCCTCCAAATTGTAGAAATACTCTTAGCTTGTAAGTGTATAGCTTTGTAATCTCTCTTTAGTAATAAAATACGAGAGCATTCTCTCAAATACTTGGTGTGCTTCTTCTTCATCTCTTTCTTTGGTTAATTGGGGTCTTGTAGGCTGCTTAGCACTAGCAAGTGTCTAAGGCCGCACGGTTTCGATAAATCGGGTCGTGACACTAGGAAAAGCTAAATTTACTCCAATAAAAATTAGAGAAATGTGCCACTACCCATACACGAGACGGGACTTAAACCGTGATTGGATACCCACCACTCAACTCGAAGGTAGTTTGTCATACATGTGTATGATTAAAAGTCTAAGTGGTAAAAAAAAAAAAAATAATAAATAAAGAATTTCAGGATTAGCGTACGTTTGTGAATGGATAACTATATATATTCTATATGTTTTCAATACAACCATTTATGATTAAATTACGCATTATCAGATTTAGTCATGATTTATTTTAGACAAATAAATATTTATGCTATTTAGTATATTAAAAAATATTTTAGAATTTATCATAGTATAGTTTATGATAGCTCATAATTTTAGTACAAGTTTATTGACTATTCAACATATAGTTTTATGATTATTTTATCTTACAGATTTATACGTATATAATACATATAAAGTATTAAAATATTTTCTAATTATGTCTACTTACTGAGCCACAAGCTTATCATTTGTTTTTTATTTTTCCTATTTTTTTCAAGTTGTAACAGGAATTTGTACAGTGTGATACAGTCATCATATTTTATAGTTGGTCACGATTTGCATAGCTATATAAGTGTCTCAGTTTGTGTATTTGTATATTGGAGTACATGTGTACACTTTTTGTTAAGGCAAGTAGCCTCATTGTATCATATGTATAAGTAAAGAGTATGTTAGTCCTACGTCATCGCAGGATCTGCCTTGATTCTCGAGAAGGGCTCGAGTCGGGTCTTGTCAGTTTGGTATGAGAGCATAGTTTTAGATTATGTAGACTAGTACATGATACATGCATGTTAGAGATGTCATTAATGATTTGTTGCATTTTATAGATTTTCATCATGTGTCCATGTGGCCGACCTCGTACGAAACTTGTGGCTGAACTGGGAGCTCCCTCAGTACCAGATAGAAGGGAAGAGCCTATTAGAGAGGAAGTAGTTGAGTCAGTTCCCCATGTATCCAGACCTCAAACTCAGTCTAATCTTATTGTAGAGGAGATACACCCTCAGCCAGTGCCACAACCTGTGATACAGCCTATACAAAGACAGCCTGATAGACCTGTCTTAGAGCAATCCATAGATAAACTGGCTCAGTTAGTTACAGTTGCAGTGGAGAGACAAACACAGGGACAACCCAGGAGAGAGAATACAATAGAGCGTGTTTATAGTTTAGGGCAAAGAATGTTTCAGACACTATAGAGCCAGTTGATCAGAGTTATGGCTGACCAGAGTGGAACGGATATTTGATGTTATGAGATGTGTTGATAATGAAAGGGTTTCCTTTGCTACATTTTTACTTGAGGGTGAGGCATACCACTGGTAGAGATCAGTATCACGTAGATATGGAGGAGTGATTAGTTAGGCTAATTTTTGTAAAGAATTTAATGTTAAATTCTTTCCTACCAAGACATCTAAGCTAGTAAGTTCTTTGAACTAGAACAAGAGTTCTTCTCGCACATTTTCAAGTTGTTAGTTGAATTAAGATCTATGGGGTTGAATTATCTGTAGATAAGTTTAGAGTCCTTCTAGCACATTTTCAAGTTAGGCCTATGTTGATTGATCAGATTTGAGAGATGCAAGATCAGGATCCTAATTTAGTTAAACTTAAGCAAGAAATAAAGAATGGATTATGAACTGATTTAACGTTGAAAGCTGATGGGATATTAGTTGTGGGTAACAAGTTTTGTGTTCTGAATAACTCAAAGTTAAAGAAGCAGATTTTAAAAAAAGCTCATAGCTCAGTTTATGTTATGCATTCTGGCAGCACTAAAATGTATTGTACTCTGAGAGAACATTACTGGTGGTAAGGTATGAAAAGAAAGATTGCAGAGTTTGTATCTCACTGCCTGATTTGTCAGCAAGTTAGACCGCCTTCTCTTGTTGAATGCTGCATCTGAATTAACCTTCACTCTATAAAACGAGGAGACTTCTATTTGACAGATCAGTCAGTGATGACAGTATCCGGTTGCTCTTGGGGAGCATGATAATCTTTATACACCTTGTTATACATGTTCAAGTTTCTCAAATACCAAACTCGTCAACTTTATTTTGCACACATATTGGTTTTTCAACATTAATAAACCCATTTGGTTATGCCATATATAGAGTTTCTATCAAATTGTCATTTAAAAAGACATTGTTAATGTCTATTTATTTTATAGGCTGTTTATTTATAACAACTAAGCTCAAGAAAATCATTACAGTTGAAGCCTTCACTGTTTGAAGAAATCCCTTAGCAACCAATATAGCTTTATATTTAGAAATAGTGCAATCAAGGTTGTATTTGATCTTCAAAACCCACTTATTGCTTACAACCTAAGCTGCCTCAGTATCAAGAGCTAATGGCTAAGCTTTCTTTTTCACAAATGCCTCATGTTCATCTACTATTGCCTACTTCCACTTAGGATGGTTTAAGCCTTCAGTAACTATTTTTGGTTCTAGAGCAACTTCACAGGTATGTATGAGGTATATTTAGGGTTTGAAGATACCATTTTTTGATCTTGTGACTATTTGGTAGGGACTGGTTTCACTAGTATTTCTTAAGTGTGAGTTGTCTCTATAGTTGGTGAGGTAGCAGGACTTTGTATT
This sequence comes from Ailanthus altissimus, assembly GCA_946807835.1. Lineage (NCBI taxonomy): Eukaryota > Viridiplantae > Streptophyta > Magnoliopsida > Sapindales > Simaroubaceae > Ailanthus > Ailanthus altissimus. The sequence goes on from OX327687.1 coordinate 32,751,248, forward strand.
TATACTAGATTTGATGTATTTGTGAGGGAATTCAATGGTGAGTTGGTTTGAAAAGGATGATATATTTTTGGAGAGCTATTTACTAATTGAAATGCTAGGGAATGATCTATTGCCTTAGGATATGAATTAGAATATGAGATTAATTTGCTACTACTATTTGAACTATAATGATTATTGAAAAGAATGGTGATTTTCGTAGGAATTGATGAATATGAAATTAAAGAGTCAGTAGTTGTAGTATTTATAGGAAAAATATCACAATAATGAAGATCTCTAATTAAAAATAACATGTCTTGCTAATAATTTTTTTTCAGATGGATGTAAATACTTATATTATATCCCTTGTGTATAGAGTTGTAGCCTATAAAAATGCATTTGTTTATATGAAAGCTAAACTTATTTCTATTATAAGGTCTTAACAATTGAAAGCAAGACCATCAAAGGGTTTTATAAATTCATACTTTGGTAAAGTCTTATAAAGGTTTTTGTAAGGTGACATGTAGTTTAAAGTTGTGTAGAAAGCCTGTTACTAATATAAGTGGTCGTGTGAAAAGCTTTCCACCAGTGAAACAAAGGAATTTTGGCTTTTGCTAAGAGAGTGAGGCTAATCTCAACAATGTGCCTTTCTTATATAACTCCATTTTAGTGGTGTTTATATGGACAAGATAATCTACATTGAATGTCATTTTACTTTAAATAATCAGCAAAAGGCTTGAACTCTCCTCATTTGATTGAATGGCTAGAATATAAGTGTTGAACTATTTTTCTATTTACTTTTAAAAAAGTATAAAGGTATTTAATGCTATAGGTTTTGTTTTTAAAGGAAAGATCCAAATGTATTTTGTATGATCATCAATAAAATTAATGTAATATCTAAAACCGTTTATTGTTTCATGTGGAGCTGGTCGCCATACATCAGCATATATAAGTTTTAAAGATTGCTTTGTCTTAGACATAACAATGACGTTTATGAATTTTGCCTATTTGACATGCATCACAAAACAATCCATCTGGAATTTTGTTACTAGCAAGATTCTTGTTACAACTTTTTAATACAAATTTCAAAATTATAGGACTTGGATATCCAAGCCTTGGATGCCACTGTTTGCTTTTTTTTTTTTTTTTTTCCAGAATTTACTTGTTCTATGTTTTGTGATACAAAAGAATAACAAGATAAGTCAATGGCATTAAGTTGACTCTTATTTATGTGATAATATGGTTTAGGTTTTATTAGTCGAGAGAAAAGTGACCAAGGCTTATGAACAAGATAAGTTTTTGGATTTATAAAGGAATTGAATTATGATTTCAGTAGCAACTTAAATAATCCCTTTACAGCCACTCCTTGAAGCTGCAGGGTTCCCATAATCTTGGCATTTACAATACAGTGATTAGCATGAAATTTAATAAGGATATAATTATCTTGAATAAGATTAGATACACTTAAAATTTTTTAGTTATTGTAGGCATATACAACATATTTTTGAATAATAATGTATGACTGATTATTGTTGATAATCATGCTATTATCAATAATTAAATGATCCATATTGAATAAGTGTATATGTTTTCGTTGTTATTCTCATCAAAGGTGACATGATGAGGTGCTCCAAAATCAAGATATTAGCTGTGGTTTGCTGGTTCTTCTTATGCTACTGAAGAAGCATAGTAAGTAGCCTTATTTGTTTGCATTTTTCCAAAATTTCCATAAAATTGGTTATTATATCCTCCTATTCTGATTCTATTCCCCATGCATATTGTCATTATTGAATCTGTAATCACTTAGCTGTTGAGTACCCTTGTCTTACAAATCTAACAAATAAGTTTTACATTGTCTCTACTATGATTGTTTCTTCCACCTTGGTAATTCTAATTCCTTCCTCTATTGCTGCTAAAATTGCCTCTTTAATATCTATATCTAGCAATGTAGCCATTATTACCAAAACTACCATAATTTCTATTGTTATTTCCATTACCTTGACCATCAGGAGTAAAAGCCTCATTTTTCTTGCACCTTTGTGTATAATTGATATTAAAAACATTTTTACTACTTATTTTTCCATTGAACTAAAAGATATTATGTTCTCTTGAGTTAACAACGTTGAATAGGCCTTTTTTGAGTGTTATGGTTCCAATCTTACTACTTATCAGAGTAACTACAACATTAAAGTTTGATCCTTCACAAATTCCAATAATCAAATGTATGATAAAATTATCTACATCTATTGTATAACCCGCAGTAGTTAATTCATCAATAATTCCTTTGAGTTTAAGAAAATATTCATAGACATTTGATTTTTCTTTAATAATTCTAATTGCATTTTAAGTTGAATAATCTTTACTTTAGACGTTGAACCAAATTGCTCATTAATTGTTGTCCAAAGAATGTAAGAAGACTTACAATCAGTAACTAATCCAAGAACACAATATTTAATGGTAGAGAATATATCTAGCTAAGCAAGATTTTATCTTGTCTCATCCAAGCCTAAAATTTAGGATTTATAGTAGCAGCTTTTTTATCATTGCTAGATCCAGTCTTCTTGACATATTAATCTGCACAAACACTTACTACATTGGCTATATCCTTGAGTCTATTGGCTCTAATAACAGTAAGAACTTGTGATCTCTAGATCACAAAGTCCGAAAAATTAAGTTTTACTATTGCTGAGAAGGTGTATGAAGAAATTTATGAGGAATTCACACTTAAATTTACAGAGATTGTACTTAAAGAATTGACATTAGCTATTTTGGCTCTGATACTATATAACAAATTTGTAATTAAGAGTTTGGTTATTGAAAAAATGAGAGAAAGTGAAAAGAAAATGAAGAAAAAGGATTCACTTCTCATTTCTATCAATAAAGCAAAAATTTACAGTTGATTTTACAGTCTCAATATGACCAAAAGAGTTTCGCTGGAAATAACAAATTCTTAACAACCTATAACAACCTTAAACAACTTTGTGCCACGTTATTAAAATAATACTGACTAAACATCATAGTATTACATATCAGAATTTCAAACAGAATGGCACATTATTACATATTAGAGTTTCAAAGCTTTCAACATCTACATTCCGCATTTAATCTTTCATCATTTGCACTCTGCATTATTTTTATTGTTGAAGCGAAAGTAATAATTCCAAGTATATAATGTAGAAACAAAGCAAATAAGATTAGAGAGAGAAAGTAGAATAAAACACACATAATCTTTACGTTCAACAACTTGCCTACGTTCACAGCGGATCAAGACCTTACTATCTTATTATTGAATCATAAGGCACTCACAAAGTATGCATTTTACAAGAAAGAACTCACAAAGAACTCTCTAAATTCTCTCACTTGTAATCTAAAATTTTGCTCTCACTAAGAATAAGAAAAAATCACTAAGATTTATTGTGATCACTAAGACTTCTTATGATGTATTTACAAACCAATTAAGACCCTTTATATAGACCTTAGATGTCTTAGATTATTCCTAAACCTAGTAGAATATAGTTTAGGAAGTCCTATTTCACTTAAGATATAAATTAGGATACTAATTTATGAAGTCCTATTTCTCTTAAGATACAAAATCTTAGTTCACTTAGGATTAAGGATGATTTTTAATCAACTTTTCATAAATCCCCTCATTGATTCAAAATCATCCATGAAGTATTCAAGATCTTTTATCTCTGCATCTTTAATTACCTTTACATAGTAGTGACTTTGGTTAAGTCCCTGCATAAGACAAATTTAACCAAGGGTAATGGCTTAGTCAACATATCAGCAAGATTTTCAGATGACACAATCTTTGTCAGACTAATTTTACCACTTTAGACAATATCTCGAATGTAATGGAGTCGCACATCAATATATTTAGATCTCTTATGAAACAATTTATACTTGAGGTTTATGATACTCTGGCTATCATAATATACACCGGTGTTAACATCTTTAGTAATCATTATCTATCCTTTGTGGTAGATAATGCAACCTCATGTTGTAGAACTGATCTCTAACATATACTACACGTAAACACAGTGAATACATAACTCGTTAACAATCTTCTCTTGTTTAGAACATTTGCATAATCTGAGTAAACGTATTATTTTACCATTTCATTTTTGTTCTTAACCTTTTTATAAACCAATCCATGATTTGACATTCTCTTGAGATATCTCAAAATCTACTTCATTGCAAGTTAATGATCTTTTTTTTTGAATTCGTCATGTATCTACTCACCACACTCATAGCCTGTGCTATGTGAAAGTTTGCTAATTTTCTAGGGGACATGCATGTGATGTATGTATATTACAATAAAATTTACGCATCTCATACATAAATTTAACGCAACGAAACTAGAAATCTAATTTTCTAGTGCAACAAACACATTTAAAATTTAATTTTCATTATTATAATGAAAACAAAGATTGAGAATCACCTATCAAGCCTTTGAAAAATTTTAAATCAGAGTCCACCATGAAGAGTACTCACCGGTAATTCTAGGATCGAATTAAGATAGGTTTGGATCGCTAGAATAGCAGCTCCAATTTATAGCAATGGTGTCTAACTTTTAAACACCAAATGGTTACCATTACTTAAACTCTTTAAGCTTTGGTCATTAGTTAAACACTTTTAACTAATTATATTTGTTTAAAAAAAAATTGAAAATGGTGTTTTACATGTGCAACTATTGTATAACACTTGGAAATGATTTCTAATGAAATATAATTTTATTCAACTCTTAGATAAAACAAAATGTATTTTGCTATGATTGGCCATGGTATATGAAGAAGAAGAAGAAAATCTTTTTAAGAGCAACTATTACTCTCATTCTCTAAAACTTATCTTTCTCTCTCATTTTCCCATCTTGGTCGAACCAACAACCATGATGAAGATGAATAATTCTCCAACTCTTTTAAAAAGTTGCTCTCTCACTCACACTTATCCAAATGGCCGAAACACAAAACCATGACAAAATAAACCAATTTATTTTTATATTAAAAAATTCATTTCCTTTCAAATAATGGCCAATGAAGAATGACCCACAACAAATGCATAGCCATGCCTTATTGTTTCAAGTCTTTACTAAATAAAATATAAACTATTTATTTAATATCTAGACTTTTTAGAATAAGCAAAACATTTTTACTTTATAAAAAATTCATGGTTGACCATGCATGCAGTAAAAGGAAAATAATTGCTTTGTTTCTATATTTGTGAAATTCCCTCCATTAAAGAGTCAACTAAGTACCCTACCAAGTTGCCATTTATGCCATGACTATGTCTTCTTGTTTAACACATGACAAAATAATTTTTCAATTCATTTAAGACATGGCCAAAAATAGAATTGGAAATGAAATGAAACTCTTTCCTTTTATTCTAAAAATAATTCAACATAAATGGCCCACCACTTTTGTTAATACATTACTTGCCATTCATACATGTTTTATATTTTATTTATTTAATAACAAATAAATAATATGTGTTACTTATTAATTGTTTGACTAAAAAAAATATTAATAACAATTATTAATACATTAAATTATTCAAAATAGTTTTGAATAAATAAATAAATGTCTTTATTTTTCTCACAAGTGAGGTCACTTTGGTAATTTCAAAATCCAACAATAAATGGTCTATAATATATCACGTGTCATTATTCTATTGGTCAACAACTATTATTAACCAATTAATGTACTTAACACTTAAGTCTTGAAACGAGCACATTTTGAGGGAACCTGAAATAAATATCTCGGTTTACTAGAATTTATTGTATTGAACTATTCAATCTGGTACGCTGCCTCAGTGCATAATGAGTACACTTAATATTGTGAGACTCCCTAGGTCCATACCCAATTTGTCAAATGAAACTATTCTATGAGTCTGTGATCGATGCCCTATGCACACGTCACATATATTACAAATCAATGCGTTAGACCATATAAGCTAACGTTATAACATATTCATCTAATCCTTTTGTCATCTATATACTGGATGAATAGAGACATAGATCACCACTATCAAATCTTTACGTGCTCATCCGTGAACTTATCTCTAGATTTTTATTTCAATAAATAATATATGTAAATAGTTTTGTGATATTATTTAACCTTACGGAAAATACTTTTTCAGAGTTTATACTTGTGGCTACTAGACTTCCTGAAATATAATCTTGGAGCATCAGGATATACAACTCACTCATGTAAGCTGACGGATTCTATATCCACACACACTGAACTCCATAAGCTTCGAATCATTCCCAACGAAACGTAGCGGTCAGACCATAAACGGCCTTTAACATACGTAGAACTAAAGTATGGTGGATCACTCATGAACCCACCGTAGCACTTAGGTCAAAGGACCACGAATACTATTTAATTCAATAAGATCCTCCATTAACGGATTCACGGGATGTCTATTGGAGGTCTTCATGAGTTTGTTCAGTATCCAATCCTAACTATATACTCGTATGCCAAATGAGCTTTTGGTAAGCTTATGGTAAGTTAAGAACCGCTATATGTACCATACATATATAACATACATTGATCTATATATAAAATGGATTCATTAATAGACTTGTATCGATAAAAATAGATTAGGAACATAGTATTTGAGAACATGCTTGCATAATGACATTTTCTAACACCTATTACAACTCTTTACAACTATGCCATTACTGGTATATTTTAAGGTATTTGTCCTATTATAGGCAAGCTTTTATCTTTAGATTTTGCTGATTATTTTAACTCTTTAGCATTTATAATTCTCAGCAATACTAACTTTTAGCGCTGATCTAAACTCTTTTAGACCAGATCTGAACTCTTTTAGATCATACAATGTTTATAGCGTTACAAGCATGGTATCATATATTATAAAATTAACAATTTAATATAAGATGTTTATTGTATAAATATTAACTTTTAATACTCATACAATATTGAAATGACACATAAGTACCAGTTTCAACACTATGTCTGGTCCTATATAAACCATTGCATATATGATGCTCACCACAGCACTTCCATACGGTACTTTATTCATATGTAGTTTCTCCTCTTCGGATATTTGCGATTATGTTGCTGAAAGTTTGAATGCATGGCTAAGGGTGTGGAAATAGCCTTTGCATTGGATATACTAATCTTCTCTAGGATCTTGAGTATATACCACTATTGTGATAAAAAGATAACATCTCTTCTTTCCCTTACAATATCCATACCTAATATCCTCTTTGTTGCTTCTAAATCCTTCATCTCAAATTTGCCACTCAACTGCTTCTTGAGTTTATGTATTTATTTTATATTTCTATAAGCGACCAACATATCATCAATGTACAAAAGTAAATACATCATCCCACTACTAAAGCTTTTAAAGTACACAAATCCGTCGTACTTGCTTCTACTAAACCATAAGTCATCATAAATTCAGTAAACAAGTATTGTCTTCTTTTCTGAGCTCTACATACCCTTGCGGCTTTGCTATGTTTATCATCTCTTCAAGCTATCCATGCAAAAAGGCTATTTTTACATCTATCTGTTCTAGATGTAAATTAAGATTTACACACACGACTAATAAAATCTTATTGGATGTGTGCTTGACGACTGAAGAGAACCATCTCTCTGAGTAAAACCTTACGCAACTAGCCTAACCTTGAATATTGTAAGCTCTATCCTTAGTATCCATTCCTTAATGTTATACACCTACGTGCACCCTATTAGTTTTTATAAGGTCTTTCTACCAACTTTAAGATATTATTATTCTTAAGAGAACTAATATCTTCTTCCTTGGTCTATTTTCATTTATCATTATTTTCACTTTTTATAACTTCTCCTTATGTCCCGAGCTCATGAAATTCAATAGTGTAAGCAGAATTAAAGGCGTGAGCAACCACATCTTCTTGTGCATACCTGATTGGCAGGTTAATCATTCTTCTTAGCTTGTTTCTGACTAGCTAGTACTCTTCAAGTTCTATCTCAAGAGTCATAGTCTTACTTTAGGTGGATGTGGAGGAACTCGTTAGTGTTTTTGGCTTATCTTCAAGGATCTTCTTGTTGAAGTACTAATTTAGAGGCATATCAGATCTACACTTAGGTTTAACTTCAACAACTATTGACTCTGGTGCTGAGTCTTCCATGGGAATAATTTCATCTTTTTCATCTTATTGGGAGGTTTCAATATCGTCGTCTCATCAAATGTCACATCACGACTTATGATACTCCTCAGTGGTGTCAACTCTCTACACTACACATTGTATCCTTTTACACCTTTGAGGTACCCTATAAATATTCCTTTGATAGCTATAGGTTCCAATTTTTTCTCTTTCAAATGAACAAAGGCTGGACAACAAAATATCTTGAGGAGGTTATACTTGGGAAGACTGTTATCCCATTTTTCTTCTAAGGTTTTGAAGTCTATCATCGAAGAAGGACTTCTATTAATCAAATAAGCTATATTAGACATCTTTGTATTGGTAAACATGCATTTAACCCTTTCAAGCATGGTTCTATTCATCCTATCAATTACACTATTCTGTTGCAATGTTGATCTCATAGTTCTATGCCTTGCAATCCCATGCTTGGTACAAAATCAATCAAACTCTTTATTGCAAAATTCAAGGTCATTGTTAGTTTTTAGCCTCTTTATCCTTTTGCTAGTTTGATTCTTAACAAGAGCATTCTAAGTCTTGAACGTAACAAACATTTGATCTTTACTCTTCAACATATAGACTCACAGCTTTCTTGAATAGTCATAAATAACATTGAGAAAATACCTAACCCCAAAGATCCGAGTGTATGTAGGCATGAGTCCCTTTAATCTTGTGCTCACTGGTATTGAACCTTACTCTATGTGATTTCTCTAACACATAATGTTCACAAAACTTTAATGGCTGAAATGTATCCTCACCAAACACCTTTTAATTAAGTAACTCCTTCAGGTTTTTCTCATCTAAGTGTGCTAGTCTAAGACGCCACAACTTGGTTTGCATACTCTCATCATCTATAAAGAATAATACAGAACCACTCATAACCTCTCTTTTCAGCACAAAAACACCTTTACACTTCTCACCTCTCATTACAACTATGGAGCCATTTATTATACCCAAAACCCCCTCTGTCAATCTTGATAGAACATAAAATCTGATTTAAGATTCCTAATGAGATCAAGTTTCTCTTGAGGTCAGCAACATACCTAACATTTGACAACTCTCTCACTCATTCATCATGGATTCTAAGTTTGACACTACCAATTCTTATCACTTAACAAGCAACGTCATTAGCCATTAATACCTTACCACTACTAATGAGATAAAAATTTACAAACCTTGATTTATGCAGGCACATATGAAAAGTACAAATAGAATCTAGAACCCAATGTTCAGTATTCTAACCATCAGTAGCATCTAGAGTTTCTACGTAGTCGTAGCTCTCATCACAGGTAAACATAGCATCCGCATTCTTCTTATCTTATGCTTTCTTTTTTGGACAATCCTTTATAAAGTACCCATCTTTCTTATAGCAATAGTACTTCCTAGAAGTTCAGGACTTTGATCTTGAGTTCTTCTTCTTTTTATCTCTATGTGAGGACCTTCCTCTTACAGATAAACTCTTTGTATTAGCCTCAATCTTTTTTTCTAATAACTTTGAGTTTAATGATGATTTTACCTCACTCATCATTAAACTCTCTCTACCGTAGAGTAATATATCAACGAAACTCTCATAACTCTCGGGAAGCGAACTCAGTAGAATGATCGCCTTATCTTCATCCCCTATCTTGATGTTGATAGATTCAAGATTAATAATGATCTTATTGAAGGCATTTATATGGTTTTTTTATCGGCGTCCCTTCTGATATGGACAACTAATACAACTTCTTCTTTATATACAATCTATTAGCAAATAGTTTTCTAATATAAAGAAAGTCAAGGTTCTTCAAAAGACCAATCACTGTCGTCCCATCTGCTACTTTTCTTAATACTTCATCGCTCAATGATAGAACAATTATACTGTGAGTCTTTTCTTGAATGTCTCTTCTTTTTGCTTCAGGTTTAGATGACTTTGGTATTTTCTCTTCTTCACTAGATAGAGCTGCAATCCCTTCTAATATCGAGCCTAGCCGTTGGCTCACAAACAATGCCCTTACCTTTAGCTTCTCCAGATTGAAGTCATTCGTTCCGTTGAATTTTTGAACCTTATATTTGGGTGTAACCATGTTTGCTTAGAACCAATCTCTGATGCAAGTTTGTTGAAGTGAAAGAAATAATCCTAAGTATATAATGCAGCAACAAAGTAATAAGAATAAACTAGAGAGAAAAAGTAGAAGAAAACACACATAATATTTATATAGTTTGACAACTTGCTTACATCTACAACAGATCAAGATCTCACTATCTTATTATTGAATCATAAAGAACTCACAAAGTATGTCTTTTAGAAGAAAGAACTCAAGAACTCACAAAGAATCTCTAAATTGCTCTCACTTCTAATCTAGAATTTTTTCCTCACTAAGAATAACAAAAAATTACTAAAATTTGTTATGATTACTAAGACTTTTTATGATGTATTTACAAGCTAATTTAAACCCTTTATATAGCCTTTCTATTCTGATGCAAACTGTTACTGTTTTAGCTAGTTAAATGGCTTCTGTTGAAGAAATTTGTACTAATTGGTCTGTTCTACTGTGCTCTGTTCAAAATTGTATATCAATGATATCCTTTTAGCTTTATTAATATGAGAACTTCTGCCTGTTCCAGTCTCTTCTTGCCCCATCAAAATTACTTATCTTTTATCCTTTCGGTTAGATTTAAGAGTTCTTTCTATTAAACGGACGATTAGGATTACAAACCCAATTGTTCCTGCGTGGGTACTGTTCACATCGATACTGTTCACGCGGCAAGTTTAGGATATTTTCTGTTTTGGCTTAATTAACTTCTTTAAGTAGGATTAGGACTCCTACAAGTAAGGACTCTTATTCCAACTAAGTTTAGGGTTTCTAAGGGTGTTTTATTCACTATATAAACCATTCTAAACACAAGAGAAAGACAAGCATCTAAAGTTTCAAGATGTAACCATAAGAGAGAATAGAGGAGATAGGTAGGCACTAAGTACGTGGTGCATTAGGGTGTAACCTTTGGGGGTATTTTTTTCTTTAGGTTCTTTGAGTGAATAAAAGAGAAACACCATAGATTCTTTTGGCTTAGATGCTCGGGTTATTCTTGTGTTTCTTGTAAAAATCTCTTATGAGGAGATACTAAGAGGTCTTAGGGAGTCATGGTGATCAAGGGTAAATGCTTAAAGGTCTCTATAGGAGATACTAAGGGGTCTTGTGGGATCATTGATGATGTAAGAAGATACTTAGTGATCTATTTCAATTATAAGAAGCTGGATCATGGATCCTCCGTGGACGTAGGCAATTTGGGCCAAACCACGTATATCTTGTGTCTTGTGATTGGTTTGTTTTCTTTATCTTTATTGGTGTGTTAGTATTATATGTTCTTACTTATGGTGTGAATTATGATTTTCCGCTACGCATAGAGTAAAAGGGGTATCAAGGTTGTGGCTTAGTTGATGCCATAGGGGTGTCAAATTAAAGTGCATGGCTTGATATCCTTAACAAACTGGAATCAGAGCTTGAGTTGAAATCCAAAAAGATATCAAAGCATGGGTTGAAGTCCAGATTGTAGAGCATAGGCAGTAGTGTCAGATTGCAGAGCAAAGATTGTCAGCCATGGGGACTCACAAATATAAGAGAAGAATAATAGGGAAGATGATTATCTAAAAGAGGAGAATATGATGGCCTTACTGGGGAGTTTTATTTTTGAGTAAGGTTCACTCTTAAAAGGGAGACTACTAAGAAGATGGCATCATCTAGGTCCTAGTTAGAAGAATCATTCAGATTGAATACAAAATAAAGATGGAAAAAGAAGAACAATCAAGATTGAAGGGCAGATCCAAAAGGTGTCTAGGGCACTCGAAAGGGATAGTCCTAAGAGAAAGACAAAGATAGAAGGAAGATGGATTTGCAAGTCTGTTGGATGACTAGGCAAAGACCTTGATTGCATGAGAGCTTCTGGAAGAATCAGTGTCTGATAAACGAACTATTTTTTGGGATCTAGGATAGTGCTTTCATATGAGTCGTGGAGAATCGTTATTTATTAATTGGAGTAATATGGCTTATGGTAAGTCATAGGGGATTGGTAGAATAAGATTGAGACTACATAGTGAAAAAGACAAGAGAGAGATTAGGTATGAGATTTCATTCCTCATCTCATGAAGACCTAGAGGACTCAGAATTGCTAGATCGAAATAGGGAGATTCATGGAAGGCATACAGAAGGAACACTAAATGGGGAAAGCAAAAGGATCGAGGGAGTGATAAAGCACAGAGGGAGGCTATGTGCTTGTAGGAAAGCGCTTAGAATGGGATCAACATAGGGTTGATTTAAAACAGACCATAAAGCAGCTTTCGATATATCACTTTGTGGCAGGGGTCAAAAGAGAATGTGTTGGAAGAGTAGCAATGGCGAGAATGGGTTTTCACCATTAAAGGTTATGGTCATAGTGTCTTCGGGACATGGAAGATCATAACATTGAACTACTCTAGACATCAGCATTCAGGAATCTTTGGAGACCGTAGTCGCAAGAGCCTTAGTTAAGTCGGGGACTTAACTTATAGACCATGCTAGTGAGCATTGGTCAAGGAGGGGTGATAGTGATTAGCTTCGTGGAGAGAGATTTTGAATCAAGGAGGGGATTTGCTAGAAATTGGTGATTCAACAATCTTGTATGGGCAAGAATTGAGATGAATGCTAAGAGGAGAGTCATTATGAAGTCAAGTACGCATTGGGTGTACAAGGGACGAGCAAAACGGAAGGAAAAAAAAGGAAGAGTACTGTTCATGTGGCGGTACTGTTCACAGCGGAGCACTGTTGCCGAGGAGATACTGTTTACGGTAGTTACTGTTCATAGAGATACTGTTCATCAGTCATTGTTCACGCGTGTGTACTGTTCACACCATTACTATTCACGCGACAAGTTTAAGATATTTCTTGTTTTGGCTCAATTAACTTCTTTAAGTAGGATTAGGACTCCTACAAGTAAGGACTCTTATTCCAACTAAGTTTAGGATTTCTAAGGGTGTTTTATTCACTATATAAACCATTCTAAACACAAGAGAAAGACAAGTATATGAAGTTTCAAGATGTAACCATAAGAGAGAATAGAGGAGCTAGGTAGGCACTAAGTGCGTGGTGCACTAGGGTGTAACCTTTGGGGGTATTTTTTTCTTTAGGTTCTTTGAGTGAATAAAAGAGAAACACCATAGATTCTTTTGGCTTAGATGCTCGGGCTATTCTTGTGTTTCTTGTAAAAATCACTTATGAGGAGATACTAAGAAGTCTTAGGGAGTCATGGTGATCAATGGTAGATGCTTAGAGGTCTTTATGAGAGATACTAAAGGGTCTTGTGGGATCATTGATGATGTAAGAAGATACTTAGTGATCTATTTCAATAATAAGAAGCTGGATCATGGATCCTCCGTGGACGTAGGTAATTTGGGCCGAACTACGTATATCTTGTGTCTTGTGATTAGTTTATTTTTTTTTATCTTTATTAGTGTGTTAATATTATGTATTCTTACTTATGGTATGAGTTATGATTTTTCGTTGCGTGTAGAGTAAAAGGGGTATCAAGGTTGTGGTTTAGTTGATGCCATAAGAGTGTTAAATTAAAGTGTATGACTTGATATCCTCAACAAAATTATTTAGGGTGCAAAGAGTAAGTTCACCGTTTTCGCAGGAAGTTTGGCTGACACCACTTTAGAGGATGTATTCATCTCACCAGCAATGCTCAAGCATTTTAGGGTTTTTTATGATTCTCTTATATGTTCATGTATAGTTCATGCACTTTCATATATTTTCTTAAATATTTTAGTCAATTTTGAGATTGATTTTTATAACCCTTGTGGTTTTGTAAACAATAGGAGATATTTTTTCTACAAAAGTAAGGAAATTTTCCTTTGTATTCTATATATATTTTACCCAATTTTATGTATGTTAAAAAAAAGAAAAAGCAATAACAACATATTCTCAAAAGAAAATAAAACAAAGAACACTATTTATTTTAGTATTGGTAATGGGCGGACTGGGCGGGAGACGGCAATCTCATCCCAATTTCATTTCGAATAGGTTAGAAAATTTTCATTCTCGCCACATATATAAATTAAATATTTTAAGTTTGGGAATAAAACTCCGTGAATATCTTATATCTAAAATTTATTTAAAATATTTTTTGAAATTAAAATTAAAAAAATTTAATTTACCTTTTTTCAATTCAGAGTTTTAAGATGGGTTTTGACCCGGAATAAAATTGGGGGATGGTAACCCATCCATACCTGCCCCAAAAGCCCAAAACAATTCGCTCAATTTATTTCCCAGTTGGTTCATGCCCGGTCTTATGGGGAATTTTGCTAGCCTTAATTTACTTTCACATTATAGAAAAATGTAACTTTACAAGTAGTGATGTTCACGACCAAGTTCATTGGGATCAATCACAATTCCGCGAACTGGACCTGGACCTGGAGTTGAGGAACAATTTAATTGGAGATGAGGAGGTATAGGCATTTCAGGAGAATGATCAGAAATACAGAGGGCACCAGAATCATTTTGCTCCCAGAACACTTCTACCATAATGCCTCTAGGATTCTCCGCCGATTCCGTTTCCGGGATCCCCACAAATCTTGCTCCCGCAGGAATCTGCATTTCCATTTCAGAAAATGACCAAACTTGATGTATTTTTTTAACAAAAAATCCGGCATTATATAATAATGATGATACAAAATCGAAAATTGGTAACATGCAATAAAATTGCACTGACCTCAACTGATGCCCCGGATGTCAAGTTGAGAGTGAACAACCTTCCCTCAGCGATAGCAGCTTCCAGTTCTGCCCGTTTTGCAATATTCAGAAAAACTTCTTCAAGTGTTGTAAGACTTACTTGAATATCTGCTATACCAAATTCTTCTTCTCTATCTTCGAGCTCCGCAAAAAAATTCTGCTCAAGATTATATTTCCAAAGCAAAGAAAGGAGAAAACAAAATTGTGAGTAACTGGGAAACAAGACTGAGATTCTAGTCTTTAATTGAACCCTTTAGCGGATACAATGTGGATATAGATCCTAGAGCTGGATGGGATTTATAATTAAAAAATCTAACAATAAGTGAACTAGCACCAAAAAAAAAAAAAAAAAGTTATAAAGAACTGTTATTACAAGAGCTCTGATGTCAATTCATATTCCATAAGGGCATCCAAACCAAGTTCAAAGACAAAGGAGATAGAGTGAGATTATCAGAAATGCTTACTTTCAAAAGCTCCTCTCTCTCATGAGAAATGACATAAGTCATGAATGCTTTATTCTCTTCTTTTGGTAATACATTTAAACGCTGCAAACATATTACCCAAGTCAGAAACCAACTCCGTCTAAATCTGAAGATAAATGTTAGATATTTTCACTTATTCAACTAACATGTTTGAAGAACTGCTTCAATGCATCATGATCAGGTGTTGCATCTGTATCCCCAATGTGAGGACTTGGTTCATTGTCGCTTCCAGTGAAATTAAGAGTAACAATGAAACCAGAACCAAACTTTGACTTTAGTCTGATTGAGGTTCCGATACAACGGAGCCTACCCTTTGCCATTATTGCTATGCGGTCACTTAAAATGTCAGCTTCTTCCATTGAGTGTGTTGTCAGGATAATGGCACGGCCTCTCTTTGCATCCTGTATTACATCCCAAACATGCCTCCTCGATATTGGATCCATTCCAGTAGTCTATAGAAAAAAAGAGTCTGGAAGTAAGAAAATAAATCACATAGAATGATAGGTAAGAAAGAAAGTATTCTAATTTGCTTACAGGTTCATCTAGAATGACTATATTCTAATTTGCTTACAGGTTCATCTAGAATGACTAACTTTGGATCACCAATAAGAGCTATTGAAACACTAAGGCGACGCTTCATTCCTCCACTGTAACTCCCAGCTCTCGTTTTGGCAGCCTTGGAGAGTTTAACTTTTGCTAAAGAATTCTCAGCGACCTGCATTTGAGCAGAAACATTTGTCAAGAATGCAGTCATTATATTCAAGTGAGCTCATTGAGTGGAGGTGTAATAAATCAATAATGTTCAACATCTTTAAAAGAAAACTGCGCATAAATGGCTTAGGATTGCAAAGCATGGTTAGAGTCTTCAACTATGGTCACCAAAAAAGAATTTCCATGTTTACATAGCACATACTGATTTGATTGAATCAGGTGGTATGCCTTTAATATTGGCAAAAAGTTGGAGGTGCTCTTCACCCGACAGTGCATCCCAAAGAATATCAAACTACGAAGACAAACATGATTTCAAACAAAGGTTAGTTCCATATTGTATGTGAGAAGTTAGGATCCCAAAACTGTTGGAGAGGAGCATACCCAAAGACAGAAACAGAGTCTAACCTGGGGACAAACTCCTATGTACTTTTGAATCTCTGCCATGCAGCTTCGAATGGAATTTCCGTAAATCAGTGCTGATAACATATCAGGTTACAATGTTCAGGTTATAATGTTCGTAAATCAGCGCAAAACAAATATGCATAGAGAATTTTACCATCTCCATCAGTCACGGGCGCTATGCCAGTCAAACAACTGATTGTTGTAGTTTTTCCAGCACCATTGGGTCCAAGAAGACAGAATAACTGATCCTTTGCAATGTTCAACCATAAGCCCTGAAGGATAATATGAAATTTTTTTTCAACTTTTGCCTTATTTTGACATTCAATGATGACTATAACCAAAGAAAGAGAAAATTTGATCATGAGATCATATGCAAAGAAAGTATCCCTTCCTAGCACCTAGTGGAGTAATTATAAAGGAAGAACCTAACTGTTCAACAATCAAATGAATTACGTTGTTCTGCAGGGACAAAACTTACCCCCAAACCTACCAAGGCATTTCAGGGAATGGAAGTTTGGAAGAACTCACGTGATAAAAGCAAAAGCAATTAATATCTCAACCTTGCATAAAGCTTGAACAATATTGAACAACTCTGTTGATTAAAGTCATTTTCAGAAGATTTCTCCACAGAAGTGGAATAACAAGGATATGCCCGCATTCTACTTTATCAACCTTTCTTGAAAATATCAATGAAAAGAGATTTTCACCTTCACGGCATGATAAGGAGATGTCTTCTTGGTTTTGCAGCAACCAATTGTCATGGTCCCAGGATATGTTTTTACTAGACCACGTATTTGAACTGACACATCTGGATCAAGTATACCTTCCCGAGACTGTTGCTTAACAATGTTTTCCTCTTCCAAAACATCTTCATCATCTGGAGTAATATGCTCCAATGGAAGTTCTGAACCTATACAATTGAAAATGCTTCCCTCTGCGAATAGAAAAGGGAAAAACTATGTGTCAAAAACATGAGCCAACTTTTCCATAAAAAAAGAATAAAACATCAGTCAAACAAGAACTAAAAAGCTAAAATTCATGTAAAAATTCAGTTACCTTCCACCTTGTTTCCACCTTTCCCTGTCCAATACCCGGGTCTTAAAAAGTAAAATACTGACTTCCTCACACCAGCAGCATTTGGAACTATATTATCGAAGTAAATAGCCAAAATGCACCAGAGGAAGAATGTCGCCATAAGCCACATGTAGATATCATTCTGTCAAGAACATGATAAAGCACAAACATAGAGATAATGACAGTTAATCAGCTTATGCTAAAATGAAAAGATAAAGTCACAAATAAATATATAAAAACAGTTAAAAAATGTAGAAAAGGAAGGCTATGAAAGTATTTACTTACAATTGTTATCACACATCCTGGATCTTTAGGTGAGCACTCTGCCCTTGCACTCCAACTTATCCCACTATCTTGAGGTGTTGAAGTTGCACGAGAAAGCATCTGTAAAGCTTGTGCTAGAAGATTAGGGGGGAAGAAGGACCATGCGATTCGATATTTTTCAGGAAATCCGCCATTGTAGGGGAACCCAACTGCTGTAACAAACTGCGATGAGAGTAAAAATCTATAAGCACAATAGAACATATAGCTTCTGTTTGAGAAATTTTTCAGGGAGTCTTGCCTGAGTTATACAGCCAACCATGAATATAGAGTAACCCACTGTTGTGGCTGATGATGACTTGCTAATGAAGACCGACAACATGAAGGCAAAGCCAATCTAGCATTAAGGTTTAATATATTATGGCCATGTTTGCTTCAGCATGAAAAGAAAAGACTGATAATTCATTTTTTCTTTGTTCTAATATGCTTACCATATTGAGTTCAAAAAGGAAGAACAGGAGGAGCAGAACCGCAAAACTATTGTTCAAGAAAAAATCAAACTGAAACATCATTCCGAAAAGAACTATGAAGAGTGATGAAAGAAGTACAAGAATTCCCTCCCACATTAGCCATGATAACCAATAGGCAGAATCATAAAGGCCCATCATAGTCATCACCTGTTGGAGAACAACTGATATCAAATTGGAAACATGAATAACTTTGCTAGGGTTCTGAAATGCTCATCCTTATAGAACTTCAGACAGTAGAACTTGATTACCTGGCGAAGTTTGAGCTCTTTCTCCGTGACCAAAGAACCTATTTGAAACACAAAACCAAACATCGCAATTGCAAGGAAGAATGTTGGTCCTAATGCACGTACCGCAGAGGCAATCTCGCTTGGTGGCTGTGCAAATTTTTTAAGCCCCACATCCCAGCTAAAGTTTGGATCTGTTCGTGTGAGAATCACAAAGCATTAACAATTTAATGAAATGGAAAATATGTCTTTATTGAAGTATGAACTTGTTCAACGATTACAGGACATAACAACCAATATAATACCTCCAATAAAAAACCTAGCAATTTCACGCTCGGCAGCAAGCTGAAATGGGATTTGAAACTTGAATGTGGCATCTTCATATTGCCCTCGTTTTGCCACTGCAGTAGAATTTGTTTGTATACCATAGCTTATTACAGTAGCATTTCTATCCACGAAATGGAGAGCTCCCGGGCACCTCATAGGATTATTAAAAAGCCAATCATCGACTTCGTTTGGTGTTCTAAACGACATAACCTGCAGGGATATACGGCGAGCATTTTCACAGAATATTTTAACTCATCTATCTCAATTGAAATAGAAACACCCAGCCCAAGAAGCATAGACACAAAATCCAACGAATCAGTTATAATAAAAAAGGCAACGCACCTTTCTTGCAGGAATACGTCTGCCGGGATTATTCCGCAGGATGGAGGTAACAATTTTCCGCACTCGACGGCTGTCATTGCCGCTCCACAAAAAGTCAAAACAAGGAGATTTCATGTTGAACTTTTTTTCACAAGGAGGAATAGGAGGTGAGACCACAGGCTCCGGATCACGGAGGGTCTTCAAATCTGTGGAAGCTGAAAGGCGAGAGTTCATGGCCTCCTGGATGCAGTAGATTAAAAATATGAAGAGAAAAGATGAAAATAGTTGTACGATTGTAGCTGTCTTGTGTTTCCATGATAACAACACGTTCTTTTTGAATAATGCCTTGTATTGTTGCAGTAGCAGACGAATTCCGGTCTGCAATTCCATTATTTCTTTGCTTTTTTTTTTCTTATCTTTTTTTTTCTTTTCTTTTAAGTTCGTTGTTAAATGCTTGACAACAAATGAATGATTGAAAATCACGTGTATTTGTAGCCAGTTCTTTTTTTACCGTTTAATAATTTCTTTTCAGAAAAGGAAGCAAATTAGTCGTTATAGAATTAATTTAGCACCAATGATTTTTGGGATATGAACTTGAGAATGTGGATACCACAGTCCTTCATTATTAACCAACTGATAGTGGGTGCCATTTAAAGTAAATTGAACCCCTACAAGTCCAACAATGTCTCCTAAGTACGTCGTATCATTCTGTAACGTCGTATCATACTGTCGTATTGCATATAGAAAAAGAAAAAAATTCAATGTTTCAACAAATTTATTAAAAAATGTATTGCACCTCATAATACTTAGGTGAGTCAAATCCAAGAACAACATCGGCTAAATTAATAAGAAACTAAGAGATATTAGATCATGCAAGTATGTGATAACAGCAGTAACATGCTAAGGCCAACATGCATGCTCCTTCTTCTTTTATTTTTTTCATTTGCAAGTCACAACACTTTATGGTCGTTTTTTAGTTAAATGCTTTTAGAAAATTGGGAAAAGAAAAAAAAAAGAGAAACTGTAAACAAAATAAATAAGGAAATTAGATACAGAAACAAATCATTTTTATGAGGGAGGGAGAGTGCTAAAGAGCATTTGACAATAGTCGATCTGAGTCCTCTTCAGAAGTTGAAGTAGATCATGTGATAACATGAGATTAACATTCTCTTCACTCATTATATGTCTTATTGTATTAAATACAATAAAGCTACATGTCTTAATAAAAATATATATGTATACATAAATTACAAACATAATAATTCATGCAATTATGCATATCGCGAGTAACCTCAAAATGTAAAAACTATATCACATCACATGAATTCTTACAACAATCTAGGAAAAATAGAAAAAAAAAAGGGTGAGCCTTGTTAGGATTTGTGCTCTTGTGCTATCCTAATTTTGTATGAATATTGTAATTTTATACTTTATACAATAGATAAATATTTAATTAAATCTCTAATTATCTTTTAAGATAGAATGTTTATAACGTTCCAGACATTATTAGATTTGAAGGAGTTCAAATCAGGTCTAAAGAGTTAGAATCTTATTTGAAATGGGACAAAGACCTGAGAATATGCTTTCAATGACATAGTTGCAAGCATTGTTGTCATTGTGTAAATATATTCTCGAATTATAAGTTCCTGATCTATTTTCACTGACTCAGAGTCTATCGAGTGGAACCAATTAATATAGATTAATGTATATCTATATCTGGATTGTTCAGATAGTTAATCGTATTAGACAACGAGCTTAGTGGAAGCTCATATAGATATACAAGTATTCAATAAAGATTGGATATTGAACAAGACTCAAAGAAGACCTTCAATGAATATCTTATAAAATAATTAATGGAGGGTCTTTTCAAATTGAGTAGTATTCGTGGTCTCTTGATCTAAGCACCATGGTGGGTTTGTAAGTGAGATCCACCGTACTTTAGTTTCACATATGTCAAAAACTTTTCATGGTCTGATCGCTGAGTGTTGCTGAGCATGATCCGATGTTTATGGAGTCTGGTGTATGTAGATATGGGATCCGTCAACTTATATGGGTGAATCAAATATGCAAATGCTCTAAGGTTGTATTCCAAGAAGTCTTGTGGTCATAAGAATTTAACCTGAGAAAGTGTTTCCTGTGGTATAAATAATATAAAAAAGGAATTTGTGCATATTATTTATCGGAATACGAATCAAGGAGATAAGTTAATGGTAGAGTAATAGGGCACTTGACGGTGTCGATCTATGTCTCCACTCTTTCAAGATATTTATGATGGAGGGATTGTATGAATATGGATTAACCTCAGCTTGTATGGTTCAACTCGCCATCTTGTATTATCCATAATGTCTTTGTATGGGGCATCGATTATGGACTTATGAAAACGTTCTGTGAGACAAAATGTGTTTGAACCTAGGAAGTCTTACTATATGAAGTGTACTTGTTAAGCATATAAGTAGTGCACTGAATTGAATTGTTCGATCTGAGAAGTTTACGAAAAATAAGAATTTATTTCAAGGTCTCTCGGAGAGTAGCTAAGATTTAAGTGTTAAACCAAAAAAATGTGTTAAATGAGACTTGACACTTATATATACCTAATGTATGTCTCAAATTGTGCCAATAATTTGTATGAGTACTAAATTTGGTATTGGTAGACATAACTATTATTTAAATGAAATAATTGTTATTTTATTTAAATTAAATTATTTGACCATTTATTTATTTTAAGGTCTCTCGGGGAGTAATTAAGATTTAAGTGTTAAACCTAAAATTATACCAAGAAAAACTTTTCACTTTTATCTACTTAGTGTGTCTCTCAAATTGTGCCGATATTTTGTATGGATAATAAATTAAGTATTAATAAATAAGTGAATAAAATAATTATTGTTTCAATTTACTATTCGGCATTTACATGTTAAACGAATATGATTAATTTAACATAATGTAATGGCTACTTGTTTTGATTTCACTGGATGAAATCAAAAGCAATTGAAAGGTGTTTCAATACAATTGGCTCAATTGATTTCATTGGCTATATGTTTGCTTTCTATCGGATAAAAGCAAATGTAGTAAAGTGAATTGAATATGTTTCATTTCAAATTCTTGTAGGAGGTGGCGACTTTTTCCACTAATCCATTGATCATTTAGCCACCATTTTGACTGAGCATATTCATTGCTTAGTCATACTTTTACAAGTGGCAATCAACCCACTTTTGATTGGTTGAATAATAGGCAATGGTGGCCTATAAATAGCATGTTGCCCAAGAGTTCAAATGGTGTAGAAAATTAAATTGCTTTTAGTTTAGTTTTATTTTTTCGTTAACTTATATACCAAAAGTGGTAAAACACTTTAACAGTTAGAAATAAATTAGAAGTAAGAGTTGCTTCAAATATTTTTAAAAAAGAAAGTTATTATTTTAGTTTGAAAAAGTTTATCACGCTCTCAATTAAAATTGTTTAAACAAGCTTCGATGGTGAGTCTCATAATCTCATTAGTGTAATGAGATTATTTTAATGTGTATTAATTCTACTGCGTTACATGTATGACATATTTATTATTAAGTTATTTAATAATATGCATAATTACCCGTAGCATGCCATACACGCACACAACACTAATAAGCCTGTGACTCAATGAGTAGATATAGTATGAAAATATTATATAATTTACATGTACTATAAATAATATCTTCTTAATAATAATTTAATAATAAATAATACCATATATAATGTACACGTATAAATCTATAAAATAAAATAATCATGAAATTGTGAATTGAGTAATCAATAAACTTATACTGAAAATATAAACTGTCATAAAATCTCTGCTAAAACTACATAACATAATACTGAGAATCTGAAAACGTAAACTGTTATGAAATTTATACTAAAACTAATTAGATCTAACATAATATTGAGAATAAATATATACTACATATATAATGAAAGCTACACCAAACTTGTACTTGGAGAAAGATCAGTCTAACTTGTTGGAGTAACTCACGCATAGGTAGAGCGAGGAACCTGAGCTGATCTAACATAAAAGAATGTTGACAGGACCCAACTGAGCCCTCCTCAAGAATCAAGGCAGATCCTGCAATGCCATGGGACTAACATACTCTTTACTCACACATTTGATACAATGAGGCTACCTACCTCAACGAAAACGTGTACTCTAATATACATAAAGATTTACAAATACATACACTGAGACACTCATGAAACTATGCGTGTCGTGGGTCAACCTCAAAATGTGAAGACTGTATCACTCTGCATTAATCCCTGTGACAACATGAGAAAAATAGAGAAAATAAGATAAATGGTGAGTTTGTGGCTCAGTGAGTGGACATAATCTAAACATATTATATACTTTATATGTATTGTACAAGTATAAATCTATAAAATAAAATAATCATGAAGTTGTATACTGAGTAGTCAATAAACTTATACTGAAATATGAGCTGTCATAAAATACGTGCTAAAACTAAAATCATAACATAATACTGGGAATCTAAAATCTGGAAGCGTAACTATTATAAAATCTATTATAAAACTGAATATATGTAACATAACTTTGGAAACATGTACTATATATATATATATATATATATATTAAAAACCATACCAAACTTGTACCTGAGAAAAAAACTGGTCTAACCTGGAGGAATAACTCACGTATAAGCAAAGCGGGGTATCTAAGCTAGTCTAACCCGTCAGAATGCTGCATCGCTCGGACAGAGCAAACTAAACTGATCTAATGCATGCGCAGAGCAACTATACTAAAAGGGAGGGTACTCATATGATGGTTCAAAAACTACTATTATAAAATATCATGAGCATAATTATTATTAAATAATATTTCTATACTGAATGTAATCATAAACTATATTATAATAAAATTTTAAAATATTTATTAATATACTAAATAGTGTAATTATTTATCTGTCTAAAATAAATCATGACTAAATCTGATAACGTGTAATTATCTCATAAACTGTTGTATTAAAAATATAATATATATATATATATATATATATATAATTATCCACTCACAAAAGTGCATTAATCTTGAGCTGGTTATGGATCTTGGGGTCTACCAACTATCGATACTCCTCCTATAATATAGGATATAAAAATATATCATTAGTACCAATATGTATTATAAATATTATAATATTATAAAACTATTACCCACTAAATCACTGGATATAAATCTAACTACCTAAACTAATTTCCTGAAATTTTCTATTTATTCCTTTCTTATTTCTCTCTCGGCTATTTTTTTTTCTTTTTTTTCTTTTTTTTTTCTTTCTCTTTCTCTTTTCTTCCTTCTTTCTTCTCGGCTCCTTTTTTTTCCTTTCTCTCTTTTTTATTCTTTTTTTTAATTTCCTTTTTCTCTCTTTTCTCTTTCGATTTTTGCTTATTCTTCATAATGAAGCAAAACAAAATGATTATATATATATGGACAACGGCACCGCTTGCTTTATTTCTTTATTCTTTTTCATTTTCTTTTATTTTTTCCACTAAGATCCTTAAAAAAGAAACATGTGTATTACAAACGCTGTATTGCTCGGGTAGAGTAAACTAAACTGATCTAACGCATGCACAGAACGACTATACTAAAGGGGAAGATGTCACGCCCCAGACCCAAAAAATCTGACACACGACATTACTTACATTCATTCAATAATATTTCTAAGCACATTCATTTTAATTTTCTTTCAGAATTATAGAAATTGAATTATGACTGGGACAATTAGTAAACCGGAGATACGCAGAGTTTTCTCAGAGATTAACACTCTACTATATCACCAGTAGCAACTTTGTTACCGGAAGCCCAAAATATATTCATTTCAAATTCTTACTTAAAATCAATCCATTACTACACTTGGTGAATTTACCCCCAAAACTTTCAAAGTATTACAATTTGGTCTCTAAAATAAACCTAAAGTCTTGCAATTAAACCCAATGCTAATAGTATGACCTTAACCTATCCAAACACTACTAATAATAATATATAAATCAAGTATCACTAATATACAAATAAAATACGTATATTTATACATATATAAATATTTATTCTTACCAGTCGTGGATACTGGTTACTACAGAAGATATGTATCTAGTGATTTAAAAACTACTACTATATAATATCATGGAAGCATGAATATTTTTTGTATTAAAAGTAGTAATGTGTTGTATTATAATAAATTCTAAAACCATTTCTAAATGGACCAATTAGCATAAATATTTATCTGTTTAAAATTAAATCACAAATAAAATAAATTTGATAACGTGTAATTAAATAATAAATTGTTGTATTGAAAACATATATATATATAAATATATATATATATATAGAGAGTTATACACTCACAAAAAACGTGCTAATTTTGAACTTGATTAGAAATCTAGAGTCTATAACCACTAGTACTCCTCCAATATTATAGGATATAAAAACATGCCATTAGAATTGATATGTATTGTAAAAACTGAAACATCAATATTCTAATTTCATGAAACTATTATTCGTAGAATCATTGGATATAAATCTAACTTCCTAAACTCCTTTCGTGTATTTCTCTTTTATTTGTTTCTTTTTTTTTCCTCTCGACTTCCCTCTTTCTTTGATTTTCTTTCTCTTTATTTTTTTTCTCAGTTCTTTTTTCTCAGTTCTTTTTTCTCATTCGATTTCTCTTATTTTCTTTTTCTTTTAATTTTGGTTTTCAATTCTCTTTCTCAACTTAACAAGTAGCCTAATGAAGCAAATTATAGATTCTATTTATAGTAAAGTCCATTGCCCATAACACCAATAAAATGGAGCCACCATATGCCACTTGTTTCCATTGAAAACAATAATGCCTACTGATTCTGTTAATTATTATTATATTCCTTCAATTGTCACTTAAATCACAATAGAATAGGCAGGTATCTTATAATTCCTACCCATTTATATAAATTTCATCATCGAAATTCACATATATATCTGAAATAAGTGCAAATATTGAGTTATCATGTAATCCTCATACTCCTATGTAATCTCTTCCACTGCATGATTCTTCTATAAGAATTTAAATAATAAAATAATCTTATTACATAGTACTTGCTTGTAGAAGTCAAGTACTTGTACAGGCTCCTCGCCATAGGTCAAGTCTGCCATCAAATGAACTAGCTAAGTATCTAAAATATGAGAAGGGTCAGGCATGTACTTCTATAGTATAAAAATATGAAATACATCATAAATGTGTGGCAACTTTGGGGCAATGCTAGACTGTCAGCAATCATACCAACCTTCACTATAATCTTATATGACCTTATATATGAAGGACTTAATTTCTTTTATTTTTTAAAATGAAGTAAACCCTTCCATAAAGAAATTTATAAGAAGACTTTATCACCTACTGCAAACTCAAGCTATTTGCTCTGTTTACCTGTACAAATATTTTGTATGTCTTAAGCTATTTAAAGTCTATCTTTGAAAATTCTAATCTTCTCACTGGTAGCCTGCATACTTTTTGGTCCTAATAATCTTTTCTCTCTAACCTCATTCCAGTAAATTAGAGTTCTACATTTTCTTTCATATAAAGCCTTATACAACATTATCTAGATACTAGACTGATAACTACTATTATATGCAAACTCCATTAAT
This sequence comes from Ailanthus altissimus, assembly GCA_946807835.1. NCBI lineage: Eukaryota > Viridiplantae > Streptophyta > Magnoliopsida > Sapindales > Simaroubaceae > Ailanthus > Ailanthus altissimus. The sequence goes on from OX327687.1 coordinate 32,778,090, forward strand.
GGTAGATAATCATCCTAGTTACCCTAAAGCTACCATATACAAGCTTTGAGCATGTCATCTAATATATATATAGTTCTTTATGACAGCCTATCTGTCTGAGGATGAAAATCTATACTAAAATTTAACTTAGTTCTGAAGGCTTTTTGCAAGTTAGGCTAGAATCTAGAAGTGAATCAAGAATCTCTATATGCTACAATGGACAGTGGAGCCCCATGCAACCATACAATCTCACTCACATACAAATAAGTTAACTTGTATAATGAATATTTAACTTTATAAGATAGAAAATAAGCAGACTTTATAAGTTGATCAACAATCAGTCAAATACTATCGTGACTACTTTGTGTACGTGAAAGCCCAACAACAACATTTATGGTGATATGTTCCCACTTTCACTTAGGGATTGAATGTGAATAAGATAATCTTTTTGACCTTTGATGTTCTACTTTAAGCTAGTAAAAAATTAATTAGTGAGATACAAGCACTACAATCTCTCTTTTCATACCCTACCATCAGTAATGTTCTCTTAAAATATGATACATTTTTATACTATCAGGACGCATAGCATAAGCCAAACTATAAGCTTCTTCTAAAATCTGCTTCTTTAATTCTATGTTATTCAGAAAGCATGTTACGCATAACTAATATCTTATCAGCTCTCAATAATGAATTAGTATGTATTCCATCCGTTACTTCTTTCTTCACTTTAACTAATTAGGATCCTAATCCTGTATCTGATCAATCAACATAGGCCTAACTCAAAAATGTGATGCTAGTACTTCAAATTCATATACTTATAAATAAACCCTATAAATCTCAATTCAACTAATAGTGAAAGATAAGTCACTTTCAAATGGGCTAAAGGGCTAGAAGACTTCCTGTTGAGTGCATTTACTACCCTATTAGCCTTGTCGGATGATAATCAATGGTACAATTATAATACTTTATCAAATTCAACCATCTTCATTGTCTTAGATTTAGGTCTTTTTGTGAAAACAAATACTTTAAATTCTTGTGATAAGTAAAGATCTGATATGTAACACCATATATATAATTCCAAATCTTTAATGCAAATACTTCTACTGCCAATTCTAAATCATGGTTTGGATAATTTAACTCATGCTTCTTAAGCTACCTAGAAGCATAAGCTATCACCATATCATGTTATGTTAATAAACAACCTAATCCTTGTCTATAAGCATTATTGTAATTATAAACCTTCAACCTTGGATGAAAACTAAAACATTAATATTCTAATTTCATGAACTATTACTTACTGAATCACTATATATAAATATAACTACCCAAACTCTTTTCCTTTAAATTTGTTTTATTTGTTTTCTCTAATTTTGTTTTCTGTTAGCTTCTCTATTTTATTCATTTTCTTTCTCTTTTTTTCTCAGTCCCTCTCTCCTTTAATTTTTCTTTCTTTTTCTTTTCATTTTGGCTTTCAATTCTCTTTCTAAACTTAGCAAGTAGCCAAATGACCCAAGTCATAGCTGTTGGAGAAAAAGTCTTAAAAATATTTTAAATGGCTAATAAGTTATACTATATTAATATAATTACATATTATAAACTATCCTTATTTTATTATTATTATATGGTTGTTCTAATATTAAAGCTTTATTAAATATTTAAGAGTTACAAATATTTATTTATATTAATATTATGGGAGTTATAATATTTAAGTATTTTTATTATATGGAGTTACTATATATTAAATTACTCTTATTAATTCTTTAACTATTATATAAACTACCCACCACTATATAAATAGAGCAAATATTTCATAAGATAGTGTATGGAAAAAGAAGAGGAGAGAAAAATGATTTTGGTAGTATGTGGGTAAGTAAAGAAGAGAAAAGAAAGGAGAAATGTATTATGTATATGTTATTTTAAATTATATACTTTATATTGAGTTTTGAGCAACTTAATTTAACAATAGGAGACTTGGTATGATTTTTCGGTGGTCGTGCTCATTAAAAAGAGTGGTTACAATAATATGGTTAAATCTTAGATTTATATGGTTCATCATTACCCGCACGAGAATAAGACTATTTAACTTTAGAACAATACTCTATAGCATGCCTTTTTATGCTTAAGGCTAGATTTTTCTTACTTGTTTTTACATTTTATTTTATATTATGATTGTTGATGGTTTTTTTCTTACAAATATTAGACACTATATAAAAGTGACACCGGTTATGTCCTTACATTAGACTAACTTAACTGATAGCAGTGGCTTAGTCAACATATCAACGAAATTTTTAAATGATTGAATCTTTGTTAGACTAATTTCACCACTTTGTGTAATCTCTAATGAAATGAAGTTGCATATCAATGTGTTTTAACCTATCATGAAATACTTGATACTTTTCTAGGTGTATGCCACTCTGCCTATCATAATATACTTTAATGTTGATGTATTCAATAGCCATTACCTCTATGTAGATTCTTTTTCAACCATATGGCCTTCTTAATAGCTTCATCCACAACTATATACTTCGCTAGATGGTTGATATTGACACCACGCACTGTAGTATCGATCTCCAACGTACACTACACACAAATATTGTTGAATAATTACCTATTTAACGACTTTCTCTTGTCAAGGTCACCCGCATAATTTAAGTCGACATGTCATCTTACCATTTCACCCTCATTGTCAACCTTTTTGTACAGAAATCCTTTATCTGACGTTCCCTTGAGATATTTCAATATCTATTCCTATGTAAGCTAGTGATCTTTTCTAAGATTTTCCATGTACCTACTTAAAACATTCATAGCTTGAGATATGTCCAGTCTTGTAAAAACTATCACATACATCATATTTTCACACAATGTTAGTATATGATACTTTACTCATCTGTAGTTTATCCTCTTCGAATTCTGATGACTATGTTGCTTATAGTATTAAATGCATGGCCAAAAGGGTGGAGATAAATTTTGCATTGGACATATCAAATATATTAAGTATCTTGAGTATAAATCTTTGTTGTGATAAGAAGATAACATCTATTTTTTCTCTCACAATATTCATACCTAATATTCTATTTACTACTCCCAAATTCTTCATCCCAAACTCATCACTTAAGTACTTTTTTAATTTTTGTATTTCTTCTATATACTTGTATGCAATTAGCATATCATCTATATACAGAAGAAAATATATACTTAACCCACTACTTAGGGTTTTAAAGTACACACAACAGTCATACTTGCTCCTATTAAACCCATAAGTCATCATGAAGTTATTAAATCTCTTATACCACTAGCTAGGAGATTTCTTTAATTCATACACTGACTTTCTCAATAAACAACCATGCTTCTCTTTGTCGAGTTCTTCAAACTCTTGTGGCTGTGACATGAATTTGTTTTCCTCTAGCTCTCTATATAGAAAAACTGTCTTTTACATCCATCTGTTCTAGATGTAAATTAAGGTTCACATATATGGCTAACAATATCTTGATAAATGTATGATTGACTACTGTTGAGAATGTTTTATGAAAGTTTATCTCTTTCATGCTAAATGAAATCTTGTGCTACTAACCTAACTTTAAACCTTATAAGGTATCATTTATTTAACCTTATACACCTACTTGCACTTAATTAGTTCTTTTTTTAACTTTGAGGTCTCTTAACTAAATCCCTGATATTATTTTTGAGGAGATAACTAATCTTTTCCTCCATAGCTACCTGTAATTTCTCACTATTCTCACTCTTTTTGGCCTCTCTATATATCATAAGCTCATCAAACTCAAGAGTGAAAGCAAAATTAAAGGCATGAGCAATCAAGTCTAAGCATATCTTATTGTGGCTTTATTATTCTCTTTAGCCTATCTCTGGCTAGATGGCACTCTTTAAGTTTCATATCAAGAGCCCTAGTCGATCTTTGCGTAGACTTTGAAGAAGTAATTTTTGTCTTTTATTTGACTTTAAGGGTTGACTTATTAAAGTGTTATTATGGTGGCCTCTCAGATCTATTCTTACACTCCACTTCAACATCAAATATTTTTATTGTTGAGCACAAACTCTTCCTTCACTTATTCTTAAGGAACTTTCAACATAGTTGTCTCATTGAATGTCACATCTTTACTTATGATATTCAGGGTGGCTTCAACTCGTTACACCCATACTTTATATCCTTTACACCTTTGAGGAACCTTATAAATATATGCTTTAAGGCTCTAAGTTCTAACTTGCTTGCTTCACATGTACGAAATGTGAACAACCTAATATTAGAAGGTAATCAGACTTAGGAGGGCTACCAAACTACATCTCTTCTGATTTCTTGAAGTTCATCATTGAAGAAGGAATTCTATTTATTTTAATATGTTTTGGATTATGATCCAAACTTAAATTTTTATTTCTTTATGGGCTTAAGTTGAGAGATTGGTTCTATAATTTGGGTCAAAAAAGTAAAATCCACTTCAAACTCATAAGTCATAACCTTTATATAAAAGAGACACATGCTATTGAATTAAATTAATTCACGTGGAATTTTTTGAGTGGAATGTAAATTCATAAATATATTATTTTACTTATATGAAACATGTAATTTATTTCATTCATTTTTTTATTACTATTAATAATATTTCAATATATTGTAAAAGTATTAAAGCATTATCAAAAGCTCTTTGAAAAGAAAATTTACATTCACTTAGACAATTGCATTCTTTTATTTTTTATTTAATGTAAACGATCAATTCTTTTAGTAACATGAAGAAAACGTTTCTGCATTGCCCTCAATTTTTTAAGTGGAGTAGGTAAATATCAAGACTAGCATGCCATATGAAATTTTTTACCTTAGTTAGGATGTTTTTAAATTCCACAGCTCTCGCCATTAAAAATCTTTTAGAGATTCTTGACTTGCACTATGATGTTTTACTCAATTTGGCAATTTGGTAACCTGATTTCACTGAGTAGCAGCCTGAGCTTGAAAAATACAATATCAATTTGTCATTGCTTGAAAAATCTCCCATTAGTATTGACGTTACAAGTTTAGCATCAATTTACGAAAGATCTCTTTAATAATACTGAGATTCAATGTTCCATCCAACAATTTCAAGTACCACTCTATACACATCCTTTTTTAAGCTTGGGGTTATAGGCCCATAGGAGCAAGGCCTTTGTAATCAAGGATCAGTGAACATAACAATGACTGCCCATCTCTTACTCTCCACCTTATGCTGTACATTAGTAAATCTAGACCCCATAGTAATCTACACCATAAAATTGATGTTGAAGTATAAGCATACCAGTTTGTTGAAGCGGAAGCAATAATCTCAAGTATATAATGCAACCACAAAGTAATTAAGAATAAACTAGAGAGAGGAAGTAGAAGAAAATACACATAATTTACGTGGTTCGACAGCTTGTCTATGTTCACGGCGGATTAAAATCTCACTCTTCTATAATTAAATCATAAAGCAATCGCTAAGTATGCCTTTTATAAGAAAGAACCTAAAGCTTCAAAAAGAACACTTTAAATTAGAATTCATAAAGAACACGATTATTCTCTTTTGTAATCTAGGGTTTTTTCTTACTAAGAATTTTTGTAATCACTAAGTTATTTACAAGCCAATATAGAGATTTTATATAGGCTTAGGTTGACCTAGAGAAATCCTAAACTGAGTGGGAATTAGTTTTGGTAAGTTTTAATGCACTTAGGACAAGTTTCTAAAAGAAGGGGGTTGTTTGCCCAAAAACGTGGCTTGTTCTCCAAATCATATTTTAATAATTTTCAATCACCTTTCTCATAAATCCCCTCATTGATTCAAAATCATCCATAAAGTATCAAAGATTTCTCATCTCCACATATTCGATCACACTTACATGGTAATAACTTTGGTCAAGTCCTTGCATAGAATGAACTTAACCGAGAGCAGTGGCTTAGTTAAAATATTAGTAAGATTTTCAGATAATGCAACCTTTATTAGACTAATCTCACCACTTAAAAAAATCTCTTGAATATAATAGAGCCGCATATAAATGTGTTTAGATCTCTTGTGAAACACTTGATGCTTATTTAAGTGTATGACACTCTAGCTATTACAATATACGCCAGTGTTAATATCTTTAGTACCCATTACCTCTGTGCATATGCCTTTCAACCATATGGCCTCCTTAATAGCATCTCCAACAGTTATGTACACCATCTCTGTGGTAGATAGTACAATCATATATTGTAGAACTGATCTCTAATACACACTACACCCAAACACTGTGAATACGTATCCTATTAACAATCATCTCTTATCTAGGTCACTTGTATAATTAGAGTTTACGTATCTTCTTACCATTTTATTCTTATTCTCACCCTTTTATAAATCAATCCATGATCTGACGTTCCCTTGAGATATCTCAAAATCTACTTAACTACAAGCTAGTGATCCTTATCTAGTTTTGCCATGTATCTACTTATCACACTCATAACTTATGCTATGTTTGGTTTAATACAAACCATTATATACATGATGCTCCCTACAGTGCTTGCATAAAGTACTTTAATCGTCTGCAATTTCTCATCTTCAGATATCGGTGATTATACTACTAAAAGTTTGAAATGCATGGCCAAATGAGTAGAGATGATCTTTGCATTAGACATACTAAAGTTCTCTAAGATCTTGAGTATATACCGCTATTGTAACAAAAAGATAACATCTTTTCTTTCTCTCATAATAAACATACCCAGTATCCTCTTTACTACTCTCAAATATTTCGTCTCACACTCGCCCCTTAACTGCTTCTTGAGTTTTTATATTGTTTTCCCATATTTCTACATGTGATCAATATATCATCCATGTACAGAGTAAACACATCATCCCACTGCTCAAGCTCTTAAAGTACATGCATTATACTAAACTCATTAAATCTTCTATACCATTGTCTAGGTGATTGCTTTAACCCATATAATGACTTCTTTAATAAACAAGCATGCTTTTCTTTCCCGGGCTCTACAAACCCTTGCAACTGTTCCATGTAAATCATCTCTTCAAGCTCTATATGCAAAAAAGTTATCTTTACATCTATCTTGAAATAACCATCACCAATTTTATTTTTAAGAAATAGAGTGGTAGTGATCGTATAATCATAACAAGTGAGAAATTTTCATATTTATACTTTAGGGTGAATGTTATATATTTATAGATTATGATTTAATTTTGATGTTAGGCTGATTTGTAAGATTTTTAAATTTATTTTAAGGACCCAATTGAAATATTATGAAACAATTAAGGGTAAGTTTGAGAGAAGGATAAATTTTGGATTTGATTGATAATATACAATAAATAAAGTGTCAAATGAAAATTTACAATATAAAATAAACCATTTTCTCCCAAATCTTCATTCTTGGAGCTTTGAGTTTGTAGATATGTCATAATCTTTTCTTAATTTTGTTTTTGTATTAGTATTGTGATTATTTTTAGGTTTCAATTTTTGGAAACATATTTATTTGAGAGTTTGATAAGGATTTTATGATATATACTTGGAGTTGGTAATAATCGTAGGGATAAGCGAAGAAATCTTAAATAAACTGTAGATTTTTCTCTTGACAATATCTAGGTCCGAAACTTTTATTACTTTTTCTAGTGTGACTTGAGCTATAAGATTCTGAATGGTTAAATTAGACATGTTTATGGGTATTTATAAATTTCAATGGTTTAAAAATTTGATAAGTATGATTTTTAGTGATTTTTTGAAAATGACCATGAAATTTATGAGAATCTCATGTTTCTGTAGTATAATCAAATGTCGAACTAAGTTTGATATAACAAATGATCTTATACAATTATGGGATTTTGGAAACTGTAACTTAATATGTCTAGTATATCATATACAAAATTTGTAATTTAAAATCTTGGTTTCGCATTGTTATGATTTGTTTAAGATATTAGTTGTAGTGCAGGATCTTAGTTGACAGATTCTGAAAGCTTTAGAATAAATTCATTTTAGAATATTATTTGTGCGAATTAAGCCTTAAATAATTTATGATGCACTAAGATATGTGTCATGAATAATTATGAGGGTTTCATAATTGTTGAACAAGTGTATAATTTTATAAAATTCGGATACTAAATACTACTCAATGAAATGTTTTGATTTGATCAAGTTAAGGACTTAAATTTAAGGATGATTAAGACTTGAATTTTAAAGGGGACAAAATTTGATTTACCTGATTTGATGATGATTTATGTCTCGAGAGCAATAATTTTGATTCTATGGTGAATGGATATTGTTTTATTCATGAAAAAAAAATCGGTTGGGTGCTATTGGTTGAAATCTAAAGGTTTTGGAAAAACTCCATTTTAGGTTAATTTTGATCCAATTTCAGGTTTATATTACTTTATGGGTTCAAATTGTTAATTATCATTAATTTAGGACTCCATGGAGATAGGCTTTATGATTTGGGTCAAGGAATGTAGAATCTGCCTCGAGGAGTTTAGTGAGTGGATACTTAAACTACTTTTATAATTTCTACTTAATGATTTTAGAAAAATATATTTTAAAGTATAATGAGCATGGTTCCTTTTAATGTATATTTTTCCTTGATGGTCTTTATCTATAATGATGCTTTATTTTATGAAATGATTTATTTTATATTTGGGAGAAAACATCTATATTATGATTTTGGCTCACGATATGTTTACACTTGAGATAGCATTTTTTATGTATTAGCAATGATATTTCTTTAAGTTGATTTGAAATTCAAAAAGCATGAGAGATGATTTGATAAAATGTTCTAAGTATATATATATATATATATTGTATATATATATATATATATTGTATATATATATATATATATATTGTATAAAGGATATGGTTTTGAAACCATTAGGTTGTACCCTCCCCTTTTTAAATATGAGATTTAGACATTTGGAGCCCGTTTGTACATACACATAGGCTTTGGGCCGCGTGTATGGGATCTTTGCTCTTTGGGAGCCAGTTTTCTCTACACATGCATATGACGAGGATATGAGATGAGATATAATATGAGTACATCCAATGCTCTACCTGAGGGACATTCTGGGTACGACGAAGTTTCCTATTAGGTACTAGTTTAGTATGGTTTTCTGTATAAATAGTAATATATGATGTTTTAAATACCAGATGTATTTGATCATGCTTAGCTAAGTAAAGATATGACAACAGATTTCAAATACTTATACTTGAGTATATAATTTTATGATAATTTATATAATTTATGATTTAGTTATTACTTGTATTCAGAGATTAGGAAATATTTTCCTATAGTAAGCCATTTTACATAGTGATTTTATATGTTTTAAGTAGAGATCATTTTATGCGCTTTATTTATTTATTTTGTAATGAATAGTAAGAGAAATATTATTTATATGTTTATGATATGCTTTTAAGACTACTTTAATTTTCATTCTGCATCCACTCATTGAGTCAATCGACTTACCCTATTTTCATTAAATTTCCCCACCCTCACCCCTATTCAGGAGATTGCAGGAAATTAATCAGCATAATGGAGTTAATATTAGAAGATAAGCCAAGTGATAGGACGAGAATTATTTTATTTTTGAGTTGATACATTTGTGGATTTTTCATTTAATAGAGTTCAATATCCTTTGATTTTTACTTGTTATTTTGAGTTGTATGAGAGTATATGTTTTGTAAATTTATTATACCTTTCGAACATTTGATACTATAAATGATGTGAATGTTTCCTTAGATTCTTAGAATTTTATAGATGAATAGGCTACATAGATGTATTTGATGATGATTGTGTGTTGTGGATAATAGATGAGAAGTTTAGAAGTACGAGTACATGTAAGAAAAGTATAGAAGTGTTAATTTCTTTGAGTTGCAGATTAGAGTATATTTGAAAACTATGGAAAAACTCTATCGAGATTTCAATAGAATTATTTACGTAATAAAATTGTATAAAGTTTACAAGATAGTATTTGAGATCCACCTAATAGTTTTTAGAATACTGTGAGGCTAGTTGTTTCACATGTACTCTAGATGTAAATCAAGCTTTACACATATGGCTAACAAAATCTTAATGGATATGTGTTTGATAACTAAAGAAAAAATCTTACGAAAGTCTAATCCCTCTCCCTGAGTAAACTCTTGTGCAACTAGCCTAATCTTGAATCTTGTAGGCTCTATTTTCGGTATCCCTTCCTTAACCTTATACACCCACTTGTACCCCACAATTTCTTTTGAGGTCTCTCCATCAACTCTCAGGTATTATTCTTTTAAAAAAATTAATCCCTTCTTTTATGGCCTACTACTATTTATTACTTTATTCACTCTTTTTTTATAGCCTTACCATATGTCCCAGGCTCATCAAATTAAAGAGTGTAAATAGAATTAAAAGAGTAGGCAACTATATCTGCTTATGCATACTTGATTGGTGGGTTAATTATTCTCCTCAGCCTGTCTCTAGCTACTTGGCACTCTTTAAGTTTAGTCCTAGTCTTACTATGGGTGGACTTAGAGGAACTTACCAGTGTTCTTGGCTCTTCTTCAAGGATCTTCTTATTAGCGTGCTGATCTAGGGGTATATCAGATCTATACTTAGACTTTACATCAACATCAATTGATTCAGGTGCTGAGTCTTCATTTGGCACAATTTCACCATCTTTCTCATTTTTTTAGAAGGTTTTCAACATTATTGTCTCATCGAATGTCACATTACGGCTTATGATACTCTTTAGTGATATCAAATCTCTATACTATACCTTGTGTCTTTTCACTCATTCAAGATACCCTATGAATATCCTCTTGATAGCTCTAGGTTTTAATTTTCCCTCATTTACATGAACAAAGGTTGGGCAGCCAAAAATTTTGAGGTAGTCATACTTGAGAGGGCTACTAGACCATTTATTTTCTAGTATCTTAAAGTCTATCACCGAAGAAGGACTTCTATTGATCAAATAAGTTGCAGGCATCACAGTTTCACCCCAAATGCCTTAGACATATTAGCATTGGTAAGCATGCATCTAAACCTTTCAAGAAGAGTTTTGTTCATCCTCTCAGCTACACTATTCTGCTGCAGTATTGATCTTATTGTTCTATACCTTGCAGTCTTATACTTGGCACAAAACCCATCAAACTTTTTATTGCAAAATTCAAGGCCATTGTTAATTTTTAGCCTCTTTACTCTTTTACCAGTATGATTCTGAACAAGAACCTTTCAAGTCTTAAATGTATCAAATACTTGATCATTGCTCTTTAACATATAGACCCACAGCTTCCTCGAATAGTCATAAATAAAAAAAGAAATACCTACCCCATTATGAGTCACTGTCTAAGATGGTCCATAAAGATCTGAGTATATGTAGTCAAGAGTCTCCTTAGTCTTGTACTCGTGGGTACTGAACCATACTCTATGTGTTTTCCTAACGCACAATGGTCACAAAACTCCAATGGCTGGGACTTATCCTTGCCAAATGCCTTTTGACTAAATAACTCATTTAGGTTTCTTTCACCTAGGATGTTGGTCTAAAATGCTATAACTTGTTTTGCATATTCTCATCATTTATAAAGAATAATGCAAACCACTTACTATCTCTCCCTTTAGTACTTAAATATCTTTGTGCTTTTTAATATTTCATTATAACTATAAAACCCTTTAATACTCTTAAAACCCCTCCATCAATCTTTATGTAACACCCATTTTAGTCTAAAGTCCCTAGTGAGATCAAGTTCCTCTTAAGGCTAGAAACATACCTAACTTCTGACAACTCTTTCTCTTGTCCATCATGTATCTCAAGTTTGATACTACTAATTTCCATCACTTGACAAGGAACGTCTTACCCATTAATAGCTTACAATCACTAATAGGCTGAAACTTTATGAACCAAGACTTATGTGGGCACATGTGAAAAGTATAACTAGAATCAAGAACTCAATATTCAATATTCAGTATTCTTACTATCAGTAGCGACTAGAGTCTCCGTGCTATCGTAATTATCATCATAGGCAAGTGCAACATCTACATTCTTTTTATCTTTCAATTTCTTCTTCGAACCATCCTTTATAAAAAGGCCCTTCTTTTTTGTAGCAAAAATACTTTTTAAGAGTCCTAAACTTTAATCTTGAGCCCTTTTCCTTCCCATCTCTATGTGAGGATTTTTCTCTTATTGATAACTCTTATGCATTGCCCTTAATTTTCTTTCCTAATAGCTTTGAGTTTAATGATGATTTTACTTCACTCATCGTTAAACTCTTTTTATCGTAGAGTAACGTATCAACAAAGCTCTCATAACTCTTAAGAAGCAAAATTAACAGAAAGATTACTGGCTCTGATACCAGTTTATTGAAGTGAAAACAATAATCCTAAGTATATAATGTAGCCATAAAGCAATTAAGAATAAATTACAAATAGAAAGTAGAAGAAAACATACAGAATTTACGTAGTTTGGCAACTTGCCTACGTCTAGATAAATTATTAAAATCTCACTCTTCTATTATTGAATCACAAGGCAATCACAAAGTATGACTTTTACAAGAAAGAACTAAAGCCTCACAAAGAACACTCTAAAGTCGCACTCACAATGAACATAATTATTCTCTCATGTAATCTTGAGTTTTCTCTTACTAAGAATTTTAGTAATCACTAAGTTATGTTTGCAAGATAATATAGAGCCTTTATATAAGCTTAGGATGACCTAGGAAAACTTGAAACCGAGTGGGAATCAGTTTGGGAAGTCCTAACACACTTAGAACAGGTTTCTCAAATAGGAAGGCTATTTGCTTGGAAATTTAACTTGTTCTTTAAATCATATTCCAATTAATCAACTTTCTCACAAATGAATTTTCTTTTCTACCTACCGCTATCATGAAATTTAAATCAAGATAGTATTTTGCCTTCAGGATTTTGCTTGGAAGAGAATCCAAAAACATCAATGTCCTCCAGCATTGTTTTGCCGCCAATTCTTTGTAAAAATCAAAAGGTTTTTGAAGCCCAATCCACCATCACCTAAGAGAACAAAAATGTCATCCCATCATATATGTTGGAATATCTTGGATGATTGCTTTTATTGAAATCATTTTTCCACCCAGAGATAGTGATTTCCCTTTCCTTAACTGTAATCGACCCCAGATACGATCAATGATGTGTTGCAGGGTAGTTTTTCCTATCAAGACCAGTTATTAATAGGAGTCCCAAGTATCTACTAAAATTTACTTACGACTATAACCCAAGCATATTCAAAATTCTTCCTTTGTTGCTTGTGGCTCATTTGGACTAAAAATAGTAGCAGATTTATCAAAATTTATTTTCTGCCCCAAATCAACTTAATAAATAGAAAGAATTCTTAAAATACTTGAACAATCAGATAAATTGGCTTTATAAAATATCAAGCTATCATCTGCGAACTGCAAATAAGACACTCTTAGAGCATTACACAAGCAAAGAAAACCAGTGATAACACTTGCCGATTGTACCTTCTGTAACAGGTAGGAAAATTCCACGGCACAAAAAAGGAACCATATAAGGATATGGGGCACCTTGTCATAGTCCACTAAAGGGCACCACTTTTTCCAATCATTGCACCATTTATTAAAAAGCTGAGCATCACTGAAGATCATTGAGATTAAAAAGCTGAGCACCATTATATACCAATTGCCGTCAATGATCATTGAGACTAAAATTTTGCATTAAAATAGCAAAAAATTCAAATTTATCCGATCATACACCTTGCTCACATCCAGTTTTAAAGCAAGGACTCCAAATTGTTTACACCTGCTTTCCCTAATAGAGTGAAGTAGCTCAAAGACGGAGGTTATATTGTTAGAGATAAATCTCCTAGGAACAAAGTCACATTCGGATGGAGAAATAATAGCTAGAAGTACTGTTTTCATTTGGTTTGCCATGCATTTTACTACCACCTTGTAAATAATATTACATAAGCTTATAGGTCAGTACTCTGAAGCACTAACTGGCGAAGTAACTTTTGGGACTAAAACCAAATTTATGTTGTTAAACTCTTCCAAAGATTTACAATTCAATATCTCTAATGCAAACTGAAATGACTTGCCTTGAGTTCTCTAGGAATTCAGGATAAATCCTTACTCATTCCTCTCTAGCAAATGACATAGTAATCAAAACCAATGATTTTTTTGAACAATCAGATACAGTTTTCTTACCTATCATACTTTATCCACTTGCAATATTCAACCTATCACACATCAACAAATAATCATCCATGACTTCTAGCTTATTATCATTTATCATTAATATGAACAATACTCATCTTTCACAAATTAAACACAGTCATACATACCCTAAATTATACATTTAATGCTGAATACACAAGGTTGAATAATTATCAAGTAATGTAACTCTATTACAATATTATAAATATACCAAGTTAATTAGTTCCACCAATATCCCGAGGAGTTAAAAATATATATATATCATTTCTTTAAAATATATGATAAAAACACAAATAACATTTCTTTTACTATTCATTATGGGAAACAAATAAATTGCACATAAAATTTGTGTAAAATCGCTTATCATAGAAAATACATTTTCCAATCTCATAATACAATAATATAAATCAAGATAATATAAATTATATAAAATCATGTTCTAAGTAGGAATCCAAAATCTTTAATCAAACCTTTTCTTAGCTGAGCATGGTTGGACACAGTTGATATTTATAATATCATATACTATCATTTATAGAGAAAATCACCCTAAACTAGTACATGGGGGAAAACCGCGTCGTGCTTAGAATGTCCATCTGGTAGAGCATTGGATGTAGTCATCTCATATCCTCGTCGTACGTATGCGTAGAGTATATTGGCTCTAAAAGAGCATAACACCCATACACACGGTCTAAAGTCTATATGTGCATACAGACAAGCCCCAAAGGCTTGAATCTCATATCTCTATCTGAAAGGGGGAGGATACAGTCTAATGGTTTCAAAACCATATCCTTTGTACAACATATATATACTTACAATATTTCATTAAATCATATCTCATACTCTTTGAATCTCAAACCACTTAAAGAAACATCATTGCTAATACATGAAAAATGATATCTCAAATGTAAACATATCTTCAGCCAAAATCATAATATAGAATTATAGATGTCTTCTCCCAGATATAAAATAAATCATTTTAAAACATAAAACATCATTAAGGGTAAATGATCATCAAGGAAAAATATACATAAAAAGGAACCATGCTCATTATAGTTTAAAATATATTGTTCTAAAATCATTAAGTAGAAATCGTAAAGTTAGTTTAAGTATCCACTCATTACACTTCTTGAGGCAGATTCTGCATTCCTTGATCCAAAACATAACGCATGTCTCCCAAGAGTCCTAAAATGATGATAATTAACAATTTAAACCATAAAGTAATATAAACTTGAAATTAGATCATAATTAACTAAAATAGGATTTATTTCGAAACCTTTAGATTTTGACAAATATCAACTAACAGATTTTTCTCATGCATCAAATAGTGTCCATTCACCATAGAATCAAGGTTTATTGCTCACATAAATTATCATCAAATCAAGTAAATCAGATTTTATCCTCTTTAAAATCCAAGTCTTAATCATCCTTAAATCTAAATCCTTAACTTGATCAAATCAAAATATTCCATTGAGCAGCCTTTAGTATCCGAATTTTATAAAATTAAATACTTATTCAAAACTTATGACACCACCTCATAATTACTAAAGACACATATCTTAGAATATAATAAATTATGCAATGCTTAATTCACACAAATAGGATATTAAAATGAATGTATTAAATAGATTTTAAAATTTGTCCACTAAATTCTGCAATTAGACTAGTCTTTTTAGAAAAATCATAACAATTGAAAACCAAGGCTTTAAATGCCAAATTTTGGATATGATATACTAGACATAAAAATATCATTTTTTAGAAATTTATAAATTTTAATATCATTTGATACATCAAAATTAGTTTGTCATTTGATCCTACTGCAGAAACAGAGGATTCTCATGAATTTTATGGTCATTTTTAAAAAATTATTAAAATTCTTATTTATTAAATTTTGAAATAAATCAAAGTTTTTAATATCCATATACACGCCTCATTTAACCAATCAGCTCATGAAACTATCGTTAAATCTTCAACTTATATAATTTCTAGAAATTACAACTCAAACAAATCACATAATAACCTCAAAAAAATTAGAGAAATAGTTCGTAAATACCTCTTATGATCATGTAAAGGGTACACTCTCATTTCATCAAGGATATTTCCGGCAAAACCCTTTACTTCCCCGTCTTTGAAAATAAAGCAAAATCTAATGTGCAAATCCAACGTATTCTAGTACTAAGATTGATACTTAACATAACAAAGCAAATCATTCTAATAATCTCCAAATTTTTATAATTTTTTATTGAATTGTAACTCATATATATATATATATATTTGTATATATATAGAGGGTCATTTTATGATATTAGAAATAAAATTTCGATAATAATACATGTTGAGCCAATTATCTAAAGGTTCAACCAACTCGCACAAGGTCGAATGATTTTTATAAAAGTCAGCTTATGTCAAAACAAAGCTTAACTCTATGGGACAAAAGATTTAGTCCAGATTTCATATTCCATTTCTACAGCAAGAATTCTAATCTTTTTTTAAAAACAATATCACTTTAGTCTCTGGTTTAATTGATATATAGTAATTTTGTCTTCACTTTTCAATATAATACCACATTAATTCTTATCGTTTGAAAGATTTTGTATAAAAGTTAATATTTATGGGTAAAAGAGTACTTTTAAATAATATGTATTTTAATTTAAAATTAAAAAAAAAAAGATAATGTCCAATAAAGACGTAAAACAAAATAAAATTTTAATATATATAAATATATAAGCCAATGGTAGTACAAATATCCATTTAAAACCCATAAACTTCCTTTCTTTCATTTTTACTTTTGCAGCCCACGATAAAAATGTCACAATATCCTTTTCCAACTGAGGTTTTGTTGCAGGGGTACCAGTTACAACATCATCACTAAGCATTTAAGGCATAACAATTTCTCCTCTGGGAAAGTAAGGATTGTAGTGCAATCCCTTTCGGATGATGCATGGTCTTATGAACTAAGGATGCCTTTGTGAGGCCAAGGATAGTTTGGACATGCCAAGCCAGGTTCAGATTCATCAGCAAAAGCTACTGTTGCGAAAGATAAAACCATCATCTTTATGAATTTTCTTCAAAGTAAGAAAAGATAAAACCAGTAACCCAGCAGAGTAAGACCGCTGGTTTTGCTTTTTGTTTTTTTTTTATAGGGTGGGAGAAGGAGATTGGGAAATGAGGGAAACGAAAATTAAAAATTGGGTGGGGAAAATAAAATTTTAAAATTGGGGTGAGAGAAATAAAAATTATTTTATTTAATTTTTTTCTGGTAGATTGTGTATTTGTTTTTGGGTTTAGGGGTGGGTTTTAGAGAATGAAAGAAGAATAATAAAGAGATTAAGGCGAGAAAGGTGGTTGTTAGGTGGACTTGGGGCTGGTTTTGGTTTGCGAGGTGGTTGGAGATGAAGTTGTTTTGGTTTGGATATGTAGTTTTTAGGTGGAAGAATGGAAACTAAAATTTAATGAGACCAAACGGTCAAATTTTGGATTTGAAATCACAAGAGAAGGCAATGCATGAATTTGTCTTTATTGAAAACATTATATAAGGACATTTAAGTAAAATCACAATTTACTTGTATTGTATCATTTCATATTTCTTTTATTTGAAAATACTTCTCACATAGAGATAAACACCTATTGTTTGTCACATCAATGACATTATAGTGAAAATAATAAAAAAATTATTTAACAGAATCTTTTCAATAATAAAAATTAACATAGTATATATTAAAAAAATAGGGACTAAATTGGCATATATCCCATAAATTATGAATTAAAATGATATTTTTTATTTAAAAAAATTCAAACTTAATTAATTGTCTGTAAATAAAAGTTTAAATCCCTTAACAAGTTATCAATCTAAGAGACGAATTTGAGTGGAATTCGTCCACTTGCGGAAAATCATTTTTCATATAAAATAAAAATTAATCAATTAAACTTTAAATAAAATTGTAAGTTTAATTCGTTCCGCCTTATAATAACCTTTTTTTTTTATTAACTTATCATAATTTCCATGACCTATTTATGAGATTAATGGGTCAACAGGTTAAATTACCTAATACATTAGATCTGAAATTTAGGTTAAAGCCTTAGTTTATAAAATTTGGCCTTCTTATGATATGGTTTGCCTCTTGAAAAAACTTTAGTTAGCGTGAACTTGTTGGGTCGTTGGATAATGAGTCTAACAAAGCTAAACAATAACCTTTTATTATTTTTTTTTAAAGAAAAACCTTTAATTATTAAGTTTGATTATTTTTTACAAAAATTAACACTAACATTTTTTAAATAATATAACAACCAATTCATATTATTAATGATAATAAAATATTAATCTTATTTCTAAATTTGTTTCAATTCTACATTTTAATTAATGAAGGAACATTTTTTTTTTCTTGAAAATATAGAATTTAGAAAAAAAACGAATATGACTTTATATTTTAATTCTTGTAATTTTATTATAAGCTACAAAAAGAAATCCACCTTAATAAATAAATTATCTAAATTTAAACACTTAACTAAGAAATAACCTGATACTTGAATACTATTTAAAGGTAATCGATCACTAAAATAATAGGTTAATCTTTTAATAAATGATAATATTCGAATTCAAATAGTGAAATACTTCCACTTTCAATACCCTATAAACCTTCGAGTATTGTAAAATAATCATTCCATCAAGGACATTTCAGCTAAAACCCTGTGCTTCCATCCATCTCCGAAAATCATTCTCATAATCTCCGAATTTTTATCATTTTTTACCGCATCACAACTCCCACATATATATATATATATATATATATATATACATATACATATATAATTCTTTCGAAAGAAAAAAAACATACATATATAATTAACGGCGTATGTGTTTCGGTCAGCCCGGAAAATCCGAGGTCTATTTTGATCATTTTCGTAAAAACTGCAGCCGCGTAAAATGGCAAGGGTCGAGGCTGTGCTCTCAGTTTATTAATTTAGATGCAAGCAAAACATAAAGATAGAGTCTGCTTCTCATTCTTAACGGTCTCAACGGACAAAATATATTTCATTTGGCAGGGCGGTTTCTGTCCGCGCGCCCACGGCAACTGTAACATTCAATGGCTTCGTCACTTGGCCCTCCCAGCTTCTATACCCAAACCAACGCTTTACTCCGAAAGAACTTAACTTATCAGGTCTCTTTCTCTCTGTCTCTCTATCTATGTATTTCCTTTTCAAGAATTTGGGGATGAAGGCTGCGATGATGAATAAGTTCTTGCTTGTTGATGAGGGGTCTGTTATTGTGCTTTTATATGTACATATATTTTTTGTTATCCTTGCTTTTTCAGATTAAAATGCTCAGTTGGGGCAATTTACATTTACGTGATTTTGAATTTATTTTTGTGCGACATGTTAACTATTCTTGTGTTCAAGGTTCTTGGATTCCTATAGTATATGGCTAAAGAATTTCTCTTTCTCAGATAAATGTGCTCAAATTTGATTAATTGGTTAATTATTTGCATGTAAATTTCCTGAAATGTAATTTACTATTGCATGTTCGATAATTGGATCATCTATGTTATTTCTGGCAGAAACGGAATATGAAGTCAAATTATCAGCTTATTGCCAACCCAATTCTCTTCTGTTTACTACTTGTCCTTCTCCAAAGTATGTTTGATTACATCGGGAACCAGTCACAGGACGATAAATGTGGCTGTACTTGCGTTAAAAGAAATGGAAATGAATGTGTGGAGGAAAAATGTGGGGATTGTTCCATTCGTCACCCTCAACAATGGCTTCCACTATTACAAGTACCAGATCCTCCATACCGAGCTGTGAGTACTGATTTTCTTGCCTATCCTGACTTGCCAGATAAGTCATGCAAGCTTAACGGTTCCTGTCCTGTCACGATACTTCTTACTGGGAATAATCGAACTATTGGAGAAAGTATGCCTCACCCTCCTCTTTCTTTATTTTGTAATAGTCACAATTTTTAAAATTTGATCGTTTGGCCTAACAATATGGTGGTAAATTATCCTAATTTTATGTGCATTTTGACAGTCTTGGGTCAGAATATGGTTTTGAACAGCTTAAGTTTAGATCCCTCAGATGTTACTGCTAGCTTGCCCAGCAATATTCTGGTAAGTTGTTTTCCCTATCCTTTGGCTTGTCCCTGATTTTACTTAACACCTTTCAGTGACATTCTTGGTTAAGGCAATTTATCAAGTGTCATTCTATTCATTTATTTATACTGAAAATTGTTTCACTATTGATCCTAATATGATCTTTCAAAATGTTTCAGGGGTCACAATCAGCGCCTGGACCAAATAACTATCTCGATCCCGCTTTTTCGTCGAGTAATCCGATTTATTTCATTCAAAGTGAGTGTGGGCCAGGGTTTAGTAAAGCTGTTTCAGCTCAGCAGTCATTGTTTGGTGCTTCAAAAGGTATAACGTTTTCCTAACCTTGTATTATTTATTTTCAATATGATGTTTTAAAAAATTCAGTATTTTTTTTTCAATAAGTATGATGTGTTAGTTAAGTTTCTGCATGAATGTGAAAATTTTTCTCGATAAGGAATTAGCAGAATATTGCATTTTGACATGGCAAAGGAACAATGAAGTCTATCTCTGCATGAGCTTAGAAAAGGTCCCATAGCTTAATTCATTATATGATTGAGTTGCAATAATATGCTCCATTCTGATTTATCAATCAAGAAAAGAAACAATACATACTAAGCTAATCAATTTGATATGCAACTTTAGGAATCAATTACATGTCAATATAAAAAACAATCAATCAGTGAAAGAAAATAATGGAGCACGCTCAGTATCAGCCCGATAAGAAATTTGAGGATGATTGCCCTGATGCTAATTACAAGAAATTTTGGTATGCTATGATACCACTTTACTGGAATTTGTTTATAATTGTGTTTGAAGTGTTTAATTTTGAAATGAAGAATATGCAGAAAAATATAATACAAAACAGAAATTTTCTTATGAGCTACTACAGAGCTATTTTCTTTCATATAATTTTCTTTATTTTTTGTTATGCATTTGTGATCTGCAAATGATCTACAACTAATCTACCATGATCTAATTTTCATCTATAGATTAACACATCTATTTATAGCTCTTATTGAGGTTACAAATTCAAACTTTGCAACTATAAATTCAAATGAGAGCAAGGACTTCTAGAAAATTTATGACAGTTTCAAATTTCAATGTCTTCAATTTCCTTTGCTGCTAAGTAATCCACATTCTAGACTTTTAAAAAATTCTGCATTCCTATTCGAAACTTCTATTCTAAAATTGTTTAGTGATGTGTAGAACATGCTTGAGTTGTAGAAGGTTGTGGAGAAGTAGAGAAGATGTATTAAATTCCAGCACTCCCCCTTTAATATATTTTTTTTAACAATTCTAATGAGTTTGATCTTTTTGAATGATCAATAATCTTCCAACTTTGGTTTTTCTTGTTCATGCTTATTTTTCCTTCCATGACTTTCACCTTTACTTTCTTTTTCTGAGCTTCTTCATAATTTTCTGGTTTAAATTTGAAGAGTTGCAAGACTCATATATTTCACTTAGCAATCGGGTTCTTCTTAGAGAAAAATCTTCATTGTTGACTGCAATCATTTCTAGAGTAGGTCTTTCTTGATGTTCTTCTTGAATTTGTTTTTTGTTCATGTAGAACAACTTGTGGTAGCGCCTGTTGTTTGTTTTCTTCCCAATTTTAGGAAGCATTTTTATTATAGATAATATCTCTACTCACAATTAATTTGTTTGACTTAACATCATATAATCTATAACCTTTGGTACTAAACTATACCTTGTAAAAATACTTTTTTTTTTATTCGTTTCATCAAATTTTGTTCTTTTTTTAGCAAAAATGTGAATATAACATATTGAGCCAAAATTTTTAAAATGACTTATTGAAGGCTTGATTCCATTCCATGCTTCAAATGAGGTTTTGTTCTTCACCGATTTTATTGGGCAACGATTGAAATTGTAAACTGCTGCATTTAAAACTTTTGTACAAAATTATTTTGGCAAGTTCTTCTTGCTTAGCATTGATTTTTTCATCTCTACGATTATTTTATTTTTTGCAT
Source organism: Ailanthus altissimus (assembly GCA_946807835.1). Classification (NCBI taxonomy): domain Eukaryota; kingdom Viridiplantae; phylum Streptophyta; class Magnoliopsida; order Sapindales; family Simaroubaceae; genus Ailanthus; species Ailanthus altissimus. The sequence goes on from OX327687.1 coordinate 32,800,294, forward strand.
TCTACAACTCCATTTTATTGTGGGGTTGTAACTTGCTGTCAATTACTTCCAAATTCGTTCATCTTGACAAAAAATTACAAATTTTGCTAAGGTGTATTCTCCCCGTCTATCACTATAGATAGTTTTGATCTTGTGACTACTTTGCTTCTCCATAAGTGTTTTGAAATTTTTTAAACACTATGAAGGTTTTTGATTTTTTTTTTTCAAGGAATACACCCAATTGATTCTTGAATAATCATCAATAAACAGAAGAAAGTACATGTTGTAACTAACTAATGGGGTTTGCATTGGATTGCATATGTCTGTGTGAATAAGCTCGAATGGTGCTTTAATTATCCATGAACAAGGAACAGTGTTGCTTTCCTATAATAAACCCTTCACATGGCTTTGCTTCCTTGTAAATTTTTAGTAGTCCTCTTTCCATTTTCTTTTGTTGTAGATGTTTTATGCCATCAAAATTTAGATGACAAAACCTTTTATGCCATAGCCACTTGTCTTTAATAATTTATTCTTTTATTGCAGCAATTTGATTTTATTGAAGATTAAGAGCAAAACTTTTGTTTTTCTCCATCTTGACATCTTTTGGGGCTAAATATGCATGATCATTTTCTTCTATGATTGAATGTGAAACATAAATCATGTTTTCGTCATGATTATCTTTATTTTTAGGAAAAAAATTGCTTCATTGGTTGTTTCAAACTTGCATACTTTTTCTGTATGCCCATATCTCTTGCAAGCATAATATTGTGGCTTTCCCCAAAAGTAATAATTTAAAGTTGCATGGTTGGTCTTCTTACAAATTTCGCACGAAGTTTTATCTTCATTTTCGACATTTCTTTTGCTGATTCTCTTCTCCTCTATTTCTTCTCTTTCTTTGGATTTCTTTATAAGTTGAATGAGAGCTTTGATTGGAAGGCACTCTCATCAAATTGCTCATTTCGCCTTAATCTTCTTTGTTTATGAGACTCTTAAGATCCCATTAGTTTTTTCAATTGATAAAGTGGTTAGATCTTTAGAATCTTTTATCAGAGTAACAATGTGATTGAATTTTTTTGGCAAGCTGCTCAATATTTTCTCAATGATCTTTTAGTCTTTGACCTCTTCACCGAAAGAACTTAATTTGTTTAATACTTCAGTTACTCTTGAGAAGTAGTCTCTAATAGTTTCATTGTCTCTCATCCTCAAGTTTAAACTCCCTACATAGAGATTGGAGTATGATAGTTCTTACTTGGTTATCTCCTTAAAATTCTTGCTCAAGAATTTTTCAAGCTTGCTTTGCTGTTGTAGCTCTCATAATCTTTGAAAATATTGCTACAGAAACTGAATTTTGAATCTTTGACAAGGCTCTTGCATCAGTCCTCCTTATTGCTTCAAGACTTTCTTGTTGTGCTGCAATAAGTTGATCTTCATTTCTAGGAGTTTTAAATCCTTTATCAACTATACTCCATAGACCTTCTACCATAAGTAAGGATAATTCTCTCCCCCAAAAATTGGAAGGACAGAATATGAGATTGATGAATGTTTTGCTACAAATAAGGCATTATTTGGAAGCTTTGTGTTGCTGAAATACCCAAATTTTGATCTTCAAAACCTACTTTGATATATCCACACTAAGACGCCTAGTTATGATCAAAACTGGCTCTGATATCAATTATAAAAAATTTAAGGATGAGTGTCTTGATACCAATTGTAAGAAATTTTGGTATGCTATAATACCATTTTGTTGAATGTATTTATAATTTTGTTCGAAGTGTTTAATTTTGAAATGAGGAATATGTAGAAAAATAGACCACAAAATAGAAATTTTCTTATGAGCTACTGCAGAGCTCTTTTCTTTCATATAATTTTATTCATTTTTTGTTATGCATTTGTGATCTGCAAATGATCTACAATTGATCTGCCATGATTTAATTTTCGTCTATGGATTAACACATCTATTTATAGCTCTTATTGAGCTTGCAAATTCAAACTTTGAAACTATATATTTAAATGATAGCAAAGACTTCTACCAGATTCATGATAGCTGCAAATTTCAATTTGTATTCAATTACCTTTGCTATTAAGTAATCCACATTCTAGACTTTTGAAAAATTATGCATTCTCATTTGAAACTTCCATTCTAGAATTGTTTGGTGCTGTGTAGAATATGCTTGCGTTATAGAAGATTGTGGAGAAGTGGAGAAGATGTTAGAAAGATGCAGTAAATTCCAACAAGCCTTACTTTGTTAATCCTTGGAGAAGATGACCATAGTTTCTTGTATTTCTCTCATTATCGCCTTTAGGACAAATTTTTTGATTGCTCCATGATGTTTTTCCTGTAGTTTTAAATTTCATCTTGGTTGGAATCTGCTTATGACTTGTTATCATTGCAAAATAATGTTGGACAAGTTTGGTGTCTGCTCACTATGCCTTTGGTTCCTCCATGTAGATGATTGTGCTATCTAAGTGTGCACAAGTTTGATGAAAATATTAAATTACAGAAGATTTAAACATACCTTGTCCAAGTTTGCTGATTGAAGCTTTCCTTTGGAGCATTCCATGTTCTTTGACTAAATCCTAGCTAGTTGCATCATCTTTCTACATGCTCCTTGCAATTTTTTTTTATTTTTTTTAATGTTTAGTAAGTTTAGGGGACTTTCAAATTTGAGTTCATTACAGAATTGATGTATAAGAATGGCTTATTTGTCATGTTAGAGCTCGACAACTTGGCATTCCAGTGTAGGATGTACACTTGTACTCATATACCATGGCAACTGTGGTTTCATTAGTAATTTATTAGCTTGAGGACTACTGTCTCTTATTCTCTAACTTGAAATTTAACACTTCTATGTCTCCGATCATTCTTTTTTCTTGGAGCTAGAGTTAAGTTGTCTTCAATGTTTAAGTTTGTGGCGCAAAAATTCCTCTGAGATAAATGACGAGCTGTATAAAGGTTATGTAAAAGGGAACTCAGAAGGAAAAATTAACGAGATTCTTGCAGGTTGGTATACTTGATATTTTCTATTATTTTAAGAATCTTATGTGACTAAAAGAAATATGACAATACTAACGTTTTTTATTTTTCCTCAGCCTATGATTTCTTAAACTCTAACCAGAATAAATTCAATGTGAGCATCTGGTACAATTCAACCTATAAGAATGAAAATGGAATGGTTCGAGTTCAACGCTCGGTAAATCTGGTACTTTAGAAACTTGTTCACTTGTAGAGTTTATTCATATTCATGTGATTTTTTTTTTTTCTTACATATTAGATCTAACTTGTGGAAATTTCTATGCTGGATATTTTTATATAGTACAAACTGGCTGTGAGACATTATACTCTCAGGAAATGCTTGAAATGGTCATCATGTTAATGTGTTGAAATGTTAATCTCTTTATTTACTTTATTTGGAATCACAAATAGATTTTATTTTTGACAAACTAATCATCTTAAGAATGAAATATTATAACCTAAGCTTCTTATGAGATGTAATTTTTTTTGGAACCATTTAACTGCTTTTTGTTTTTCAAAAGCTTAGGGAGCTAAGGGCATCATTGGTATTAAAATTTCGTATCAAAATTATTGAAATACTCTTGTTATAATTACTCATTAATGTTGCCAAGGAGTACCCTTTTGCATTCAATTATCTTGTTTAAAAGCTTTGCACTCGATGTATAATGGATTTCATTTTTTATAAGATCATAAAGGACAGGGCTGCTTCAGTAAAATGTTGCACTATAATCTGCACTGTCATAGTTCTTTCTTATTCCTCTGAAAATTCTACCCCCATGTCAGGGTCCAGATTAGTCAAGTATTTATCACTTCATTGCAATAAATTACAAAATATGGTGAAAACTGACATTTGTAATTCTTTTGTTCTAGGCAACCAATACCTACCTTCGCTCTTTGCGATGGCCTGGAATGCAAATCCTGTTCGACTTTATCAAAGATATGCCTAAAATTCCCACCACGTCCAAGTTGGATATATCATCTATCCTTGGTACACTGTTCTTTACTTGGGTTATCCTACAGCTGTTCCCTGTAAGTATGTGAATTATTGTTCATTACCAGGATTATTTTCAATGTTCATAGGTGGCCAAGGCTTGCTTCTTGTTGCAAACTTTGTTATTATCTGGACCTATATTATAGTTTTCTTGATGTTAGTATTAATTCCAATAGGTGAATATTTTTCCATGTAATGTCACTTTGCTTATATTTATAAAGGCAATTTGATAGCCCTTCTTGTGTACTGGTGAATCGTCATTTGAATTATCAAGTAGTGTAAGCACTGAATAATACTTTGACAACAAGTATCATGAGAGGAGTAGTATAATTTTTCTCGTGTTTGGAGATTTAAAAACAGATACGTCCAACTATAATAGTAAGTAATTAGGAGGTACATGAAGTTAGGATAGATGTTTTCATTGATTTCTAATGCCCATAATCTCTTTGTCCTTATGTAGGCTCACCTTAGTAACAGTCTGTACTCTTCAAAAAGAAAAAAAATAAATAAATAGAAGTCACTACGTCAGGTTGATATAGGAATAGGATTACACTTCAAATCTATGAGTAATATGTGTAACGTAACCATAGGAGTTCCCTGGAGACTTGACTGATGGTTTTAAAGTTACAACACTTCACACTTTTAGGAAGCTAAATTCATTACCTAAGTATTGTGTATAATATTTTCACAATTTTACTTTGTCAAAGTTTCATGTGCTTGATATGTCTTCTTTTCTTTTAGGTGATCTTGACAGGTCTAGTATACGAGAAACAACAGAAATTGAGAATCATGATGAAAATGCATGGACTTGGTGATGGACCATATTGGGTGATTTCATATGCTTATTTCTTCTCCCTATCTGCAGTCTACATGTTTTGTTTTGTGGTTTTCGGCTCACTCATAGGTAAGAATATTCAAACCAATAATTACAACTGTTGTTATTGTTGATTCAACTTAATTTCATGTGGTTGACTTGCAGGGTTGAAATTTTTCTTAGTCAACAGCTACAGCATCCAATTCGTGTTTTTCTTTATTTACTTAAACCTGCAAATTGTTGTGGCCTTTCTATTAGCTACACTGTTCTCAAATGTTAAGAGTGCTTCAGGTTTGATTCAAACATCCTAGTAATTTGTAGAAGTGGGTGTATTTCCTACATCCTCTAATGATTTGGAACTGACTTTCATGCACTGATTGAAATATGGAAACGAAGTACAGTCATAGGATACATATGTGTCTTTGGAACTGGGCTCATTGGTGTCTCACTTTTTCAGTCCTTTGTTCAAGATAATTCAATGTCAAGTAAGTTAAAAATAAATATGAAGTAATTCTCCTGTTTTCATTTTGTTTCTTTGAATGTGAACTATTATTACTCATTATGAGATTTATTCTGTTCCTATAGGACACTTGATAATTTTAATGGAGTTATACCCTGGCTTTGCTCTATATCGCGGGTTATATGAGTTTGCACAATATGTATCCACCGCTACCTCTATGGGGACTCATGGGATGACGTGGAAAGATTTGAGTGACAGCGAAAATGGAATGAAAGATGTTTTGGTTATCATGTTTGTTGAGTGGTTGGTGTTTCTTGCTATTGCTTATTATATTGATAAAATTGCAACAACTGGAGTTGCGAAAGGTCCTCTATTTTTCTTGCAATACTTCCAGAAGAAGCCTTGTTCATCTTTCCTGAGGTCCAGTTTGAAAAGGCAAGGGTCTAGAGTCTATGTTCAACTGGAGAAACCTGATGTTGCTCAGGAGGTAAGTTTTGCTTGTTAGTCATGTACTAAATGTTGGTTTCAGTATTATTCGTTGTGGAAGAAGAAATTCATTTCTGGGAACTGTGAATTATGATTCTACTACTACTAAATGATGTTGGCTGAAGCCTGATATTGTTATTGAACATTTTTGGAGTTGACTCAACTATATCTATATTATTAACTTTGTGCTTAATCTTCTGCTCTCCAGAGAGAGAGAGTTGAGCAGTTGCTGCTTGAATCAAGTACAAGTCATGTGATCATCTCTGATAACATTAGAAAAATACATCCCGGAAGGGATGGTAATCCTGAAAAAGTTGCTGTGAATGGATTATCTCTTGCTTTGCCTTCAGGGGAGTGCTTTGGTATGCTTGGTCCTAATGGTGCTGGCAAAACCACTTTTATTTCCATGGTAAACATAACATACACTTTGACCTAAACATGGTTAAATATTTCGATTCTTGTTGGTAGTCTCATGGACCAGTAGGCTATTAGGGGTCTTCAAGACCCTGAAACAAGTAGAAGGATAAAAAGGAAAAAGCCCGGAATGAGCTTCTCTTTTAGGCATATAGTTTCCTTAGTTCTAATGCCAACTGTCTGTTGTCAAACTATCCTAACTTGTTTATTGCTATCTGTTGAAGAAATTAGTCTTAATTGGTCTCTTTTACGGCCCTCTTTCTAAAACTGTTTATCAGTGACAGCCTTTTAGCTTTATTGCGAGACTTCTGTCTCTTCCGGTCTCTTCTTGCCCCATCAGAAATTATATATCTGCTTTAAATAAGAGTTCTTTCTCTTAAACAGATGATTGGGATCACAAAGCCAACCGCTGGGACAGCATATGTTAATGGTTTCGACATAGTGAATGATATGGATAGAGTATATACCAGTATGGGTGTATGCCCTCAATATGAGTAAGCTGTAATCTTTTTCAATTTTTCCGAAGACAACATATTGTTTTCCTATACACAACGCCGAAATATAGTTGATATTTCATTTTGGTTATTTGACAATTTTAGCTTGCTGTGGGAAACACTAACGGGTAGGGAGCACTTGCAATTTTATGGCAGACTTAAGAACCTTGAAGGTTATGCCTTAACTCAAGTAAGTCAATATTTTCTTCACAATTTTTTTTTTCCTTTTGGACAACTGGTGCTTGTTGCTGGACATTTTACATGAATTCACAACATTCTTCAAAATGGAAACTGAATTATTTTAAATGAATCTATAAATGTTGTAGTATAGAATTTCAGCGTTGTAAAAAAATTTGAAGTATAGCACTAGAAATCTTGACCTATTCCATTGTCATAGGCTGTAGAAGAATCCCTCAAGAACGTCAACCTGTTCCAGGTTGCAGACAAACAAGCTGGACAATACAGTGGAGGTATGAAAAGGAGGCTGAGTGTTGCCATTTCACTGATTGGAGATCCCAAAGTATGTCTTAGTCACTCGTCAAAACTATTTTGTACTCTCGACAACTTTTACATAATCATGTCCTGCAATGCTACTTATGGCTAACTCGTGGAAATTTTACAAGGCCGTTTACATGGATGAGCCTAGTACTGGATTGGATCCAGCTTCAAGAAATAGTTTATGGAATGCTGTGAAGCGTGCAAAACAAGGCCGGGCAATTATTCTCACCAGTACTCTCTCTCTCTCTCTCCCCATGTTCCTTTTTGTTTATACTATACCAGTTTAGATTGTCCCATCGTCTTCCCCTCAATTCACTTATAAAGCTTGTTTACATGTTTTCAGCACACTCCATGGAAGAGGCTGAGGCCTTGTGTGATCGATTAGGAATCTTCGTGGATGGAAACTTACAATGCATCGGAAATCCAAAAGAGGTAAATTTGATGTGTAACTTTCTTGTATAGTCTAGGTACAAGCATTCGTAGAAGTTATATTCAGAGTAAATAATTGTAATATGGTATCGGACAGTTAAAGGCAAGATATGGAGGATCTTATGTGTTTACAATTACTACATCCGCGGATCACGAGGAAGAAGTAGAGAGCATGGTACGGCGTCTATCCCCGGGGTCTAGCAAGATATATCAAATATCGGGAACCCAAAAGTATGAGCTTCCGAAAAATGAGGTCAGGGTTGCAGATGTGTTCCAAGCTGTTGAGGATGCAAAGAGTAGGTTCACCGTTTTCGCATGGGGTTTGGCTGACACTACTCTAGAGAATGTATTCATTAAGGTCGCCAACCATGCTCAGGCATTTCAGGATTCTTAAGGACCTCGTGTCTATGCTTGTATTCTGCTTCTATATTTTACTCAATTTTGTGACGGGTTGGGCAAGGCTCTATGCTGCGAAGAACACACTTTCTAAGGACAAACAAAAAAGCTTTGTATCAGATTAGTGCAAAATCCTGCACAAACTGGCCACAGGTTCATGACCCTTTTCGTTTTAGGACTTTTTGCAATAGAATCCCATCCTAAAGCATCAATTTCATTGTAGTTTTATCTAAGATGTAATTATATTTGAAAGATTGTAAACAAAATTCTTCACGAAAAAATAGACAATGAAGAAAGATGATTGCTTCCTTGTAAAGCCATTTCCATAAGTTTCCAATTTTAGCTGGATATCAATTTTTTAACAATGTTTGTTGAAGCAGAAGCAATCAAATAAGTAAACATCCCAAGTAATATAATGCAAAAATAAATAATCAAGAATTTAGAGAGAGAAATGTAGAATAGCAACACACAAAATTTATGTGATTTAACAATTTGACTACGTCAACGGTGGATTAAGATCACACTTTTTTATTATTGAATCTCAAGTTACTCACAAAATATACCTTTTACAAGAAAGATTCACAAAGAAAACTTCTCTCTTGCAAACAATGAATTTCTCTCACTAAGAATCACAAAAAATACTTAGATCTCACAAACTTATCACTAAGCTCACTCAGATCTATTTACGAGCTAATTGAGTGCCTTTATATAGGCTTTAGGACAATTTAGATTAACCCTAAGTGTGTGGGAGTCATTTTAGTGAGTCTCAAAATAAGTGGTAGTCAAAACCAAATTGGAAAATACTTCTCCATGCTAGGCGTTGTAGCGCTCATATTCTGTCTAGGGCGACACGACGCCCACAACCTGGCACCGCAGTGCCCATGCCTGGGCACGCCACTTGCGTTTTCACCTACTTTGGCATCCGTCTTCGATCCTTGCGTACCTAATACACTTGGCTTGCTCTCTAAATCATATCTCAATAATTTTTAATTAATTTTCTCACAATATTCAATGCATGTTTAATATAAGAGTGAAGTTATTTGAATTCACTAAAATAGTTTTCAAGTTTTAATTTTAATTTTATTATTAAAATTTCCACAAAATATAATTATTATTTTAGACAAAATAATTATATAATTAAGTTTTAAAAAATTACTCTCTACACTAATATTTAAATCTACTCTAAAAATGCTCAATTTATTATAATCTATTTTAAATCTTAAATTTATCATTCAGTATCAAACATATTTATATTATAAAAATAACATATCTTACATATTTAAATTTATAAAAGAGCAAATTATTATTAGGAAACGTTTTATTATGAAATGAAGATTGAAGTGAATTAATTTATTTAAAAGAAAGTGTAAGAAAACAAAACTATACTTTTCTACTCGTAATATATGGGTTCGATATTTGAAATATTAGCCGTAGTGGCTCCAACATTAAAAACAATTAGTATTTTTTTTTTCTACTAAAATGGAGATTATGAAGTTTAATCTTTTTTACATGTCAAATAAATAATGAACTTTGAAACATACAATATCCCTTTGATTATTGATAGATTTATTTATTAGAACGTGGAATTGATGTGTTTTGTGTTTATATTTTTAAAAGCTATTAAAGTAGGTAATTATTAAACCAAATATGTGGCCATTATATCGAAACAGAAAAGTCATACTTTGAGTGATGCTATCCATTGAAAAAAAAAACCCGCCTAGAGAAAAAAAATTCACTTGTCAGTAGATATTACCGTTGTCTTCCTTCTAAAAATAAATAAATAAAAAGAAAGAATGTGAGAAGTTTAGAAAACTCAAAAAAAAAAAAAAAAAAAGCTTCAATTCTTATAATGTCGTTTGTACTTCCAGTAGCCCAATCAATAATTATACATAATGTGCCAACCACTTCATCGGCTCAGTGATTTGATACCGGCAGTTTTAATATTAAAGTATTGAATTTGAATCACGTCTAACCTCTTTGTTATTGGAAGAGGATTTATTTATATTATTAATTTGTAATTAATTTAATAAATATTTGAAATAAGTTTGATAAAATTGTAATAAGATTGATAATAATTTATAGTAAAATTGTTGAAATGAAAGTATACAAACAAGTAATATAATTTAAGTAAATAGTATAAAATAAATAATTAAGGAACTAAAAAGAGAAAGATAGAAAAAGAACACAAAAAAAAGTTAAGTGATTTGACAACTTACTTATTTTCACGGCGGATTAAGATTATTATTTTATATTATTGAATCAAAAGCACTCATAAAGTACGTTTTTTTACAAGAAAGCTCACTAAGAACACTCTCTCTTGTAACCTATGAATTTTCTCTCACAAAAACCTACAAAGTATATTTGATTACAAGGATCTTTCTTGAATTTCACTAAGATCATTAAGATATCTCTAAGATTATATTTACAAGTCAATAGAGAGCTTTTATATAGGCTTTAGGAGGATTGTCAGACTATTTCTCTTCTGGCGTCTTGAAGTCAATTGCTGAGAATGGACTTCTATTAATCAAATAAGTTGCAGTCACTATAGCTTCTCCCCAAATTACCTTAGACATCTTTGCATTGGTAAGTATGCATCTAACCCTTTCAAGTAGGGTCATATTCATCCTCTCAGTTACGCCATTCTACTGTGGTGTTGATCTTACCATTTTATGCCTTGCAATTCCATACTTGTCACAAAATCCATCAAACTCTCAATTGCAAAACTTGAGGCCATTGATAGTTCTTAGCCTTTTCACCCTTTTGCCAGTTTAATTCTCAACAAGAGCCTACCAAGTTTTGAATATATCAAATGCTTAATCCTTACTTTTTAACACATAGACCCACAGTTTCTTGAATAGTCATCAATCAAATTGAGAAAATACCTGGCACTACCACGAGTATCTATCTGAGTTAGTCCCTAAAAGTCCGAGTGTATGTAGTCAAGAGCTCCTTTAGTCTTCTACTCACTAGCACTAAACCCTATGTGCTTTCACAGCACACAATGCTCACAAAACTCTAAAGGCTAAAACTTATCTTCACCAAACGCCTTTTGACTAAATAACTCCTTCAGGTTTCTCTCGCCTAGGTGTGCCAATCTAAGATGTCATAACTTGATTTGCATATTCTTATAATCTACAGAGAATACTACAGAACCGCTTACAACTTCACCTTTAAGATAAACGCCTTTGTGCTTCTCTCATCTCATTATCACCATAGAACCTTTCAACACTCTCAAAATTCCTCCGTCGATCCTGATGGAACACCTATTCTGATCTAAAGTCTCTAGTGAGATCAAGTTCTTCTTGAGATTAGGAACATACCTAACATCTATCAACTCTCTCACTCGCCCATCATGCAACCTAAGTTTAACACTACCAATTTCCATCATCTAACATGCATCGTCATTACCTATTAATATCTTACCACTACTAATAGGCTGGAAATTTGAAAACCAAGACTTGTGCAGGCACATGTGAAAAGTACAACCAGAATCAAGAACCTATTGTTCAGCATTCTTACCATTAGTAGCGACGAGTGTCTCTGCGTTATCATAGCTATCATTATAGACAAGTGCAACATCCACTTTTTTCTTATCTTGTGCTTTCTTCTCTAGACAAAACTTTATGAAATGTCCCTCTTTCTTACAGTAATAGCACTACCTAGGAGTCCTGGACTTTGACCTTGAGCCCTTTTTCCTTTCCATCTTTATATGAGGGCCTTCCTCTTACAAATAAACTTTCTGTATTGCCCTCAATCTGTTTCCCTAATAACTTTGAGTTTAAAGATGATTTCGCATCACTCATCATTAAACTCTCTCTGCTGTAAAGTAGCGTATCAACAAAGCTCTCATAACTCTTAGGGAGTGAACTCAGTAGGATAATTGATCTATCTTCATTTTTTATCTTAATGTTTATAGACTCAAGATCAATGAAGATCTTATTGAAGGTGTCTACATGATCTTTCATCAGCGTCGCCTTTGCATGGATAACTCATACAGCTTCTTCTTTATATGCAATCTGTTGGTCAACAATGTCTGCATATAAAGCGAGTCAAGCTTCTTCCAAAGATCAATTACCGTTGCCTCACCTACTACTTCCTTTAATACTTCATTGCTTAATAATAGAACGATTGTGCTGTGAGCTTTTTCTTAAATGCCCTTTCTTTTTGCTTTAGGTTTAGATGACTCTGGCGTCTTTTCTTCTTCACTAGATGGAGCTGCAGTCTCCTCTAATACTGACCTTAGCCTTTAGCTCACCAATAACGTTTTACCTTCATCTTCCACAAATTGAAGTCATTCATACCGTTGAATTTCTCTACCTCATACTTAGGTGTGGCCATGTCTGCTTAGAACCAAGTTCTGATACTAGTTTATTGAAGCGGAAGCACACAAACAAGCAATATAACCCTAGAAAATAGTGCAGAACAAATAATTAAGGAACTAAAGAGAAAGGTAAAAGAAGAGCACACAGAAAATTTACGTGGTTCGGCAGCTTGCCCACGTCCACAGCGGATCAAGATCACTCTCTTATGTTATTAAATCACAAGGCACTTATAAAGTATGTCTTTTACAAAAAAGACTCACTAAGAACACTCTCTCTTGTAACTTAGAAATTTTCTTTCACAAATAACCACAAATATATTTGTTCACAAAAATCTCTCTTGAATTTCACTAAGATCACTAAGATATCTCATGATAATGTTTACAAGCCAATAGAAAACCTTTATATAGACTTTAGGACATCCTAGGTTTATCTTAAATGTGTGGGAGTCATATTAGGGAGTCTTGAAGTAAGTGGAAGACAAAACAAGTCACAACAAAATGAGAAACCTGTCATCGTGCTCAACCCTCACCACCGTGGCGCCAGTGCGCCCGCCTGGGCACCGCGGTGCTCAAGTTCTGTTCTGGGAGCTGCAGCACCCACACCTGGGCACTGCATCTTCATCTTCCGCCTTTTTTCACCTTCATCTTAGTTCTTCGCGTACCCTACAGATTTGACCTGCTTTCCAAATCATATCTCAATAGTTTTTAATCAATATTCTCACAAAAATTAATATAATAAGGATTTATATATAAATATATATATATATAATGTGCACACTCCAAACTAACACTAGTTGATTAAATTATATATTTTTTCAGTATATCAATATCATATGATTATATACAATTAACTAAAATACTTTTTTAATTATCAGATTAAATAAATAATTCATTTTGAAGATATTTGTTCTATTATTCCATAACAAAATAGAGATGGACCTATTAATTTATTGTAATTTTTCAATTGGAACCCATAGATTTATCAGGAAACTAAACGAAGAAGAAAAAAAAAGACGGTTTGTTTCTTTTAGGGGAATGATAAATTTGAGAAATTGTTGAAAGTTGTGCGTTTCCATTTACTAACAAGAACGAGACTCATTAAATGGTGTTCTTATATTACATATCAGACCCCTCAGTTACTAAAATTTTAAGTTTTTTGAACCAGGAAACATGAAACGCTTAGTGATAATAGGAAAAAATTACCTACAATTATGGGGAAAGGAATAAGAAAGAGGCTTCAAAAACAGTGAATTGTGATATATTAGTAAATTAATTGCTGTAAAATGAGTGTCAGATTTTGTAAAAATAAAAATTCTTAAGATGATATAAAAACAAATTTGGATTTTGAGTTACATCTCGCTCACGTTAAAAATAAGGAGAGTTTTGTTTTAAATCTCATGTAATTAAAGAAAGAAAGAAAGAAAGAAAATCAAAGTTAATAATGAAACGACCCGCCTTGAAGTTTTCTATAAATTTTAGAACAAATCATGACTGTTATCCTATAGACAATTCAAAAACATTCACTACACTAGGAATTCTATCAAAATTTTGACTAAATTTTTCATGTTTTATGGATATTTTTAAACCTGCAATTTAAAGAATAACACTTCTATAAATACAATACTATCAACCAAATTTTTAAACTTCTTATATCTCATCCATAACTCACATCATTAACATCAATAAAAATTAATACACTTATAACTCATACGTCAACATATCCTTAGTATCTAAAATAGAGTTATCAAACTTATGGCATCAAAAGTCCAAAACAATATAAATACCATAATACAAATTTATAATCTATAAGATAAACATACTAAATTCCTATAGGCCCAAACGATAAAGGAGAATCCATATATTCTATATGATTAACTAAAAAACATAAAAGCTTTACCACGTGATCCACCCTAATTAGTTACTGAGCTGAGGACGCCTACTGTCTCCGGAGATGGGAAAAGATGAAGGGGGGTGAGTTTTCACGAAACTCAGTGAGTAAAATAATTTCAAAATAAAATAAGAGGAAATAAAAATGATAATAATAACAATGATAATAATAAGCCTTTAAACTATAAACATCAATCTTAACATAAATAATGTAAATAACTTAAAAGTATCGTAAGAATCATCAAATCTCATTTTAATCATGCTACAAATAAAAGTTCTACAAGATATGATGTAATATTATAAATGATTAAGTCTTTAAAACATTACACTAAACTAGTACCCAAGGGAAAATCTCGTCATACCCGGAATATCCTTCGGGCAGAGCATTGGACGTACTCATATATATATCATCTCAAATCCTCGTCTTACGCATGCGCAGAGAAAACTAGCTCCCAAAGAGCAAAAAGGCCCATACACACGGCCCAAAGCCTATGTGTGTGTATAGACGGGCTCCAAATGCCTGAATCTCATATCTCTCGTTAATGGGGGAGGGTACTACCTAGTGGTTTGAAAATTACTTTTATTTTAACAATTAAACTCATTGAATCTCATCTCAAACTTTATACTTAAACAATAAATCATTTAAACATATTTATATTAATAAAAATAATCTATAACATTACTTACAAATATTCGGAGAGTCAAACTATAATATAAATGCATTTTTCATAACGTACAATAAATATTTAATTTTAATATGTCCAACAATTTAAATTAATAAAGTAAAATAAATAATTTAACTAAAAAATTAAATACTCATTATGTTTCATAGATTTTTTAAAAATGATGCGTAATAAACGAAATCTTTAATATAAGAAATAAATCATATATATATATAATATAAATCTCACTCACGAAAATAACGATATTTATCGGAAACGCGTTATTGGGATACGTCACGCTCGAGAATCCTCTTAAATGAGACAAAATGTACTATTATTCATTGATAAGAAAATTAATACCCAAATTGACGATTCTAAACAAAATCTATTACACAAAATAATAACATAACAAGTTATAAACTTACCAACTCGTTGGATTGATGCGAACTTTTCGGTATGGGGTCCGACTCGTTCTGTAAATTTTCTATGGGTCCTAAAATGAAGAAAATAATAATTTAAACTACTAATTTAATAAATTTCAAAATTACCCCCAAAATCAAAGGTTATGATTTTTTTCTAAAGCCTAAATTGCTCAATTTCATAGAATTCTACACTCCAACATAAAATTAACCATAAAAATCTTACAAAATGATAATCATGCCCACAAAAAATTGTATACCCTCTCTCATACACACTAGTTCTCTTTCTCTAAAATGCTTATTTTTTAAATAAAGAAATAAAATATCCTCTAATAAGAAGTCATAATCCAAAAAAAAGCATCAAAGCTAAGCCAATCAATTTACTCACGTCACTACAAAGAGCAAGCCATTGTGTAATCTCCTTATCAGTGATATATTATTTTTTGTAATTGCAGGTGATATCTTAGTCTTTAAAGAAATTTAAATTTTCATTAATTTAAATAAGATTAATATTGAAAAAAATATTTATGGAAAATAAATTTAAAAAAATCTCTCTACTACCATGAAATATATCTTTATTAATTGATATGTATAATTCACAAATGAGTACACATATCCTTTTCACTTGTGATTGTTCTCTAACCAAAAAAGTAGTAGCAAAAATTTGTAAAATCTTATTCTTCCACATCAACAATTGGGTATGTTATTTACGTTGGTTTTTGTAATTTTTTTTAAATTCTTTTAATGTGGTAGTTATACAGTATCAATTAACAATTGATAAATTAAATATCACAAAATTTATTTTTCAACTATGTAAACATAATATTATTGTATAAAATTCTATACTTCCACAAACGTGTTATTCATTAATAACTGTAATGTGATTAATAGTTTTTAATTATATTATTAGTGTGTAATTTTTTTATATCACATGATAATTACAACTTTCAAAGCATTTCAGTAACTGTCAATAATACATTTTCAAATTTCAAATAAATTAGACTAAATAATTGTCAATAACACACTTTACAAACACCAAATAACTGGCAAATAATTGAAGAATAATAATAACTAAAACTCTAGCATATTTAGGACTTGAACTTTTGACCTAAATCAGGGAGTGCACAGGCTATGCTGCTAGGGCAAGTATCTAGGTATAATTTGTAATTAGTTTTTAATTATATAATTAGTACGTAATTAAGCAAGACTTTAATAAATGAATGTGATCATGTCAATTGGATACAAAAAAAAACTTTACATTTGTAGCATTTTTTAAAAATTTAATATGATATTATTGATTGTATTCCTTGACAAGAGGAAGATTTTTAAGTTGGACTATAACATCAGTTTATATAATTTGAGAATATTTTACTCTAATATAAGCATTAACTGCCAACCATTCAATTGACTTAGTACTTATTTGGTTGAGCTTCTTTATTAAGTAAAAAAGTTTTTTTAATGTCAAAATTTTTTTTAAAATTATTTTATAACGTTTGGTTATAATTAGAAAAGAGCTTTTAAAGATAAAAAAAACTATTTTGCTTCTATTTATAAAAGCTCAATTTTAGGCTTTTGGAGTAGAGCTTTTTTAGTCTTATTTTTTTTAATATGTGAATATTTTCTTATTTTCATAGTGTATTCTTAATAAGAATATATTCAACTAACATATTTTCAATATTTTCTTAAAAGTTATCCTATCTCTAATTTTTCATATCTCAACAATCATTATATTTTTACACGAATTTACTAAAATATTTTGTTGATTATTTTATTTTTTAAACAAAAAAAATTATTATTTTATTTTTAATTTTTATACCAAATACAATAATTTACATTGATTTGTTAATTATTATATATTAATTTTTAACAGGATTTGACCCGAGCCCTCCTTGAGAATCATGGCAGATCCTACAATGATATGGGACTGATATACTCTTTACTCATTTCATTTCATACAACGAGACTATCTACCTCAACAAAAGTGTACACGTGTACTCCAATACATATAAAGATATATAAATATATAGACTAAGATACTTATACAGCTATGCATATCATAGGCCAACCTTAAAATGTAAAGACTGTATCACTTTGCACGAATTCCTGTGACAACGTAGGAAAAATATAAAAAAAAAATAGTGAGCTTGTAGCTCAGTGAGTCGATATATTATAAAATATTATTTACTTTATATGTATTGTAGACGTATAAATCTATAAAATAAAATAATCATGAAACTATATATTGAGTAGTCAATAAACTTGTACTAAAAGTATGAGTAGTCAATAAACTTGTACTAAAAGTATGAGTTATCATAAAATCTATACTAAAACTAAAAATCATAACATAATACTAAGGATCTAAAAATTTGAAAGTGTAAACTATCATAAAATCTGTTCTAAAGATAAATATATGTAACGCAGCTCTGGGAACATATACCTTTTATACTATAGACATATTGAAAACCACACCAAATTTGTACTAAAAAAAAATTGGTCTAATTTGATAAAGTAACTCACGCACAGGTAGAGCAGGGGATCTGAACTGGTTTAACCCGGTGAAATATTGCATCGCTCAGGCAAAGCAAACTAAACTGGTCTAACGCATGCGCAGAGCAACTACACTAAAGGGGAGGGTATACATATGGTGGTTCGAAAACTACTATTATATAATATCATGAAAGCATAATTATCCTAAAATAATTATTTTTGTACTGAATATAATCATAAGTTATACTATAATAGATTCTAAAAATATTTATGAATATGCTAAATAGAATAAATATTTATCTGTCTAAAATAAATCATCACTAAAACTGATAACATGTAATTAAATCATAAACTGTCATATTAAATATATATATATATATATATAATTATTCACTTACAAAAGTACACTAATCTTGAGTTGATTCTGGATCTTGGAGTCTGTCAGCTATCGATATTCCTCCTATAACATAGGGTATAAAAATATATCATTAGTACTAATATGTATTATGAATATTAAAATATAAATATTCTAACATCATAAAATTATTACCCACTAAATCACTAAATTTAAATTTACTACCCAACCTTATTTATTGTGATTTCCCATTTCTTTTCATTTCTTATTTCTCTCTCAACTGTCTTTCTTTCTTTTTTTTTTCTCCTCGGCTTTCTTTCTTCTCTTTTCTCTTCTTTTTTTTTTCTTATTCTTTTTCTCTTTCACTTTTTCTTTTCTTCTATCAATTTGCAAATTGAAGCAAATTTACTCAAGACTCCATTTAAATTACAATGCCGCCCATGAGACCCAACTAAAATCCACCACTTGCCGAATAGAATAACTAAGTCCCATTAATTTAATAATTTCCAAAACCATTTAAAAGTTGAATACCCACGTGTCTTCTATTCCTTGAATAAAATTGTTGGCTCATCTATCTTTATTGTTATAATAATATCTCAAATTGCCACCAACTCTTCAATTAGGCAATTGAAAAACATGTGTATTACAAATTTACTTAATTATTGTGTTTTAAAAAATTTAATTTGTGAAAATACATGATAAATTTAAATTTATATATAAAAAATATTAAATTATTTAAAATTTGAGTATAAAATTTATTAAGTGTCTTTTTTAATAATTTAATAATAAATAAATACTTTTAACAATATATAATTAAACAATTTAATACTTTAAAAAAAAATTTAATTGACAATTAAATAATTAATGACTTTTTTTAAAAAAATTTATTTTAAAAAATTTATTTTAAAAAATTCTACTTTTAAAAATTCTATTTAAAAAACTCAACCAAATAAGTTTTTATTAAGTGCCTTTTAAAAGGTGTTGAGTTCGTTTTCTCTGGTTACACAAAAGGTAGACTGGTTTCTATATTTACAAATATGGTAAATTAATCTTTGTTATTAGGGTATAATTTTACAAAAGTTATATAACAAAAATTACGTATATAACAAAAATCGCGTGGAGTTACTGTGATCACTCCTATTGAAATAACCAATGGATTTTGTCATTCATTCAATTGGATTTGAATTTGAAATTCATGGGATATACATAAAACTCTAATTATAATAATATGTGATGAAATTTTTGTCATCCAACATACATCAATGTATGGACATTTATATCTCAATTTTGAATGTAACATATATAATTAGAATATACCAGTTTTCCCCCTAATAAAATCCATATATACCAGTTTCTCCTCTAGTAAATTCATATCTACCACTTACTTTCTTTTTATTATCAATTTTCTCCTTAAAAGTTGACCAATTACTCCGCCAAAATGATGGTTTTAGATTATTATAAATTTACAACAGGAAAGTTGATTTCACTCTGTCGTAAAAATTAATAAATGTCCTAATAGGACTACATGAAATGATATTTCATAGCAAATTAATTCTAGTTGTACTTCACATAATGACCCTAATGGTTAGTAGGCATGTATGCATCCTCTCAACCAGAGTTTGAATTAAGATTTCTCTGGAATAATTTGTGTGGATTTAAATCTTGGCTAAGGTAAGATTTTTTTAGTAATTTGTGGAAGTTTTTCTCTCTTCTTCATAAGAGTAGATGTTTCGGGCGAGCCTTGGTATGCCAATAGATTGAATTGCATGAAAAAAACTTGTGAACGGAAAATGACCTTGGATGTATAATTAAAGTTATATTTATCCAAACAAACTTTTATTTTTTTTTTACTAATGATTATATATATAGATATATTTAAAATCGTATCTTAAAAATTTTAATAGATTTCTCCATAGTGTAAATTCTTTACCTATGATTATATTTCTAAAGATTGGTAATTAAACACCATGAGTAATATGGCTGAGAGTCGAGCCAATAAAAATGAGACATATGACGGAGGTGCAAAGATGCATAGAACACTGAAACGCAAGGGTGAAGCAGTGCCTAAGCATGGGACGTGAGAGAATGGCACCACAGTGCCATGAAGATACCTAGGAAGAATCGAGGTGACCACGGTGCCAATTAAGTGGTGCCACAATGCCAACTCTCTAACAATGACAGTGTCGCGATGCTAAGTTTCTGCCTCGTGGTAGCTTGAAACGGTGCCATAATGCTAAAACGGTGGCATCACTGTGTCACTACCTAGGAAATTTAGCACTACGGCACTGATGAATACATTAAAATGCATATTTATTAAGAGATTCAGTCACCATTTAATATCACTAATTTTAGAAGTTTTTTATTTTTAAGCTTAAAATAAAGTGTTGTCCTTAAATTATGATTAATGAATGTTATTTGCACAGGTTTAGGTAAAATGGACGTAAGTCTCAATGTAGAAATCGAAATGAAGAATTCTTGAACCTAGAGTAATATGAATCAATCTTACACAAACTTGAAGAACAGTTGAAAAGCCAAATCCAACATGGTATGGGTCAAAAATTGGGATACAACAAAATTGGGTTACTACTTTCTCTCAGCTTGACCCACCTTATGTATTTGGACCGTATTTCACAAAATACGTACCCAATCTATATAATTCTTGAAATTTTAAAATAATGACTCAATTATCAATAACTCTTATGTTGATGGTAAAGTCTAAATCAGTTGTTATCATGGACTAAATTGTAATGCAAATTAGTAAAATGGTTGTTGCCGAAATTTGACACACCTTTGGTATTTTGCCTATATCTCATTGGATACTCATCCAAATTGTATGAATATAGTGGCTATGGAAAGAAGAGACAAAATAATTTTTATGTCGTCCAAAAAGGCTACATTGATCATTTACATTATCAAAAAGGTGTTGTAATTAGGTGAATGAGTGGTTGGCCTAAATTATTGAAGAATGAAGTCACACTAAACATGTTTTCATTCATTGCCTATATAAGGACACTCTTAGGACGTTTTCAATACTTGAAAATTCTCTCATATTTCTTCTCTTTAACATGCATTGTAAGCTAGGTTAGAGTTCTTGGCAAGGCTAAGAGATGAACTTTTATGTGTTATAAATTTACTTTTATGTTTTGATTCTTTGTCAAGAGCTACAAATGTTTGTAAGTTTGCTTGTGTTTAAAATCTTATCTAATATTTTTCTATAATCCAATGGTTATAATTCTCATGTTTCATATATTTTTAGTCATGCTTTCTTTATGTGATTCTTGTTAAATTATAATTGTTATTGGTTATATTATTTTATATGTTAATTTTTACCGCAATATTGTCAATCGATATATTATCAATCTTAGATAACATCTATAAAATAACATGGTTTGTGTTAATATTTCTAAAGAGTTTAGTCATATCAAATACATGTATTATCAAATGTGCCATATTTTGCATATCTTTCAATTAATTTTTTGGGATGTGAAACTTTCAATTAAGTTATAAACCTTGAATCAAATTATAGAATAGATTTACAAAGCATAATTATGATTCTCGAAGCCTTGCTTACATCATCATAAGACTTTTTTCTTAATTCATATACAATTTTATCTTATCCACATAAACCAATTAGTTAATTTTCTCATTTGCTACTACTTTAATATTTTCACTCCACTAGCCTATTTTGCCAAAGCTTCTTCGTGAGATCGACACCTCAACCTATACAACAATAGCCGCATTACATTTTGAGCGTAAATAGGCACCACCAATTAAGGCCACGGCACGAGTGACCATTTTTCCTTGCAAGTTTTCTTGTTTTAAATGGCCTAAGCTTTCTTTCTAAGTATAACTCGGAATATGGTTTACTTAGAACATAAAAAGCTATATATAAACCCTTATTTTGGCTTGAGATAACATCACCAACTAGAGAGTGTTCATTGTAATCCTTAAGAGAGATCTTTGTGATCATTGATTCAATAAAAGAGACTAGAATCTTAATCAACTGTGGAAGTAGGTAATTGTCAAACTATGTAAATTCTTGCATTGTATATTTATTCCTTACCTTCTATTATTTTTATTGTTCTTTTTGATTCCATGTTATCAATTACTTATGTGTGCAAAATCTTAACCAGAGGTATTAGAGCTAAGGTTTTGACGACTCACAAGTATGAAGTTGAGAAGTTTAATAGGCAGAATGACTTCAACCTATGGAAGATCAATGTTATGGATTTATTAGTGAGTCAAGGGCTTGATTATGCCCTTGAGGAGACTTACGCTATAACCAATGAGGAAAAGAAGCTTAAGATATCAAGACCTAATCCAGATCATGAATATATTTAGAAAAATGCCCAAAACATGATAACTCTTTCGTTGAGTGATGGAGTTTTAAGGGAATCTACTGGAGAGAAGACAATAATAGGTCTTTAGAAGAAACTTTGTGACCTATATATAACGAAGTCTCTAATGAATCGTCTGCACATCAAGAAAAAATTATACTAGTTTTCCATCGTTGAGGGTATACTAATAAAACACCATATTGATTTATTTAACAAGATTATTATCAATCTGAAAATAATAAATGTCAAGGTAGAAGATGAGGATAAAAATATAATCTTGTTGAGTTCTCTCCATCAAGGTTTGAGCACTTTGTTGATACTTTTCTTTATGGTAAGGAGTCATAAAATAATGATAGATGTCAAGGCCTTTCTAAACTTAAATAAATAAGATAAAAGATCAGAGATCAATTTTATTGATGGATTAATTGCAAGAAGAAAACTTGAGAATAAAGAAGGAAAGTAGAAGAGGGATTTAATATCAAAATCAAATGAAAATGATATTATTACAAGAAAGAATGACACTTCATAAAGGATTTTCTAGAGAAGAAAACCAAGATAAAGGACAAGAAGAGAGAATGTGATGTTGTAGTAGCTTATAAGGAAGACTACAAAAGTACAGAAACCTTAGTTGCCTCTAATGGGAAAAATACTAGTGAATGAATATTTGACTATGGTTAAACTTACCATATGTGTAAGGATAAATCTTTGTTTATCAATTATTATCCCATTAACAGTGAAAAAATATTAATAAGTAATGACATGGTGTGTCAAGTCATTTAGATTGGTAGCATTTAAGATTACATGATGGCAAGGTTAAAGAGTTGTTGAATGCTAAACATGTTTTTGATTTCATAAGAAACTTATCATCTTTAGAAATACTAGATAAAACCAATGGATGAATAGTGTGTTTAACATTATCAAAAATTTTGTTTCACTCTTTCATCACATAGCACAATCATTTTAAGTTCCTAATAAACAAAACTAAGGCACTTCAGATGCAAACATTAATGCGAATGGAGATTATCTTAGAAAACATTAAATACAAAATCTTACAATTACTGTCTATGGGTCACATTTAGGAATTATTTTGTACTGATCTAAAAGAACTGAACCTACAAAACGATATGCTAGAAATACTGCAAGAAGGTCAAAAGTAATGTGAACCTGCCTAGATAAGTACAGGAGCTTAAACTTTATAAATTTCTTACTTCTTTGCAATCAGTTTATATGGTCAAATTATATACCATTAGAAAGCTTACTGAGTCAGACATGCAATGCAATTTATAGTACTTAATTTAGAGTTTGGTAAAGAAATTTATGGCTTCACAAATGCTGAAAGGTCAAAGGGTAAAATTCTTAAGCTTGTGTCATCACTAAACTCTTCGATAGTTAAAACTAAAATGCAAGACTTTTACAAGATAAAAACTAAAGTTGAATATATATAAGTTAACAAAAAGCTTAAGAACTTTGCTATAATGACGATTTGTGAGGTTAGAGACTTAAGTACTTCATCACAAGAGTTGAAATTTAGTATAAAACTTAAGTACTATGTACAAAAGGTTTCTTCTTGAACAAGCTTCAACAAAGTGGGGACAGAGGAGATAATGAAGTACTATGTGAAATACCTATCAAGATGTGAGAAAACCTGTAGAAAAAGGAAACAGGGAACTATTTACAACACGCATTGTGTTATTTGAATTTTTTGGTTTCATCTTTTTAATTAAAAACAGAGAAATTATCAAACTAGCCATTTGTTTCATTAGCCTTTAGTGAGCTTCTATAAAAGCAAGCAAAATCATAATTTACCACTTGTGAATTATACATCAAACCAGCCTAAACCAGCAACATGTTTACCACAACCCAATAACTCTCTCAGTGTATTTATCAAATATGTAGTGTGCAGGAAGTATAAATTAAAACACAGCGCCATTTAAAAACTAAAACTCCACAAGTACTAGTCTAAATGCCAAAGTTATTTTTTTTAAAAAAAAATTCCTATACATGCAAGAATAACTCAAAGAATAGTGCAAATTATAAATCATATAAGAACAAACAAAAGCTTAGCAAAAGACAAACAAGGATGTAATACAGGAGAGGAAAATGGTATAAGTGCTTTCATCTCATAAATCTCACACATTATACAAAGCCATATGTTATGCGTTCTACGAGTTCTTGTCCCAAAATATCAACCAAATGGGGCACTTTTATTTCACTAAGGAATGAAGTGCCTTGTGTAACATTTTTCTGCGGAATTTGAGGACCATTTTTGCCTCAACTTTGAAATATTTGGTTTGGTAACTATGATTTTTAGCAAGGTTAAATGAAAATGTAACTCAACATTAGCAACAAAATAAAGAGGAGTTTCTCCTCTTACTCTGTCAAATGCTTCAAAATAGAGCACAAACTAAGATGTATTATAAATCAAATTCACTAAACTTTTAAGTGAATAAATTTATCTACTAACAAATTTTGGTCAGAATTTTAAGTTGCTTCAAGATATTTCCTCAACATTTAATGAACTTGCAAAAACTACTTAAACTTATCAAATGCATAAAAGAGACCAATTCAAGAAAGAACAATCTACTTGATGCATTAAGATGAGATGTAAAGTAATTAACTTACCCCCAAATAAAAACTCTACAACTGAGCATCAAAACTAGACGAATGTTCACAGTGAAATTTTCAAACCTATAAAAAATAAGAAAAGCGAGAAATTTAATTTATTAGACCATCAAATTACTAGGATGGGAGTTAATAATGGTACAATGTGTGAGCATTTTATCATTCATATGTTTTCAATAGAATTTTGGTGAATACTATTGATGTTCCTATATCAACTTATGTGAATTCGACCAAGCAATTTCGTAAAATAAAATAAAAAACACTATCAAATGCAAAAGGAAAAAAAACTTGAAATAGATAGAATTGAGAAGCACAATCAAATTTAAAAAAATGGAAACATAGGACTTACATGAAGTTGAAGAACGCACAATCTATTTTGCGTTTCTTCAACATCTTGTAAAACATAAACATATACCAACAAGACAAAAGAGAATCAATAACAAATTAACTATTATGCAAACTCGAATGACAAAAATGCAATTACAAAATAAAAAGAAGCATAGTGTAGATGAAAAATATGAAGTGCCATGATCGCCTTCTTTATCATAGCCTCTTTTTGATGACTACAAGCTCACGACCTGAGGCAAAGCCTTATCTTACATTTTTTAAAGTAGAAGTTTTCCATCAACGAATTCCTCGTGAAAGTCGCTTATAGAGATTAGGGGTTAGGGTTTATGAATAAGATAGAGGTGTGTAAGTGACTCAAAGATTTGAGATTTCAAGCTTGTCGGTTTATGTTTATGTTTCACGGTTAATTTTTGGAATTGGCAAAGGGAAGAAGAAGACGATCACTAAAATCATTGGGGCTTTCTGAGATCAACAGTTTTTGCTAACTTTTTGCTAAGACTTCACGGTGCAATGCAAAGTGAAACTTAATCAAAGAAGAAACTTAAGGTAGATTTTAAGTAAAGTTAATGCCGCAAATGATGTCGTTTAGGAAATTCTTTTTTTTTTCATAACTTTTAACCTTAAAACTATATCATTTTAGTGCTTTCTTTTTTACTTTTTAAATTTATAACGCCCAAAACTACATCGTTTTGGGCGTTATATAAAATTTTAAAATTTTAAATTTACTTTAATAATTAATTTTTTAAATAAAAATTAATTTTTTGATGCTATAGTATTACTAATTCACTGACACTTTATTTTTTGATACTATAATATTGGTAATTCATTGACACTTTATATTCTTGATACCATGGTATTAGCAATTCACTAACACTTCACTTCACTGACACCATTTAAAAAAGTGTCAGTAGCATAGTATCAATGAAGACAATTTTTATAATAGTTATTATTTCATCATTCCTTTTAAAAATTATTATCACATGCTCACATTCGAGACAATCATCAATTATGAACACAATTTACTAATGAGTTTAAGAAAAGTTGCAAATTTGTTAGCATGTTGAGAGAATATATGGGTGTGCATAGATTTTGTTTTTTAAAAAAATTGAATGGGACGAGAAACCTCTCACTTAAAGAATACCAATTCTTATCATTTAATTTTACTTGAACTCGGGTGGTTGGAAGAACTTTACACATTCATGACTAGCCAAGCTATGCCCAAGGAGCATATGAGTGTGCATAGTTAATTATAAGAAAATTTAATATTTTTTCTTTTGTTTTAATCTTAAGATATTTTTTAAATATTCAAGTATTTTTTTTATTTCATCTTTAAAAATGATTGTTTACAATTTTTAGGATGTAATTGTGCATTTAAAAAAAAAATAGACATCTAGTAAGTAAATTAAGATAAAAAAAAAAATAGAGATGAAATTGATAAAGTTTTTTAATTATACATAATAAATATGATAAATTTATATCTCAAACATTTCAATTTCCCCGTCAAAGATTCTATAACTAAGAAGATCAGTCAAACATCATCCTTTAACATTACCGATTCTATTAAAAACTGATTCCACATAAAAGCTTCCACATTTTTTTTTCTTTGTTTCCCTTTTTATTTTCTTGACAATGACACTAAGTATTGGCAATTCTTAGAAATTCAGGGTTCTTTCAAACGTGGTTTCAAAATCCATAACTGTCTTAATTGAGATTGTTTTAGTAAAACAAATATTTGATGAAAAAGTCTTTCTTTCTTTTTTTTTTTTTCAATTCATGAGAACTTCTAATAAATCAAGTGAAGCCCTCTTAGGTCTAGCAAGCTTATCAGGCTGAGCATGGCAGGCTTTTTCGCGGGTCATCGAACGAAGCCACTTGAACTAATTTAATATTGCTAAAGATATCTTTATAAACTTACTAAAAAAAAATAAAAATTTTAAGAACAAATATAATTTACTTACATATACTTTAAATGGGAGTATTTCGAGGTGGATCCAATACCATATCAACTAAAAAAAAGATTTAAAATTATGCCAAGAGTTTCATCCATATCATATTAAGTCATAGTAAAGTTGTTTTTCTAAAAGAAGAAAAAAAAAAGGATTGAGTAAGCAAGTCATTCTTTGAGTAAACGTGTTCTCCTAAGCAGCACCCGCTTCCAAATTCCGATATCGCTTTTAGTTGCTTAAATCCAACTCTAAATTGTCGTCTCCGCAAGCCATCTGGCATAACAACAAAGGTTTCAGGATTTTTGAGTCATCAAACTTCTGCATGAAGCAAAACCATAAGCAAAAGCGAAATTCGTTATTCCTGGATAGTGAGGAATTTGAATTTTCGAATTAGATGCTGTTGGGTGTATTTATTTTAAAGATTATTCGAAAATATTAACAACAAAAAATTAATAATATAAAACAGAAAAAGATAAAATTTGCATTTGAATAAGAAGAGACTTGTTAATAATATTATTTTAAAATTAAATAATTTTTTTTTTGTTCTCGTAAATATAAGTCTATATAGTTTCAAGGTATAATTTAACGTTCGCAGTCAATTGTTTCGATAAACATGATTATTGAAAGAAAATTATAAATTTTTATTATTATAATAGCTTAAAATATAATATAAAAAAATTTATTTTTTATTATATTTTATGTATAGTTTAATCTTCTTTTCTTTCTTACTGTGCTCTTTTTTTTTTAATGAAAGATTAACTCTATAACATCTAAAATTTATTTCTTTATATTTCTATTTATTTTAATTTTTTATAAATTAGATATGTGGGGCCCATATTATTAAATATACATAATTTTTATTATAAATTAGGCATGTGGGGCACAGTTGGTGGAATTATTATAGATTTTTAATATATATATATATATATATATATATATTGTGATGCGAGCATCAGATGGAAAAGAAGAAGAAAAATATATAACATATAGATACATGTGTGGAAAAAAGTTAAATGGTTGTGGAATTGTGGAATTTGGGGCGGGTTGTTTCAGTTTATATCAGAATACAGACTATAGATTATGTAGACAATTTTATGAATTCATTTGTTTTGGATTAGATTGTTAAAGCGGTTGAAATTCAATTTTCTTATGAACGAGCTATATAACCAACCTTATTAAATAGTAGTGTTATTGGAGAATGTGAGGTTAGTGAGAGTAAGAAAGGATGAACTAGTTTATTATTTAATTTTTAAACCAAGCTCTCATTATACTAGGCATAATATATCCTATTGGCATAGAATGAATGATATTGGGTTAAAATGATTTAGTATTCTCATGATAATATGATTTATTACAAATAATGTAGATCAAATGGGATCTTATAAAATAAAATCTTGTTGATCAAATTTAAAGGTTTGTAAGAAAGGTGATAATTAGAGGTGATAAATGGGCTATATCGAACTGGCACGACCCATGAAATTTGAGCCTATATAAACTATCGTGTTGGGTTTGACAAGAATACAATTCTTGCCAATTGGCTCAAGCATGGCCCACAGCACAGCCTACTGTAGGCCATGTCATGCTTGGCACGCTGGCCTAACAGGCTAGGTCTTGGGCCATAAAAAACCATGTATAATTTTTTTTAAAATATTATTTTTATAATAAAAAAGTAAAAAATAAAAAAATATATTATTATGGTGGCATCATGTGTCTTCTACTTTTGTCTAGTGCTATAGTACTTGTAATTATAAATTTTATATTTTTCATTGACTCTTTATTAATTGTTTAAATTTAGCAATATTTTTTATTCACATTTTCATACACAATTGACGTAATTAATATTAAAATTAAATTTAAAATTATAATTTTAATGTGATTGAAATTGAAATTAGAATTTAAATTATAAACATTTAATAAAACTAGAATTGAAATTGAAATTTATAAATAACATTAAATACAATTAAAATTAAATTTTGAATTATAACATTTAACATAATTGAATCGAAATTATAACATTTAACGTAATTGAAATTGAAATTTAAAATTAATTACAATATTTAACGTAATTAAAATTTGAATTATATCATTTAACATAAATGAAATTAAAATTAGATTCAAAATTATCGCAATTAATGTAATTGAAATTGATATTAGATTTAAAATTATCACATTTAACATAATTGAAATTGAATATGGATTTTGAATTATAACATTTAATGTATTTGAAAATAAAATTGGATTTGAAATTATTACATTTAACGTAATTGAAATTAAAATTTAGATTTGAAATTATAACATTTAACGTAATTGAAATTAAAATTGGGATTGAAATTATAACATTTAACGTAATTAGAATTTGAATTATACATTTATTGTAATTAAAATTGAAATTATTGAATATTAAATTATAACATTTAACTTAATTGAAATTAAAATTATAACATATAACGTAATTGGAATCGAAATGGAATTTGAATCAACATTTAACGTAACTGAAATCGAAATTGAAATTAGAATTATAACATTTAACAAAATTAAAATTGAATTTGGGTTAGAAATTATAACATTTAAAGTAATTGAAATTAAAATTAAATTTGAAATTATAACATTTAACGTAATTGAAATTGAATTTGGATTTGAAATTATAACATTTGACGTAATGAAATTAAAATTAAAATTGAAATTATAACATTTAATATAATTGAAATTAAATTTGAATTTGAAATTATAACATTTAACGTAATAAAATTAAAATTCAATTTGAAATTATAACATTTAACGTAATAAAATTAAAATTCAATTTGAAATTATAACATTTAACGTCACTAAAATTTGAATTATAATATTTAACATTTTTTAAATTAAAATTAGATTTGAAATTATAACATTTAATGTCATTGGAATTGAAATTATAATTTAAATTATAATATTTAACGTAATTAGAATTAAAATTGATTTTAAAATTATAACATTTAACATAATTGAAATTAAAATTAGAATTGAAATTATAACAATCAACACAATTGAAATTACAATTAGATTTGAAATTATAATATTTAACGTAATTAGAATTGAAATTAAAATTAGAATGATCGTTTAACCTAATTAAAATTTAAATTGGAATTGAAATTATAAGATTTAACGCAACTGAAATTAAAATTGAATTTAGAATTATAACATTTAATACAATTGGAATTAAAATTGGAATTTGAATTATCTTTTAACCTAATTAGAATTTAAATTATAATTAGAATTATAGCATTTAACGTAATTAAAATTGAAATTTAATTTGAAATTATAACATTTAACGTAATTGAAATTAAAATTAGATTTGATAACATTTAACGTAATTGAAATTAAAATTAGATTTTGAATTATAACATTTAACGTAATTAAAATTAAAATTGAATTTGAAATTATAACGTTTAATGTTATTTGAATTGAAATTAGAATTAGAATTATAACATTTAACGTAATTAGAATCGAAATTATAACATTTAACTTAATTGAAATTGAATTTGAATTTGAAATTCTAACATTTAACATAATTGAAATTAAAATTAGATTTGGAATTATAATATTTAATGGGAGGGTGTTTAAATTATTTTGAGTATAAATTAGAATAATGTAAATAAATACAATTGATTCATTTGCTAATTTGTTTTATTTTAGTTTTATCTTTTGTCCATAATAAAATTATATTTCAAAGCGTACTATCAATTTGTTTAAAATTATAAATTATAATTACAATTTTAATAATATGTACATTAATAGTAATTCTAATTATAATTAGAATTAGAATGTAATTTTAATTATGATAAAAATATAAATTTAATATAGTTATAATTAATAATAACAATTAAAATATTTTTTTAAAGTTATTTTTTGATTTAATTGTATATTTATTTATAACATAAATATTAAATTGGGCAAATATAAACATAAAACATTATTGGCCTAGTAGTAAGATATTTTCACTTAATGAAAATTTTAACCATGAGGTCTTAGGTTTAAGACCTCAGGCCACAAAATTTATTGGTGAATAGTAACACTATTGACAGGAATAATGATACTATTGACGAGCCTAATGTTTTAGGCCCATGACGGGTTTGCGCCCGCACAAGTGCACAAACCAAAAAATGCGGCCTAGGCACGCACGGCATGTTGGTCGGCCTAGGCTCGCACGCTATTGTACATGTCAGGCTGTGTCGTGCTCGGGCCGCTAAGCACAATTGCCACCTCAAATGATAACTGACTTATAAAGTGATTGTACTTACAAATCTTTTGGTATAGTGTAGTTATTAGTTTTTAAAATAACAAGTATAAAGGAGTGTTAAGAATTATTGGTTGTATTTAGGTAATAATCCTAGTAGATAACATACAATTTGAGATTATAAAGACAGTAGGATGGAACTCTTAACAATATATTGGAGATTATTTACTAATCATAGAGTTTACTTATAATAATCAATGCAATATTAAAATGGCTTCTATGTTGATTTTATATAAGAGAAAATATAAAACTTCAATCTATAAGCGTAAGCATAGAGAGAAAATTGTTAGGTTTAAAAATTTATTCAGATTATTAGTGACATGATTGAAATGATCAAAGATAGACTAAAGATAATTTAAGATAGATGAAAAAGTTCAAGTAGATAAATCAAAACTAATTTAAATTTGTTATAGGTGATGGAGTTCTATTACAAATTTATTATAGATAGGCATGTAAATTTCAATGACGTAATTCTTATAAGAAGAAAGAAATTATGACACCCGAAACTTTTTTTTAATATTTTTATATTTTTAATTGTTTTATATATTTAATATAAATTAGACATGTGAGACCTATAGATCATTATATATTTTTATTACAAATTAGGCATGTGGGGCTACAATTGGTGAAATTATTATAAAATTTTAATATATATATATATATTTTGTGGTGGCAACATCGATGAAAAAGAAGAAGAAAAATATATAACATATAGATATTTATGGGTCGCATGTGTGGAAAAAATTTTAGATGGATGTGGAATTAAGGAGTTTGGAGTGGGTCGTTTACAGTTCCTCTTATGTGGAATTAAGGAGTTTGGAGTTTGGAGTTTGGTTAGGTAGTCTAAGTAATAACTTTACAATAAATAAATTATATGGTAACTATCATAAAATAATAATACATAAATATTATAAGTCTCATATATTTAACTTAAATTTAATGACTAATTTAAATGTATTATAACCATTATATAATAATGATAATTTCTAATTTGTAACTTATAAAATAAAAAATTATATTTAAATTATATAATTTATGAAACATTTAAAAGGTTTTTAAAATTTTTATTGATGGATGTTGCTTCAGCTCTAATAACCACTTGTTGTTTTTGTTGAAACGTAATGTAATTTATAGAATTATATAGAAAATGTCAAAAATATCTTGTGATAAAATTTAAAGAGTAGTTGAGTCAAAATTTTAGAAATTATGTAATTGGTAAAGAATATCATGGATATTATATAATATGTCAAAAATATCTTGAATGTTTTTTAATAAGTCAAAAATTGTAGAAGGGTTAGGTGATATATTTGAGAAATATAAGGAGGTGGATGCAAGAATAAATATAGGTGTAAGTATTAAATGTGAGAATTGAGTCAGAACATAACTATTACATCAAATATAAGCGTTTCATACCTTATTGTCCTCCTCATATCAACCAAATATCACAGTTGTCCCTCAAATATAAACTTTATCACAAATATCTTTTCATCACATAATCAACCATCTTACTCCATAATTAAAGTTACCTAACATTGGTAACATACCTTATAAATTTTTATTAGTTGTATATGAAGCCAAGTAGTTTGGGTCGTAGACCAGTAGTCAAAGTACTGTTTATATATGGTACTATTTATATTGGTATTGTTCACATATACAGTATTGTTACTCTCACAGCATCGGATTTTAAAATTACTATTAGTGGTATTAAAGCAATCATTAAATTTTCTACCAAATGGTATCATTCTCAATTTCTATCGGTTTCCTATATTAACAGCTTATGCCCTTAATTTCTCCTTTGGCACATCTTTGATTAATCTTTAGCACTCTATTCACCATTTGTTTTCCTAGTACTCTATGATATGAGATACTCAAATTCTTACAATGTTTAGTATTTAATTATTTGGTTTAAGTTGTTAGAAGAGGAGTTTAGTGTTTAGGAAATTTTAAGGAGAGAAAGGATTAAAAGAGAGGAGATGATTTGTAAAGAACAACTCTTATTGAACTCTCAAATTACTTTGGCTTTGCTTGATACAAATGGAATAACTCACTCATATTTATTATAGTAGATGGAGAGTTCTACACATCAAATTTCAACAAACATAATAATTACATCTCTTAACAAAATCAAAGATTAATCTAGATAATTTTGACATAAGATGCAAGATTTATCTAGCACATCTAAAACATATTAGTTCTAAAAGATGGAATTGGATCAAGATTTGGGCTCAAAATGATGAACCCAAAATCAAGTTTATTTCTCAACACCCGACTTTTAAAGTTGATTTTACTATGCCGAGTAAAGATCTTATCTTGACAAAGACTTTATGCTTGAGCGGCATGGTAAAGATATCGACAACTTAGTCTTAAAACTTGGCTTACATCAATTGTACTTCCTTCTTCGTCATATTTTCTCTAAGAAAATGATACCTTGTATTAATATGCTTGCTTCAGTCATGGAACATAAGATTTTTAGCTAATGCAATTGCTAACTTATTGTCAACATAAATCTTTGTCGCCTATTCTTGTGGCTTATGAAGCTCCTTCATCAAGTTTCTAAGCCAAATTATGTGGCAAACACATGACGTTGTAGCAACATACTCCACTTCACACGTTGAAAGTGTAACAAGTGCTTGCTTTTTTTAACTTTAAGTAAAGCAATATCTCCCATGAAAAGCATAAACCTCGTTGTGTTATTTCTTTCATCTAAGTCTTTGGTCCAATCACTATCATTGTACCCAACAAGTTTGAAATTGTGAGAAGATGAATAAAATAGACTAAAGTCAAGAGTACCTTCAATGTAGTTAAGGATTCTCTTGGCAGCCTTTATGTGAGTGTTTGTGGGTGATTCTATATAGCAACTAACAAGTCCAACTCCAAAGAGAATGTCAGGCCTTGTGCATGTTAAATACAACAAACTTTCAACTAAACTCTTAAAAGTTGTAGGATTAACGTTTTCTCTTTCTTGCATTGACAACTTGATCCCACATTCTACGGACGTGCTTACCGGTTTGTAATTCTCCATGTTAAAACTTTTAAGCACTTCTCTTGCATAGCCTTCTTGGGATATGAAGATGCCTTTACTTTCTTGCTTCACTTTAATGTCAAGATAGTATGAGATGAGTCCAATATCCATCATCACAAATTCTTTGGTAATTGCTTGCTTAAATTCTTCAAACATAGTTAGATTATTTTCTATAAAAATTAAATCATCCACGTGTAAAGCAAACAAACAGCATATCTATATTTGCATTTACCTTTATATAGAGGGCATGTTCATGTGAGCATTTTGAAAATTATTATCTTGAAAATATTTATCTATTCTACTATACTATGTCTTCGGTGCTTATTTTCAACCATATAAACCTGTTTGCAATCTTAAAACATTATTTTTGTGTGCTCTCACCTTATATACCAAAGGTTGCTGCGAGGTATCCATTTAAGAAGGAAGATTTAACATCTATTTGATGGATTTTTCATTTATTTTTAGCAGCCAAAGAGATGATTAATCTTATGCTTTCTAAGTGAGCAACGGGAGCGAATATCTCTTTGTAGTCAATACCGACTCTTTGCTTATTGCTTTTGGCAACTAACCTCACCTTGAAACGTTCAACTTCTCCTTTAGCATTCTTTCTCACCTTGTACCCCTATTTGACTCCAATAGGCTTTTGCCTTTTTGGAAGTGTTGCTAACTCCCATGTTTCATTCTTCATTATTGCTTTAACTTTTTTCATCCATTGTATCTCTCCACCTTTTTTCTTTTATCAGTTCTTAAAACATTATTGGTTCACCATCTGTAAAAAGCCAAAAAGTGTTAAATTATTTTGATTCTCTATCACTTTATAAATTTCTTGCAAGCTCCGGACTCGGGGTGTTCTTGGACTTGAGCTTGAACTTGAACTTGAGCTTGAGCTTGGGCTAGTGACTCCTTCATTTGTACTTTTTAATGGTGAATATGGCAGAGTGATGAGTTGCTGAGATTCTTGCTTGATCTTTATCTTCATCAAGGAAATGAAAGAAGTCATAATTCTTTTATTGGTCATTCCAACTCCACATGCCTTCTTCATCAAATTCAACATCTTTACTAATAACCACATTCCCATTGCTTGGATTGTACAATTTATAGCCTTCGAAGCTTAAGTCATAGCCAACAAACATAAACTTCACACTCTTGTTATCAAGTTTAGACCTTTGATGGTCCTACTTATGGGCACATGCAATACTTCCGAACACCTTCAAATGAGAGACTCTTAATTTTCTTCCACTCTTTCCTTACACACTTTTGGTAGGAGAATGGTTCATCAAATATACCACACATTCAACAGCCTCGGCCCAAAATTGTTTAGGCTTTTTCTTACTATTAACATACTTTGAGCCACATTAAGAATGGTTATATTTCTTCTTTTAGTTGTTCCATTTTGTTGGGAGGATCTAGGAACTGTTAGAGGGTGGCGAATACTATTATTTTCACAAAATTTGTTAAATTCTTTTGAGGTAAATTCACCACCTTTATCGGATCTCATGGCTTTCATATAATAACTACTTTCTTTTTAAGGATTAATGGAAGACAATCCTATCACGATTTATTTATTAGGCAATATTTTAAGGCCATCAAAATTAAAGTGCCCAAATCTTAAGTGCCGTAGCCAAGATGGATTTTCAAAGCATGCCTTTAGGTATTTTACAACATCATTTTGGCTCTTTAATAAAAACATTCTATTTTTAGTCATTGGCACATTGGCTATTAAAACATTGTTATCATCTCTTATTGAAAGACTATATCATAGCCTTTTTCTAAAAGTTGACCCATGCTTAACATATTATTTTTTATGTTGGGCATATAATAAACATTAGAAATAAATTAGTGCCTTCCATTTTTAATTTAATTAAAATTTCACCCTTTTCGTTCATCAAAATTTTAGAATTATCTTCAAAAATAACATTGCCACTTACCAATTCATCAAGTTCCACAAACATGTCTTTACTCCCACACATGTGATTATTATCCTCGGTGTTAAGATACCAAGTATTCTTTTCTTCATCATCTCCTACTCCATTATATACCAACAACAAAATATACCCATCTTGATCTTTATTTTTTACAAAATTACTTTCTCTTCAACATTGTTAGTGGCCTTGCAATTTGAAGCATAATACCCAAATTTTTGGTAATTATAGCATTTAACATAAGAAAGTTCATACCTTTGTCTTGAAATATTTTCTCTTTCACATACTTTTGTAGGAAATGAAACTTGTCTCTGCTATTTTCATTTGTTGCCTTGAAATCTCTTTTTCCTAAGCTTTTACCATGACCTCTTCCACATTGGCTTCTCTCATTCTTGGTGTCTTCATCCTTCTACCTTCAAATTAAGCCTTGTGCCAAGGTTTATTTTTTCCTTTTTTGTCTTTCTTCATAGGCTTGCAAGGATTCCATGATCTCTTCAATGCTTATTTTCTCTAAATCTTTAGATTCTTCAACAGTTACAACAATATGTTCAAATTTTGAATCTAAAGAGCGAAGAATTTTCTCCACTACGCGTGTATTATTTAATATTTCAACATTACATTTTAATTGGTTAACTATAGCCAAAACTCTAGAAAATTATTCAGTAATAGTTTTTGAATCTTTCATATGTAAAGATTTAAGCTCATCTCTTAGAGCTTGAAGACGTACCTTCGTCAATTTCTCCACTCCTTTGTAAAAAGTATGAAGTAACTCCCATGCTTCTTTGGCTGTAGTAGCATTGGAAACCTTCTCAAAATCACCATCATCTAAGGTTTGATAGATGATGTAGAGAGCTTTCTTGTCTCTTTTTCTTACTTCCTTCAAAGCTTCCTTTTGTGCTTGAGAAAGAGATGCTCCATCTTGTGTCTCCTCAAAACCTTTCTCTACAATCTCCCAAGCATCTTGAGAACTCAACAAAGCCTTAATCTTAATGGTTAAAGCTTCATAATTAAGCTTGTTAAGTGTAGAGATTTGGAAAGGAACCATCTTTCTTGCCATTTTATTCAAGTGAGAATTTTCTAGCTCTGATACAACTTTGTTGGAAGAGAAGTTTAGTGTTTATGAAATTTTAAAGAGAGAAATGATTGGAAGAGATGAGAAGATTTGTAAAGAACAACTCTTATTGAACTCATAAATTACTTTGGCTTTGCTTGATACAAATGGAAGAACTCACCAATATTTATAGTAGTAAATGAAGAATTCTACACATCAAATTTCACCAAACATAATAATTACATCTCTTGACAAAATCGAAGATTAATCTAGATAATTTTGACATAAGATGCAATATTTATCTAGAGTATAAATCTAGAACATCTAGAACATATTAGTTCTAGAAGATGGACTTGAATCAAGATTTAAACTCAAAGTGATGAACTTAAAATCACGTTTATTTCTCAATATAAGTTTCGTTGATCTTCTATTTAAAATTTTCTTATGCAGAAGGAATTTTCACAATAAACAACATTAATTTCAAGTGAAGATCCCCACCCCCCACAATTCTTTCTTACTTTTTTTTCCCTTTCATTTCTTTGTTGAATGAAGCAAGATTTAGTATCCAAACTTGAAACTCAAAAAAATTCCTTTAGTAACTTTACACGAATATTGAGACCTTTTTCATTATGTGTTGAAGCGGAAGCACACAAACAAGCTAAATAATTCACCCAAGTAATATAATAATGCAGAACAAGTTATTAAGAAATAAAAGAGAGAAAGGGGTAGAAGAAAAACACACAAAGAATTACGTGATTCGGCAACTTGCCTACGTCCACGGTGGATCAAGATCACACTCTTCTCTTATTATAAATCACAAGGCAACTACAAAGTATGCTTATTACAAGAAAGATCACAAAGAAAACTCTCTCTTGCTCTCTAGGGATTTTCTCTCACAAAGAACCACTAAGAATTATCACTAAGATTACCAAGATCACCAAGATCACAAAGATCTCACTAAGATCACAAAGATCTCACTTGTTGATCACCAAGATCTCACTAAGATCACAAAGATCACAAAGATCA
The DNA here is from genome assembly GCA_946807835.1 of Ailanthus altissimus. Taxonomy (NCBI): domain Eukaryota; kingdom Viridiplantae; phylum Streptophyta; class Magnoliopsida; order Sapindales; family Simaroubaceae; genus Ailanthus; species Ailanthus altissimus. Next base: position 32,838,946 of record OX327687.1, read on the forward strand.
CTCTTGATCACAAAGATATGTTTACAAGCCAATTGATAGCCTTTATATAGGCTTTGGGACGTCCTAGGTTTTTTCTATACGTGTGGGAGTCGTATTAGGGAGTCCTGAACCAAGTGGGAGACGAAATTAGGAAGTTTCCTAATTTCGGGATACTGTTCCCGCATCCAGCGCTGCAGCATTGGGATCTCGTCGCTCCAGCGCTGCGATGCTAGTTTTTTGGCGTCGCGGTGCTGAGGTTCTGTTCTGGGCGCCGCGGCGCCCACTCCTGGTCGCCGCAGCGCTGGTCGTCTGGTGTGCCCTTCTTCGTTTTTCGCCTCCTTTCGCGTCTGTCTTTAATCCGTGCGCACTCTACGCACTTGGCTTGAGCCCTAAATCATATTCCAATGATTTTTAATCAATATTCTCACAAATACCCTCATTGATTCAAAATCATTCACAAAGTAACTTGATCTCTCATTTCCGCATCTTCGATCACCCTCACAAAGTAGTGACTCCAGTTAAGTCCTTGCATAGGACAAACTTAACCGAGGGCAGTAGCTTAGTCAACATATCAGCAGGTTTTTAGATGACACTATTTTTGTCAGACTAACTTCACCACTTTAGACAATCTCACGAATGTAATAGAGCCTCACATCAATGTGTTTCGACCTCTCGTGGAACACTTGATGCTTGCTTAGGTGTATGGCACTCTGGCTGTCACAGTATACACCGGAGTTTACATCTTTACGAGCCAATATCTCCGCGCATATGCCTTTTAACCACACGGCCTCTTTTATACCTTCACCAACAGCTATGTACTCTGCCTCTGTAGTAGAAAGTGCAACTATATGTTGTAGAACTGATCTCCAACACACACTACACCCAAACACTGTGAATACGTAGCCCGTCAACGATCTTCTCTTGTTAAGATCACCTGCATAATCTGAATCTACGTACCCTCTTACCATTTCATTGTTGTCCTCGTCCCTCTTATACACCAACCTATGATTTGACGTTCCCTTGAGATATCTCAGAATCTACTTTACTGCAAGCCAGTGATCTTTACCCGGATTCGCCATGTATCTACTCACCACACTCACAGCCTATGCTATGTCTGGTCTTGTGCAAACCATTGCATACATGATGCTCCCCACAGCGCTTGCATACGGTACTTTGCTCATCTGCAGTTTCTCATCCTCGAATGTCGACAACTGTGCTGCTAACAGTCTGAAATGTATGGCCAAAGGAGTAGAGACAGCCTTCGCATTTGACATACCAAACTTATCCAGAATTTTGACTATATATCGCTATTGGGATAAGAAGATAACATCTCTTATTTCCCTCACAATGTCCATACCCAAAATTCTCTTCGCTGCTCCCAAATCCTTTATTTCAAACTCGCCACTTAACTGCTTCTTAAGCTTCTGTATTTCTTCCATATTCTTGCATGCGATCAACATATCATCGACGTATAGAAGCAAATACATCATCCCACAACTCATGTTCTTAAAGTACACGCATCCATCATACTTGCTCCTACTAAAGCCACAAACTATCATAAACTCATCAAATCTCCTATACCACTATCTAGGTGATTGCTTTAACCCGTATAATGACTTTTTTAGCAAACAAGCATGATCTTCTTTACCGGGCTCCTCGAACCCTTGCGACTGTGCCATGTATATTGTTTCTTCAAGCTCTCCATGTAGAAAAGTTGTCTTTACATCCATCTGCTTTAGATGTAAATCAAGATTTGCACACATAGCTAATAAAATCCTAATAGATGTGTGCTTGACAACTGGAGAGAATATCTCATAAAAATTGACTCCCTCTCTCTGAGTAAAACCTTGTGCTACTAACCTAGCCTTAAATCTCGTAGGCTCAATCCTGGTATCCCCTCATTCACCTTATACACCCACTTGCACCCGACTAGCTTCTTTTGAGGTTTCTCCACCAACTTCCAGGTATTGTTCTTCTTAAGAGAACAAATTTCTTCTTCCATAGCCTGCTGCCATTCTTTCTTGTTTTCACTATTCATAGCCTCACCATATGTCCTAGGCTCATCATACTTAAGAGTGTAAGCAAAATTAAAAGCATAAGCAACTAAGTCTGCTTGTGCATACCTAACTGGTGGGTTAATCGTTCTCCTTAGCCTGTCTCTAGCAAGCTGATACTCTTCAAGTTCCAACTCAGGAGTTCTAGTCTTCTTTTGAGTGAACTTGGAGGAACTTGCCGGTGTTCTTGGTTCATCTTTAAGGATCTCTTCATTAAAGTGTTGATCTGGGGGTATATCAGATCCATGTTCAGGCTCTACTTCAACTTCTATTGACTCTGGTGCTGAGTCTTCCTTGGGCACATGTTCTTCTTTCTCATCTTCTTGGGAGGTTTTCATCATCGTCATCGCATCGAATGTCATGTCACAGCTTATGATACTCATTGGTGGTGTTAAGTCTTTACACCACACTTTGTATCCTTTTACTCCTTCAAGATATCCTATGAATACCCTTTTGATAGCTCTAGGTTCCAACTTCCCCTCCTTAACATGTACAAAGGCAGGGCAACCAAATATTCTAAGATGGTCATACTTCGGAGGATTGTCAGACCATTTCTCTTCTGGCGTCTTAAAGTCAATTGCTGAGGAGGGACTTCTGTTTATCAAGTAAGCAGCAGTCACTACAACTTCTCCCCAGAATATCTTGGACATCTTCGCATTGGTAAGCATGCATCTAACCCTTTCAAGTAGGGTCTTGTTCATCCTCTCAGCTACCCCATTCTGCTGCGGTGTTGATCTTATTGTTCTATGCCTTGCAATCCCATACTTGGCATAAAACCCATCAAACTCTTTGTTGTAAAACTCGAGGCCGTTGTCAATCCTAAGCCTCTTTACCCTCTTGCCAGTCTGATTTTCAACAACAACCTTCCAAGTCTTGAATACTTCAAAGGCTTGATCCTTGCTCTTCAACACATAAACCCACAGCTTCCTCAAATAGTCATCAATCAAGCTGAGAAAATACTTGGCACAACCACGAGTAGCTGTCTGAGCTGGTCCCTAAAGATCCGAGTGTATGTAGTCAAGAGTCCCATTAGTCTTCTGCTCGCTGGTACTAAACCTCACTCTATGTGCTTTCCCTAGCACACAATGCTCACAAAACTCTAAGGGCTGGAACTTATCCTCTCCAAAGGCCTTTTGGCCATATAACTCCTTTAGGTTTCTCTCCCTAGGTGTGCCAGTCTAAGATGCCACAACTTGGTTTGCATACTCTCATCATCTACAGAGAATAGTGCATAATCATTCACGACTTCACCCTTAAGCACATAGACACCTTTGTGCTTCTCTCCTCTCATCACCACCATGGAACCTCTCAAAACTCTTAAAATTCCTCTGTCGATCCTGATGGAACACCTATTCTGGTCTAAAGTCCCTAGTGAGATCACGTTTCTCTTTAAGTCAGAAACATACCTAACATCTGTCAACTCTCTCACTCGCCCATCATGCAGCCTAAGCTTAACACTACCAATTCCCATCATCTGACATGCAACGTCATTACCCATTAAGACCTTACCACCACTAATGGGCTGAAAATTTGTAAACTAGGACTTGTGCGGGCACATGTGAAAAGTACAACCAGAATCAAGAACCCATTAGTTAGAGTTCTTACCATCAGTAGCGACGAGTGTCTCTACGCTGTCATAGCTATCATCATAGGCAAGCACAACATCCGCTTTCTTCTTATCATGTGCTTTCTTCTCAGGACAGTCCTTTATGAAGTGCCCCTCTTTCTTGCAGCAATAGCACTTCCTAAGAGTCCTAGACTTCGACCTTGAGCCTTTTTTCTTCCCATCTCTATATGAGGGCCTTCCTCTTACAAATAAACTTTCTGCATTGCCCTCAGCCTGCTTTCCTAATAACTTTGAGTTTAATGATGATTTCACATCACTCATCGTTAAACTCTCCCTGCCATAGAGTAGCGTATCAACAAAACTCTCATAGCTCTTGGGGAGTGAACTCAGCAGGATAATTGCTTTATCTTCATCTTCTATCTTGTTGTTGATAGACTCAAGATCAAGAATGATCTTATTGAAGGCATCTATATGATCTTTCATCGGTGTCCCCCTGACATGCACAGCTGATACAGTTTCTTCTTTATATGTAGTCTGTTGGCCAACGATTTCCTCATATAAAGAGAGTCAAGCTTCTTCCAAAGATCTATTGCCGTCGTCTCACCTGCTACTTCCCTTAGTACTTCATCGCTCAATGACAGAACGATTGTGCTATGAGCCATTTCTTGAATGTCCCTTCTTTCTGCTTCTGCTCTAGATGACTCTGGCGTCTTCTCTTCATCACTATATGGAGCTACTGTCTCCTCTAATGCCGAACCAAGTCTTTGGCTCACCAACAACGCCTTAACCTTCATCTTCCACAGATTGAAGTCATTCGTACCGTTGAATTTCTCTACCTTATACTTGGGTGTGGCCATGTCTGCTTAAAACCAAAGTTTTGATACCAGTTTGTTGAAGCGGAAGCATACAAATAAGCTAAATAATTCATCCAAGTAATATAATAATGCAGAACAAGTTATTAAGAAATAAAAGAGAGAAAGGGGTAGAAGAAGAACACACAAAGAATTACGTGGTTTGCAACTTGCCTATGTCCACGGCGGATCAAGATCACATTCTTCTCTTATTATGAATCACAAGGCAACCACAAAGTATGCCTATTATAAGAAAGATCACAAAGAAAACTCTCCCTTACTCTCTAAGGATTTTCTCTCACAAAGAACCACTAAGAATTATCACTAAGATTATTGTTGATCACCAAGATCTCACTAAGATCACAAAGATCACTCTTGATCACAAAGATATGTTTACAACCCAATTGATAGCTTTTATATAGGCCTTGGGATGTCCTAGATTTTTCTTATACGTGTGGGAGTCGTATTAGGGAGTCCTAGAACAAGTGGGAGACGAAATTAGAAAGTTTCCTAATTTCGGGATACTGTTCCCGCATCCAGCACTACAGCGCTGGGATCTCGTCACTCCAGCACTGGCACACTTCTGCTGAGCGTTGCGGCACTGGCTTCCTAGCGCCGCAGCGCTGAGGTTCTGTTCTAGGCGCTGCGACGCCCACTTTTGGTCGCCACAACGCTGGTCGTCTAATGCGTCCTTCTTCATTTTTTACCTCCTTTCACGTCCGTCTTCAATTCGTGCCCACCCTACGTACTTGACTTGATTCCCAAATCATATTTCAATCATTTTTAATCAATATTCTCACATTATGTTTTTTGTATTGAGAATTGTCAAAGTATTGTAGGAAAGTGGCAAGGATCATGGTAGTGGGGAAACGAAGATCGAAGCAGTTGGACAATGGGGAGGACCTGGAGGAAACAGCTGGGATGATGGGATCTACGATGAAGGGAGAGAGATCACCCTCAGTTATGGAAAATACATTTACTCGATTGGCGTGGTGTATGATATGAATGGTAAGCCTCTCACAGCCGAAAAACATGTTGGCTGCGAAGGCTATAATTACACGATTGAGGTTTGCTCAATTCTTAATTACTCTTTCGGTCTTTCTTGAATTTGAAAAATTTAGTTACTCTTCGTGGCATTTTTTATTTCAGATAAAATTGCAATACCCGAATTAGTTCTTGATCAGTGTTGGAGGTCGGTACTCTATTGTGAGTAACTGGGGTACCCCTGTGATCAGATCGCTTACATTTAAGAGCAATAAAACAACTTTTGGCCCCTTTGGAGTTGACGAAGGAATCCCATTCACTTGCTCAACTGAAGGAGGATGGGTTGTTGGTTGGGTTGTTGGTTGTAAGGGGAGCAGTGGATGGCATCTTGATGCAATTGGATTTTATTTTTCTAATAAGAAACAGTTAACTCTTCGTTCTCAAAGGGTTCAAAAAAAGCTTCAAAGACAATCGCTAGAGCTTATATTTAAAAGGTACTATAAATATCATGAACAAGTCCTTGTATACATATATATTGAGTTTTTGTGCTAATATAAAATAAACAAACTATTGAACACAGTTCTTCCAACTTTCAATATGATCTCAGAACACATCATATATGAATGATCCAATTCCAGCTTAACCTCTAGCCTTAAGATCAACAAGATGCCTCGACAAATCATCCTGTCATCTTTCTCCTATTGCTTGGTTGGTACAGCATGAGACCTCCAGCCCATAATCATTGGCCACCTGCTGCATCAACCTGTTGACCTTGCCTTAGCACTCTCTATGAACACTGTTTGCACCTCCATGTTCACAAACTGCTTCTCATCGTTTAGGCTTACAAAGACGGCATATAAGATTTGTATTCCAGCTGATCTATCACCTATAACAATTATTGTATACAATAATTGTTGATTTTATTGATCCATCAATAATATGTAATTAAGTACTGAATTATTATACCAAATGTGATGTAAGGCTATCGGTGTAACTGATTTAGTTGAGTTTGTTGTCCTCTTGTGTGTATTTTTTTTAATTGTGTTGTTTAATATTATAGTTGTTCTACACTTTCCAATTATCATTAATGTATTATTTATATGATATCAATTAATAATTAAGATATTAAATATCATATAAAAATTACATATTCCATTAATTTACTTACAAATAATACTATATATACAAACTTTTTATATATAAATTATCTCATATAAAGTGATGTAACATATAAGCACTAACTCACGTGATTCCCTTCAATTTAATTTTACAATCAATATTTATATGCCACTTACGAGTATTATTACTCTACACTATCAAGGAGTTGCATGACAACTGCAATATCACCAAATGACTCTTTCTTCTAATCTCAATCATTGTAAGATAATTGAAAATTTAAATAACTGTATCTAGTCTAAAACTTTGAACTTGTCAATCTTCTACTTTCTTTTTTGAAAGGCTACTAAAGTTATGATCTGCTAAATTCGTATGTTGGGTAGCCATGATTCAATTAGATAAACGAAACAAATTTATATATTATTTAACTCTCGTTGTGATGTGATGTTAATAATTATTATGTCAACCGATCAATTATATCCATTATTAATAATTTTTATTAATTTTTTTTGTCTTTTTTATCTTTTATTTATTATTTATTTTATTTTCTTCTTCTTTTTTTATTTTTTTTCTTTGATTTTCTTTTTCTTATTATTTTTTTTTGTATTTTTTATTATTTATTTTTTCTTTGAGCAAAGAAGATAAAAAAAATAAGAAGAAATTTTTTAAAAAAGAAGAAGAAAAAATGGAAAGAAGTTAAAAAAATAGAGTCAAGAAAAAAATAGAAAGAAGAAAAAAAAATTTTAATAATAAACTATTTTATTCAATAAAATGTCTTCAAATATTAAAACATGTTACTGAAATGCATGGCAAACGATAAAAGGGTAAAACAGTAACTTTCAACTTTTCCTATATCAAATTAAATGGTACCTAGTAATAAATGAGATTTTTTAAATAATTTTAAAATTAATAAGTCTTTAAAGTAATTCGACTAAATTAAAAGAGTCTTTTTCATATATTATAACAATTGTAATTTTTTTGTTTGAATTTTTTATTATTATTAAATAAATAGGGCCAATTGAATTATTATATATTATTTTATTTTAAATTGTGGGACTCACTTGTTGAAATTGGGTGTGTGACTTTGATGTGTGAAGGTCTCAAATTTACAGAAAGGATTCGTGAGCTTAGACGTGGAGAAAAAAACAAAAACAGAAAAAAGAAATGTGGGAAAATGCAAATGGGTGTGGAATTTGGCACGTGGCACTTTTAAGATATTTTTAAGTTTTCTTGTATAATTTTTTATGCCATTTTGGGAGACGAGAGAAAGAAGATAAGAAAGAGAGATAGATAAACTGAGCAGAAAAAGAAAAAAGAAAAAAGAAAAAGAGAGAAGAAGAAGATGTTGAGATAAAAAGTGAGTAGTTTTATGTTATAAACTCATTTTTATGTGTTCATATATGATTGATGGTTAATCTATAAAAATGTTTATAGAATTGATTAGTATTTTAGATTTTTTAGAGATTTTTTTAGTAAGTATTTGGGATAATTTTAATACTTAGAGGTGGTTGTATTTTAATGAAATAAAATTCTATGAAAAGTATTAAATTGAAGAGATAGTAGATTTAAGAATAAGTATAATTTTTTGTTAGGTTTTGATTGCTATAATTTTATTAAAATTAACAATTTATGATGATTTTATGGAATTGGTGAGGATTGTATGAATTAGTTAAAGAATCACAAATAAAATGTTGATTTTTCTCGTGACCATATCTTAGTCCAAAACTTTTATAAAATATTATAATTTGATTTTGATTTTAATATTTGAATATATTAAATTAGACATGTTTATAGTTATGTAAAACTTTGAATTGGTTACAAAATCCATTAATTTTACATTTAATAATGTTTTCAAAAATGAGCATGAAATTACAAGAATTCCTTGTTCTGTAGTATAACCAAATGAAAAATCGATTTTAATCTATCAAATAATTTTATAAAATTATGATTTTTTGAAATATTATATTTATAGATGTCTAGTATGACATATTTAAAGTAATTATTATGATTTTGTAAAGTAAGGTGACCTCAATCCAAAACTTTACAGACAGATTTTGAAATGTTTGAAATAAATTCATTTTAAATACTTTATCAAAGAACTTTACCTTGAATAATATATTATGGACTAAGATATGTGTCATGAGTAAGTTTGAAAAAATTTCATAATTTTTGAATAAGTATGTGAGTTTATAAAATTTGGATACTAAAAACTGCTTAGTTGATGTTTTGATTTGGTTGTGTTAATGACTTAGCTTTAAAAGTGATTTTGATATAGATTTTGATGGAGATAAACTCTAACATCTTCTTATGATAATGAATTATGTATTAAGAATGATATACTTGGAATTTGTGGTATATGGATATTGTTTTATGCATAAGAAAAAAATTTATCGAGTACTAGTGTCTATGATTGATAGATTTCTTTTGAAAAATTCTAAGTTTTAGATTATGATTAGAACTCAAATTTTTATTTCTTTTTTAGTTAATTTATTAACTAAAATTATTTTAGGACCTCAAGAAATTTGGATCTACAATTTTGGATCAATAAACACATGATCCGCCTCAAGCTTAAAAGTTAGAACCCATATTGTGTAAGAGATGTTTTGCATTAAACTAGAGAATGTACAAGGAGCTTGGTGAGTGGGATTGATTTTTATACACACATATATAATTTAATTTTTATATTTACGATTTTATTTATTATACTTCTTTTTATAAAGTCTATGGAAGAATGATTAATATATTTTTAATGATGAATATAATTTTTAAAGATAAACAATGTGTTTTATTTACTGAATTAATTTCTTTGAATTATCTAATATTTAAATTAAGTATTTATTCTACGTTATAGAAAATTTATTACGATTATCATTTGACTTATCAAATATTTGTAAAATGATATTGTAGAAATATGCTTACATGATTTACAAGATTAAAGTATAAAGTATGAGATATTATTCTATAAGTTATATTTGTAAATAGAAGTGGTTTTTAAACCATTATGCGGTACTCTCCTCTTTAGAAAAATATGAGATTTAGGCCTTTATGACCCATCTGTACACACAAATAAGATTTGAACTGTGTATATAGGCGTTTTACTCTTTGAGAGTCAATTTACTTTGCGCATACATAAAACAAGGATATGAGACGTGTGAGAATATTGATTAAAAATTATTGAAATATGATTTGAAGAGCAAGTCAAGTGTATAGGATATGCGAGGATCGAAGATAGATGCGAAAGGAAGCGAAAGACACAAGGAGCGATGCTTAGGTGTGGGCACCACAACGACCAGGTTTTGGGCACTGGGCGCCCAGAACGGAACCTGAATGCCGCAACGTTAGGAGACCAGTGCTACGGCGCCCAGACCGGTGGCCCAACGCCATGGCGGTGAAGGCTGGGCACCGCAGCGCACAACGCGATAAAAGCTTTCCCAATTTATTGCAACTTGTTTTGTCTTCTACTTGCTTCAAGACTCCCTAATACAACTCCCACACGTTTATGGTAAATTTAGGAAGTTCTAAAACCTATATAAAGTCGCTCTATTGGCTTGTAAACACATCTGAGTGAGAAGACACAGATTTTAGTGATCTTGGAAGAAATCTTTGTGATTTAAACATACTTTGTGATTCTTAGTGAGAGAAAATCCCTATATTGCACGATAGAGTATTTCTTTGTAAGTCTTTCTTGTAAAATACATAGTTTGTGAGTGCCTAGTGATTCAATAAGAAAAGTTAGTGATTTTGATCTGCCGTGGACGTAGACAAGTTGTCAAACCATGTAAATTCTGTGTGTTCTTCTTCTACCTTTCTTTCTTTATTTCATTATTTACTTGTTCTGCATTATATTGCTTGGGTTATATTGCTTATTTATGTGCTTTTACTTCAACAAACTAGTATCAGAGCTAGGTTCTTAAGTAGACATGGCCACACCCAAGTATGAGGTAGGAAAATTCAATGGTACGAATGACTTTAATCTGTGGAAGATGAAGGTTAAAGCGTTATTGGTGAGTCAACGGTTAGGCTCTGGATTAGAGGAGACTGCAACTCTATCTAGTGAAGAACAAAAGATGCTAGAGTCATCGAAAGCTGAAGCAGAAAGAAGAGACATTCAAGAAAGAGTTCATAACACAATCGTTTTATCATTGAGCGATGAAATACTGAGGGAATTAGTAGGGGAGACAACGGCGATTGGTCTTTAGAAGAAGTTTGACTCCCTTTATATGCGAAAATCATTAGCCAACAGATTGCATATAAAGAAGAAGCTATATCAACTGTCCATGTCAGAGGAGATGCCAATAAAAGATCATATAGATGCCATCAATAAGATCATTCTTGATCTTGAGTCTATCAACATAAAGATAGAAGATGAAGATAGAGCAATTATCCTACTGAGTTCACTCCCCAAGAGTTATGAGAGCTTTGTTAATACGTTACTCTATGGCAAAGAGATTTTAATAATGAACGATGTGAAATCATCATTAAACTCAAAGTTATTAGAGAAGTAGATTAAGTGCAATGCAGAAAGTCTATCTATAAGAAGAAGGCACTCATATAGAGATGGAAGGAAAAATGGCTCAAAATCAAAGTTCAGGACTCCTAGGAAGTGTTATTGTTACAAGAAAGATGGGCAATTCATAAAGGACTGTCCAGAAAAGAAAGCACAAGACAAGAAGAAAGCAGATGATGCGCTTACCTATGATGATAGCTATGATAGCGCAGAGACACTCGTCACTGCTGATGGTAAGAATACTGAACAATGGATTCTTGATTCTGATTGTACTTTTTACATGTGCCCGCACAAGTCTTGGTATTAATGGGTAATGATATTGTATGTGAGATGATGAGAATTAGTAGTGTTAAACTTATGTTGTATGATGGACGATTGAGAGAGTTGACAGATGTTAGGTATGTTCCTAACCTCAAAAGAAACTTGACCTCACTAGGGAATTTATACTAGAATGGACATTTCATTAGGATCAACGGAGGAGTTTTAAGAGTATTAAGGGGTTCCATAGTGATAATGAGAGTAAAGAAGCACAAAGGCATTTATGCCCTTAAAGGTGAAGTGTTGAGTGGTTCTATATTATTCTCTTTAGATGATTAGAATATGCAAACCAAGTTGTGGCATCTTAGATTAGCACACATAGGTGAGAGAAACCTGAAGGAGTTATTTAGTCAAAAGGTGTTTAGTGAGGATAGATTTCAACCATTGTAGTTTTATGAGCATTGTGTGCTTGAAAAAGCACATAGGGTGAGGTTTAGTACTGGTGAACACAAGACTAAGGGGACTCTTGACTACATATACTCGGATCTTTGGGGACAAGCTTAAATAACTACTCATGGTAATGCCAGGTATTGTCTCAGTTTCATTTATGACTATTCAAGGAAGTTGTAGGTCTATATGTTGAAGAGTAAGGATTAAGCATTTGATGTGTTAAAGACTTGGAAGGCTTTTATTGAGAATCAGATTGGTAAAAGGGTAACGAGGTTGAGAACTGACAATGGCCTCGCGTTTCGCAATAAAGAGTTTGATGGGTTTTGTGCCAAGCATGGGATTGTATGGTATAGAACGGAAAGATCAACACCACAGTATAATGGCGTAGCTGGGAGAATGAATAGGACCCTACTTGAAAAGGTTAGATGCATGTTCACCAATGCAAAGATATCTAAGGCATTTTGGGGAAAAGTTGTAGTGACTGCAGCTTATTTGATTAATAAAAGTCCGTCCTCAACAATTGACTTCAAGACACCAGAAGAGAAATGGTCTAGTAATCCTCCTAAGTATGACCACCTCAGAATATTTGGTTGCCCTATCTTTGTACATGTTAAGAAGGGGAAGTTGGAACCTAGAGCTATCAAAGGGGCATTTATAGGATATCTTGAAGGAGTGAAAGAATACAGGATGTGGTGTAAAAACTTAACACCACCAATGAGTATCATAAGCCGTGATGTGACGTTCAAGAGATGATCATGCTGAAAGCCTCATAAGAAGATAAAAAAAACCTGTACCAAAGGAAGACTCAGGAGCTAAGTCAATAAAAGTTAAAGTTGAGCCTAAAAGTAGATCTAATATACCCTAGATCAGCACTTCAAGAAGGAGATGCTTGAAAAAGAACTAAAAATATCGGCGAGTTCATCCAAGTTCTTCCAAAGAAAGGTTAGGACTCCTTAGATGGAACTTGAAGAGTACTAGCTAGTTAGAGACATGCTAAGAAGAACAATAAGCCCATCAATCAGGTATGCTCAAGCAAATCTAATTGCTTATACTTTTAATTTTATTTACACTCTTGAGTAAGATGAGCCTAAAAGATATGACGAGGCTATAAAGAGTGAAAGCAAGAAAGAATAGCTGCATGCTATGGAAGAAGATATTAGTTCTCTCAGGAAGAACAATGCATTGATGTTGGTGGAGAGACCTAAAAAGAAACTAATTGGGTGCAAATGGGCATATTAGGTGAATATGGGGATACCGGGGATAGAGCCTGCGAGATTCAAGGGTAGGTTAGTTGCATAAGATTTTACTTAGAGAGAGAGAGTTGAGTTTTATACAATTTTCTCTCCAGTTGTCAAGCACACATCCATTGGGATTTTGTTAGCTAACTGTGCAAACCTTGACCTACATCTAGAACATATAGATGTAAAGACAATTTTTTTGTATGGAGAGCTTGAAGAGACGATATACATGGCACAGCTGCAAGGGTTCGAGGAGCCTGAAAAAGAAGATCATGCTTGTTTGGTAAAAAAGTTGTTATATGGGTTAAAACAATCACCTAGAGAGTGGTATAGGAGATTTGATGAGTTTATAATGGCTTGTGAGAAGCAAGTATGATGAATACGTGTACTTCAAGATGGAACTTGAAGAGTTCTAGCTAGTTAGAGATATGCTAAGAAGAACGATAAACCTACCAATAAAGTATACCCAAGCAGATAGTTACTCATGCATTTAATTCTATTTACACTCTTGAATAAGATGAACATAGAACATATGATGAGGCTATAAAGAGTGAAAGTAAGAAAGAATGGTTGCAGGCTATGGAAGAAGATATTAGTTCTCTTAGGAAGAACAATACATTAAAGTTGGTGGAGAGACCTAAAAAGAAACTAGTTGGGTGCAAGTGGGTGTATAAGGTGAATGGGGGATACCAGGGACAGAGTCTATGAGATTCAAGGCTAGGTCAGTTACACAAGATTTTACTCAGAGAGAGGGAGATGAGTTTCATGAAATTTTCTCTCCAGTTGTCAAGCACATATCCATTGGGATTTCTGAGGGAGTTAAGTTTCATAAAATTTTCTCTCCAGTTGTCAAGCACACATCCATTGGGATTTTGTTAGCTATGTGTGCAAACCTTGATCTACCTCTTAGAACATATAGATGTAAAGATAGCTTTTCTATATAGATAGCTTGAAAAGACGATATACATGGCACAACTGCAAGGGTTCGAGGAGCCCGAAAAGGAAGATCATGCTCGTTTGGTAAAAAAGTCGTTGTATGGGTTAAAACAATCACCTAGATAGTGGTTGACACGTCCAGAATATAGAAGTTATTCCCAAGTGCAGGATTGTCGAAGTAATAAATAACCCGATGAGAACGGGGTCGATCCACAGGGAAGTAGAATTAAAATTACAAATTATAAACACTTTAAAGATAATTAATGCAGTATAAGATGTTTGTAAATATTATTTCAATTAACCAATTCAAATAAAAAGCTAAGGTTACGGGGATTCACTCTTGGCATAAGAAGTAAGAATATATTTAACTTTTTATTTTTTTATAACTCAATTGGAATCCTCACACAAAGGAGGTTCCAACCGGAAAATATAGCAATTAAAGTTCATTATCATTTATATATTGATTAGTATTTATTTCTTTCAATTATTATACACCAAACCTTATAAATGGGTTCAAGTATTTATTATGCCAATCTTTATATTTGTCTACAATAAATCAAGACTCCCACTTTACAAGAAAGGTTATATAAACCAAATCTTGTAAATGGTTTCAAGAATTTATTGTGCCAAGTATTAAGTTGTCAATAATAAATCAAGAATCACCACTTTAGAAGAAATGGTATTAATTCTACAAACAAAATAAATACATCATATATAAATTTACATAACTTAAAAATGAAGCATTAAATTCATGAATAAATATTAAACATATCTTATTACCTTGCCAAGAGCTTCACCCTTTCACCTTAGCTTAAACAAAATTATTTGGACATAATAAAACTAAATGAAAAGAAAAGAAATGGAAGAAGAAATAACATGACTTAATAGTAAACAAGAGAAATAATAGTACAAGGAAATGGATACAAAGGAAAAGTATTTAGAACTAAATTCTAACTTTCTAATTACCTTCTTTAGGCATAAACAAGCCACCTATTTATAGAAAAACATGGATAAATCGAGACAAATTTGGAGGGAACCACTTGGTTGATGAAAGTCAAGAATGGTGGCAAAATAATTTGCATTCATTATCACTTGGGCACCCACTTGATTATCCAATTTGGAATTGATGTAATCCGAATTAGCTGTCACTCAAAACATAAAAGTTGTAGATAAGGCTCTTATCTTTCCAAATTGAGTGATCTCATACGTATTAGATACGTATTTCTATAGTTATGGGCCAAATACTGATAACTGTTCAAACTGGGCCTGTACTGCAGATCAATTCTGTTCTAGGCCAATTTTCACCCTCTAAACACTCGAATTTCCAATGCTTTGTGAAATACAATATGTTAGCCCATTGAGTCAGCTCTGCACAGGATTAAGAATCACCTCAATTGGATCTTTAGGTAGAAAGTTATGCCTATTTTACCGAACCTGCCATAAAACAGTTATAAGATAATTAAGTACAATATTGTAAACATACTTAAGTTAAGAAAATTAAATACACTAGTAATACAAAACAATCATGTAAAACTCTTATTAAATGTGTAATTTCAAGTGTTCATCACACCCCCCAACTGGCTTATTGCTAGTCCCTAGCAATTCGAGCATAAATAAAATTTGAACACTACCTAAGTATTTCAAACAAAACGTCAGTTTTAAAATCATAATCGCTATAAAGGTTATTTCAATCATAACTTTCAAAAATATTTTTGTGTGTGTGTAAATTAAGCCAAAGCCTTCTTACCACAAACCACAACATATATAGCCTTAAAAATGTTCCAAGTAAAAGCCTCAACTCCATATCCTTACAGGTGAATAACTTGTTTAATGACTTAGGATTTCACTCATGGAGTTGGAAAACAGATAATCGCTCAAGAAAAAGTTACATTTAAGGACAGACAGACAAACTAACATTGATCCAAAGATAGGAAAATCAAATATTTAGAGTCAAACCATTATTGTCAAATGCCAGCTTCAAGACTTTAATTATTTAATGCGAATCTTACGAATATAGAATTCGGTGATAAGATTGCTTCCTAATGACTTTAGTCTTCTAAAATTGAATGAAGACTTTATTGAACTGAATTGACTTCTTTTCTTTCTTTTTTTTTTTTTTCTTTTTTAAATATTTTTTTTTACTCTTTTTTTTTTTTTTTGAAAGACATAAGAAATCATTATAACATAAGAGCAATTTATCACCATAATACTTTTCTATTTTTTTTTTTTTTTATCCTTCAGCTAAGCAACCAAATCATTCATCATCCCAAATAATGTCATTCCAAATAAAAATTAACCATTTCAAAGGATCAATAAAAGTTCGTAAGCTGTTATCTCAAACCTCTCCACTCACTCACAAAAGATATGTGAGTTTAGAAAATAATATGTATACTTAAACATGGAAATTCTCTTGGCTATATATATTGAATCATCCATCTTACCACAAGGCTTAGTATTGTTCTCAAGAAATAATTTCAGAAGTTATTCTTTAGTAACCTAAATAGAGAAAGTGATTTAAACTAAACAATTTTGAAATCATACATCGATAGTAAAGCAAATGTATTTACGCAAGAGTTACCAAAAACTTAAGCAACAAACAATTATACATAAAATGCACCAATTAGAATGTGTTTCAAAAGTTTATAATGTACTCTTTACTCTGCCATTCTAGAACTAGAATGCGTCTCAAGAATACATAAATGAACATTTTACTCACGCCATTCATGATAATTTTTTTTTACATAACAAAGTGATAACAACAACAAAATAAAATAATTAACACTAACATTATATATCAACTATCCTCCCCCCAACCAGATTGAGACATTGTCCTTAATGTCAAAATATAGAAAGAGTAAAATATAGAAGATATCACCTGAAACATCTTTTATTGAAAATTAAACCTGCAACAAAATAAAACAAGCCACACAAAAAAAATAAAACAAGCCACACAAAAAAGCTTTAAAATACATAGAAATAGATAGGCTACAAACGAAGCGTCAAATCTATCCTGCGTTTCTTTTCACTGTTATCAGTATACCAATCTATCTGACTCATTGTTGGATCAGATAGAGGTGTAAAAGCTTGTAGTTCATCGAGTAACTGATCAACAGTTGAAGCAGAAATGAGGATCTGTCGTGCTGCAGATGAGACGAATTGTTTTTCCACCGCATAGTCAAGAAAAGATAACAACCCATTATAAAAACCATCAACGTTTAACAAACCAATGGGTTTTTTATGGATTTGCAATTGTGCCCATGAGACAATTTGAAAAATTTCCTCCAATGTTCCGAAACCTCCAGGTAGAGCTATGAAGGCATCAGCATTACGAAGCATAAAAGAAATTCGTTCATGCATTGATGATACCTGTAACTCATCCCCAATTGTTTTTCCTACAATGTCTCCAACAGTTAGAGCTTTTGGTATGATACCCAAAACTCGACTGCCATTATTTTGTGCAGCGGTTGCCACACATCCCATTAATCCAAGACTACCTCCCCCATATACTAAATGAATATTGCGCTCAGCTAACATCTTACCAAGGGTTTCTGCTGCTTCTATAAACTCACTAGTTTTTCCAGGGCTGGATCCACAAAAGACACAAATTTTTGTGAATTTACGAGTTGATGATCCTTCCATGATTACAATCACCCTCTCTCTTGAATGATTTTGAGTTTGTACAAAGATGCAGAAATAATGCAATGTATTTATAGAGCCAAAAAGGTATTGCAAAGTTAAATCACATGGCTATTGGCTTGAAATACAAGATTCAATACCTTTTACCAATTTTCAATTTGTTAGCTGGAAAAGTCACATGGGTTGTCGGCTTAAAATGCAAAATTTTCAAAAAGGATTATAGGTGGTTGATTATTGAAAAGACATTTGAGTTTGAAATGAAACATTTAAAAATAACAGCTATAGTTAAATATATACAAGTAGTTGTGATTGTGGCTCACATCTTCCTCTGATTTTACGTCCAGTAACGGCTTAAACGCCCTCTATGGGTCGGGGATAGGCTTCCCATCCAATTTTCTTATAAATTGGCAAACAGGGTCTTTTAAAGTCAGATTCCCGAGACTGTACCGCTCGTGTTCTTTTAGGAATATGTCCCATAATTCATGAATTGCAATATGCACATATCCACTAGGATGCGTCTCAAGAGTCGATAAGATATTATCTAAAGACTCCTTACTCAGGCCATCCTTAATGAACCTAATTTTATCTTCACGATTTACAGACACCATTCCTAAAGTGCGGCAACGTGTGTTGCAAGTCATGCGTGCACACTTGTAACAAACATTTAATCGTTTTGCTCTTCGTTTTTTTGAAAAAGAGCTTTTACCTAAGCCAGGCATGTAGGAAATTAATGAGTCTGAAAATTCACCTGTCAATCTAACTTTGGCTTCAATTAACCAACGTAAATCAACAGGTATATTCATAATCATTAATAACCTTAATCTTTCACATCTTGCTTGGTAAATTTTTTTCAAGGAATTTTGAGGCAATGAGGGAAAACGCTTTTTCAAATTTTTTAGAATGTCATCCATTTTTTTTTTTTTTAAGAAAAGGGGGAAGAAGAGAAGATATCAGTAATTATGGGAAACTGACAAAACCGATTTGAAATATCACGGAGTACCGTTATTCGCTGCTTAACCGGGGTGCAAAACAAAACTTTAACAAAACTACTAAATTAACCTGCAAGTAAAAAAAAAAAATGTTAGAAGAAGAATAAATATATATAAATATGTAAATATATAAAACAAAGATTAATTGGTCTCGTAACAAGGATCCGACAGGAACGTAAATTCTTCATGAAAAGCTTGGTTTTCTAGAAACGGCTTGAGTCTTTGCCCATTTACCTTAAACACATTCCCATTTCTAGGATTTTCAATGTCAATTGTTCCATAAGGGTACACATGTTTCACAATAAAAGGGCCACTCCATCTTGATCTTAATTTTCCAGGGAATATGTGAAGTCGAGAATTATAAAGCAAAACCTTCTGACCAGTGTCAAATGTTTTTCTCTGAATTTTTTTATCATGAAAGGCTTTAATTTTAGCTTTATGAATTTTTGAATTCTCATATGCATCATTTCTCAATTCTTCAAGTTCATTTATTTGTAATTTACGTGTGTGTCCAGCAGAATCAAGATTTTCATTGAAAGTTTTAATAGCCCAGTAGGCTTTATGCTCAAGTTCCACAGGTAAGTGACAAGGTTTTCCATAAACTATCCTATAGGGAGACATACCCAATGAAGTTTTAAAAGCAGTTCTATAAGCCCACAGTGCATCATTTAGTCTTAAAGACCAATCTTTGCGATTTGGGTTTACAGTTTTTTCTAAAATTTGTTTTATCTCCCTATTTGCTAATTCAACTTGTCCACTTGTCTGAGGATGATAAGGGGTGGCAACTTTATGAGTAATACCATATTTTTTCATTAATGTTTCAAATGGTCTATTACAAAAATGCTTACCCCCATCACTTATAATGGCTCGAGGGATTCCAAATCGACTTAAGATATTTTCTTTCAAAAATTTCATGACTGTTTTATGGTCATTATGTCGACATGGAATAGCCTCAATCCATTTTGAGACATAATCTACTGCAACTAAGATATACGTAAATCCAAATGATAACGGAAATGGTCCCATGAAATCTATCCCGCAACAATCAAAGATTTCAATAACAAGAATGGGGTTCAAAGGCATCATGTTTCGTTTTGAAATTGATCCCAACTTTTGACAATTTTCACAAGTTATACAAAATGCATGTGTATCTTTAAATAAAGTGGGCCAATAAAATCCACACTGTAAGATTTTTGCAGCTGTTTTCTTTGATGAGAAATGTCCTCCACATGCTTCAGAATGACAAAATTCAATAACTTTATTTACCTCATTGTCGGGTATGCATCTTCGAAATATTTGATCACGACAATATTTAAAGAGATAAGGATCATCCCAATAAAACTTTCTCACCTCCGTTAAAAATTTTCTTTTGTCTTGAGCATTCCATTGAGGTGGCATTTCTCCTGTTACAAGAAAATTAACAATATTAGCATACCAGGGCATTGTAACAGTAGAAAATAAAAATTCATCGGGAAAAGAATCATTAATAGGTGTTATTTCTGTTGATGAATCTGGTGTGAGTCTTGATAAGTGATCTGCAACAATATTTTCAGCTCCCTTCTTATCCTTGATAGTGATAATAAATTCTTGAAGCAATAGAATCCATCGAATCAGTCTTGGTTTTGCGTCCTGTTTTGACATTAAGTACCTTACAGCAGCATGGTCAGTAAATACAATAGTTGAAGAACCAATTAAGTAAGAACGAAATTTGTCTAATGCAAATATTACAGCAAGTAGTTCTTTTTCAGTTGTTGTGTAATTCATTTGTGCACTGTTTAAAGTTCTACTCGCGTAATAAATTACATAGGATTTACCTTCCTTTCTTTGTCCTAATACAGCACCAACAGCGTAGTCACTAGCATCACACATGAGCTCAAAAGGTAAAGACCAGTCAGGAGATTGTATGATAGGAGCAGATGTTAAGAGGCCAATTAATTTTTCAAATGAATTTTGACACTCTTGAGTCCACTTAAATGATACATCTTTTGCTAAGAGGTTACAAAGAGGTTTAGATATAGCACTAAAGTTTTTTATGAACCTCCTATAGAATCCAGCATGTCCTAAAAAGGATCGAACTTCTCTGACTGTTTTTGGTGGAGGCAAATGTGTAATGAGTTCGACTTTTGCCTTATCCACTTCAATTCCTTTAGAAGATACTATATGTCCCAAAACAATTCCAGAAGTAACCATGTAGTGACATTTTTCCCAGTTCAATACAAGACTCTTTTCTTCACATCTTTTTAAGACTTTTTCTAAGTTTTCAAGACAATTATCAAAAGAATTTCCAAACACAGTTAAATCATCCATGAAAACTTCTAAATAATGCTCAATCATGTCACTAAAAATGCTTAACATACATCTCTGAAATGTTGCTGGGGCATTACAAAGTCCAAAGGGCATTCTTCTAAAAGCAAAGGTTTCAAAAGGACATGTGAATGTAGTCTTTTCTTGGTCTTCTAGTGCTATAGGAATTTGATAATAGCCAGAGTAACCATCTAGAAAGCAATAGTAGGGATGTCCTGCTACTCTTTCTATAATCTGATCAAGGAATGGTAAAGGAAAATGGTCTTTTCTAGTGGCCAAGTTCAATTTTCTATAATCTATGCACATCCTCCAACTAGATGAGACTCGAGTTGGTATTAACTCACCTTTTTCATTTTTAATGACTGTGATTCCAGATTTTTTTGGTACTACCTGAGTAGGACTTACCCACTTACTATCTGAGATCGGATAGATGATTCCTACTTCAAGTAATTTGAGAACTTCAGCTCTCACTACCTCTTTCATATGTGGATTTAATCTCCTTTGAGGTTGTTGGGAAGTTTTGGCATTATCCTCTAGGTGTATTCTATGTGTGCAAATCAAAGGATTAATACCATTTATGTCTTTTAAAGTCCACCCAATTGCATTTTTATGCATTTTCAATAATTCAATCAACTTATCTTCTTGTTCACTTGTGAGTGTAGAAGCGATTACCACCGGGTAAGTTTGTTTCTCTCCAAGAAATGCATATTTCAGTCCTTCAGGCAGAGGTTTTAACTCCAACTTTGAAATTTCGTTCTTTTTATCCTCATTTTCTTCCAATTCTTCAAACTTTAGTTTCCATCTTTTATTTTCAATCACCTGTGCACAGTCAAGTAAAGAACATATGTCAGAGATTTCAGGATCTAATTGTATATTTGACTCAAATGAATTTATTAAACACATTTCTAAGGGATCGGTAGAACTCCCTTTTTGAATATGATCCTCCACAATCGTTTCAATCATGTCACCTTCTTCACTTTCATCCTCCTCTTCATATGGTTGCTTACACATATTAAAAACATTGAGTTTAAGTGTCATGTTTCCAAATGAAAGTTTCATTACTCCATTCCTGCAATTAATCAAAGCGTTAGAAGTTGCTAAAAATGGACGACCTAAAATAACAGGTATCGGATTACATCCTTTGACAGGTTCTGTGTCCAAGACGATAAAATCCACAGGATATATGAATTTATCAACTTGAACTAAGACATCCTCCACTGTCCCTCTTGGTACTTTTATTGATCTATCAGCAAGTAAAAGAGTCACAGATGTTGATTTGAACTCCCCGAGATTGAGCTGCTGATAAACTGAATACGGCAATAAATTCACACTAGCACCAAGATCAAGTAAGGCTTGTTCAATTTTATGACTTCCAATAATACATGAAATTGTAGGACAACCAGGGTCTTTATATTTCAAAGAATTATTGTTCTGAAGAATGGCACTTACTTGTTCAGCTAAAAATGCTTTCTTTTTCACATTCAGTTTTCTTTTTACTGTGCATAAGTCTTTTAAAAATTTTGCATAAGATGGAACCTGTTTAATAGCATCCAGTAAAGGAATATTAACTTTTACCTGTTTGAAGATTTCAAAAATTTCAGGATTGTGATTCATCTTCTTAGTATTACGTAATGCATGAGGAAATGGGGGTGGAGGTGAGGGTTTAGTGTTTTCTTCATTAAGTGTAGGTTCAACACTTTCCTTGCCCTTAGAGATTGATTCATCGCTCTCATGAGGTTCAGGAATTTCTTTTTCAACAATTTTACCACTCCGAAGAGTGATAACTGCTTTAACTTGATCCATGTGTTGGCTTCCTGAACTACATGCATTTGAGTTATGTTGTCCTTTGGGGTTTGGCTGTGGTTGAGAAGGAAATTTTCCTTTCTCATGAATGTTCAGTGCAGATGCAAATTTAGCAAGAGTATCTTTCAAATCAGCAAATGTTTGAGCATTTTGAGAATTAACAGACTCTTGTTTTTCAATGAATGTATGCAAGGTTTCTTCAAAATTTTTCCTAGGAGGTGGGACATATGGTGCATAACCTTGATGATTTTGAAAGTTTTGGTGTGGTTGGAAAGGTGGTTGCGAAGCCTGTGCTTGAGTGTCATTCCTCCAACTAAAATTCGGGTGATTTCGCCATCCAGGATTATAGTTTTGTGAATATGGGTTATTGTTTGACCGTTTGAACGTGTTTAAAACATTGGCTTGTTCATGGAGACATTCCCTAAATGCAGGCAAAGTTGGGCAATCATTGGTAGGGTGATCATGGGTTTCACAAATGTGACACACAATTTCTTGAACAGATTTTATTTGACCACTCTTTTTCATTTCTAAGGTTTCGACTTTTCTAGCAAGGGATGCTAATTTGGCTTGAAGGTCATGGTCTTCCTTAAGATGATAAATACCCCCACTAGATGTAGTGGTTTGATTTTTGCTAGGTGCCTCACAGGTACCAGCAGTGTCCCAATTTTGAGCATTTTCTGCTAGTAAGTCAAGATAGTTCATTGCCTCTTCTGGGTCTTTTTCCTCAAATGTTCCATTACACATCATTTCTACCATTTGCCTAACTTGGGGTGTTAAGCCCTCATAGAAATTTGAGACTACTCTCCATGTTTCAAAACCATGATGGGGACAGGTATTAAGTAATTCTTTATACCTTTCCCAACATTGGTAAAGGGTCTCTCCTGGTTTTTGGGCAAAAGTGGTGATTTGTCTTTTGAAAGAATTTGTTCTATGGGAGGGAAAAAACTTTTTCAGGAATTGTTGTTGCATCTCGTCCCATAAAGAAATGGATCCTGGCCTAAGGTTTTGTAGCCATGTTTTAGCTTTATCTTTTAAAGAAAAAGGGAAAAGCTTAAGTCGAATTGTGTTCATGCTACAATTTTGATCATTATATGTGTTACACACTTCTTCAAATTCTCTTAGATGTAGATAAGGGTTCTCTGCATCTAAGCCATGAAAAGTGGGTAAAAGTTGGATAATGCCTGGCTTAAAATTAAAATGCGTTGCATCCGGTGGAAAAATTAAGCAAGATGGTGCACCGGTTCGTGTAGGGTTCATATAGTCTCTAAGTGTCCTAGGTCGGTTATGGTCATTATGTTGGGACTGATTGTCCCCTGGGTCTATGAGTCCCTCAATTTGATTTTCGCTCATGGTGTTACTTGGTGAAGAATGAGAAGATGAAGGAGAATTTAACAAATTATCAAAGGAAGTTTTGAAATTACCTTTTACTAAACGATGAGAATTAGGATCTCGAAACCAACCGCTCATAAAAAGAAACAAAACAAAATACAATAACAATAATACAAATAAAATATTAAACACAGGTAAATAAAATAAAATATTACACACAAGTAAATAAAATATGTAAAACTAAAAACAAAATAAAGATAAATAATTAGAAGTTAGATTAGTGATGTTAGATTATATAATAAAAAGTTAATAAATAAATAGTAGGAGGCTTAGCCTTCCATTAAAATAAAAAGCGAAAATAAAAGGCGAATAATAAATAAAGTAAAGTACGTTAGGAGGCTTGGCCTTCCATGAAAATTAAAAAAAAAAATAAAAAGTAAAAAATAATAAATAAACGAAATAAAGAGTAGGAGGCTCAGCCTTCCGCGAAAATAAAAACAGAATAATAATAAAGTACGTTAGGAGGCTCGGCCTTCCATGAAAATAAAAAAAAAATAAAAACGTATAATAAATAACGAGTAGGAGGCTCAGCCTTCCATGAAAATAAAATAAACAAACAAACAATAACAAAACAAAATATTAACGTTACCTCCCCGGCAACGGCGCCAAAAACTTGACACGTCCAGAATATAGAAGTTATTCCCAAGTGCAGGATTGTCGAAGTAATAAATAACCCGATGAGAACGGGGTCGATCCACAGGGAAGTAGAATTAAAATTACAAATTATAAACACTTTAAAGATAATTAATGCAGTATAAGATGTTTGTAAATATTATTTCAATTAACCAATTCAAATAAAAAGCTAAGGTTACGGGGATTCACTCTTGGCATAAGAAGTAAGAATATATTTAACTTTTTATTTTTTTATAACTCAATTGGAATCCTCACACAAAGGAGGTTCCAACCGGAAAATATAGCAATTAAAGTTCATTATCATTTATATATTGATTAGTATTTATTTCTTTCAATTATTATACACCAAACCTTATAAATGGGTTCAAGTATTTATTATGCCAATCTTTATATTTGTCTACAATAAATCAAGACTCCCACTTTACAAGAAAGGTTATATAAACCAAATCTTGTAAATGGTTTCAAGAATTTATTGTGCCAAGTATTAAGTTGTCAATAATAAATCAAGAATCACCACTTTAGAAGAAATGGTATTAATTCTACAAACAAAATAAATACATCATATATAAATTTACATAACTTAAAAATGAAGCATTAAATTCATGAATAAATATTAAACATATCTTATTACCTTGCCAAGAGCTTCACCCTTTCACCTTAGCTTAAACAAAATTATTTGGACATAATAAAACTAAATGAAAAGAAAAGAAATGGAAGAAGAAATAACATGACTTAATAGTAAACAAGAGAAATAATAGTACAAGGAAATGGATACAAAGGAAAAGTATTTAGAACTAAATTCTAACTTTCTAATTACCTTCTTTAGGCATAAACAAGCCACCTATTTATAGAAAAACATGGATAAATCGAGACAAATTTGGAGGGAACCACTTGGTTGATGAAAGTCAAGAATGGTGGCAAAATAATTTGCATTCATTATCACTTGGGCCCCCACTTGATTATCCAATTTGGAATTGATGTAATCCGAATTAGCTGTCACTCAAAACATAAAAGTTGTAGATAAGGCTCTTATCTTTCCAAATTGAGTGATCTCATACGTATTAGATACGTATTTCTATAGTTATGGGCCAAATACTGATAACTGTTCAAACTGGGCCTGTACTGCAGATCAATTCTGTTCTAGGCCAATTTTCACCCTCTAAACACTCGAATTTCCAATGCTTTGTGAAATACAATATGTTAGCCCATTGAGTCAGCTCTGCACAGGATTAAGAATCACCTCAATTGGATCTTTAGGTAGAAAGTTATGCCTATTTTACCGAACCTGCCATAAAACAGTTATAAGATAATTAAGTACAATATTGTAAACATACTTAAGTTAAGAAAATTAAATACACTAGTAATACAAAAAAATCATGTAAAACTCTTATTAAATGTATAATTTCAAGTGTTCATCAGTGGTATATGAGATTTGATGAGTTTATAATGCCTTGTGAGAAGTAAGTATGATAAATACGTGTACTTCAGGATGGAACTTGAAGAGTACTAGCTAGTTAAAGATATGCTAAGAAGAACCAGATATGCTCAAGCAGATCTAGTTGCTCATGCTTTTAATTCTATTTACACTCTTGAGTAAGATGAGCCTAGAACATATGATGAGGCTATAAAGAGTGAAAGAACAAAAAATGGCTGCAAGCCATGAAAAAAGATATTAGTTCTCTCAGGAAAAATAATCCATTGAAGTTAGTGGAGAGACCTAAAACGAAACTAGTTGGGTACAAGTGGGTGTATAAGGTGAATGAGGGATACCAGGGATAGAGCTTATGAGATTTAAGGCTAGGTTAGTTGCACAAAATTTTACTCAGAGAGAGGGAGTTAAGTTTCATGAAATTTTCTCTCTAGTTGTCAAGCACACATCCATTGAGATTTTGTTAGCTATGTGTGCAAACCTTGATCTACCTCTAGAATATATTGATGTAAAGATAGCTTTTCTGTATGGAGAGCTTGAAGAGACGATATACATGGCACAACCGCAAAGGTTCAAGGAGCTTGAAAAGAAAGATCATGCTCGTTTGGTAAAAAAGTCGTTATATGGGTTAAAACAACCACCTAGACACTGGTATAGGAGATTTGATGAGTTTATAATGGCTTGTGAGAAGCAAGTATGATGAATACGTGTACTTCAAGAACATAAGTTGTGGGATGATGTATTTACTTCTATATGTCGATGATATGTTGATCGCCTATAAGAATAAGAAAGAAATATAGAAGCTCAAAAAGTAATTAAATAGGGAGTTTGAGATAAAGGATTTGAGAGCAGAGAAGAGAATATTGGGTATGGATATTATGAAGGAAATAAGAGATAGTATATTCTTGTCTCAACAACGATATATACACAAAATTCTAGAGAAGTTTGGTATGTCCAATATAAAAGCTACTCTTTTGGCCATGCATTTTAGACTTTTGGCAGCATAGTCGCCGACATTCGAAGAGGAGAAACTGTAGATAAGTAAAGTATTATATGCAAGCACTGTAGGGAGCATCATGTATACAATGGTTTACACAAGACCACACATAGCAAATGTTGTGAGTATGGTGAATAAATACATGAAAAATTCGGGTAAAGATAATTGGCTTGTAGTGAAGTGGATTTTGAGATATCTAAAGGGGACGTCAAATCATGAGTTTATGTATAAAATGGATGAGAACAACAGTGAAATGGTAAGATGATAGGTAGACTCAGATTATGTAAGTGATCTAGACAAGAGAAAATCGTTGACGAGTTATGTATTCACAATGTTTCGGTATAGTGTATGTTAGAGATCAGTTCTATAACATATGGTTGCATTATTTATCACAATAGCGGAGTACATAGCTATTGGTAAAGCTATTAAAGAGACCATATGGTTGAAAGGCATATGCTCGGAGGTATTGGCTAGTGAAGATGTGAACACCGGCATATATTATGACAGCTAGAGTGTCATACACTTAAGTAAGCATCAAGTGTTCCATGAGTGGTCGAAACACATTATTGTACGACTTTATTACATTCGAGAGATTGTTCAAAGTGGTGAAGTTAGTCTAACGAAGATAGCATCGTCTAAAAACCCTGTATACAAGTTGACTAAGCCACTGCCATTAGTTAAGTCCATCCTATGCAATGACTTAACCGGAGTCACTACTTTGTGAGGGTGACTGAAGATACAGAGATTAGAGATCGAGTTACTTTGTAAATGATTTTGAATCAGGGAGGGAATTTGTGAGAATTTTGATTAAAAATCATCAGAATATGATTTAAAGAACAAGCCAAGTGCATAGGGTATGTAAGGATCGACGACAGACGTGAAAGACTGGTGTCACAGTGCCCAGGTAAGCGACCTAGCCCCGCAGCGGTGAAGGCTGGGCGCCCTGGTGCCCAACAGACTAAAGGCTTTCCTTAGTTATGTCGACTTGTTTCGTCTCCCACTTGCTTCAAAACTCCTTTATACGACTCCCACACATTTAGGGTAAACCTAGGACGTTCTAAAACCTATATAAAGGCTCTCTATTAGCTTGTAAACACATATAAGTGAGAAGACACAGATCTTAGTGATCTTGGAAGAAATCTTTATGATTTAAACATACTTTGTGGTTCTTAGTGAGAGAAAATTCTTAGATTACAAGAGAGAGTATATCTTTGTAAGTCTTTCTTGTAAAATGCATACTTTGTGATCTTGATCCTCTGTGGACGTAGGCAAGTTACCGAACCACGTAAATTTTGTGTGTTCATCTTCTACCTTACTCTCTTTAGTTCTTTAATTACTTGTTCTATATTATACTGTTTGGGTTATATTGCTTGTTTGTGTGCTTCTACTTCAATAAAATGATATATAAACGAGTACGTCCAATGCTCTACCTGAGGAATATTCTGAGTACGACAAAGTTTCCCCCAAGGACTAGTTTAGTGTAATTTTCAGTATAAGTATAGTATGTGATATTTTAAATACCTTATGTGTTTAATTATAATCAGTTGAGAAGAGATATGACAGTAGATTTCAGATACTTATACGAGAGTACATGATTTTATGATAGTTTACATTATTTATGATTCAACTATTATTTATAAAAATGCATTTTATGATAAGCAATTTTACATAGAAATTTTATATGTTTTAATTTAAGATTAATTTATTTACTTTATTTTGCTTACATAATAAATAGTAAAAGAAAATGTTATTTATGAAAGTTGTATATTTTTATGTTTATCGTATGTTTTAATGACAAATTTTAAATTTTTTTAAACTACATCCACTCGCTGAGTTAATTGACTCACCCTATTTTTATTATATGTTTCCTCTCTTAGGAAATTGCATAAACTATTCAATTCAAAAAAGTTAATATTTGAAGATAAGCTAGGTGATTGGGTGAGAAGTCATTTATTTTGAGTTGGTACATTTGTAAGGTTTTTATATAATAGAGTTAAGGACCCTTGGGTTTTTTCTTGTTATTTTTGGGTTGTATGAGAGTATTTGATTTTGGATACATATTATACTATTCAAACATTTAATATTATAAATATTGTTAATATTTCCTTAGATTCCTAGAAAGTTTAGGCTAATAGTTTACATAGATGTAATTGGTGATAATTTTATGTTGTGGATAATAGATGTAAAGTTTGGAAGTAAGGATGCATGCAAGAAATGTATAAAAGTGTTAATTTCTTTGAGTTACAGATTAGAGTATATTCGAAATATAAGAGAAGTTTTGCCAAAATTTTGATAGAATTTCTTATGAAATAAAAGTATATGAGGGTCACAATATAGTACTTGAGACCTGCCTTAAAATTTTTAGAATGCTACAGGGCGGGTTGTTTCATGTATTCTTTTTAAATATATATATATATATATTACCAAGTAATTATTTACTGTAATATGAATTATGAATATGTTGTAAAATTTTAGTCTATAACAAAAAACAAAATTATGTAAAAGAAGGTGAAACATTGTTGATGCTAAAGGTTTGATTAATAAAATTGGTATAATAGCTCCATGTTTACATCATTTTTTACCTTTGCATTGACTCGATTTGAGTGGTGTATGATAAAAACAGAAAGCCTCACAGTCGAAAAACATGGCTGTGTTGGAGGCACTCTGACAATTGAGGTTGCTCAATACTTACTCACTCATGGGTCTTTTCCCTTTTATTTCTTTTTTCTATTTAAAAACACTTTTTGATCCTTAAAATAGCTCATTCATCTATATTGTAGATTTTTATTTATTTTAAATAAAAATACAATACCCAGATGAGATTTTTGAATAATGTTAGCGGCCACAACTGTCCTGTGGCTTATAGCAGCAGCCCTATGATCATAGCAATTACATTTAAGAACAACAAAATAAGTGTTTTCAACCCATTAGGAGTTAAAGAAGGACCCCAGTCACTTTCACAATAGATAGAGGGCTAGTTGTTGGTTTCAAGGGAAGTAGTAGTTGGTATCTTGATGTAATTGGGTTTCATTATATACGAATAAGAAATAATCACAACACTCTTTGAAGGGGATCAAAAAAAGGCTTTAAAGACTTGCAAGCACAACGTCAAAATCAAAGCCTAATATTAGAAGTTAATAAAAAAAGAGTTTATATTAAAAAGGTACAACAAATATCATGAACAATTCAAGTCCTTTTTCTAATATCTAATTGAATTTATGAAATTTATTATTTATTTTGAAGTTGTATTTTGCTCCTAAGGCGTAGCTCGAGTGATCGCCAAGGTATAGTACATTTGCAGTAACCCGAATTTGAGTAAGATTTAAAGATAAATGGTTGGATATTTTAATGGCTGAGATTTTTTCACTCGCCCAAAGCATTTTAAAATAAAAGTAAGTATATATATATATATAATTGAGGGGATCAACCTATGCTTTCAATTTCACACCATTTAAGCATCAACTAAGCTATATTTTTGATACCCTTTGATGTGGATCTAGATGCCCTAATACCATCATAGCTTGGTATTTAGCACCTTAAGAACCCTATGCGTATACGAAAGAGTTAACTCACAAACAATTAAGAATATAAAATTTTACACACCAATAAAGATAAAGAAACAAACCACTGGACATAAGATATACGTGATTCGGCTAAAATACCTAGGTCCACGAGAGATCTATGATCTAACTTCTTTTATTAATTAGATCACTAAGTATCTCCTAGATCACTACAATCTTACAGACCTCTTAGTATCTCTCATTATAGACCCATAAGTATCTCTCTAGATCATTATGACCTTTATAAGACCTCTTAGTATCTCTCATACTCCATAAGAGATTTAACCCAAGGAATACAAGAATAATTCAAGCATCTCACAAAAGGATCTTTTGGTATTCCTTTTGTTCACTTAAAAACAAAGACACCTTAAAAGATTACAACCTAGAGCACCACGCATTTAGTGTCTACCTAACTTCTCTATTCTCTCTTATGTTTACATCTTGAAGTTTTAGATGCGTAGCTATTGCTAAGAGTTTACAATGGTTTATATTTTACAATGGTTTATATAGTATTTATAAAGTCCTTATAAATCTTAACCCTAATTGGAATAAGAGTCCTTACTTGTAGGAGTCTAAATTTCACTTAAAGAAGTCAATTGAGCCAATTTTAAAAATACCCATAAGTTGTCGTGTGAACCGTATCCCATAAATAGTACCCAATGTATGAGCAGCACCTACTGCGTAAATAATACACATTCTTTTTGCTTTTTATATTGCTCATTCCTCGTACAACCTCTTTGTACTAGACTTCTTGCTGATTCTATATTTCGTATCCATCTCAATTCATAACCATATATAATTATTGAATTACCAATTTTCAACATATAGATATATATATATATATATATATATATATATGCATGTATGTGAAAGTTGAGGCATGAATATATTGCATTCTTGTGCTAATATCTTTAATTGTTAAACCCCAAACATTAGATTTTCACACAATTTAACTTATCAAAACGTAATAATAAACACCAAGCATATTATTATAAAATCTAACTTCATCAACATGATAAAACCATATCACCTCATCAACATGAAACATATCATTAGACACTATTTATTTCCCTCATTAATCAATTGTTTTATATATGATGTAGCCAAATCTGCAAGGTGGCAGCCTATCCTCTCCCATATCTATTCACTTTTAACAATACACATTTTCACTTCATTTCCATCCTTAAGATCGTTACCCGTACAAGCAACTTAGGTGGCATTTATTTTTTAATAGAATGTTGAATAGAGTTTTTTTAATTAAAATAACCTTTATTAGTTGTGAAATAAAGAAAACAGACACAAACATAGGGAATAAGAGAGGCTTGACCCTATTAAGATCTCATAAGAGATTACAAAGAGAATCTTGAAAGATGAGAAATCCACACGCCTTACAATTTGGTTAATGAAATCTATAACTAGGAAGACCGATTTGCTATCTAGAGAGGATAGGGATAATTGCTTGTAGAGGTCGCAACCACTAAGTGAAATCATCAAATTGAAGACCAATATTTGCCAGTTTATCGGCAACTTCATTATTTTCTCAAAAGCAATGATTAAACCTAAATTATAAATGAGATACATAATCCTTACAACAATGCCAATGGTTGTGAAGTTTCCAGGGAGGGAAAATTTGAGGATTAGCAAGCAAAAGAATAACCAAAGACAAATTACATTCTAATATGATATGATGCCACCCTCTCTTATGGGCAATTTCTATAACTAATATTACACCTATCATTTCAGCAAAATAAGTTGTCTCTATTTATAGAAGACAAGAGAAACCGCTTAAAAAGGATCAATGTACATTTCTAAAGATGCGCCCACAAGCTGTTTTGCCTAGATTACCTTTTGATAGGCCATCTGTATTGATTTTAATCCAACCACGAGGAAGAAGAGGATTCTAAAAAGGACAAAAAAATTTGTGCCCATATAAGATTAGAAGGAATACCCAATTGGTCTAAGATAGCACTCTCTTCCCCAAAAGAGATATATCCCAGACAAAAAGTAGCAAAGTAATAAATATGAGTAGGGTAATCTACTTTCACACCACCCAAACTTGAACCTTTCTTGTCAAACATTCGATAATTTTGAAATTTTCAAATAAAATAAAATACATAAGTTGCAAACACTCGCCAAATGTTTAGGAGTTGAGGATTGAATGGATTAGATAAGATTATATTCTAAAACTCGGTGATGGAGGAGGTCAAAGGAATATTTTGTCTAAAAAGCTATTAGAACCACCTCCATATACTTTAGACGAATGGGCAGTGACACGTTCAGAATATAGAAGTTATTCTCAAGTGCAAGATTATTGAAGTAATAAATAACTCGATGAGAACGGGGTCGATCCACAGGGAAGTAGAATTAAAATTCCAAATTATAAACACTTTTAAGATAATTAATGCAGTATAAGATGTTTGCAAATATTATTTCAATTAACCAATTCAAATAAAAAGCTAAGGTTATAGGGATTCACTCTTGACATAAGAAGTAAGAATATATATATATTTTTTTTTATAACTCAATTGGAATCCTCACACAAAGGAGGTTCCAACCGGAAAATATAGTAATTAAAGTTCATCATCATTTATATATTGATTAGTATTTATTTCTTTCAATTATTATACACCAAATCTTATAAATGGATTCAAGTATTTATTATGCCAATCTTTATATTTGTCTACAATAAATCAAGACTCCCACTTTACAAGAAAGGTTATATAAACCAAATCTTGTAAATGGTTTCAAAATTTATTGTGCCAAGTATTAATTTTGTCAATAATAAATCAAGAATCACCACTTTAGAAGAAAGGGTATTAATTCTACAAACAAAATAAATACATCATATATAAATTTGCATAACTTAAAAATGAAGCATTAAATTCATGAATAAATATTAAACATATCTTATTACCTTGCCAAGAGCTTCACCCTTTCACCTTAACTTAAAAAAAATTATTTGAACATAATAAAACTAAATGAAAAGAAAAGAAATGGAAGAAGAAATAACATGACTTAATAGTAAACAAGAGAAATAATAATACAAAGAAATGGATACAAAGGAAAAGTATTTTGAACTAAATTCTAACTTTCTAATTACATTCTTTAGGCATAAACAAGCCACCTATTTATAGAAAAACATGGATAAATCGAGACAAATTTGGAGGGAACCACTTGGTTGATGAAAGTCAAGAATGGTGGCAAGATAATTTGCATTCATTATCACTAGGGCACCCACTTGATTATCCAATTTGGAATTAATGTAATCCGAATTAGCTATCACTCAAAACATAAAGGTTGTAGATAAGTCTCTTATCTTTTCAAATTGAGTGATCTCATACGTATTAGATACGTATTTCTATAGTTATGGGCCAAATACTGATAACTGTTCAAACTGGGCCTGTACTGCAGATCAATTTTGTTCTAGGCCATTTTTCACCCTCTAAACACTCGAATTTCTAATGATTTGTGAAATATAATATGTTAGCCCATTGAGTCAGCTCTGTACATGATCAAGAATCACCTCAATTGGATTTTTAGGTAGACAGTTATACCCATTTTACCGAACCTGCCACAAAACAGTTAAAAGATAATTAAGTACAATATTGTAAACATACTTAAGTTAAGAAAATTAAATACACTAGTAATACAAAAAAATCATGTAAAACTCTTATTAAATGTGTAATTTCAAGTGTTCATCAGGCAGGAGACAAATAGATGGTTCGACGATTCAAATGCAAAAAGAAAAATGAACATACTGAGACAACACAAATTTCACGAGACCATAAAACATCATTAGTTGGAAGAGTATTTTGTAGAAGGCGCCACAGGACAACTGAGATTTTGGGCAGATAAAATCCATACAAAAGAGACTTGAGTGGAGAATCAGTATTTATATAGTTAATCAAAAAATAATAGCTATTTGTAAGCGTCAAAGTCGCATCTCTAGCTAAAGTCCAAATAAGTTTGTCTAGCTTACTAGAAACTGAAAGGATCATATCATTAATCATTTCTTCTAAATGCAAAAAAATTAGTAAAAGGAAACTAAGATCTTCTATCGACCCTTCTCGATCACATAGTTTACCTTGCATTCTAAGCTTGTAAGGCCCTGGCTTTCCTAAGAAAGATAGGATCATCTAACCATTTATCATACTAAAAGTTAATTGAAGAACTATCGTCAACAATCCCTTTTGTCCCGTCAAGAAAAATTGGTAAAACAAATTAAAAACCTTTCTAAAGAGAAGAAAATGGATAGGTTTTGCTTGCCTCATTAAAACTATATCTATTTCTCAGGAAGTTTGAATAAATTGTGCACTCCTTATAAATATTCTAAAGAAATTTAAGAAAACAAGCTTTGTCTAATAGGTCCAACCTACAAAGACCTACCCTACCTGCATCTTTTGGCATATAAAGACAATTTCAAGACATTAAGGCCATCTTACGAGAATAATAATCACCAAAGATAATAAAGTTACAAGCCCATTCATATACAAATTTCAAGAGAGAGGCAGACCAAAGATAGACCTTAAAGCTATGGAGGATAGTGGATTGGAAAACAGTAAGAACCAATTCAATTCTACAACCATAGAGAGAATCTTGCATTTCCAACCTTTTGAAAGAGCATCCTCCACAAGGCAGAAAAGCAAATAAGATAAAGGGTTACCCTATCGAACTCCTCTGCCACATCTAAAGAAACCTTTTAGAGAACTATTGACTATAATAGAAAGTCGAGCGGAATAAAAAATTATAAAAATCCAACCAATAAATTGTCTGTTGAAGCCATAACTAGCAAGCACCTAAATAAGAAAATCATAATTAATAGTATCAAAAGCATTTAAGATGTCCAATTTAATGCCTATATCACGGCCAATAACTTTTCTATCCTGGAGATTAATGCCTTCAAAAACCATTGAGATACAACCATGTATATGTCTACCACGAATAAAAGTCATTTGATTTATGAAGACCAGCCTAGGCATCAAACCTGTTAGTCTGTTGGCGATGATCTTTGTAATAATATTAAAGAAAAAGTTTGCTAATGCAATTGGTCTAAATTGATCAACTGTAACAGCATCTGCCACCTTTGGAATTAAAGTTATAAAATTAGAGTTTATATTGGAAAGTAAGAAATTCTGACTGAAAAATTGTTGAGTACTAAGCACAACATCCCTTTTAATAATCTCCCAAAAATGTTGATAAAATAAGCTAGAGAAACCATCAGGTCCCGAAGTCGAAGGATCTAGAGAGAATACACTAAGACGTATTTCTTCCTTGGAAGGAAGATGAGAAATAAAATCATTATCTAGGTCTGAAATTAGAGAAGGAATATAAGTACAAACCTGAGACATCATATTTGTTTCCGTTATAGTATCACTCAAATCCATCCCATGTGTCATCTGTTGAGCTTGGGCATTTGCAATTTTAGTGTTTATCAAAGCAATTGGAGGTTTTTCTGTAATGGAACTGACATTAATTAACTCAATCCCAATGCTTACATCTGCTTGAGGTGACTGGCTATCAATCTTCATCTTATCTAAACCAATATGATTTTCTTCTTTATTGCCCAATGGTTGAACTACACTCTTTTTTCACACTTTTTATTAGTAGGATTACCCAAAGTACCCTATTTCTAATGGCGACACTTTGTAATATCGTGTCTTAGATTTCCACAACCATTACATTTAATAGATAAGTTTTCATAGTAAATCTCTACTTGAAAATCATATCCTTTCCATTTTATTGTTAAAAATTACTGTAAATGACCAGAGACATCTATTTCTACCAAAACTCTAGCATGAAACCCATAAACTCCATCTCTTGTAGCTTTATCTAATTGCAGTGGCATGCCAACACCCCTAGCAATACCTATTAAAATTTTAAGGGACTAGTATTCCTAGCTAAGACCATAAATGCAAACCCAAACTTGAAAGTTTCTGAAGATGTCTGTTAAATACAGATCAAAGTCTAGTTTTCATTGATAAAGTCTGAATGTTGAATATAGTTGAATGTTGAATAGAGATGAATAGAGATGAATGTTGAATATAGTTGAGTGACTGAATTTGAATAACGCGTTTATTTTTTGTTTTTTGTTTTGCTTAATATCTGAATATAAGTATTAAGTTGTTTATTTATTTTTAAATAAAAAGACAATTGAAAAAATAGTTTTACATTTAAGAAATGTATGGATAAAATAATTTTTTTTTATACAAATTAATAATAAAACAGTATAACTTTAAATATTTTATTACAATTTTTTATAACATATGATTTTGTTTTTTAAAGTTGTAAGACAATTATGATAATTCTAATTTATAACGAAACAAAAAAACAAGGAAAATTTTATTATTTTAAAAATTATATTAAACATATTAAAATAAAATTCACCAAAATAATAAAAGTGCACAATT
This sequence comes from Ailanthus altissimus, assembly GCA_946807835.1. Classification (NCBI taxonomy): domain Eukaryota; kingdom Viridiplantae; phylum Streptophyta; class Magnoliopsida; order Sapindales; family Simaroubaceae; genus Ailanthus; species Ailanthus altissimus. The sequence continues at coordinate 32,876,033 of OX327687.1, forward strand.
AATTATATTCATCAAACAACTGATTTACAATTTCACCACAAAAAAAAAAAGAAGTACGTATGTAATAAACATGAAAGAAGAAAGGGTTTTATATGGATAGGAATGTAAATATATGGTATGAGTAGGAATATTTTAGAGAAAAAAATTTAAGTAAATGATTCAGACTTTTTGTATTTAACAAAAAAGCCAAAAAAAAAATCACTTTTTTTAAAATTCAGCTAAAATTGACTTAAAATTCTTATTAAATTAAAAAAAACAAATAAATTTAATGACTAAATAAATTAAATTAAGCCATATTCAGTATTAAGCCAAAAAAAAATCACTTTTTTTTTTAAATTCAGCCAAAATTGACTTAAAATTCCCATTAAATTTAAAAAACAAATAAATTTAATGACTAAATAAATTAAATTAAGCCATATTCAATATTAATAAAAAAAAAGCATTTTTTTTAAATTCAGCCAAAATTGACTTAAAATTCCTATTAAATTAAAAAAAACAAATAAATTTAATGATTAAATAAATTAAATTAAGCCATATTCAGTATTAAGCCAAACAAAATAAACCCTCAATCTCAACTTCCTCTATGCACTAACACTAACATGAGATATCTCGTGAGTATTCCTCACTTACCATAATGGAAGCAATGCTCCAATACACTCTCTTAATTATCTCATACTAAATCTTCTTTTTTTATTTCAGGCTAAGCTCCAGAAAATAGTCATGCAGTGTGAGATATCTCGTGAAAAAGACTACCATCACAAATTTTCTTGAGCAAATATTGATGCAATAGAAATGGACTATATAAAAAGGTCATATGAAAACTCATATAAATCTTGTTTCGGGTTGTTAGCACATTTAGGACATTCTTGTTAATCGCAATTTGATGTTACAGGGAAAATTTCCAAAATCCAATATATCAATAAATTTAGTGTTTTTGTTGCATACAAGAAAGAGAATATTAGCCATCCATTCAAAAAGCTTTGGTTTTTATTTCTTTTTCTTTTCACGAAATTTAGCAACTTTTTTGGAATACCTGATAACCCATTTGAGCTTGAAGAAGCATCATAAGACAATCTAACAAGACACAAGAGATGGGATAACCAAATGAACAACAAAAGCTAAATTGCGGATCGGGATAGGCTTTGAGGCCAGCAGTGTAATACATGTGTTGTATATATATAAAGTTTGGTGGCAAAAAAAAAAGAAAAAAAAAAAAAAGAAAAGAGGAGAAATTGAAGTGGTGGATTTATTGTATATATATATATATATATATATATATATATATATATATATATGTTCTGTTTTGCTTCGTTGAAAAGAGCAACCAAACCGAGAGAAGAAGAAGCAAAAGCCGGAAGGGAAAAGAGAGAAAAGAAAGAAAGGAAAAGGAAGAAAAAAAATAGAAAAGAAGAGAGAAACTGAGAAGAAAGAAGAAGAAAAACAAAAAGAAGAAAAAGAAAAAAAAAGAAAAAGGAAAAAAAATAAGAAATTTTAGAAAATTAGTTGGGTAATCAGAATTATACCCAGTGGTTTAGCAGGTAATAGTTTTACGATATTAGAATATTTAGATTTTAATATTTATAATACATATCGGTACTAATGATGTATTTTTACACCCTATGATATAGGAGATGTGTCGATAGCGGATAGATCTCAGAATTCAGACCCAGCTCAGGATTAACGCACTTTGGTGAGTGGATAATTATATATATTTTATATATTTTTAATACAGTTAATTATGATTTAATTACGCGTTATCAGATTTAGTTATGATTTATTTTAGATAAAAAAATATTTATACTATTTAGTATATTCAGAAATATTTTAGAATTTATTATAGTACAGTTTATAATTATGTTCAGTACAGAAATAATTATTTCAGAATAATTATGATTATGATATTATATTGTAGTAGTTTTTGAACCACCATATGCGTACCCTCCCCTTTAATGTAGTTGCTCTGCGCATGCGTTAGACCAGTTTAGTTTGCTCTGCCCGAGCGATGCAGTATTCTACCGGGTTAGACCAGCTTAGATCCCCCGCTCTGCCTGTGCGTGAGTTACTCGCCAGGTTAGACCAGATTTCCCCAGGTACAAGTTTGGTGTGGTTTTAAATATATATATGTAGTACATGTTTCCAGAGTTATGTTACATATATTCAGCTTAATAATAGATTTATGATAGTTTGCGCTTTCAGATTTTCAGATCTCAGTATTATGTCATGATTTTAATTTCAGCATAGATTTTATGACAGTTCATATTTTCAGTACAAGTTTATTGATTACTCAGTATACAGTTTTATGATTATTTTATCATACAGATTTATACGTGTACAATACATATAAAGTATATGATATTTTCAGATTATGTCCACTCACTGAGCCACAAGCTCACCCTTTTTCCTATTTTCCCTATTTTTCCTAGGTTGTCACAGGAATTTGTGCGATATGATACAATCATCACATTTTGAGGTTGGCCAACGTGCATAGCTACATAAGTGTCTTAGTCTGTGTATTTGTATATGTTTTGTATAGTGGAGCATATGTGTACACTTTTTGTTGAGGCAAGTAGCCTCATTGTATTATATGTATGAGTAAAGAGTATGTTAGTCACATGTCATCGTAGGATCTGCCTCGATTCTCGAGGAGGGCTCGGGTTGGGTCCTGTCAGTTTGGTATCAGAGCATGATTTTAGATTCTGTAGACTAGTACATGATACATGCATGTTAGAGATGTCATTAATGAATTGTTGCATTTTATAGATTTTCATCATGCGTCCACGTGGCCGACCTCGCACGAACCTTGTGGCTGAACTGGGAGCTCCCTTAGTATCAGATAGAATAGAGGAATCTATTAGAGAGGAAGTAGCTGAGTCAGTTCCTCTGTACCCATACCTCAAACTCAGTCTGATCCTATGGTAGAGGAGATACACCCTCATCCAATACCACAACCTGTGATACAGCCTATACAGGAACAGCCTGATAGACCTACCTTAGAGCAATCCATAGATAGATTGGCTCAGTTAGTTACAGTTGCAGTAGAGAGACAAACACAGGGACAACCCAAGAGAGAAAACACAATAGAGCGTGTTCGTAGTTTGAGGGCAGAGAATTTTTCAGGCACTACAGAGCCAGCTGATGCAGAGTCATGGTTGACTAGAGTAGAACGGATATTTGATGTTATGAGATGTACTGATGATGAGAGGGTTTTCTTTGCTACATTTTTACTTGAGGGTGGGGCATACCACTGATGGAGATCAGTATCACGTAGATATGGAGGGGTGATTAGTTGGGCTGATTTTTGTAAAAAATTTAATGTTAAATTCTTTCCTATAGTTTACCAAGACATCCAGGCTAGTAAGTTCTTTGAGCTAAAACAGGGATTGATGACAGTGGGGGAGTACGAGAACCGTTTTATAGAGTTATCGAGGTTCGCTTCTTATGCAATACAGAATGAGAGGGATAAATGTAAGAGATTTGAACAGGGCTTTAGAGGCAATATCAGGACAACAATTACAGCTATGGGGCACAGTGAGTTCAGTGAGCTGGTAGGGGCTGTAATGAGAGTTGAGAGAAGCCTAGTAGAGGCACGCAGAGCCCAGTCATTCAAGCAGAGACCAGGCCATGGTTGGTCAATTGGTGGATCAAGTAGCAGTAGAGCATCTGGAGGAGAGACATCCCATACAGGGTATTCTGGTAGACAATGGTATGGTCAGAGCCATATGCTATTAGGAGGACAGAGACAGAGTTCTAGTCAGAGTATTGTGCCTCCATCTGTTGGAACCAACATAGGGAGTCAGAGGCCCCTAGGTGGTAGCCAGTTAAGTAGTAGTGCTAGCATGAGAAGGTACCCTCAGTGTTCCATTTGTGGGAGGAGTCATGAGGGATAGTGTTTTAGAGGTTTTAGAGGTTGCTACCATTGCGGACAAGCTGGACATTTGAGGAGAGATTGCCCTCATCTTCTTCGGAGTAATAGCTTAGTACAGAGTACAGCTTCTCAGGGTTTTCAAGGTGGTAGTGGCAATATTCAGAGACATGGAAGATCTCAGACATGAGAGCCTATCTCTAGTACTAGTGTACAACCTAGAGCTTTAGAAGTTAGTAGAGATCCACAGAAGGGTCAGCCAGGTCGACCTCGTAGCCAGGCACGTGTATTTGCTTTGACTCAGCAAGAGGCACAGGCTACCCTAGATGTTGTTACAGGTATGCTGACTATTTTTGGCCAAGAGGCCCATATTTTAATTGATCCGGGCTCTACGCATTCTTTTATTTCCCGTATCTTTGCTGTGCATGCGGATAGAATGTTAAAACTCCTAGATTGTAGTTTGGTGGTAGCCACACCGATTGGAGAATCATTATTAGCTGAGAATGTATTTCGAGGTTGTGTTATCAAAGTGGGTAGTAGTGAGATGGTAGCAGATTTAATTCCTCTTGCTATACATGATTTTGATGCAATACTTGGGATGGACTGGTTAGCTAATCACCATGCTACTGTAGACTGTTTCCGAAAAGAGGTTATATTCAGAAGACACAGAGAGCCTGATATTATTTTTTGTGGAGAGCGACGAATTCTTCCATCATGTGTTATATCTGCTATGACAGCTAAACGGTTGCTCAGAAAACGATGTTCAGCTTATTTGGCACATGTTATTGATACCAGAGTCAATGGAATTACATTAGAAGATATTCCAGTGGTAAGAGATTTTCCAGATGTATTTCCTGAAGATCTTTCAGGCTTACCACCAGATAGAGAGATTGATTTTGGTATTGATTTGGTTCCAGACATAACTCCTATCTCCAAAGCACTATACAGAATGGCCCCTTCAGAGTTAAAGGAATTGAAGACTCAGTTACAAGAATTGGTAGATAAAGGTTTCATCAGACCTAGTGTATCACCATGGGGAGCACCAGTATTGTTTGTTAAAAAGAAGGATGGAACTTTGAGGCTATGCATTGATTATCGGGAGCTAAATAAAGTCACTATACGCAACAAGTATCCACTCCCTCGCATTGATGATTTATTTGATCAGTTACAGGGTGCAAAGATTTTCTCAAAGGTCGATCTACGATCAGGGTATCATCAGTTAAAGATTAGAGATACTGATGTGGCTAAGACTTCTTTCAGAACTCGATATAGGCATTATGAGTTTTTAGTAATGCCATTTAGATTAACTAATGCTCCAGCTACATTCATGGACCTTATGAATAGGGTATTTCATCCCTATCTTGATCGATTTGTTATAGTTTTTATTGATGATATTCTTGTGTATTCACGGAGTACAGAGGAGCATGTAGAGCATTTGAAGATAATGCTACAGATTTTGAGAAATAAACAGTTATATGCCAAGTTCAGCAAATGTCAGTTTTGGCTAGATAAAGTTGCATTTCTGGGCCATGTAATCTCAGCAGATGGAATTTATGTGGATCCTCAAAAAATTGAAGCTGTAGTAAATTGGGAGCGACCAGCTAGTATGATAGAAATTAAAAGTTTTCTCGGTCTAGTAGGTTATTATCGAAGATTTGTTAAAGACTTTTCTAAGATTGCTGCACCGCTTACAAAGTTGACTATAAAAAATGTAAAGTATGTGTGGACTGATGAATGTGAAGATAGCTTCCAAGAGCTTAAAAAGAGATTGACTTCAACTCCTGTTCTCACTCTTCCATCTGGCACTGAAGGATTTATAATTTACATGATGCTTCTAGACAAGGATTAGGTTGTGTATTGATGCAGCATGGTAAGGTGATAGCTTATACTTCTAGGCAGCTTAAGAAGCATGAGTTGAATTATCTAACTCATGATTTAGAATTGGCAGCAGTAGTATTCGCCTTGAAGATTTGGAGACATTATCTATATGGTATTACATGTCAAATCTTTACTAATCACAAAAGTTTAAAGTATTTGTTCACACATAAAGATTTGAATCTGAGACAACGAAGATGGTTAGAGTTAATAAAAGATTATGATTGTATAATTGATTATCATCCGGGTAAGGCAAATATGGTAGCAGATGCACTCAGTAGGAAGTCTTCTAGATCTATTGCTTATTTGAGAGTGACTTATCTTCTATTGTTAGTTGAATTAAGATCTATGGGGTTGAATTGTCTGTAGCCAAGTCTGGAGTCCTTCTAGCACATTTTCAAGTTAGGCCTATGTTGATTGATCAGATTCGAGATGTGCAAGATCAAGATCCTAATTTAGTTAAACTTAAGCAAGAAGTAAAGAATGGAATGCGAACTGATTTAACATTAAAAGCTGATGGGACATTAGTTATGGGTAACAGACTTTGTGTTCCGAATAACTCAGAGTTAAAGAAACAGATTTTAGAAGAAGCTCACAGCTCAGCTTATGCTATGCATCCTGGCAGCACAAAAATGTATCGTACTTTAAGAGAACATTACTGGTGGCAAGGTATGAAAAGAGAGATTGCAGAGTTTGTATCCCACTACTTGATTTGTCAGCAGGTTAAGGCAGAACATCAGAGGCCAGCAGGATTATCTCAACCACTTCCAGTTCCTGAATGGAAGTGGGAACATATTACCATGGACTTTGTTGTTGGGCTTCCTCGTACACGAAGGGGTCATGATAGTATTTGGGTGATTGTTGATCGACTCACAAAGTCTACTCATTTCTTGCCTTATAAGATTTCATACTCATTAGATAGGCTGGCTCATTTGTATGTGAGTGAGATTGTACGGTTACATGGGGCTCCAGTGTCCATTGTATCAGATAGAGACTCTCGATTCACTTCTAGATTCTGGCATAGCTTACAAAAGGCCTTAGGCACTAAGCTAAACTTTAGTACAGCTTTTCATCCTCAGACAGATGGGCAGTCGGAGCGAACTATACAGATATTAGAGGATATGCTCAGAGCTTATATGTTGTAGCTTAAGGGTAATTGAGATGATTATTTACCATTGATGGAGTTTGCATATAATAATAGTTATCAGTCTAGCATTCAGATGGCGCTGTATGAGGCTTTATACGGAAGAAAATGCAGAACTCCGATTTGTTGGGATGAAGTTGGAGAAAGAAAATTGTTGGGTCCAGAGATTATTCAAGCCACTAGTGAGAAGATCAGTATTATCAGAGACAGACTCAAGGCAGCTTAAGATAGACAGAAGAGTTATGCAGATAAACGTCGTAGACAGCTAGAGTTTACAGTAGGAGACAGAGTCTTTTTACGGATCTCACCATGGAAGGGTGTGCTTCGTTTTGGGAAACAGGAAAAACTAAGTCCTAGATATATTGGGCCATATGAGATTCTAGAAAGGTTAGTGTGGTTGCATACCGCTTAGCATTACCACCTGAGTTGTCACGCATTCATGATGTGTTTCATGTTTCTATGTTGCGGAAGTATATACCTGACCCTTCTCACATTCTAGATACTCAGCCAGTTCAGTTGAGGACAGACTTGACTTATGACGAGGAACCTGTTCAGATAGTGAATTATCGCCAGCAAGTACTACGTAATAAGACTATACCGCTAATTAAAGTCCTATGGAGGAATCATGCAGTGGAAGAGGCTACATGGGAGCGAGAGGATCAGATGAGAGTTCAGTATCCTCATTTGTTTCAGAGAGGTATACGAATTTCGAGGACGAAATTTTTATAAGGGGGGAGGAATTGTAATACATGTGTTGTATATATATAAAGTTTGGTGGCAAAAAAAAAAAGAGGAGAAATTGAAGCGGTGGGTTTGTTGTATATATATATATATATATGTTCTGTTTTGCTTCGTTGAAAAGAAGCAACCGAAACTGAGAGAAGAAGAAGCAAAAGCCGGAAGGGAAAAGAGAGAAAAGAAAGAAAGGAAAAAGAAAAAGAAAGGGAAAGGAAGAAAAAAAATAGAAAAGAAGAGAGAAACTGAGAAGAAAGAAGAAGAAAAACAGAAAGAAAAAGAAAAAGAAGAAAAAAAAAAGAAAAAAAAAAGAAAATAGGAAATTTTAGGAAATTAGTTGGGTAGTCAGAATTATACCCAGTGGTTTAGCGGGTAATAATTTTACGATATTAGAATATTTAGATTTTAATATTTATAATACATATCGGTACTAATAATGTATTTTTACACCCTATGATATAGAAGGTGTGCCAATAGCGGATAGATCTCAGAATCCAGACCCAGCTCAGGATTAGCGCACTTTGGTGAGTGGATAATTATATATATTTTATATGTTTTTAATACAGTTAATTATGATTTAATTACGCGTTATCAGATTTAGTTATGATTTATTTTAGATAGAAAAATATTTATACTATTTAGTATATTCAGAAATGTTTTAGAATTTATTATAGTACAGTTTATAATTATGTTCAGTACAGAAATAATTATTTCAGAATAATTATGATCATGATATTATATTGTAGTAGTTTTTGAACCACTATATACGTACCCTCCCCTTTAATGTAGTTGCTCTGCGCATGCGTTAGACCAGTTTAGTTTGCTCTGCCCGAGCGATGCAGTATTCCGCTGGGTTAAACCAGCTTAGATCCCCCGCTCTGCCTGTGCGTGAGTTACTCACCAGGTTAGACCAGATTTTTCCCGGGTACAAGTTTGGTGTGGTTTTCAATATATATATGTAGTACATGTTTCCAGAGTTATGTTACATATATGCAGCTTAATAATAGATTTTATGATAGTTTACGCTTTCAGATTTTCAGATCTCAGTATTATGTCATGATTTTAATTTCAGCACAGATTTTATGACAGTTCATATTTTCAGTACAAGTTTATTGATTACTCAGTATACAGTTTTATGATTATTTTATCATACAGATTTATACGTGTACAATACATATAAAGTATATGATATTTTCAGATTATGTCCACTCACTGAGCCACAAGCTCACCCTTTTTCCTATTTTCCTTATTTTTCCTAGGTTATCACAGGAATTTGTGCGGTATGATACAATCATCACATTTTGAGGTTGGCCAACGTGCATAGCTACATAAGTGTCTTAGTCTGTGTATTTGTATATGTTTTGTATAGTGGAGCATATGTATACACTTTTTGTTGAGGCAGATAGCCTCATTGTATTATATGTATGAGTAAAGAATATGTTAGTCACATGTCATCGCAAGATCTACCTCAATTCTCGAGGAGGGCTCGAGTTGGATCTTGTCAAGCAGGTCATACCAGGCCATACTCTTCCTTTGAAGCTTATCCATTTGGCTAGGTTAAATGCTCGTAACATAATGCTTGTACATTCTCATGTCCATTACGAACGATCTAATCTATTTGACACCTCTAAAAAACTTTATCCAATTAGACCATATTCTATTCTTAAATGTGGCAATTTTTTTTTCCTTGAAAATGCCGCATCATTTGTTTGCTTGAAGTTGTAAAATCATATGTCACAGATAAGAGTTAGTGATAACCACTCCGTTCGACTAGTATTAAGGTCTCAAGTTCGAATTTCCCTCTCTCAAATAAGAGAAAAAGAAACGACAAATTCATTCCTAAAATTACTTTCATCACTTTCATGTCAAGTTACGGTAGAATTAAGACAAAAGGAAACATGAGTTGCAAGTCATTCTTTAAGTAGATGCATGGCGTTGTTCTCCTGACATGAATCAATCAAAATCTTTGACTCAAGATTTGTTTTGCATTGTTTATATGCATCGAATTCTTAATTTAATTTTTAAGTAAATTATAATATTATAATTTTTTATTTTAAATAATGTATTAAATAATTATTACGTGATAAAATGATATAATAAATAAATTTTAAAAAAAATTTATTTTATATGAATAATAATTGACACATTATTTAAGATGAAAAAAATTAGAATAATTTTAAAAGTATAGCATTGCTGTTTCACGAGCCCCTTTCAAAAGAATCAATTGGGTGCCTTGTTATGAAAAGAAACCGTGACTTGCGTTCAAATCATTGAATATATTGTAACTGTATGCAGAATATGGAAATGCTTGGAGATTGGAGAAAGCCAACGCCTTAACTTTGCTTTGAGCTATCAAGTGAAAGATGCCTTTATTTTTCTCCATAGACATTTATATAAATGCTGAATGGAAGTTAATTAAAGAGTTCATTATCACAACATAAACAAACAAGTACACCCCAATTTCACCTTCAATCGAATATGGCTGAGGCCGTTGTTTCTGCAATCCTGGAACAACTGGTCTCAATCCTTCATCAACAAGTAGAAGGAGGGATAAGACTGATTGTGGATGCTGAGGAAGAAGTCCAAAAGCTTCACAGCAATTTCCTGGCCATTCAAGCCGTGCTTGAAGATGCTGAGAGCAAACAAGTCAAGGACAAGGCGGTGAGAGATTGGCTGGATAAGCTAAAAGACGTTTGCTATGACATTGACGACGTGTTGGATGAGTGGAACACGGCCATGCAGAAACTAAGATTGAAACAAGTTGAAAATGCCTCCAAGGTATGTTCCCTCACGACCCCCCCATGCTATTGCTTTTCTTGTGGGCGAGTTCTCTTCCGCCGTGATATTGCTGTCAAGATAAAAGATCTGAATAGAACACTAGATGTTATTGCCATGGCCAAAGATAGGTTCAATTTTAGTTTAACTAAGGGCTCCGAAAGACTTGAAAGACAAATCACTACCTCTGGTATTGATGTATCAGAAGTTTGTGGAAGAGATGATGATAGGATTACCCTGATAAAATTGTTGTTGACTGAAAGTAGTCAAGGACCAGCCATTCCTATCATTTCCATTGCAGGCATGGGGGGTATTGGAAAGACCACTCTTGCCCGCATGGCTTTTCATGATTATAGGGTGAAGAATGATTTTGATGTAAGAATTTGGGTGTGTGTCTCTGATCCTTTCAATGAGACAAGAGTTGCCAAAGCAATCCTTGAATCTCTTACAAATGACGCACCAAATCTAGATCAATTAGAAACAGTGTTGCGAAATATAAGTGTACATGTTCAAGAGAAGAGGTTTCTTCTTGTCCTAGATGATGTGTGGACTGAAGATCCTAATGATTGGGAACAAATTAAACATGCTCTTAAGTATGGTTCTCGAGGAAGTAGGATTTTGGTGACCACACGCAAAGAGAATGTAGTGAATGCCATAGGAACTAGCCACGTGATCCCAATGGGGACCTTGCCTGAAAATGATTGTTGGTCATTGTTTAGTAAAGTTGCACTTTCTGGAAGAAGTGTAGAAGAGGGTAAAAGTCTAGAAGATATAGGCAGAAAAATTGTTGACAGGTGCAAGGGCCTACCTCTTGCCATAAAGACTTTAGCAAGTCTTTTGCGCTTTAAAAGAAAAGTTGAAGAGTGGCAAAATGTGTTAGATAATAAGCTATGGGAACTAGAAGAGGTAGAGAAAGGAGTTTTTCCACCTCTATTGTTAAGCTACTATGATTTGCCTTCTATACTTAAAAAATGTTTCTCATATTGTGCCATCTTTCCAAAGAGCTACAACATATTAAAAAATGAATTGATTAGGCTATGGATGGCTCAAGGTTATCTCAATGCAGAACCATATAAAAATGCAGAGTCAGTTGGTGAAAAGTATTTTGGAATCTTAGCAATGAGATCTTTCTTTCAAGATTTTCAGAGAGATGTTGTTAGTGGCCACATAATAAGCTGTAAGATGCATGATATAGTGCACGAATTTGCACAATTTCTTACAAAGAATGAATGTATTATAATTGAGGTGGATTATCTCAAGAAATCTCAATTAGAGTCCCACAAGAAAGCTCGACATTCGATGATAATTCCCAAGGAAAAGACCTCGTTTCCTTCCTCTATTTATGCAGAAAAAAAGTTGCGCAGCCTAGTGGTTGAGTGGGGGTACTTGTTTAGGGATGTTATTGTTTTATCCACATTATTTGATCAATTGACTTGTCTGAGAACACTTAAGTTGAGTGGCGACCTTTCAATTGATAACATTCCCAAAGAAATTAAAAAATTGATACACTTAAGGTATCTTAACTTGGCACGAAACAAAAACATAAAAGAATTGCCCGAGGAGTTGTGTGAGTTATGTAATCTGCAAATCTTAAACCTCAATTTTTGCCAGAACCTCCAAAAGTTACCTGAAGGAATAGGGAAGTTAGTGAATTTAAGTCATTTATTGAATCACATGACTTCACTTAGTCACATGCCGATAGGAATGAAGAGATTAACTTGCCTTGAGACATTATCTGAATTTGTTGTCAGTGATGGTGGCTATGACAGCAAAGCATGCAAGCTTGAATGTTTGGAAAATTTTGACCTCTCTAAGGGTATTCGCATAAAAGGATTAGGAAATTTGTCAAACGTGGAGGAGTTTAAGCGAGCAGAAATTAACAAAAAGGAAAATCTCATCGAGTTGGGTCTGAGTTTTGAGGGCAGAATGAATGAGGGGCAAGAATTTCTTCTTGAGGCAATGCAACCTCCTCCAAATTTGGAGGAATTAGTGATAGAAAATTACAGAGGCAAAAATGTTTTCCCCAACTGGATAGTGTCACTGACCAAGCTGAAGCACGTAGGTCTTGATAGCTGCATAAACTGTGAGCATTTGCCTCCTTTAGGAAAATTATCATCCCTTGAATCACTCTATATTGGGAAAATGAAAAGTGTAAGAAGAGTGGGTGATGAATTTTTGGGAATAGAAAATGATGGCTCTGGCAAATCATCATCATCACCAGTTGTTGCCTTCCCCAAATTGAAATTCTTGGAGTTTTGGAATATGGAAGAATGGGAAGAGTGGGATTATGGAATTACAAAGACAGGCAAAAACCATGTTAAAATCATGCCATGCCTTAGTATCCTGGGAATTTATAGTTGCCCCAAATTGAAGTCAATGCCAAGGCACCTTCTTCCTATGAGAATGTCCAGCAATTTTCGTATAAGTGAATGTCGTCTTCTGAGAAGATATTTGCAAGATAGGAAACTTAATTAGTGCAAGAGATGATATCACATCATCAACATGAGCATTATCCAATCCACTTGTGCGGAAGAGCCTATTCACAACTGCCATCACTCACAGGTAACAATTTCATCTTCTCTTCTATTTGTTTGGTTGCTATTTGTAGTCATGATGAAATTCTATAGTATGCTAAGTTTTGCAGCATATAAGCATCAACTCGGCATTCATTTTCTGTTCATAATAATTGTTTTATTTCAGGCTGCAGCAAACAATCATGAGCAAAAGACAGATTTTGAAGGGAATGCTACTATTTGTTGCCGTGAAAATCGTAAAAACTCCATCAATCAACCATTTTCTTAAGCAAACGTTGTCTTATGCCGATGCATTAGAATTGGACTAGGTAATGGCCAGGGCATCCAATTTTTCTTTGTATATAAATCTTTGTATCCAATTTTTCTTATGTTTCAAATAGTTATTGTTAATTATCATTATTCAATGTTACAGGGGTAGGTAATTGATCTTTCTGCAAATTTAGTGTCCAGTCGCATAAAAAGGAAAGGAGAGAATAATAAGGCATGACAAAGCTGGTGACTCTTTAATCTTTTTCCCGTATCTGAATTTCTGTAGTTGACATAATGCTTAACATCGTATAATTATGTGACTGTCTTTGTTTTATCTCCTTTTGTAGAATTGATACTTATTTCTTACTAGTTAGTAGTAGAAGTTATTAAAATCTGTTATAAGATGTTGGCATTTCTGATGAGACATTTGATTGGCACATTTGTCTTCACAAGAAAACAAGCATTTCTCATATTCTGAATCGTAAATTCTTCTGCAAACATAGTAATTTTGTGCAGAACACAACTTCTTTGTCCTGTATTACAGAAATAAATTTAAATGGCAGGCCAAAGACAAAAATTTACAAGGATCATGTGTTCTTCAGTCACTAAAATATACTTTTGGGGAAAAAGAAGTTCAGAGATCCCTGGCGTGCAACTGACGCTATTCACCCAAATCATCTACTAGATTCTCATCGGTATGAAGAGCTTTTGATCAATCTCAAGAATTCATGGTTTCAGAATGCATCATTTTTTAACAATGAACAGCTTAAGTTCACATAAATAAGCCGATGAGTTTTTTTTTTTTTTTTGAACTATATGATGACAAATTGAAGTCTATTGATTTCAATGAACTGTTTCATCAACTTTAATTATCTGTAGGACCATTTGGCATAAACTGAACGTCTCAGGAATCTGAGTCACCATAACTTCTGCCTGAAGCAAAAGGTGATATTCGTTATCCTTGGATAGTGCTAAACTTGGAATCAGATGCTTCTTCTGCTCTAACAACCACTTGTTCCCTATATTATCATAGCTTTCTAGCACAAAACTATACCCTTTCTCCATTAGCAAATCTTTGATTCTTCAGCAGTCTCCTCGTCTTTTTTTGAAGTAGTCTTTATGGTATGAGATACTTAAACTCCACAACTCTTTGCATTTTAACATTTGGTTTGAGTCTATTTGGTTTTGACTTTAGAATTTGCTTGTGCTGAATGAATTTTCAATAGATAATATTTGAAGATGCAATTCTTTTTCTAACCTTTCTTTCTTTTCTTTGTTAAATGAAGCAAGATATTTAGTCTCTGCTAAAAACTTTCTTCTAATATTTTAGGTTTTTAGCATTTCAGTTCTTTTAAGTAATAGTTAACATGTCGTAGGAAGAGGGCAAGGATCTGGCTAGTGGGAAAAAGAAGAGCATAGTAGTTGGACCATGGGGAGGAAATGGAGGAACCAGATGGGACGATTGGATCTATCATGGGGTGAGAGAGATCACTATCGTCTATGATCGTTTCATTGACTCAATTTCTGTGGTGTATGAAAAGAATGGTAAGCCTATCACAGCCGAAAACATGGTGATGGCAGAGGCAATTGCACAGCTGAGGTTTGCTCAATCCTTCCTCCTCTAATTTGAACTGTATCCTTAAACTGGTCACCTTTTGCCTCAATTTTTCATTTATTTCAGATAAAGCTGCAATACCCAAGTGAGTGATCAGTGTTAGTGGCCACTACTCTCATGTGGTTCATGGCGGCAGCCCAGTGATCAGATCAGTTACATTCAAGAAGCAATAAGAGAACTTTTGGCTCCTTTGGAGTTGAAGAAGGAACCCCATTCACTTTCACAATAGATGGAGGTGGGCTGGTTATTGGTTTCAAGGAAAGAAGTGGTTGGTACCTTGATGCAATTGGGTTCCATTTATCTAGTAATAAGATACAATCAACCACACTCCAAAAAGTTCAGAAAGGGCTTCAAAGACTTGCAAGCACAGCGTCAAATTCATCAGCCACCAAAGATGGTGAAAAAGCCTATTATTAGAAGTTAATTTCTAGAGAGAGCTTATATTTCATTTTTACAAATATAATCTTGGTATCATGAATAAGTCCTTCGTAATGTTAAAGTTCAAGGGTTGAAATATTTATCTTGAGTTCTTGTGCTTATACCTTCATTTTTTCTAAACCAAACACAATAACTTACATTAGATTTCAAAAAAGGAAAATGCCCTAAGGTTTTCTCTCAACTTAGAAAACTTAAGTAAAGCTCACCGCCACCGTCCCCTCTCTCCATCGGAGAAGGGGTTTCCCCTTCTCCAGTGGATCTGAAACTAAATATTAAAGCCACTTGACTCCTCCGTTTTGTCTGTGTTTCCTCTATTTTTCTTCATTTTTTTTTACTTTTTTGTTTTACTTTTTAGGTGGTTCTGTCGGTCCGACGCCTTCTTCCGACCACCACATCGCTGTTGAGGCTTCCTTGGTCACATCGCGCCGTCGGTGTCTTCGATGAGGTTTTCAGTCTTAGGCGTTGTCTCCAAGGTAGTTTTGTCAATCTGGCGTCTCTGACCTCCACACCGCTGTTGGGGCTTCCTTGGTCGCATCATGCCGTCGGTGTCTTCGGTGGGGTTCTCTGACTTGGGCGCTGTTTCTGAGGTGTTTTTTGTTTGCTACCGATTCCTAATTCAGTTGCCGTTGTGGTTTCTTCAACTGTGGAGAGGTGATTGCAGCCTTGGGCCATATCTTGCGGATGTTTTTGGCTGCTGCCGGTGGCTACTCTCACGAATCGCGGATGTCGTCCTCGGCGTATCTGGAACTCCTTGTTGTGAACTCCTCCCAATCACAGCTCAGTCCTCTCCCACCACAGACTCTAGTCCGTACTGCCATGGTTGACCACTGTGTGTGAGTTTCCGTTGTTATCGAGCGTGCCTTGTTCACCGACAACCGCTCTCACCCTATTTCAACCTACTAATTTTGGGTTTCCTTGCGTTAGTTTGAATAAAGTTTAGAATAATATTTTATTCTATTTGTATTTTCCTCTTTGGCGAGGTTTGCTATTCCTTTTTTTTGAAAATATCGATTTTTCCTTTCTTCAAAAAGGTCGATTTTGTGTTGATTTCTCTATTTGGGATCTTGGTTCAAGAAGGTATTGATATGTTATTATGTCTATTTCTAATAATCCTTTGATAATTTTATTAAAAGTCATATAATGTAGTATCTTGATATTTATTAATGATATGAAACTAATATTTCTTTAAAAAAAAAAACTTACATTAGATTTCACATTATTTCACTTTTCCAAACTCAGTGACGCACCAAACCAATTACTTAATGCAAAGATTTCATATTTAACAATTTGATCCCTATTTTTTATAAGCTTTGACCTCTCTATTTAGTTAATTTTAATAAATAGACCCCCTCCTAAATGTGATCTTGTTTCCGTCCCCACTCAAAACATACAGGGTTTTTATTAATTAAGTAAAAATAAAGATGCATTGTCGGCTTTATCATTAGATTGTTAACATAAGTAATAGTTTTCTCCCAATTGAGCATGGGGGCTCAGCCAAGTTGGCTGAGCCCCCCAAGGTCTCATATCCCTACTTGGGTTCGATCCCCCCTCCTCCTCAGGTGGTGTGAAAATGTTAAAAATTATTGTAATCCCCTCATTTAAAAAACAAAAAAATAGTTTTCTCCCAATTAAATTACCCTTCTAAATTACACCTTGACTATCTTTGAAATTGACTAAAATATCCTGTAATGTTAAATCCTTCTAAAAGTCAAACTTAGTTAAAGAATTGAAAATTGAAGATTAATATTATATTTTTTAAATGGTATTCTAAATTTTTTATCTTAAATTAATATGTCAAGTAATTATTAAGTGATAAAATAATATAAATTTTAAAATTATTTATTATATTTTTTTATCATTTAAAAATTATTTGATACATTATTTAAAATATAAACTTTTATAATATCATTTAAAAAATATAATATTATTAAAAAAAATAAAGGAGCACTTACTGTAAGTGTTTACAAAATACGTACTTTTTTAGCTTCATTTAATAAAAATCCAAACATATATAAAAGTTAAATAAAATATATAATCTAAAATCTAAAGACATAACTAATACTTTGTGAGCTAGTGTTTCTGTGATTATCGCAAACTTCTTCATGGATTTCCCTCAAGACTTGCTCTGCCTCTAAGGGACCAAGCATTTCATGTAGAGATGTGAGAAACCTCTCTGGTATAACACCTTACCGATCACCTAGCATTTGGCAGCTCAGTATTTAATTCTCTAAGCTTCTTTTTTATTGACTGGAATTGTCTCATTCAAAATGTAGTTCTTAATAGGGTCCACCCAACTTAACCCCGACTCGATCGCATAATTTGCTCTTCCCTTTGGATGGTAGGCTCTGATATGAGTTCTACAGAGACGTCTGAGGTAACCGAGTATCTTCTACTGATGCCATTTTGGTGATGATGTATGCCCGGTGATTCTCATTTCTTGATATCAGTTCCACTTGTACTTTTCTGAATTGGCTGGTCAGACTCCTTACTTTCGCCAGATATGCAGTCATTCTCTCTTTCTTGGCCCAAAGCTATCATTGACCTAGTTCACCACCAATTAGGAGTGAATTTTCACTAGGACCTCTCATCCAGCCAATGCCCGAGCTACTCTTAACTCGGCTAGGAGAGCTTCATATTTTGCCTTGTTATTTGAGGCCCGGAACTCAAAGCATACTGCTTAACTGACCTCATCTCCCTTAGGGCTCACGAGGATGATCCCTACTCCACTTCCTTGTAAGTTGGATGCCTCATACAACACCAATGCCTCTTCTTACATAGGGATGGCTAAGTGTATTACCTCAGAAAAGTAAGCTTTCAATTGTTGAAAGGCTCATTTGCATTCCTATGTCCACATTTTCCTGTCATTCTTCTTTATTGCTTAGAAGAAAGTAAAGCATTTATTTTTTGCCTTAGAGGTGAACCTATTTAGGGCTACAATCCTTCTTGTGAGCTGTTGAATCTTCTTCACCGTGCTTGGGGATCTTATTTCTAGAATGGCTCAGTCTTTATCTATATTGGCTTCTATCTCTACAGACTCACCATAAAGCCCAAACATTTTCTAGACTTCACCCCAAAAGCACACTTTTCTAGGTACAGCTTCAACTTATTCTCTCTTAATACCATAAAGACTTCCCTCAGATCAGCCACCTGGTCCTCCATAAAGACTTTTCTCAGAAAGCACACTTTTGTGATCAGTAAAGATTTGACATGTGACACCATATAAATAATATCTCCAAATCATCAAGGCAAATACTACTACTGTCAATTTTAAATTATGGATTGGATAATTTAACTCATGCTTCTTAAGTTGCCTAGAAGTATAAGCTATCATCTTACCATGTTGCATTAATACACAACCTAATTCATGTCTAGAAGTATCACAGTAAATTATAAATCCTTCGATGCCAGATGAAAGAGTGAGAACAATAGTTAAAGCCAATCTCTTTTTAAGTACTTGGAAACTTCCTTCACATTTATCGGTCCACACAAACTTTACATTTTTTCTGGTCAACTTTGTAAGTAGTGTAGCAATCTTAGATAAGTCCTTAACAAATCTTCGATAATAACCTGTTAGACCGAAAAAAACTTCTAATTTTTGTCACACTAGCTGGTCGCTCCTAATTTACCACAGTTTCATTTTTTTTAAGATCCACATAAATTTCATTTGCTGAGATCATATAGCTAGAAATGTAACTTTATCTAGTCAGAACTGACATTTGCTGAACTTAGCATATGACTTTTTATTCTACTAAATCTGTAACATTATCCTCAAATGCTCAGCATGCTCTTCTGAACTCTATAAATATATAAGAATATCATCAATAAATACTATAACAAATCGATCAAGATAGAGATAAAATACCATATTTATAAGGCCCATGAATACAGCTGAAGCATTAGTTAACCCAAATGAAATTACTAAAAACTCATAATGCCCATATCAAGTTTTGAAGGCAGTCTTAGACACATCAGTATCTCTAATCTTTAACTAATGACACCCTGATCGTAGATTGATCTTTGAGAAAACCTTTGCACCCTGTAACTGATCAAATACATCATCAATGCAATGGAGCGGTTACTTGTTGCGTATAGTGACTTTATTTAGCTCTCGATAATCAATGTATAGCCTCAAAGTTTCATCCTTCTTTTTAACAAACAATACCAGTGCTCCCCATGGCGATACACTAGGTCTGATGAAACCCTTATCCACCAATTCTTGTAACTGAGTCTTCAATTCTTTTAACTCTGAGGGGGACATTCTGTATACTGCTTTAGAGATACGAATTATGCCTAAAACCAAATCAATCTCTCTATCTAGTGATAACCTTGGAAGATCTTTAGAAAATATATCTGAAAAATTCCTGACCACCAGAATATCTTTTAATTTAGTCCAATTAACTCTAGCATCAATAGCATGTGTCAAATAGGTTGGACATCATTTTCTGAGCAACCATTTAGCTGTCATAGTAGATGTAATACAGGATAAAAGAATTTGTCATTTTCCACAAAAAATAATATCAGGCTCTTTATGTCTTTTGAATATAACCTCCTTTCGAAAATACTCTATAGTAGCATGGTGATAAGCTAACCAGTCCATCCTAAATATCGCATCAAAATCGTGTATATCAAGAGGAATTAAATCTGTTACCATTTCACTACTACCCACTTTAATAACATAACCCTGATATACATTCTCATCCAATAGTGATTCTTCAACCAATGTGGCTACCACCAAGTTACAATAAGGGTTTTAATACTCTATCTGCATACACAGTAAAAATACAAAAAATAAAAAAATGTGTAGAACTTGGATCAATTAAAATATAGGCTTCTCAACCCAAAATAGTCAGCATACTTGTAACAATATCTGGGTAGCTTGTGCCTCTTGCTGAGTCAATGCAAATACACGTGCTTAGATATGGGGTCGACCTGGCTAACCCCTTCGTAAATCTTTACTCGCTCCTGAAGCTTTAGGTTGTACACTAGTACTAGAGATAGGTCTTTCTGTTTAGGCTCCTATTTGTCTTTGAACTTGGCTATTGCTACCTTGAAAACCTTGAGAAACTATACCCTATACTAAACTGCTACTCTGTGCTAAAAGGGGACAATTTCTTCTCAAATGTCCAGTTTGCCCACAATGGTAGCAACCTCTAAAACCTCTCAGACACTGTCCCTCATGACACTTATCATAAATGGAACACTAAGGGTATCTTCTCATGTTAGCACTACTACTTAACTGGCTATCACCCGAGGCCTCTAACTCTTTATGTTGCTTCCAACAGATGGAGTCACAAAACTCTAACTAGAACTCTATCTCTGTCCTCCTGATAGCATAAGGCTCTGACCATACCGTTGTTTACCTGAATACCCTGTATAGGATGTCTCTCCTCCCGGTGCTCTACTACTACTTGATCCATCAATTGACCAACTATAACCTGGTCTCTACTTGAATGAATGGCTCTGCGTACCTCTACCAGACTTCTTTTAACTCTAATTGTAGCCTCTACTAACTCACTAAAATTATTGTGCCCTATAGTTGTAATTGCTATCCTGATATTACCTCTAAGACCCTGTTTAAATCGCTTACATTTATCCCTCTCGTTTTGCACTGCATATGAAATAAATCTCGATAACTTTATAAATCGGCTCTTGTACTCCTCCATTGTCATCGATCTTTATTCTAGCTTAAAGAACTTACTAGCCTGAGTGTATTGGTAACCATAGGAAAGAATTTAGCATTAAATTCTTTACAAAAATCAGGCCAATTAATCACTTCTCCATATTTATGTGATACTGGTCTTCATTAGTGGTATGCCCCACCTTCAAGTAAAAATATAGCAAAGAAAACCCTCTCATCATCCCTACATCTCATAACATCAAATATCCATTCGACTCTAATCAGCCATGACTCTGCATTAGTTGGCTCTATAGTGCCTGAAAATTTTTGTCCCCAAACTACGATGACATAGGATTGGTATACTCTTTACTCATTGCATTTGATACAATGAGGTAACCGTCTCAACAAAAATGTACACGTGTACTCTAATATACATAAAGATACAAATACATAGACTGAGACACTCATGCAGTTATGCGTGTTGTGGGCGAACCTCAAAATGTAAAAACTATATCACATTGCACGAATTCCTATAACAACTTGAAACAAAATAGGGAAATAGAAAAAAGGGTGAGCTTGTGGCTTAGTGAGTGGACATAATTAGAAAATATTATATACTTTATATGTATTGTACATATATAAATCTGTAAAATAAAATAATCATAAAACTATATACTGAGTAGTCAATAAAATTGTACTGAAAGTATGAGCTGTCATAAAATCTGTGCTAAAACTAAAATCATAACATAATACTGAGGATCTGAAAGTGTAAACTATCATAAAATCTATTCTGAAGATAAATATATGTAATGTAGCTCTGGGAACATATATCTTTTATACTATATACATACTGGAAACCACATCAAACTTGTACCCGAAAAAAAACTGGTCTAACTTGGCGGAGTAACTTATACACAAACAGAGCGGGGGATCTGAATTGGTCTAACCTGACAGAATATTACATTGCTTGGGCAGAGCAAACTTAACTAGTCTAACGCATGCGCAGAGCAACTACACTAAAGGAGAGGGTACGCATATGGTGGTTCAAAAACTACTACTATATAATATCATAGAAGCATAATTATCCTAAAATAGTTATTTTTATACTAAATATAATCATAAGTTATACTATAATAGATTCTAAAAATATTTATAAATATACTAAATAGCATAAATATTTATCTGTCTAAAATAAATCATGACTAAATCTGATAACGTGCAATTAAATCATAAACTACTATATTAAAAACATATAAAATATATATAGTTATCCACTTACAAAACGTGTGCTAATCCTGAGCTAGGTCTTAATCCTAGGATCTACTAGTTATCGTTACTCCTCTTATAACATAGGGTAAAAAATATATCATTAGTACCGATATGTAATATAAATATTAAAACATAAATATTCTAACATCGTAAAATTATTATCTGTTGAAACACTGAGTTTAAATTTACCTACCTAAACTTATTTTCTGTAAACTTTCCTTTTTTATTTCTTCCTTATTTTTCTCCTAGATTCTTTTTTCTTTCTTCCTACTTTCTTTTCTTTTCTTTCTCTCACTTTTTCTTTCTTCTCTTTTCTTTTTTTTTTCCTCATATTCTTTCTTTTTCTTTTCTTTCTTTTCCTTTTTCCTTTTTCCTTTCTCACTCCACTTTTTTCTGCCATATCTCTCCATTTTTTTTACTTGAAAGAAAATGAAACAAGTTCTAATATAATGTACGGGTCACCCATAAGACTAAATCATAAACCCACACCACTTTCTCAATGTGTTGATCCCTTAACCATTCACCACTTCTTCTTAAAATTAAACTATTTTATTATTATTATTTTTCCACCAATCTCTCCTTAAGCTAAGCACGTGTACAACAGTCCTGGTCCAATTATTGGTAGTAAATAAAAAATTTTGTTTTTAAACATAGCGAAAGTCAGGTCGTCTTGTTCTTAATTACATATATAAGGATAGAAGATTACCTCAATTCCTCGCTATGACAAATCTTGAATTGACTGGCTGCAATCTTTTTTACTATCCTCAATCTTCAAACTCAACGTGTGTAAGCACGTGGATCTTTTCTTAATTTTTAAAATCACTAATACCCAAATCTGAGAGATTGATAATAACAAATTTTTTTTCTATGTTAGAATACGTAAAAAGAATTGTCTAGTTATATTTGTTGTATATTATTATTACCACATACCTCTCATATATATAGGAATCTCCCTTGAAAATTTTGAATTAGATTAGAATTAAAAAAATTAGAGTTTGATTAGAATTTAAGCTAGTAGGGGGACTGCAACTTAAAAGGCTTAGTCATTATTATCTCTTAATACATCAATTCTTCTAAGTTAACCCCAAGCTATTCCACAAAAAGTCAAGAGCTGTACTCTAGTAACCTATGTTATTAAGTAAAAGTCCATTTAATTAAAACTCATTTTAATTAAATTGGGCTTGGTCTTTAGACCAATAACAACTACTTAATTGACTCTCTAATTGATGTTCATAATTAAAGTTAGGCCATGAAAAAAATGTCTTACCTTTTTAATTACTTATTTACCTTTAAGTCACTAAATGCTCTAATGATCACTTTTAATATGTCTATATTTGTAAATAAATTTACAAATAAATATTATTATTCAACAAATAATTTATTAAATAAACTGTGGCCACAGATTCTAATGATCGAGTATTGCAAATAGATTAGGTGGACATTAATTATTAGATTCCATCTTGCAAATAAATGTTCCTACGACTTATGAAATTATATCTTAAAGCTATTGAGGTTTTGACCATTTATATGGATTTCACTCCGTGATAACTCAAAAGATACAACGCATGAATGTAAGTTTATTACCTGCTTAGAATTAAGATCAATCAAGCTTATTAAAGAATTTTTGTGAATTAAGATCTACGACATTTAGTTAACCAGATCAAAATTGTAGTAGCCAGTATCCATAACCGGTAAGAATATGTATATATATATATATATTTTTTAATTGTATGTGGGTGATCCTTGAATTATATATTGTTATTAGTAGTGTTTCTATAGGTCAAGGATATACCATTAGTATTGGGTTTATTTGTAAGACTTTAGATTTATTTTAGGGACCAAATTGTTATACTTTGAAAGTTTTGGGGGCAAATTCGTAAATATCAAAAAATTAGCCTCTTAGTATAAAAATACACTTTTGAACCATAATTTACCCATTTTTAGGTCGAGCTACCCCTTTTGAGAGAGAGAAGACAGAAAGAGAAGAGAGAGAAAGAGAAGAAGAAGAAGAAAAAGAAGAAGAAATTAGAATTTTGGATCTTAAGAGGTATATCACAACCATTTCTCAATTTATTGGTGTTAATTAAGTTAATTTCTTTAAGTTTTAATTTCTGAAAATATGTATAATTGAGGATTTGATGTGTATTTCGTATGATATTGTGAGAATTGATGATGATTTATAAGATAGCTTGATAAATCATGATGAATTGTGGAGTTTCTACTTGATAGTCTCTTGATCCAGAAATTTTATAAATTATTGTGATTCGATTCTGGTTTTGAATTTTGAGTATATGAAATTATACATGTTTAGAATCATCTGAAACTTTGAATCGATTGAAAATTCTGGAAATTGAATTTTTAGTGAATTTACCAAAATAACCCTGAAATTCTAAAAATTTCCTGTGTAAACAGTATGATACAGTGGAAAATAATCTCCGGTTTATTAATTGTCCCAGTCATAATTCAATTGTTATAATTCTGAAAAAAATTAAAATGAATGTTTAAATATTGTCAAGAGAAATTTATATTTATATGTTAGGTTATGGGTTGATTTTAGTGTTGAACTTACTAGCAACTTGCTAAAGATTTCTGTGTTGAATAGAAGTTGAAAATTTTGTGTAATATTATTTATGAGTGCACATGCAGTGAATGAATTTAAGTGATGTCGTGTGTCGGATCTTTTGAGTCTGGGGCGTGACAGAAATTCACATTAGTCCCGTTTAATGTAATATATACACTAGTTTTTCTACTCAAAGTCTCTACTTCAATGATCAAGGTAAATCATCCACTATAAGAAGAAGAAAAACTACAACTTTACATAATGAAATGTCATTTTCATTAATCGTTGTAAACTAGATTTAATTTATAGAAAACTTATTATCTATACTATTTGTATTAGCATCATATATCTAATACATAGATCACATATTTTATAAATAGGAGCTTATCAATGTATGCTCAATCATACGCATGAATAAACTTTTATTAATTAAATAAAAAAATTATTTCACATGCCTTAAGGGTATAAAATAACATTATATGTCTAATAAGGAAAACATCAGGTTGGATCCTTAGGAGCTGTCTTCTTTTGGGTCTAAAAGTCTTAGACCCAAAGGTGATTTTTTAGAAAAAAACTGAAACACCCCGGATTTTCGTGCATACAAAACACACGTCAAAAGAGGATGCCACTAATCCTATTATAAAACCAAAGTACTATACTTTACACTTTCCATAAAAAAAAATTCGTTGAATCTTTATTCATCAAACTAAAATTTCTTAAAGTCTCTAGAGAATGATAAATCTCTAAAATAAAGTATCAACTTTTATCATACTTACAACTCAAAGAAGATAAAAGTTAAAACTATTAGAAACATAACTTTTCCTTCTTAGGAAAAACATAGCTCTCTGAGTGCCCAACTTCAAGATAACTCATCCAGTTAAAAACTTAATCTGCAAAAATATTAATGACAAAGGGTAAGTCATCGACTCGGTAAGTAAAACCATTCATAATGTATGAGGGTTCATGTTTGAAAGGCTGCAAGAAATCTTTTCAAATATCATCAATAATATTAATAAAAGATTTTGATTTCAATTTATCGAAGCAAAATTCTTCAATATCATAAGTCAATATGAAAATTAATTCGATAACAATTCTTATAAACTTTCGTATGAAAAGGTTGCTCATGTCATATAGTATCACCTGCACCCCCGATGACCCAACCAATATCAAAATCTTATAATGTCACCTGTACCTCTGGTGACCCGGCCAATAATGATTTGTAGTGTACACTTTCAGAAAGGATACCAGCTGGTCCGAATTATATATCATGTCAATCATTCAATATCATATGACTATAGACAATGAGCCAAAATATTTTCTTTAAATTTCAGTTTCAATAATCATTCCATTTCAAATATCATAACTTCTATTCTTTCATAGTAGCTTGTAACATTTTTATAAATATTATCCAATTAACCCAAAATCAAACCCATAATTTTGAGTTTTAATATAGAGACCTATAACTTTGCAATCTTATTTAAAGAGATGTTTAAAACTATAAACAAATCATTTATTTAAAAAAACTTCGAAAAATACATAAACTTAAAAGATAAAATTCATACTTTTAACCAAAATCAGTAGAAAATCATTTAATTGAAAAACTATAAATAAGTTTCAGAAGTAACAATAAATCATAAGTTTCTTGAAGCATTTATATATTTCAAATATCATAATAACAACATTTTTCATTTGAAAACAAAATGGATACATTATGAATGAAGTTACTTACCTCGACAAGAGGCCAAATACCTCAAAAGTTATCTCTAATTGTCTATAGATTGCAAATATCTTACTCATTAAGATAACAATTAATTATCTTTCATAATCATTCTCAAAATAGATATCTCTCTCAACTTATAACTCTCCCTCTATTCCTATTTTAGTATCGGACAGTAAAACTCTAAAATTCGTATCTCATATTCAATATATTGGATTCGTGTAAACTCTATACCCATATTTTGTAGATACATAATAGCTCAACATATAATTTACTTGAAATATTTGGTTTAGTAAAACTATTAAAAACAAATGAATATTTCTGCATGACAAAATCTGTCAAACAGTTTCTGTATGTGAACATAGTTTATAATTTAGTTCATAAAATATTTTACTGTTGTCTAAAACTTACGAAATTAAAACTGAAACAACTAGACATATATAAATGTCAGTATATAAAATTTCAGAATTTTTGAAGATCTTTTGGTAGGTGGAATAAGTTTCGTAATTCGGATTTATTGCTGAATTTTCTGTTTTCCAGCATTGCAGTCACTACTTTAAAAATTCATATAAAATTGAATTCTTGGAGATTTTAAGTGAAATAAAATTCCTTAGAATTATTATAGTGTTATATTTCAAATAGTAAAAATATTGATATAAAAATTCATGTGCATAAATACAGTTTATTTAAAGAATTATATATGTTATTGAATTCTCTATTTTTCTAGGATCCCGCTTATTATTTAATATATATATATTAAAAAGTCAAAACTAAAGAGTTGTTGATAAAAATCAAAGTTTTTAAATAATCATTATGAAATATAATTTATATGAAAGAATCACATTTATAAAAACAAGTATACAAAATGTCAACTTACTTATTGAAATATACTATTCATAAATTCAATTTAGTTTCTACTTTACATAATCTCTTTCTCATTTTTATTTTACATAACCTTCTCATAAACCATTTTCATTATCAATTCACCACAATAATATGTTAACTAGGTATGAACTCTACATAATTATAAAAATTATAACAAAAGAAAGTATAGTAGAGGAACATACCTTAAATCAAGATACCAATCAACATTTAATTGTCTTCTTTTTATTTTTCTTCTCAAATCAACACTTGATTGTTTTATAGCTTAACACTCTCAACTCACATACACACTCTAATTTTTTATTCTTTTCAATCAATTTCTACACTCTTTCTCATATAGGCACCATCTATTTATAGTATCTATTTGAGTGATACATGATGATAAATCCACTCACTTATGGTGGACATATTAGGTTTATGAATGAGTCACTAAATTAGGTATTTGTTTGCTAAGTGTTTGTGTTAGATCACATTTAACACTACATATGTCTAAGTTATTGATGAATGGGTCATCAAGATATGATCAAATTAGGTACTTATTTGTTAAATGCTTGTGTATATCATATTTAACACAAGACTTAATTATATCTAAAGCATTTGTGTAAATTATTGATGAATGCATTATCAAGATAGAACCAAGTTAGGTATTTGCCGGCCAAATGCTTGTGTTAGGTCACATTTAACACTAGGCATAATTTTATCTAAAGGATATGTATAAGTTATAAATGAATGGGACCTTAATAAAGGATCAAGTTAGGTATTTCCATTGAACAACTATTAGTATCCGAATTTTATAAACTCAAATACTTACTCAAAAATTATTAAACTACCTCAAATTTACTCAAGACACATATATTAGTTCACATAAAATAATTCAAGGTACATTTCGTTGAGAAAGTATTTAAAAATGAATTTATTTCAAATAATTCAGAATTTGTCTGTAAATTCCTGAAATGAGGTTACCTCACTTAGAAAATCATAACAATTTTAAAATAATGAATTAAATTATGATATTTTAATATGTTATACTAGACATCTATAAGTTTAATATTCCAAAAAATTATAATTTTATAAAATCATTTGATAGATCAAAATTAATTATTCATTTGTTCATACTGCAGAAACAGTGAATTTTCAGAATTTTATGGTCATGTTTGCAAAATTACTAAAAATCAAATTAATGGACTTTATATACATTTCAAAGTTTTTCATGACTATAAACATGTATAAATTAATATTATCAAATATCAAAACTAAAATCAAATTGTAACATTTTATAAAATTTTCGGACTAAGATGTGGTCATGAGAAGATCTAACAATTCTTTAATAATTCTTTTATTAATTCATATAATTATATACACAAATATATTTGTATAAATTATACACAATAATTCTATTAGCCCCACATATTATATATTAATATATATGTAATAATATGTTTGGCCATATATTCTAACAATAGTAAACTAATGCGGATATTATAAAAACAGTAATAAATCTTCTTTTTTATTACAGCCTTCAGAGTACAGCTAATAGTCAGAGCGAGATATCTCGTGAAAAAGACTACCATCACAAATTTTCTTGAGCAAATGTCTAATGCATATATTGATGCAATAGAAATGGACTATGTAAAAAGGTCATAAGAAAACTCATATAAATCTCGTTTCGGGTTGTTTGCACATTTCAGACATTCTTGTTAATTATCTCAATTTGATGTTATCGGGCAAATTTCCAAAATCCAATACATCAGTAAATTTAGTGTTTTTTTGGCATACAAGAAAGAGAATACTAGCCATCCATTCAAAATGCTTTGGTTTTTATAATCTTTTACTTTTCACAAAATTTAGCAACTTTTTTGGAATATCTGATAACCCATTTGAGCTTGAAGAAGCGTCATAAGACAATCTAACAAGACACAAGAGATGGTTAACCAAATTAATAACAAAAGCTAAATTTATCCATTTAGCTAGGTTAATTGCTCGTAACATAATGCTTGTACAGTCTCGTGTCCATTACGTACTCAAACTATCTAATCTACTTGACACTTCTAAAATTTTTTATCCAATTAGACCATATTCTATTCTTTAATATGGCAATCTTTTTTGTTTTGCCTTGAAAATGCCACATCTTTTCTTTGCTTGAAATTGCAAAATCATGTGTCACAAATATGAGTTAGTAATAACCATTCCTTTCGACTAGTATTAAGGCCAAAAGTTCGAATTTCCCTCTCTCAAGTAAGAGAAGAAGAAATGACAAAATCATTCCTAAAATTACTTTCATCACTTTCATGCCAAGTTACTTTGCGGTAAAATTAAGATAAAAGGAAACATGAGTTGCAAGTCATTCTTTGAGTAAATGCACGGTGTTGTTCTCTTGACATAATCAATAAAAAAAATTTAACTCGAGAATGGTTTCGTATCTTTTATATGCATTAAATTCTTTCTTTGATTTTGAATAAATAATAATATTATACTTTTTAAATGATATTTTAATATTTTTATTTTAAATAATAAAATAGTATAATAAATATTTTTAAAATTTGTATTATATCACTATTGACAGGACTCAACTCGAGCCCTCCTCGAGAATCGAGGCAGATCCTGCGATGACATGTGACTAACATACTCTTTACTCATACATATAATACAATGAGGCTACCTGCTTCAACAAAAAGTGTACACATATGCTCCACTATACAAAACATATACAAATACACAGACTAAGACACTTATGTAGTTATGCACGTTGGCCAACCTCAAAATGTGATGACTGTATCACACCGCACAAATTTCTATGACAACCTGAAAAAAATAGGGAAAATAGGAAAAAGGGTGAGCTTGTGACTCAGTGAGTGGACATAATCTAAAAATATCATATACTTTATATGTATTGTACTCATATAAATTCGTATGATAAAATAATCATAAAATTGTGTACTGAGTAGTTAATAAACTTGTACTGAAAGTATGAACTGTCATAAAATCTGTGCTGAAATTAAAATCATGACATAATACTGGAATCTGAAAATCTGAAAGCGCAAACTATCATAAAATCTATTATTAAGCTGAATATATGTAACATAACTCTGGAAACATGTACTACATATATATACTGAAAATCACACCAAACTTGTACCCGGGAAAAATCTGGTCTAACCTGGCGGAGTAACTCACGCACAGGCAGAGCGGGGGATCTAAGCTGGTCTAACCCGGCGGAATACTGCATCGCTCGGGCAGAGCAAACTAAACTGGTCTAACGCATGCGCAGAGCAACTACATTAAAGGGGAGGGTATGCATATGGTGGTTCAAAAACTACTACAATATAATATCATGACCATAATTATTCTGAAATAATTATTTCTGTACTGAACATAATTATAAACTGTACTATAATAAATTTCAAAATATTTCTGAATATATTAACTAGTATAAATATTTTTCTGTCTAAAATAAATCATAACTAAATCTGATAACGCGTAATTAAATCATAATTAGCTGTATTAAAAACATATAAAATATATATAATTATTCACTCACAAAAGTGCACTAATCCTGAGCTGGGTCTGGATTCTGAGATCTATCCGTTATCAGCACACCTCCTATATCATAGGGTATAAAAATACATCATTAGTACCGATATGTATTATAAATATTAAAATCTAAATATTCTAATATCGTAAAACTATTACCCGCTAAACTACTGGGTATAATTCTGACTACCCAACTAATTTCCTAAAATTTCCTATTTTTTTTCTTTTCCTTCTTTTTCTTTCTCTTTCTCTTTTTCTTCTTCTTTCTTCTCGGTTTCTCTCTTCTTTTCTATATTTTTTTTCTTCCTTTCCCTTTCTTTTTCTTTTTCCTTTCTTTCTTTTCTCTCTTTTCCCTTCCAGCTTTTGCTTCTTCTTCTCTCGGTTTCGGTTGCTTCTTTTCAACGAAGCAAAACAGAACATATATATATATATATATACAACAAACCCACCACTTCAATTTCTCTTCTTTTCTTTTCTTTTTTTTTTTTTTTGCCACCAAACTTTATATATATACAACACGTATATTACAACTATTTAATAATTATTTAATATATAATTAAAATAAAAAAATTAAGATATTATTTAAAAAATATAACTTTACTTGTTAAGTAAAGGTACAAAATTGAACCCCTTAGGCTTAAGGTGATCTTGGGTACGAGCCCCTTCCAAAGAAACAGATAAAGATTCGAGTCACTTACCTTCTCTCTTTTAGTTGTAAATTTATAATATAAATTTAAAAAGGAATCTATAGGGTGCCTTGTTATGAAAATAAATCGTGACTTACATTCAAATCACTGAATATATTGTAACACAATGCAGAATATGGAAATGCTTGGAAATTGGAGAAAGCCAACGCCTTAACTTTGCTTTGAGCTATCAACTGAAAGATGCTTTTGCTTTTCTCCATACACACATATTTATATAAATGCCTAAATGAAATTTAAAGACTCCATTCACAACATAAACAAACAAACACACACCAATTTCACCATCAACTCGAATATGGCTGAGGCCCTTGTTTCTGCAATCCTGGATCAGCTGGTCTCAATCCTTAGTCAACACGTAGAGGGAAAGATAAGACTGATTGTGGATGCTGAGGAAGAAGTCAAAAAGCTCCACATCAATTTCCTGGCCATTAAAGCGGTGCTTGAAGATGCTGAGAGCAGACAAGTGAAGGACAATGCGGTGAGAGATTGGCTGGATAAGCTCAATGACGTTTGCCATGACATTGATGACGTGCTGGATGAGTGGAACACGGCCATACAGAAACTAAGATTGAAGCAAGCTGAAAATTCCTCCAAGGTATGCTCCCTCACGACCCACCCATGCAATGGCTTTTCTTGTGGGCGAGTTCTTTTCCGCCGTGATATTGCTGTCAAGATAAAAAATCTGAATAGAACACTAGATGTTATTGCCATGGCCAAAGACAGGTTCAATTTTAGTTTAAAAAAGGGCTCCGAAAGACTTGAAAGACCAATCACTACCTCTGGTATTGATGTATCAGAGGTTTGTGGAAGAGATAATGATTGTATTACCCTAAGACAATTGCTGTTGACCGAAAGTAGTAGTCAAGTACCAGCCATTCCTATCATTTCCATTGTAGGCATGGGGGGTATTGGAAAGACTACTCTTGCCCGCATGGCTTTCCATGATTACAGGGTAGAGAATGATTTTGATATAAGAATTTGGGTGTGTGTCCCTGATCCTTTCAACAAGATAAGAATTGCCAAAGCAATCCTTGAATCTCTTACAAATGAGACACCAAACCTAGATCAATTGGAAACCGTGTTGAGAAACATAAGTGCAAATATTCAAGAGAAGAGGTTTCTTCTTGTCCTCGATGATGTGTGGACTGAAGAACCCAACGATTGGGAACAAATTAAACATGCTCTCAATGTTGGTTCTCAAAGAAGTAGGATTTTAGTGACCACACGTAAAGAAAACGTAGCAAATGCTATAGGAACTACCCACATGATCCCAATGGGGACCTTGCCTGAAAACGATTGTTGGTCATTGTTTAGTAAAGTTGCATTTTCTGGAAGAAGTATAGAAGAGTGTAAAAGTTTAGAAGATACAGGTAGAAAAATTGTTGACAGGTGCAAGGGCCTACCTCTTGCCATAAAGACTTTAGCAAGTCTTTTGCGCTTTAAGAAAAAAGTTGAAGAGTGGCAAAACATTTTAGATAATGAGCTATGGGAACTAGAAGAGGTAGAAAAAGGTGTCTTTCCACCTCTATTGTTAAGCTACTATGAATTGCCTTCTAAACTTAAAAAATGTTTCTCATATTGTGCCATCTTTCCAAAGAACTATACCATATTGAAAGATGAATTGATTAGGCTATGGATGGCTCAAGGTTATCTCAATGTAGAACAAAGTAAAGATGCAGAGTCAATTGGTGAAAAATATTTCAAAATCTTAGCAATGAGATCTTTCTTTCAAGACTTTCATAGAGATGATGTTAATGGCCGCATAATAAGCTGTAAGATGCATGATATAGTGCACGACTTTGCACAATTTCTTACAAAGAATGAATGTATTATAATTGAGGGGGATTATCTCAAGAAATCTCAACTAGAGTCCCAGAAGAAATGTCGACATTCGATGATAATTCCCAAAAAAGAGATCTCGTTTCCTACCTCTATTTATGCGGTGAAAAACTTGCGCAGTCTAGTGGTTGAGAGTGGTTACTTGTTTAGAGGTGCTATTGTTTTATCCAAATTATTTGATCAATTGACGTGTTTGAGAACTCTAAAGTTGAGTGGCGACCTTTCAATTGATAACATTCCCAAAGAAATTAAAAAATTGATACACTTAAGGTATCTTAACTTGGCACAAAACAAAAACATGAAAGAATTGCCAGAGGAGTTGTGTGAGTTATGTAATCTGCAAATCTTAAACATCAATTTTTGCGAGAACCTCCAAAAGTTACCTCAAGGAATGGGGAAGTTAGTGAATTTAAGGCATTTATTGAATCACTTGACTTCACTTTGTTACATGCCGGTAGGAATGAAGAGATTAACTTGCCTCGAGACATTATCTGAATTTGTTGTCAGTGATGGTGCCTATGACAGCAAAGCATGCAAGCTTGAATGTTTGGAAAATTTTGACCTCTCTAAGAGTATTCGCATAAAAGGATTAGGAAATTTGTCAAACGTGGGGGAGTTTAAGCGAGCAGAAATTAACAAAAAGGAAAATCTCATCGAGTTGGGTCTGAGTTTTGAGGGCAGAATGAATGAGGGGCAAGAATTTCTTCTTGAGGCAATGCAACCTCCTCCAAATTTGGAGGAATTAGTGATAGAAAATTACAGAGGCAAAAATGTTTTCCCCAACTGGATAGTGTCACTGACCAAGCTGAAGCACGTAGGTCTTGATAGCTGCATAAACTGTGAGCATTTGCCTCCTTTAGGAAAATTATCATCCCTTGAATCACTGTATATTGGGAAAATGAAAAGTGTAAGAAGAGTGGGTGATGAATTTTTGGGAATAGAAAATGATGGCTCTGGCAAATCATCATCGTCGTCAGTTGTTTCCTTCCCCAAATTGAAATTCTTGGAGTTTTGGAATATGGGAGAATGGGAAGAGTGGGATTATGGATTTACAAAGACAGGCAAAAAACATGTTAAAATCATGCCATGCCTTTGTATCCTGGGAATTTATAGTTGCCCCAAATTGAAGTCAATGCCAAGGCACCTTCTTCCTATGACAGTGTCCAACAATTTTCGTATACGTGAATGTCGTCTTCTGAGAAGATATTTGCAAGATAACTATTAACTAGCGCTAGAGATGGCATTACATCATCAACATGAGCATCGTCCAATCCACATGTGCAGAAGAGCCTAGCCACAAATGCCATCAACTCACAGGTAACAATTAGATCTTCTCTTCTCCTATTTATTTAGTTGTTATTTGTAGTCTTCATGAAATTCTATAGCATGCTATGTTTTGCAACATATAAGCATCAACTTAGCATTCATTTTCTGTTCATAATAATTTCTTTTATTTCAGGCTGCAACAAACAATCATGCACAATACGTCTTTTGAAGGAAATGCTACTATTTGTTGCCATTAAATCATAAAATCTCCATCAATCTGCCATGGTTTTCTCGAGCAAACATTGTCTTATGCCGGTGCTTTAGAATTGGACTAGGTAAATGGCCCAAGGCATCTTACATAAATCTTTATATCAATTTTTTCCTATGTTTCAAATAGTTATAGTTAATTATCACAATTCAATGTTACAGGGGATAGGTAGTTGACCTTTCTAGTGTTCTGTGGGTTAAAAAGGAAAAGAGAGAATAATAAGGCATGACAAAGCTGGTGACTCTTTAATCTTTTTCCCGTATCTGAATTTCTGTAGTTGACATAATGTTTAACATCATACTATTATGTGTCTGTCTTTGTTTTATCTCCTTTTGTAGAATTGATGCTTAGTTCTACTTGTTAGTAGCAAAAGTTATCAAACTCTGTAATAAGAAGTTGGCAATTCTTATAAGACATTTGATTGGGAAAAAATTTTATGCAGTCTTCTCACCATTTCTCAATTTTTTAACCTCACTTGATACAGGGCAGGAATAGAACTCATTAATCCTTGATTTTCTTTAATATGAATTCAGAATTTATCATTCCATTTATGTCACATATGCTTCAGGATGAAATGCCAAGCTCATTTGTCTTACAAGAAAACAAGCGTTCCTCATATTTTGAATCAGAAATACTTATGCAGACTCTAACTTTGTGGACAAGACAGCTTCTTCATCATGTGTTACAAGACTCAATTTAAATTGCAGGCCAGGGACAAAAATTGACAAGGGTCGTGTGTTCTTCAGTCACTACAAATATACCTTTAGGGAACAAGAAGAAGTTCGGAGATCCCCGGCGTGGAACTGACACTAGTCGCCCAAATCATTTACTAGATTCTCATCGGTATGAGGAACTTTTGATTAACCTCAATAAATCATGGTTTCAGAATGCATTATTTTTTAACAACAAACAGCATAAGTTCACATATATAATCCAATAATTTCTTTTTCTTTTTTGAACTATATGATGACAAACTGAAGTATATTGATTTCAATGAACTGTTTCATTCATTTTAAATGCTCATCCACTTTAATTGTCTCTAGGACCAACTGGTATAAACAAAACGTTTCAGGAATCTTGGGTCACCAAAACATCTACATGAGCAAAAGGTGAAATTCGTTATCCTTGGATGGTGCTAAATTTGGAATTAGTTGCTACTTCTGCTCTAACAACCACTTGTTCCTTATATTATCATAGCTGTCCAGCTCAAAACTATACCCTTTGTCCGTTAGCACATCTTTGATTCTTCAGCAGTGTCCTCTCCACTTTTTTAAGTAGTCATCATGGTATGAGATACTTATAACTCTACAACTCTTTGCATTCTAATATTTGGTGTTAGTTTATTTGGTTTTGATTTTAGAATTTGCTTATGCTGAATGAATTTTCAATAGATAATATTTGAAGATGCAATTCTTTGTTACCTTTTCTTTCTTTTTTTTGTTAAATGAAGCAAGATATAGTCTCTGCTCAAAACTTTCTTCCAGTACTTTAGTTGTTGAGCATTTGAGCTCTTTTAAGTAATAGTTAAAAGTGTCATAAGAAGGGAGCAAGGATCAGGCTAGTGGGAAAAAGAAGAGTATAGTTGGACTACGGGGAGAAATGGGGGAACCAATTGGGACGATGGAGTTAACTAAATAACTTAGTTTGAAAAATAAGTACAGAGGTGAAATTCTGGAACGATTGACATAAATTTTATTCATCAAGCTTTTGCTTTTATACAAGTTGTTTGACTCTGATAACATGCAATAACCCACTTGTTTTTGAATTTAAAAACATAGCCCTGAGATCAAAGAAATAAAACTGAAACAAGGACCAAGTAAAAGCTATCAAATTGTTATGATAAGCTTATTTACTTTGCCTGGACAGAGCATTTCTTGATTGGGTACCTCTTAGAAAGGACGCTCGTGTGGTCTCAAGGAAGAATTTAATGGCAGCCACCGTCTTCAATCCCACAGTTGTTTTCAGGAATTTCTCAACCAAGGGATGAAAATTTCATTACAGGTGAAAAACATTTCTGGTTTGTTGATTGTGATGATATTATTCTGATAAACATTTCTGTCTTCATAAGTAGGTTTTTTTTTTGTTTTTAACTTGCTGATGTTATATGCAGTCCCCAGCCAGGATGGAGTTGAGGAGGGGACAAAATGAGGTAGTTGAATTTCATGGGTTGCAAAACCAATCTTTTTCAAGCAATGAACAGGGAGGTAATAACTCTTACTTTTTTTTTTCTTTCCCTTTATCTATTAATAAGTTACAAGAACTTTTCTCTTTTGGGAAATGGTATTTTAT
The DNA here is from genome assembly GCA_946807835.1 of Ailanthus altissimus. Taxonomy (NCBI): domain Eukaryota; kingdom Viridiplantae; phylum Streptophyta; class Magnoliopsida; order Sapindales; family Simaroubaceae; genus Ailanthus; species Ailanthus altissimus. The sequence continues at coordinate 32,913,205 of OX327687.1, forward strand.
CGTGCTATATATTATGCAGTACCATCTAATGTTGATGCCGAGTTCGAGAAATGGCAGAGAGAGGTGAGAGAAGCTGAGATAGAGGCAGAATGATTGAAAAATGGATCTGCATCTAACAATGTTGCAGGTTACTTGGGGCGTGATGATCACGATGGGGTTCCAGCATCACCAGAGGGGGAGGAAGAATTCACTGATGATGATAGTACTACATACAAGTGGGATAGGGATATTAGGGCATCGGTTCCTCAGGTTTGTGCCAAACTTCTTGAAACGTTAGAAAGGATCTTTACATAGTAGATTGAGGCAGATAGAAACTTTTGGAGGTTATAGAAACCCAACACTTTCTTAGTGAACTCCTTCGTCAAAAGATAGGTAGATGATTCTGACTCTCCTCTCATGGAGCCTTCAAACTCGATCTTGAAAGCTCAAGTTCCCATAGAAGTCAAATTCTCTGCTTAGTGTAATGCTCATAAAAAACTTCACTTTGTAGTCTCTTTCTGGCCTTAATTAGCAGCGGTTCCTTTATTGTTGATTGTATTTGTAATGCTTCTTTTAGTCACATTACATGCACTTTTCAGGATTCGTGAGGTTAGTTAAGGGCCATCTCTCATCTGTGTATCATGAAACTTGAGGTTAGCTAAGAGCCCTTGTGATGATGGATTCCTCTTTCAAGAGTGAGGAAGTATCTGCTTTCTCTGTTTTCTCTCTTGTGCAGGATCTTTGTCTTAGTTATGCATCCCAAATTTAGCAACTTCTATTTTGAATTGATGTCTAGTCTTCTTTAAGCAAGTACCGCTCATGAATATTTGTAGCAATCCTGATTACATATTGTTGCTAATTCAGGACGTTTAACTCATCAACTGGGAATGGTTATTCACCAGAGTGAGAATTTGAGGAGACAGGGAAGTAATGGGGTGCCAACACGTATCATATTGGAGTTGGCACAATTGTTTCAGTTCTATATAGCCACATATTTTGACAATGAATACCCTGGGCAGCCAAGGGTATGGTTGCTTACCGGCAGAGAGACACATGCTCAGATATATGTTTATGCAAGCATAAGTTACATGAATGATCAAATTCTCCTACAGATGATGCATCTCATTTTTCTATTTTCAGGCTATGCATAGATCAGGTAGATGGAAAATGTCAAATCTGAACTTTTAGAATTTATTTCTATGTTTATGCAAATTATCCGTCGTAAAAGGCATTATTTCTTGAAGTGCATTCGCATCCTTATGCAAAAAGGAACAAATAACAGATCGAGCCTTTAACCAATAAGTGAAATCATCAGAACTCAATCCAATGGCCATCAAATAATCAAAAACAATGACATTTTTCCTAAACGAATGAATATACAAAAAAAATCATATAAGAAACTTAGTCCCGACAATTCAGCCATTGAGCATGATGTTGCCAAGGAGGATTTAAACTTTTAATTAGATAAAAGGTGAACAAGAAGCATCGAGTCGCATCTAGGATCAAATTGTGCCACCCACGAGCAAAAGGCTATTTCAATCGATATATCATATTTGAGAGAAACCAAGCAAAGTCGAGATATCATCTCTATGATAATGAGCAAATTTCTCAAGAAAAAACTGACTTTTTTTCTTTATTAACCACTTGACCCGAGGCCAATCCATAATCTTGTAATCCCTATAAAACTTTTTTTTAGAGAAAAAAAGTCATTAACATATAAAATAAAATAAAAAGGCGCCGAGCAGCCTCTAGAAACTAAGATTGGAGCAATTCTCAGCCTGTAATTAGATTTTGAATCACTTTGGAGTAAAAAAAAGGAGTAGAGATAAAAGATCCCCTTGATGCACTTTGATCCAACCCGAGCCTTCTTCGAGAATCGAGGCAGATCCTGCGATGACATGTGACTAACATACTCTTTACTCATACATATAATATAATGAGGCTACCTGCCTCAACAAAAAGTTTACACATATGCTCCACTATACAAAATATATACAAATACACAGACTGAGACACTTATGCAGCTATGCACGTTAGCCAACCTCAAAATGTGATGACTGTATCACACTGCACAAATTCCTGTGACAACCTAGGAAAAATAGAAAAAAGGGTGAGCTTGTGGCTCAGTGAGTGGATATAATCTGAAAATATCATATACTTTATATATATTGTACACGTATAAATCTGTAGGATAAAATAATCATAAAACTATATACTGAGTAATCAATAAACTTGTACTGAAAGTATGAACTGTCATAAAATCTGTGCTGAAATTAAAATCATGACATAATACTGGAATCTGAAAATCTGAAAGCGTAAACTATCATAAAATCTATTATCAAGCTGAATATATGTAACATAACTCTGGAAATATGTACTACATATATATACTGAAAACCACACCAAACTTGTACCTGGGGAAAATCTGGTCTAACCTGGCAGAGTAACTCACGCACAGGCAGAGCGAGGGATCTGAGTTGGTCTAACCCGGCGGAATGTTACATCGCTTGGGCAGAGTAAACTAAACTGGTCTAACGCATGCGCAGAGCAACCACACTAAAGGGGAGGGTATGCATGTAGTGGTTCAAAAACTACTACAATATAATATCATGACCATAATTATTCTGAAATAATTATTTCTGTACTGAACATAATTATAAACTGTACTATAATAAATTCTAAAATATTTCTGAATATACTAAATAGTATAAATATTTTTCTGTCTAAAAGAAATCATAATTAAATATGATAACGCGCAATTAAATCATAATTGGCTGTATTAAAAATATATAAAATATATATAGTTATCCACTCATAAAAGTGCGCTAATCCTAAGCTAGGTCTGAATTCTGAGATCTACTCACTATCGGCACACCTCCTATATCATAGGGTGTAAAAATACATCATTAGTATCGATATGTATTATAAATATTAAAATCTAAATATTCTAATATCGTAAAACTATTACCCGTTAAATCACTGGATATAATTCTGACTACCCAACTAATTTCTTAAAATTTCCTATTTTTTTTTTCTTTTCTTTTTCTTCTTTTTTTTTCTCTTTCTCTTTTTCCTTCCCGGTTTCTTCCTTTCCCTTTCTTTTTCTTTTTCCTTTCTTTTCTTCTTTTCTTTTTCTGTTCGGCTCTGCTTCCTTTCTTCTTCTATTTCAATTGCTTTTCTTAAACGAAAAAAAAATAAAACTAAAATATATATATAACAGCCTCCACTTCTATTTCTCCCCTTTTTTTTTTTTTTTTTGCCACCAAACTTTATATATATACAACACGTGTATTACACACTTCTCTATCAAAAACCACAACAAAAGACACTTTTAGAAAGGAGCAATTTTTTAGCCATTGTAAATTTATCAGTCCTTGTGTTTTATGATCTATTTTAGTGCTCTTAGTAGTGTTGTATTAGGATTTAATCTGTAAAAATCTTTTTCTATTATATTATTTAAAATTTCAAATGATGAGATCTATTTTCTGCTATATATATCAAACAAAGGATAAAGCTTATAATGGTCCTAGACCTTTTACATGGGGTAATTCTAAGAAGCACAATTCTCTTCTTTGTGAATGAAAATTTTTTATTATATAATTGTTGTTTTGTGTAATCACATTTTGTTGAAAATAACTCATTCCAACTCAGTTAAGCAACAATTAGCAGAAAATGAGAATGAAATTTTTTGTGTGAAAATGGTTCATTGGATTTGGAGGAAGGATGTGAGCAAGGACATATTATTAAAAAAAAAAAGAAAAAAGAGAAAAAAGAGGTTTGCAATTATAAATAATTTCAATTATTGAAACATTAATGTAGTTAGGTCAATTATTCTAAATGTTTGATGTTGTATATTAAATATTATATATATATATTGGAAGCTTAAAATTCTTATATTGATGAAGGACCAAAAATATAAAATATTAAATTATAGTACAAAGAAGAGAATTATCAACTATGTATCATTAGGAAACACAAATTAAACCAAGAGATATGAGGTTCAAAATATATAGATAAATATGATAAACATAAGCATGTGCAATGAATTGAATAATTAAACAAAACCAACGGAAATGGAAATCATTCTAGAAAGCATCTTTCTTTAGTTTTTCTTAATCACCCGCCCATGATACTATAATTATATTTATTAAAATTATGACTCTTGATATCTGATATTGGAATTGAATAAATAAAAAAGAATATTAATTGACAGGTGATATGATATAATAAGGCCAAAGAGGAATTTTAGCAGAAAAGAAAAAAGATAATTACACCATTAGATATTTCTCGGTTCCCATAAGTTAATCATTATCAAAATTAGTTGATAAAAATGGAAGAAATCATTTTGCGATTTTCAAATAATTAAGGGCTTTATATTCATTAAGAAGCCATTAACGAATATAAACCTCTTGTATAAGCTGATCTAAGAACATTTAAGATGATATCATTTTCAGAATTGCAATGTTCGTCGCTATTTCAATTATATATCCCCGCAGCATATGAACAAGTGATATATACAAGAACTTGGATAAAAAGAAAATATCTTGTTAAAACAACTTAGCTCTCTTCCACTAATTAATTGTAAGGAGGGGATAACACAGGGAAAATTGGTTTTAACCTTTGCATTTCTTAATCACAATGATGGGAAGTTTCTTAGAAGGACCAAAAAAATATAATTGGCAATATTTTTATTATTTGAATCCAAAAATCTATGGGCGAATTTCTAATATCATGTTAACGTAAATTTTAAATAAAGGAAACATGAGCTACAACCTATTGTTTGAGTATATGGTTCTGAACAGGAATCAAATAAATTCTTGCCTTGAAATGGTTTTCTACTCTTTGCATTAGATTCTTGCTTTGAATTGCATTTAGGCTCTCAATTATTAACCTGAATGGGAATACTTGGAATGACTTTTTTTCTTTGTTGGAAATGGAATATTGGAATGACTTAAGAGTTGGAGACAAGTAATTAATACTTTGCTTGAAGCAATTGTGTAGAATAATCCTATTTGATATTTTCCATGCACTTTATATACTGAAACGCAAGACATCACTAATATCACAACATAAACAATCCAAACTATTTCAATTTCTTATCATCTCCCTGCAATCAATTTCCATCTATATTTGAATATGGCTGCGGCCCTCGTTTCCGCAATCATGGAACAATTGGTCTCAATCCTTAGCCAACAAGCAGAAGAAGGGATAAGACTGATTGTGGGGGCTGACGAAGAAGTGCAAAAGCTCACCAGCAATTTTCGGGTCATCCAGGCTGTGCTTGAAGATGCTGAGAGAAAACAAGTCAAGGACATGACGGTGAGAGTTTGGGTGGATAAGCTCAAAGACGTTTCCTATGACATTGACGACGTGCTGGATGAGTGGAACGCAGCCATGCAGAAATTAACATTGAAGCAAGCTGAAAATGCTTCGAAGGTATGCTCCCTTATAACCCCATGCTATGGGTTTTCTTGTGGGCGAGTTGTTGTGCGTCATGATATAGCCCACAAGATTAAAAATCTCAATAGGAAACTAGATGTTATTGCTGTCGAGAAAGATAGGTTCGAATTTAGTTCGACAGAGGGCAAACATGAACTAGAACGTCCAATCACTACCTCTGTTATCGATCTATCAGAGCTTTGTGGGAGAAATGAAGATAGGACCGAAATTTTGAATTTTCTGTTGAGTGAAAATAGTAGTCAAGGACCAATCATTCCTATCATTTCCATAATAGGCATGGGGGGTATTGGAAAGACCACTCTAGCTAGAGCAGCTTTTAATGATAATCAGGTTGACTCCCATTTTGAAAAGAAAATATGGGTGTGTGTCTCTCATCCTTTTGATGAGACAAGGATTGCCAAAGCAATCCTTGAATCACTTTTAAATAAGGCACCGGATGTAGTTGAATTAAATTCTGTGATGCAAAACATACGTCCATTTATTGAGGGGAAGAAATTTTTTCTTGTTCTAGATGATGTATGGACTGAAAGTCCAAGAGATTGGGAACAAATAATAAACCTTCTCAAGTGTGGGTCTTTAGGAAGTAGGATTTTGGTGACCACACGTAAAGAGAATGTTGCAGATGTGATAGGAACTAACAAGAAGATCCATGTAGGGACCTTGCCTGAGAAAGAACGTTGGGAAATGTTTAGGAGACTTGCATTTCATGGAAGAACCTTAGAAGAGTGAAAGTTTGAAAGAGATTGGTGAAAAAATCTTAAATAGGTGCCAAGGTTTGCCTCTTGCAATAAAAACTTTAGGAAGTCTTTTGCGCTTTAAAAGAAAAGTTGAAGAGTGGCGAAGCGTTTTAAAGAGTGAGATATGGGAATTAGATCAAATAGAGACAGAGGTTTTTCGGCCTTTATTATTAAGCTATCATGATTTGCCCCCTATAGTAAGAAAATGCTTCTCATATTGTGCCATCTTTCCGAAAGATTTTAAGATGGAGAAATTTGAATTGATTAGGTTATGGATGGCTCAGGGTTATATCAATGTTAAACAAAGTAAAGATCCAGAAGAAGTTGGTGAGAAGTATTTTGAAATCTTATCAATGAGGCAAATGATGATTTTAAGAAACGTCAATTAGAAAATTACAATAAAGCTCGACACTTAATGATAATCTCTAATCAACTTCCTCTCTGTACAATTTACAAAATGAAAAGCCTGCACAGCCTTGTGGTTGAGAGTCTTTACATATTGGTAAATGCTAATGATTTATCTAAATTATGTGACCAGTTGACGTGTCTAAGGACATTAGAGTTGAGGGATGTTTCCATTGGACTTAAAAAAGTTCCTAGAAGAATAGAAAAATTGATACACTTAAGGAACCTTTATTTGTCATGTAGCAGCATAAAAGAATTGCCTGAGGCATTGTGTGAGTTACATAATCTGCAAGTTCTAAACATTAATGATTGTAGCAAACTTCGTAGATTACCTCAAGGAATAGGGAAGTTAATCAATTTGAGGTGTTTATTTATTTCGGGTACTTCGATAAGTTACATGCCAAAAAGATTTGAGAGATTGACGTGCCTCAGGAGAATACGAGATTTTGTTGTGAGCGATGGTGTAGGCGGGAAAGCATCTAAGCTTGAATGTTTAAAAATTTTCAAGGATCTTAAGAATGTTGGTATAAGTGGATTGGGAAATTTGGCAGATGTGGATGAGTTTAAAAGAGCACAACTTAACAATAAAGAAAACCTCCTCAATTTGCGTTTAGACTTTGAGGCTAAGGGGAAGACTAACGACAACCACCAAATTCTTCTTGAGGCCTTGGCACCCCCTCCTAATTTGGAGTCTTTACAGATTCGTAATTTCAGAGGCAACACTGTTTTCCCCAACAACTTGATAATGTCGTTAACCAAGCTCAAGCTTTTATCTCTTTTCAGGTGCATGAATTGCAAGCATTTGCCTCCTTTGGGAAAATTGCCATCCCTTGAAACACTCTATATATTTGGCATGGGAAGTGTAACCAGAGTTGGTGATGAATTTTTAGGAATAGAAATTGATGGCTCTGCCTCATCATCATCGTCAGTAGTTGCCTTTCCCAAATTGAAAAAGTTGGAAATTTGCAAAATGGATGAATGG